>CM035149.1:45870823-46505823 GCA_020205605.1 Panax ginseng | reverse complement strand
ATTAAATTGAATATTAAAAATAAAGTGTGACCATAAACTATACTATTAAGGAGTTATTAAAATAAGTTAAAGGAGGTTAATTCAGTTTTGTCAAACAAGGCTTAATAAATGTTAAGTCTTTAATTTAAATAGGTTTTATCAAACAAGGCATAAGAATTTTAAGTTGTTAATTTTTATGGCTTTTGATTTTCAAAAACAAATATAACTGATATCAGTTACATATATATTTATATTATATAATTAATGCCTATTATATTATATATGTAATATTTTTTTTAAGTACATAAGTTAGAGAAGGGAGAAAGAACACAGAAGAAGAAAAAGAAAGAGAAAGAAAAGAGAAAAGATGGAATTCTAGAGAGACTTTGAATGAGTAGTTGTGAGAAGGAGTTTTGTTAATCAAAGGGTGGCTATCGTCTTCTAGATAACCTAAACAATAAAGCGAAGGTATAATCCTACCCTTCTACTTTTCAAAGTTTTAGTTTTATTCTATTCAAGAGTTCTCTGTAAAAATTTGTGTAAGGGTTTAATTATTTGTTATATATAGTTTTTATATAATAGTTAGTTGATATAAAATTGTTTTCATAAGTTTATAGATGAGTTATAGTAAATTGATTCATGTAATATATTTAATTATGAAGGAAATCATATTACAGTTAATTTGTATGGATATATATGAATATGGATTAGTTTAAAGTAAAAAATTAATGTTTAATTCATTTTATAACGTATAAATTGACTATTGATTTTGATAGTAGATGAAGGGAAAAAAATAAAGTATTTTAAACTAACTGTTTTGGTTGAAAAACAAAGTCACGATGATGATTTTCACTAAGAATGTCAAAAAATGAAGTTTGAACAAGAACAGTGAAATTAGAGGTCCTAAATTCAATGTTTATATGGTTTATATGGGTAAAATCATGTTAAGAGACCTTAAGTTATGTGTCTGTGAGGTGTGTGTGTGTGTGTGTGTGTGTATATATATATATATATATATATATATATATATATATATATATATATATATTACATGTTAATTTAGTTGTTAGAAAGTAACCTGTAGGCCAAATTGGCTTTGTTTATGTTCTTCATGGTGGTCGCCAGAATCAATGAATCCTGGCGCCGCAGAGTAGTACAAGTCTCATGGCAAAGATGACTTCAGTACCATACCATAACGCCAAGTATAACCTTGTGCCTCACATGCATGAATCATCAGATCACATGTGCGATAGTTATTGCTCCTTGTAAATGTAAATCTTTGTGCCGATCTTGATTAACAGAATGGCTAGGAAGTGTATTTTAATTACACAAAGTCTGTAAAAGTTGTTAAGGTGAAATATTATGACTGTTAAAATTTAATTTTTACATTATGGTGTTATAGGACCAAGAGTAGGAATATTATTAATAATTAATGAGTTTTGTTATTACACTACTAATGTGACTTAACTATGTGAGTAAAATTAATTCATACATGAAGTAGATACTTAATTGTATACAGAGTATATGTAGTAACTAATTATGTCATGATAACATGTATATAGGGTATTGTGATTCGAGTTATTACGATTTAGCTTACACTCAAGGTAAGTTTCTAAACATTACCTCTTGATATTGAGCAAGTTTTCTATTCTTTAACTTGTTCCGTAGTATGCAAGTTTTTTAACTCTATTGTTACGATTGTGCAAGTTTCTTTACTCTACCTTGTTTTTTATTTTATTTATTATTTTATTTTATTTTACTCTATTTTGTATTATATTATATTATTTATTTTATTTTTAAAAATTATTTTATTTAATAAACTAAATTAAATTATATTTATTTTATTTTATTTTAGTAGTAAGAAACTAAGTAAATGGTACTTAGTTTATGATTTATTAAAATTGGGAAACTAATTACTAATACAATACATGCAGGCCCACATATATTACAGTATTTCATAATTACGTGATTTTATTTAAATTCAAATTCAAAAAAAATAGCAAATATATGAAGATTAAAAACAATCCTAAAATCAGTTACATTATGATAAGAAACCCAAATTTGATATGTTATACACTTCATAATATCAATATTCTGCAATTTCCAAATTCTAAATAATATGCAGTTAAAAGTGTAGTCCACATTTCAAAATCAAAATTCCAATTTCAGCAATATAAACAAGAAGAATAAGACCAAAATTTCATATTTCAGACTCCCAATTTCAACAACAGGACCTAAATTTTTGACCCACAAATTCACAGCAACAACATCATACAAATTAAGCCACAAATTTCAGAAATATCATACAAATTTCAGAAATATTACAACTTTCAAACATTCAAAAATAATTTTTATTTAACAATTTGCAACAAATTAACCCTAAAAATCTAATGTTTTGCAGAAAACTAACCTTGAAATTGAATTAATGTGTCAAAAAAAAAGAGTGCAACCGACGGTGGTGCCTGGTGGTGCGTGGCTGCTGGTGGCACTAATGGTGGTGGAACCGACAATGGTGGTGGCGTCTGCTGGTGGTGGAACCGGAAGTGATGGTGGTGGAACCGACAACGATGGTAGCTGCTGGTGGTGGTGGCAGTGGTGGTGGTGGAACCGACGGTGGTGGTGGTGGTGGAGCCGTTGGTGTTGGCGACGAAGGTGGTGGTGGAGATGAGAACAATGAGAGAGAAATGAGATTGAGAGAGAGAATGAAGTGAGAGAGAGCGTAAAATGAGAGAGAAATGAGAGAGAGAGAGTGCAAAGTGAGAGAATGAGGGGCGGCTGGTGTGACGCCCCCAAAATAGGTATACATCACCCATCTTGAGTCGCCAGATACATGGTACAAAATACAAATACAAACTTAATTATACAACCGTCGTGTAATATACGATAAAACATATAGTTGAGAGTTTAAAGCGAGAATCGCTTTCTAGACAATATCCACACTCAATGGTGTCCTCATTACAATTATTATCACATTATTCCGTAGAATAGTGAGGACTACTAAAGTCATTTATCCTGGACCATCACTCCATTCCCCGACTCGTCCCAGCTATATTCTCATTTCTTGAAGAGAACAATGAAAGAAAGGGTGAGCTCAACTAGCCCAGTAAGAAATATTATGACTAAGATAATGCAGAATAAATTATCCTTAGCCTTCAACAGTATAACAACTGATAGAATACAATAGATATCAAGTTTTAGATCAACAATTGTAGCGAAAATAAGCAATTCATTAGAAGAGTCAAGTAGAGCATAAAATCTATTATCTTCTATCTTTATCGCTGAGACTCAGCTTAATAAATAAACCACATCATCGAATCATCCTTGCACTATGGGCCAAGGATATTCATTAAATCATCAATGGTCATGACTATACCGAATAATCCCTGGTCATAATCATACCAAAAAATCGTCCATCAATGCACTACAGAATACACCGAGGACTTTTACCACATCATTTATAACATTGCGGTCATGATTATACCGAATGATCCCGTCATAATCATACCAAGTCCATCTATGCACGTAAAAACAAAGATGACTTTCATCACAATATAAGCATGAGGGATGATGACAATGACATAATAATTCAATAAAACAAGTTCAAGAATAAATTTTAAAGATTTATAAGTTAATTTATCCTCAAATCAATAACGTCCAAATTGTCAACATGATACTTCTTTGTAGAGTAAAATTCAAGAATAATATTCATGCACCAAAATAATTTGGACAAAAAGAATCAATTTTAAGTAAGTGAATAGTACCCGTGAATAGTACTTCTGAATAGTACCTAAATGAATAGTACTCAACATGAAAAGTATTACAAATACCCAAGTGGATAATATTTGGGTGAATAGTAATTTGGGTGAATAGTAACCCGTGAATAGTAACTCGTGAATAGTACTCTGACACAAAAAGTACCCCGAATATCCGAGTGAATAATACTAGAGTGAATAGTAATCGGGTAAATAGTAACCCGTGAATAGTAACTCGTAATAGAAAATACCAAATAAAATGATATTTCATGACGAGTACAAAAGAAATGATATCTCATACGAATATAATAGAATATCTGAAGCTATAAAATGAATTTTCATCCATTATCACAGAAATCCACTTAAACAGATTATTTTCACAATTTAATAAAAAATGAATACGAAGGATCATTCACCATGCATGTGGTAATCCACATAGACATGTTATTCCACTACTAGTAAATCGACCTATAGCTACGGTCGGCGACCATCGCTATAGGACAAAAGACTGTCGCTAAATGTTTTCGCGACCGTCGCCAAAGATTGCGTCGGTAAAACTTTTAGCGACGGTCTTTTGGCCTATAACGACGATCGACGACCGTCGCTATAGGTCATGCCAAAACCGTGTATTAAATCTTTACCAACAGTCGCTGAAAGCTATAGCTACGGTCGATGACCGTCGCTATAGCCTTTTTATATTTAAAAAAAATAATTAATAATACAAATTTATTCAACAAACACAAATACAATATAAAATAAAATATAAAAAATATTATATACATCATTTAAAATCATTCACATTACAACATTACAATATAATAGTTGAATATGATGATCATTATTATACCAAACTACTAAACTAATAACTATAACTTAACAAAAGATTCAACCATTATATTAGAACATCTGATCCAACTATAAATTTAATTAACGCAAACGAGTAACCCCGTCATCCTCTCCTACTGTTGCGAGAATTTCAATGCGCACGTCCAAGGCAGCCTGCAATTTTCATTCATGCACAGAGATTTAGATACATATATAAAACATATGAATCCCTCCCTCTATTTTTATGGATGCAAGTAAAACAGTCAGTCGTCAACTAACAAACAAACAACCATGAAAAGACATCAGTTAACAATAACAAAAACGTAAAAAGATATCAAAATCAAATAAATTATATCAAAACGTAATGACAAAAGATGTAGTAGAGTGCAAATGGGGACCAAGTAAGTAGTAGTTGGAGTCCTCAACTGGAGGATTTGTTATTAGTTTATTTTGGCTAATCATCTGTGAGTATTACCCAGCAGAAATAGTTGATATTAAGTACTTAAAACACAGCAGCAGTAAGGCAGAAATTGTACTCTGTTTGCCCATGTTTTTTGGTTCAACATGCAACTAAGGAATTCAACATTTTCATATTGTTTTTGGTATAAATCACTTTTTCTCTACTTGTTTACGTCTATTCCAAGTAGTCCAGTCCTTAAACTCGCACACAAACACCATTTGACGGAATTGAATCTCATATTTCATTGTTCATCATTTATCGACAAAAAAAATCTTACAAAACTGAAATTATACCACTTAGATCTGATTATTAGCAACTATAATTGTTTGGGCTTTTGTATTAATTATATTTTGCATTTATTCTAATCAACAAATTGATCAGATGGTTGAATCTTTTGTTAAGTTCTAGCTATGTGGTTGAATCTTTTGTTAAGTTCTAGAATTTAAAATCATTCAACTTTGGTTTATTCATGTTGAATTTTTAGATTCTAAATAGGTGATATACCCACCCATTATATTAGAACATTAGCCGTGTATCATGGGCAATCTAACTATATAAACTGAAGTAGACCTTCATTATGAGATTGCTAGATGTTAAGTATATGTAAGATGTTCAATCATCCCAATCTTAAGTTTTGCCAAATAATTGACTTTAATCTAAAACAGTCCACTTGGGACTTCTGTCAAGCATGTGGTGTGCAAAATTTTATATTACCAATTTCAAAACTATTGGTTTATATCATAAACCCATATTATTCTCCTTATTACTCCACAGCCACTTATCTCCTTGTGCCTAAATTCAATTCATAGCAGTCAATTACACAGTCACAGGCATGTATAATCAAGTAATTGACAATCTAATTAATTTATTTTCTTCATAACATGCAATTCTTTTGATAACCACATATTTATTAGTGCATATTTAACATCTTAAAGTAAATACTTAGCAAAGATGCATTACCTTTCTAAGCTTTGATTTCTGAATTAGTTGGTTGCAACCCAAATACTTCTGAGTTTCTCCTTACTTGATAGTGTATCCTTCCTCAGTTATCAATTAGGAAAACAATCTAACATGCATCTAACAATCAGGAAAACTAAAAATTCTTAAATATTTTGTGACCTGCAAAAATATTTTAAGCTTTCCTTAAATATGCTGAAGTCACAAGAATGTAGAATGATGAGCGCAGATAGAAGCTAGAGCAACAATGAACTCATTAATCCAATGGAAAAATCAAATCTGAAAACCTTTGGAGAGAAAAAGCCCTGCAACCACTCACCATTCAGAGATACAGTGGGCTTCATCAACCACTGCAAGTGATACAAGTGCACTGGCAGAAAAAATGGATGTAAATTCTGAATTCAGAAATCTCTCTGGCGAAACAAAAAGGACCTGATGCAAAAGTATTAAACCATACAATGCATGAAGTGACTGTTAAAAAGAAGTGATATGTGTTACAGCTTCAACACAAGATACATGAGAACAAAATGAGTATAAGATGGTGAAATAGCATACTCCTGTAAGACTTGAACTTCTACAGAAATACATAAGATAAATAAATATGAGGAGTCAAAACTATACTAGTAAGAAAAAGGCTTGCAGAAAAAAAACTGTACTTTATCAAAAAGGATTTATAACAATATTTCTAAATAAAGTCACCTTCAATGCTCCTTCTTGTAGCAGCCTCAATGTTCCCTGAGTCTCTTCGCGTGTCTACAGCAATAAGAAAGACAAAATTAGGCACCTGAGTTAACTAGTTATGCACACACACCCCACATATAGAGGGAGGGAGAGAATACTTGACTGCTAGAGAGAAGACCACCCGGAATAACTGATGCCAGCTGTTTGAGCTGATCAATCATCAAAGCTACCAAAGGACTAACAACAAGTGTAATCCCTGGCAAAACCAATGCGGCCAACTGATAACACAGTGATTTCCCAGCACCTGTAGGTAAAACCAGCATTGCTGATTTCCCGGCCAGAACCATTTTAATTGCCTCCAACTGCCCATCCATAAATTTATCAAGCCCATGAGTAAGCTTTAGTAGCTCCAACAAATTATCATCTGAAGCCTCATTTCTAACACAATACAGAAGCAACCCCAGTACACAAGAAGTTAGACTGCCCAAACTATACCCAACTTAATGACATCCCAAAATGAAGAGAGGGTGAGAAAAGAGTCTGCCAAAGACTCATCAGGCAGAAATAAAATGTCCTTCAATATCTCTATAGTCAATTCCTTAAATCACAACTTTAGTTACTCTACTGCTCCTGCAACAAAAGAGAGGGGGATAGGAAGGGGGTAAAGGTGCCATCTCCACAATTGTTTTTTTACATGTATGACTAATCTAAATAAGGGCAAGTTGACCGAACCCGACACTATCCAATTGATCACAAACAATGAAAACAAAACAAACCTTATACACTTTGCTACCCATCATATAAGGATACTTATCAATGCATCAAGAGGAAATTAAGAATGTAAAAACTTTCTATTTTCTTTCATTGTAGTTGGGTTCATAACTTACCAACTTCTCCTTGCCAAGAGATTGAGATTTCAATTTCTTTTTAGTTGTCTTTGAATGAGAGTTCCCAATCTTGCAAATTATTCAAAAACCCCTTGAAATCCTGATTTCCAAGAAACTACAATGAAAAGGATAACAATGAGAGCAAGTAAACGTGAACCTCAATCTCATTTATTGGCAAAAATAAATAAATTTGAACCTCATCATTGTTTATAAACCATGCAACAAAAATATATCACAAAATGTAACACATTCATCTTGACTTGGTAAAATGCCAGTACTCTTACATTCTCTAAACCTTACCCAATTAAACATATGAATTCTTTAACTAAAATAGAGCTGCATATTACGATTATACAACCTAAACGTAAATACTACTAAATACTCATAATCTGTCCCAAAACGAGAGCCCTTGTAGCACACAAAAATTCCTCTTTTTTATTAACTAAATAGAGGGGAGAGTAAATTGGAGTACTTTTAACTCAAAACTCTGATTAATCTAAAAGCTTTAAGCTTCCACTATCCCCAATCAAAAATCCCAAACTCCTTTTCCCAAAGAATCAAAACCAATCCAACAAAAATTTAATCAATTTCGTAAAACATACAATTCGTTCTTTTTTCAATGTTTTGATTATTTCACTATAGGTAGCTACCGGAGCTGAATCAGTTTTTCGGTCAATCAACAAAAAGAGCAAACACACACACACACACACACACACACACACACACACACACACATATATATATATATATATATGAAGAATGAGAGGGAGAGAGGAATTACTAGGTTCTGATCACGCCCGTGCTTGCTTGGAACTTTGGCCATTCTTTCTTTTACTGCAGAGTTTTGGCTCGCTTGCAGATGTTTCTGGAAGCCCAATAATCGAAAATAAAGTTAAACAAAACAAACGCCCAATTGATGAGAATCATAACTCAAAAAAAGTAACAAATTAAACACCTAATTCATAATTCACAAACCCAGAAAAACTCGGTGACCTTCCCAAATCTGTAATGGAAACTTAATACTTTGTAAATACCTAGATAAAAAAATGACATCCTTCGGCAAGGTTGGGTTGGTCCAACAAGAATCTGCTTCACCATATTGGCTGCTCTCCATCCCTAGATCTAATGAGAACAATTGCAGAATAAATTATCCCACACTATAACCATTTTTCGAACCCCATAAAGTGATTTAGAAAAGGACGATATAGTTCAATATGAGCAAACATGAGCGAAGAGGATGCAACCGAGATGACTTGAGGAAGAAGATAATTTGGGGAAAAAATTGGAGTGAAGATACAGAAATCATTTGGGGGAAAGTGTCTATAAAAAAAAACCACTATAATGACGGTTCTGTGCCGACTATAGATGCCCAATAGCGATGGTTCCGTGCCGATCGTCGCTATATGTCGAATTTCTAGTAATGTTCCAACAGAACAATAAGGAATATAATTACAGAAGAATTCACCAGGCATACGATAAACCGCACAGACAGGTTATTTCAACAGAATAATAAATAATGGAATAACAGAAGAATTCACCAGGCATGCGATAGATCGCACAAACAGGTTATTCCAACAGAATAATAAATAATGGAACCCGGGTTATGCGTAAACGCATAAGCGCGATGATATTCAAATGAATATTAAATAATGGAACCAGGTCATGCGTAAACGCATGCATACGATATTCCGATAGAATAATAAATAATGGAATAATAGAAGAATTTTACCACGATGCAGATTGGCGTGATGCAAGTTATTCCAACATAATAATAAAGAATGGAGTAACAAAAGAATTTCACCATGTATGCGGTACTTCGCATAGACAGGTTATTCTAACATAATAATAAAGAATGGAATAACAGAAGCTTTCTTCATGAATACGAAAGAAATAATATCCATTACCTCAAAAGAAGACTGGATACTGGAATAGTGAGGTAACAGACTTCTCTTCTTCTTTCTCTTTATAATTTCTCTCTATAATAATTGCTCTATAGCTTTAGTGAATTGGTGAGAAATGAAGGAAGAATGAGCTTCTATTTATAAAAAAATATAGTTTCGATAATTGCACGTTTTGGGGCTCAGAATATTACAGTATAATACCTTCCTCTTTTCCTTCATTTTTAATTTAGTCTTGCAAGTATTATCAAACTTGCACCACCTCCCCTAATAGTAAATCATGTGACTCAATAGTTTTAAACATGTGAAAAATTAATTATAGTATAGTACCTCCATCTATACCTCTATTTTTAACTTAGTCATGCAAGTATTATCAATCTTGCACCAACTCCCCTAATAGTAAATGAATGTGAATCAATAGTACACATATGTGAATAAATAGTTATAATCATGTGAATCAATAGCAATTAATTGCTCATTTATCCGGTTAATTACCCGATTGGTCAATATAACCTCCAGACATCAATTATTATCGAAATAAATGTCGATTTTCACTAACACTAATAATTCCAACACAATGGAACTATCAATTTTATCTTTAATCAACACAAACTTAGTCATCATTAATATTATAATTCACAATATTTAACAACCAGGTTGTTCCCAGGAAAGAGGGGGCTTTCTGATAAGGATTTCTCCTTATAGGCGCGCAATTAGATGACCAAACCTCTCCTTGACAGAACTTCTAGACATTATAAATATTGTAATTTAATAATATGAATAACTTTGTCGTCTCAATTATTGATTTAATAATATATCATATTATCACGGATGATCTTATGACAATAATCGAATCAATAATATGAGAGATATGATTTAGCAATTACTGTAGCAATAATTGAGTATAACTGAGTGACTTCTCACGTAAGCATCAATAATCAATACCGTGTGCTACTATGCAACCACACGTATTACTGTACTTTTATTACCGGGTAGTTCAACAGTTTTAACGGTAACACTTTCGCCGTTATAAAAAGATAATTCTATCGTTTTCTTACTATGACAATACATCCGTTGTGGGGTCCACCAATGATTGTGCCATCGTACGAATATTCCCTGTTAAAATGAATATTCCCCGACCAATCGAATATTATATAACAACTTGCTTACTTTGCAAAATTTATAAATATTACCCACAACTATAACATTATATCAAATCCACACCATAGTATTCACAAAAAATATTTTGAGAAATTTAAATCTTTATTCATAAAATTTGGGGTCTCACAATCTCCCCTCCTTATGAAATTTCACCCTCGAAATTTATGTACATACCTGGTATGTCGAAGTGGTGAGGATATCTTTACTTCATTTCAGATTCTAACTCTTGAGGTATAACCTTTGAGTGTCGAATGTGATCCTTCTTATCCAAGATTTTAACACGTATCTCCTCATACGTTAAATCTTCTGCTATCTCGTCTAGTTCTTATTCAATAATGTGGTTCGGGTCGTCCACATATTTACATAACATCGATACTTGAAAATGTTATGAACACGTGACATACTTAGCGGTAAGGCGAGTCTATAGGCCACAGTTCCTACTTGATCGAGGATTTCAAATGGGCCAATTAAATCAAGGGTTGAGATTTCCTCTATTCATCGACTCTTGCTTCTAGAATAACGCCTTCTTGAACCTTCTTCTTCATATTCATCAACTCCAGGTGTGTAATTTGAACGGCTTTAACTTTATCGATTAAAGTTGATTTTACTTGTATATTCGTTATCACCACATGGGTCCATGGAGTCTTTAACTCTATCTTCATCATTTGTAAGTTATACGAAATGAGTTTTTGTGTTAACAACATCGCACTCGTAAATGCATATGATCTTTTACTTAACGCGTCAGCTACCACGTTCGCTCTTCCACGATGATATTGAATAATACGATCATAATTTTCAACAGCTCGAGCCAACGTCTTTGGCGTATAACACGTTCGTTCTAGGTGAAGAAATCTTGAAGGGTTTTAGAAATGGGTTTTGTACTGGGGTCAATACAAAATTCGATTTCACGCTCTAGGTGTAACGACCCCAAAATTCATACAATTTAATTCCCAACTTTGGTATCTACCTTCTGATTTTACATCATCATTCGATGTTAAACTTTATAAAATGCGAAATAATTTAAACTTTTATGTCTTCTTACTTTAATTCCCTGAATCAAAACCTTTATCATCTACATGTCTTTGAATTAATCTTATTTTTATGATTCACTTTACCACTGTTATTATATAAAACTTTACATTTCAATCCGATAACCTTTACATATCAGATAACTCTAACATTAGCTTTACAACTCAACATAAAACTATACATCATAAAACATTTAGTACATTTCATGAATCTTAATCATGCTATTAAGAAATAACAACTTTAGCTAAAATATTAATCTTCGTGAATTATTTCTGATCCTCGTCATTCAAGTAGCACATAATGTACCTTCAATCCTTAACCTGAAAAAATGGTTATTTGTAAGGTTGAGCTCGACAGCCCAGTAAAATCTAACAGTTTTCATGCATCACGTAGCACATAATAACATGCTCAACATATATCTCATAAACATTGGACTAACATAACATACATGATATAGTTCATATAACAAGTATTGAGTTCATTAGTCAACCATCATGCTTTACTCAATCAACGTAGTCATAAGTTGACTTTAACATTTCATACATTCAACATATATATAACACATCATGCTCTTTGTAATAAAGATTTAAAACAATCAAATTCACATAACAAATAGGAACTGAAAGACTTGCCTTGATCGTTATTTACCAATAACAGTTTAACAGCTTACAGTTATCTGCACTTCACGTGCCCTACACAATTATATAATCATGCACATCAACTATTAGTCACATAGAAACACATAGTAGTTGTAATGTAAACTTTAATTTACTCCTCATAACCCTTACTATCATAGATACACAATGTTCAAGTTGATTGTGTTAATTTTCGACTTATATCTCACTATATTTCATATTCGAAGTTCATTCAAGTGTTTAAGTCTTGCTAGGAATCATTATTGGTTTTATATTAAACCCATTTCATATCTTATAATATTCATTTCATTAGACTTAAAACACTTTTTTACGTTCATTATAACTTATCACGGCGTTTCGACGTTTATTCATCACACGCCCAATTTGGCTCTCTTGTGTGTGCTTAGTATGCGTATACAACTTATCTAATATATCATTTATTAATTTTAATCATCATTATACTTCATAATATTCATGTTCAATAACTTAGAACAACATCTTTTATCGTCAAGAACACTACACTTGCATACGTGCATGCCCGACGCCCTCCGATTATCCCCAAAAACACAACAATCCCACAAATGACCATTTTTACCCTTGTTCTCGACCTCAAATTGAAATATTCAAAGAATAAAGTTGTAGGTCTATTCGTCCTCGTTCCGGATCATCTTGAATCACCTCAATCGGAGTTCGTATGAAAAAGTTATGCTTAATTTACTATAAGAAGTCGAGCGAAGGCACCATACACATCGATGTTAACGCAATTTGCGCCTAAATGGCCTTGGGGGCAGCATAGCTACTTTTTAAGTCGCAAAACAGACCCTCAGGCTCTGCTCTTCGCGATTACACAGACCAAAACTCCATCCAATGATCATAACATGAGTTATACTCATCCAAATCAGTCCATTTTCAATTCTATAGGTTCGTAACTCATAAAGCTACAACATACCAATTACCCATCAACTAACATAAACATTAACTAACCCAAATATGGATTTACAACTCATGTTCATACTAATTGTTCATGTTTGACAAATTTAGCGAATTCATTCACTACTAATTCGTTTCTCAACCAAATTGGTTCGTTTAACTTCCGTTGTTTTCGTTTCTTGATATACTAACACAACATATAACCAATTAATAGATTCCAGAAAGGATTGAACATCAAATTTTGGACTTACTAAGCCATTTTCATAAACAAAACATCATTATTTGAAATCTTTTACTGACCCAATTCTCACGAATTTGATCATCGAATAACACTCACAAACGATGATTAACAGATTATAAACCCTATATACAAGTATTTATATCAATCCAACCTAATTATCAATAGAAATTCCAAAAAATAAAGTTAAAATTAGGGTTATACCTTATTCCTTTGATTGTTTGCTAGCAAGAGATGATGTGAAGGTTTAGAAATTCCTCTCTTACCTCTAGACAATCTCAGAGAATTCTCTCTTTCACTGTGTTTTTCTCTTAAGTTTCTCCAACACTCTCTCTATACTCTGCTCTTAAGCCTTAGAAAAATAAGACACGTGAAAACATAAACTGATATAGCCTCACCTCCCACGTACTTCAGTTAAAAAACAAAAAGGCTTCAGTTAGAAACAAGCCAAAGGCCACAAGGCCTTGTTTGGCTAACCACATAATTCCCATACTAATTTATTTTTATATTTTTATATTATATAGTTTTCATGTCACACCATTAATTTAGTTAATTAAATAACTTTAGCTTTAGCTAATTTAAATAACTTACAATAATAATAAAATTCTTATTATCATTATACCTTATAATTAACAAATAATTATATATCTAGTTTAATTAATAAATTAGACATATCACTTTGTTTAATTTATTTATTTCCTTTAAATTAAACAATTCCCTTAAATTAAATCCATCGGATAAAATTATCAATACTCAATTTAATTAACATTAATCAATTTAGTTACTAAATTAATTCACCACAACTCATCAATTATTTATTTTTCTCAATAAATAAATTATTTAAAATATTTATTTAATTCAATAAATATTTAAAATAATTACCAAATTCAATTAATTTTTTAATAGTTAACTTAACTATTAAACCTCACTTTCCCAATACATGAATATATATATATATATATATATATATATATATATTTATATTTATATATAAACGACACAATTATTTACTATAATCAGAAATAATTTTATTGATAACTGAAACTATTTACAAATAAACTGAAAATTAAAGTGACTTACAATTTAATTTAGAACATTTAAGAAGAAAGAGAAGGAGGGGTTAAGATGGGCTAAACAGCGGTAGAAACCAAAGATTCGTCTGAGAAGGAACTCAGAGTCTTTCTAAGTTTCGAAGTCTGTCCTTGCTAACTGAGTTTGGTTTCCTTTTATAGAATAAGGAAAGGAACTATTACAAAGTTACTATTACAAAATGAATCATTACAGACAAGCAACTGTAGATGAATAGTGCTAACTTTTGACTAAATACATATGCTTTCGGCTACTTTAGACACAGAGGTCGAAAACTTTTGACTTCAATGAGATGCTTTGGTGGAAAAGAGAGCATCTTTTGACTTTAGCTATTTCTTTGGGCAGAAGCGGTCTGGCGTGTTGGAGCCTTTTTGGTGAAGCGATTCTTCCGATGATCGGTTGTAGGGCGGTGCATGTGGTCGGGAAGTCGAGGCAAATGGGTCTGAGCATCTTGTAGATCGATGGTGCCATATGGATCATCTTGACCATCATCTTCATAAATGGTGATCAAGCGGAGGAAGAAGAATGAGCGAAGCTTCCTCATGTAACTCATCAATTCTTTTGTTAAGTGCTTGGGCTATTAATTTTAATTCTTTACTGGAACAATTCTTGAAATCAGAAATGTCACGAGAACAAGACGAACCAGTAGGACTGATTTTTGACTCTTTGGGTTTTGACTCTTTTGATTGACTGGAAGGTTCTTTGGATGAGACTGGAAGAACCTTAAGAGGGACGGTGGGAAATTCTAACTAAACTTGACTAACAATCCTATTAACATCAAACTTATCCCACCATTTGATGAAGAATTGTCGAGAGAGAAGAGGGAATGGTTCACAAAGGGTACAAGCTTCAGCCAAATTGAAATCTCGACCATGAGGATCGGTTACTTTAGTTGGGGTTTTAATGTCATACTGCCATTTAAGAATCCAGGGAATCTTATATTTACTAACAAATTGAAGAATGACAGGGATGCCATCATACTTTGGATTGTATTTACTGTGGTTGCAAAAATGACTAAGTTGAACTTTTAATGGTTCAGGAAGGAGATCATAAGTGGAACCAAACCTCATCCACCAGTGAGAGAACCAATGAGGGAACTGGCTTTTGAACTTATGATCAAACTGAAAAAACCATGAATGACTGTTTGACTTATTTTGAAAAAGGAAAACTCTATACCAAGCTTCCATATAATCATAATAACAATAAGAGTTATCTTGATTAGATAGTTGCATAAGGTCAGAAGGATGTTTTCCCCAATCAGACGTTAGAATGAACTGTTTAATATATAATGAATGATAAAGTACTTTGGTTTTATCATTATTAGCATAAATGGGTTTAACAAAGATCGACTCGGTTTCAACAAGGATATCCTTATAATACACAAGGGATTTATAAGGAGCAAGGGGCTGGAAATGCCATCCAGAAGGAAAGAACTGGGCGACCAATTTGACTAGGTCATCTTTAGGTTTCATATGGGGTTCAATATGAAACAGGTGAGTGGTCCATTTGAGCATATACTCAGAAAGAGGATGACTGAGGTTTGAAACGGAGGCCTTTGACTGATTGGAAAAAGGGTCAACTGGGGTTGGGTTACTAGCTAAGGCTGAACTGTATGGCTTGGGTATAGTTCCAAGACTGGTAAATTTGTTAGTGGTTTGGTAAATTGGGTTAACTAGATGAGGAACCAAAGTTCTCTTTGGTTGATTACTTGGCCCAATAGGGCGACCCGGACCATGAGAGGATGATGCTCCTCGAACACTCATGATGGATGGATAGTACATGTATTAATAAATTCCCGAGTAAGAAAATCAGGAATTGAATTGTTACTGCCTTTAATATATTCAATCTCAAAATAAAAAATGCTCAATAGGGCTTGCCATCTAGCAAAGGAATGTTTAGAGGCTATGTTTTCAACATCTTTTTCTAAAACATATTTTACTTTGATTTGCGATCAATCTTGAACTAAAAACTTTTGATTCAACAAGTCACTTTGAAATTTGTTAATACATAATACTAAAGAAAGTATTTCCTTTTTAATAATCTTGTAATTTAACTATGTAGTATTCCATGCATTAGGAATGGAAACGAACAATTTGTTACGGGGAGTTGAGAGTAAGTTTTTATTTGAGAATTCCTCCGAATCCAATATCAGAGGCATCAGTTTCAAAAATTTTAAATGCAGAATCATTGGAAATACCAAGGCAGGGCAATGCCTTGACATATTTCTTAACTTATTGGACGATAGAAGTGTGAGTGTTAGTCCATGGGGGAGGATTGTCCTGCAAATGCTGAAAAAGAGGTTTGCAAATCTTCCTTAGGTTTTTGTAGAACTTGCCAATATAATTGAGCGAGCCTAAAAACCTTTGTAGTTGGGTTTTATTGGTAATTTTATCTGGGAATCTGTCAGCAAATTGAATAGCTCTATCAATAGGCTGTATGAGTCCGCGATAAATATTTAAACCAAGAAACCAAACTTTAGCTTGAAACAAGCTGCATTTGGAAGGTGAAAGGACAAGTCCATTATCTTTAACTATTTTAAAGAACGATTTTAAATGTTTAATGTGTTCTTCAATGGAATTAGAAAAAATGAGAATATCATCAATATAGACGACGATAAAATGACTGAAAGGATTCAAAATATCATTGAGAATATTCTGAAATTCACTGGGAGCATTTTTTAGGCCAAATGCTTGGACATTCCATTCATAGTGACCGAATGGGGTAGTGAATGCTATTTTATACCTATCATCTGGGTGGATTGCAACTTGCCAAAAACCAGATTTAAGGTCAAATTTACTGAAGATTGTGGCATTACTCAAATGGTTAATGAGGTCGTCATTGTTAAGTAAAGGGTACCTAATCCATTCTAAGACTTTGTTTAATGTCTTGTAATTGATCACTAGATGGGGAACACCTCTCTCCTTTTTTGCTCTGTTGTTAACATAAAAGGCGGGACATGACCATGGGGATTTACTAGGCTTAATTAATCCTTTACTAAGAAGATCATTAATCTCCCTTTTGCATAACTCCATTTGTTCGTGATTCATTTGTATCGGCCTGGCCTTAGTAGGAATCAGGTGCTCTTTGAATTCCTTAGCATAAGGGAGCCTTACAACATGCTTCTTCCGATGCCAAAAGGCATTAGGAGAATCAGAACAAAGGTTGTCCTTTAAATAGGTTTTTAATTCTTCTATTTTTTCTTGAACTTATTTATTCTACAATTGTTCTTCAACTCTTTTGTACTTAATTTCTTCTTTTAAGAAATTCAAATGGGTGCATTTACAATTCAATAAATTTAATGATTTGGAAATAGACTCTTCTTGTATAAATTTTAAATTTCTTTCTTTAGGTTTAATAAGAAATTTAAATGTTATTCTTTAACCTAAATGTTTACAGCTTAATCCTTCATTACTGGTAGTAAAAGGGTATAATAAATATATAAATGGTAATCCCAAGATGATCTTATCAATAAGATTGCGGATCAAAACAAATGATGTTTTGAAACACATATTATCTTGACAGATATGAACCTTAGGCAGTTTATATTTTATTTCCATTTGACTACCATTGGTTGAGTTTAATTATTCATTAGTCTTCTTATAGTACTTAGTTGAGATTAGACCTTCCTGAATACAATTAAGATCTGCGCCAGTATCAACTAGAGCAGGAAGTTGTATCGAAAAGGTTTCATCAGCAACTAAGTTAATGGAGATATACCATTTTTGAATGGTGATATCTTTAATTTGTTTAAGAGAAAGACCTTGGACAAAGAGATCTGGCTCTTCTTTAGTTCCAGACGATTCAGGCTCATCGTGATCTTCATCACTAGAGGAAGAATCATGAACTTGAAGATCAGATTTTTTTTCATCAAACTCTTTTCTTAAATTAGAAACTTCTAATTTTAAGTTAGAAATTTCTCTTTTTAATTCATTAACTTCTTGATTTAATTCTGGAAGGGTTACTTCCTTAACTGGGGTTTTAAATCTCTCAAGAGTTTTATTAAGACTAGATACTGGTTTTTCTTTAGCTTTAAAAATCTTATCTTTAACTCTATTATCTTTGGTTAATAAATCTTTTAACTGCTTAGTGTACTGAGATTTTAACTCAGGGTCAGAAATTTTACTAATTAGATCAATCAGCAAAGAACTTTCTTCATCTTCTTTAGTGATTACATTAACTTGTTTATTGCAACACTTTTCATTGCAATTGTTAGCACAAATAGTGACTTCGTCATTATCACTATCTGTTTCATGGTTACTAGTACTGCTATTAGATGAATGAGGAATATCAGAACCTTCATCATTACTGATATTGTTCTCTATTCTCATTAATTCTAATAGTTGTTCTGTATCTTCACTTGATATGTTTAATTGAGATAATTTCTTCTTAATTTTGCACTCATTTTTGTAGTGCCCTTTCTGCCCACAATTGTGGCAAACTATTTTACTTTTATCAAATTTTCTAGATGATTTTTTATTATAAATTTTTCTTGTGGGTTTGGGTTTAGTGTAATATTCATCTTGATTTTTATATTTTTTATGACTTTGTTTATGTTTATAACGCCTGTGACTCTTATGATGATCAATATGTTTATGCAAGTGCTTCCTTCTAAAGGGAGCAACAGGAGGTAAACCATATTGTTCACAAAATGTTCCTAACTCATACTTGGCTTTTTTCTTATCTTTACTAGCTTGTTTGGCTAATTTAAAATCAATACACATTTTTAATCCAATCTTTTGAATATAATTGATTATGTCACCATAAGTTAGGTTATCATAATCAATATACCCTATATTTTTACTTAGTTCTTCTCTGACTTTATGAGCGAATAATGAAGGTAAACCATTGACAAATTTCTCCTTCCAGAATGGTTTATTGCTATCATTTCGCATCATATCTCGAGAGGTAAATACATCTTTGTACCATCTAAAATCACTTAGAGTAGGACAAGTGAGATTACTTAGCTGATCGTGGATTCTCTCAGTAATATTACTGGGAGTGCCAACAAAATGTTTTATTATGGTAAAAATTAAAGTATTAACTCCATCTGGCGGACCAATGCCAACATCTTCATCAAAGATGGGATTGCCGTCATCGTCTAACTAGACAACATGAATTATTGATAGTCTAGTATCTTCAGTGAGATGTTTTTCCCACCAAGATCTGAGAATACCAATGAATCTACTAGCTATTAACTCAACAATATCTGGCTGAGTCAGATTGTTGAATTTAGTTATATAGCTATTTGCTACCATAGACATGTGATTTAACTTGTTTAAAATCTCTTGTTCACTGAAACCATCTATGTTCTATTCGTAAATTTTATTGGATGAAACAGAGAATTGCTTAACTAGATTTCTCTCTTCGAATTGTAGATCCGGAGGAGTAGGTCTAGAGTACCAATTCCTGGTTAAACTAGTGTTTTTGACTGTTAATTTGTTTAACTGATCATTAAAATCTAGGACTGAAGAAGTATCAGAATGATCTGACTTGCTATTGCTTTCATTGTCTGTTTCAACTTGATCAATGATTGGAATGGTGCCACTTGATTTAGGCTCAGTTTTTAATTTTTTAAATAACTTATCTATAGCTCGATATATATATATATATATATATATATATATATATATATCTTCACACCAGATCACATATTTCAAAAAATATATATATATATATAGCATTATATATATAGCATGTATATATACATGCTTAAACTCAAAACATCTCATAATAAGAATTTTAATTATTAAATTCCTATTTTAATAACTTATAAAAATTCGGGTTGTCACATCTTTCCCCCCTTATAAGGATTTCATCCTCGGAATCAACGAAACCTCCCTTACTCGATTTTCACCAAATCTCTTCGTTGAATAACTTCAACACATTACCTTAATATAGGTTTTATATTTCCTACTCCCACCATTCTTGATAATAAATTAATCTTGTAAGTTTTATTTCATAACTTTCCCTTGAACTCAATTATATTTTGAGTATTACATATTCGTTAACCCATTCATTTCCTTTTCTAAGGATCGTTATCCTATACTCAACTCATAAACACTCGGGATATTTCATTCACCCCTTCTTCTACGAATTTCGTCCTCAAAATTTTATTTACTAGTATTCGTTCATTCCATTTATCAAAATAGATTTTATGTTAATATCTATTTATTCATTAGGTTCTTCAACCAAATTCTTTCTCTAAGAATCTTTCTAAGATCATCATATTCCTCACCTCATCCTCTTTTAAGAGTTTCACATTTCTCTTCTTTCTGGAATTTCATTTCTTTCTTGAAATTATTATGTTTTGCTTAATTTTCTCATCCTTTCCACTTTCACCTTTCAGAATAATAAGAATCTTCCACAATTGCTCACTAATTGGGAAGCGATATGAATAAGAGGAATTTAAAAGATTCCAAATCATGCTGAGGGGTCATAAGACCTTGAACTACGTCCCTAGGTTATCAAGTATCTCGACTTGAACCTTTAATAGTCATAAGACTATACGGACCTTGAACTCTTCTCCAGGTTTAACAGTGCATCACCACCATAAACCATCTTTAACAAAATGTTTATCAATCACACAGACTGAAAACGCTCTCTGCAAGTACTCTAGGTGATCACTTATCGTACCCCTAAATGCGTGCACGTATTACATCTTAACATCGTAACGACTATATGCGTTACTTTCGGAACCATTGTCTCCGATAACATGTCCCCTTTTACAGAATTGTGCACCACAACTTTTCAACATCTGAATCTGCACCAAAACAATTTGGTTTGGCATAACTTCTCAAGAAATGCTTGAATTTCATGAATATCTTTCAATATTCGTCTAGCTAAACCAAATAGCATAGACTTCTACAACAATCCGGACATCAATCGAAATATACATATACATATTAAATTTTGAAAATCTAGCAAAGCTAGAAGATTTGGAAAACCTATGTCTCCACTTTCTATACTGATCCATTGCTTAATAATTCTATCTATTCCCGTAATTCTCAATTCTTCATTCATAACTTATCTATACCCCAGTATAGTTCATCAAACTTACCGCACATTGGAAATTCAGGAACTTACCACAATAATATGAGTTTAAGAACTTATCCTAGTCAGACCATATGCGTCCATTCGCTAAGGGGTTCAAAACATACCATATTATTGTGAGTCACGAACTTACCATATGCATTAGTTTTAAGAACCGCACCTAATCCTAATAATATCTGACTAATCTTAATAGTTTCTAACTATCAAACATACAGATGAGAAAAGAATCACCTTTTCGCCATATATACATTGATAGCGCGACACCAACATTCCAATGATTATCAATGTGATAAACTAAGTACAAGCATAAAACCCTCGCCCATACAAAGATTTATACAACTTAGCCATCACATGAGTTCTCAATTGAAAGCCCACCTAACTATATCTTACTCTTAACTTGCTCTTTGCTCGATACGAATTCCTCGTACCACATCATCTATAACTCCTCATGAGTTATCTCGTACTATTTCATAGTACATCAACTTCATAGCATCAAGGTATAATTATTCAAACATTACAGACCATCTTTCCTTTATAACTTAAACAGATCACGTCGTGATCTTATTCTATAATTATCTCCCTTAAAAGTCTTTCCTTAACTCGTGATCGTTTTGTTTTATGGTCCCTTTTTCTTTCCTTTTTCATCATTTACGACATTTTTCTTATATTGGCTATTAGAGTTAGGCAACTCCCATTTCTTATCTTTATATCTCTTCAAGATTCTTCTTTGAATTTTCTTGTTTATATAACAATTATTACTTTAAGAATTTCTAGCTTCATTTACATTGCTCAACATTTCATTTGAGTTCCATATTTTCATCATACGTATCCACTTTCTATACTTGGTACACATCGAGTCTCTAATAGTTTCAATATGGTACGCTGAGTGGTTTCCCACAAACAACCAACAAACTAGGTTCCGAGTTGCTAGTTCGTATATACCTCCGCTCTATGAAGGAATCGTTTAGCCCAGATACCATACATCAACCATTAAAGAGTACAACTGTACCATACTTAACTATAATTTTTTTTTATTCTTAAATTCTTTATCATTCTCTTCTTATAGACATCGTCTATTTATTATTACCTTTCATTCTTATTATTGGAGTTAGGTAACCCCACATTCATATTCCTTATAACTCTGTGAGATTCTTCTTTGAATCCTCTCACGCATGTTTTAATCCCTTCTTTAAAAATTTCTTAAATTACTTCATATTGTTCAAACTCTATTTGAGCTCATTCTTTCATTATCTTCACCTATCTTCTCTAAGGTTATAACATAAGGCACTCCTACCTAAGGTTTATAACCTACGGCTTTGATACCAACTGCAACGACCCCAAAATTCATACAATTTAATTCCTAACTTTGGTCGTTAATAACATATCTACCTTCTGATTTTACATCATCATTCGATGTTAAACTTTATAAAATGCAGAATAATTTAAACTTTTATGTCTTCTTACTTTAATTCCCTGAATCAAAACCTTTATCATCTACATGTCTTTGAATCAATCTTATTTTTATGATTCACTTTACCACTGTTATTATATAAAACTTTACATTTCAATCCGATAACCTTTACATATCAGATAACTCTAACATTAGCTTTACAACTCAACATAAAACTATACATCATAAAACATTTAGTACATCTCATGAATCTTAATCATGCTATTAAGAAATAACAACTTTAGCTAAAATATTAATCTTCGTGAATTATTTCTGATCCACGTCATTCAAGTAGCACATAATGTACCTTCAATCCTTAACCTGCAAAAATGGTTATTTGCAAGGTTGAGCTCGACAGCCCAGCAAAATCTAACAATTTTCATGCATCACGTAGCACATAATAACATGCTCAACATATATCTCATAAACATTGGACTAACATAACATACATGATATAGTTCATATAACAAGTATAAAGATTGAGTTCCTTACTTAACTAGCATGCTTTACTCAATCAACGTAGTCATAAGTTGACTTTAACATTTCATACATTCAACATATATATAACACATCATGCTCTTTGCAATAAAGATTTAAAACAATCAAATTCACATAGCAAATAGGAATTGAAAGACTTTCCTTGATCGTTGTTTACCAATAACAGTTAACAACTTACAGTTATCTGCACTTCACGTGCCCTACACAATTATATAATCATGCACATCAACTATTAGTCACATAGCAACGCATAGTAGTTGTAATGTAAACTTTAATTTTTTCCTCATAACCCTTCCTATCATAGATACACAGTGTTCAATTTGATTGTGTTAACTTTTTGACTTATATCTCACTATATTTCATATTCGAAGTTCATTCAAGTGTTTAAGTCTTGCTAGGAATCATTATTGGTTTTATATTAAACCCATTTCATATCTTATAATATTCATTTCATTAGACTTAAAACACTTTTTACGTTCATTATCACTTATCACGACCTTTTGACGTTTATTCATCACACACCCAATTTGGCTCTCTTGTGTGTGCTTAGTATGCGTATACAACTTATCTAATATATCATTTATTAATTTTAATCATCATTATACTTCATAATATTCATGTTCAATAACTTAGAATAACATCTTTTATCGTCAAGAGCACTACACTTGCATACGTGCATGCCCGACGCCCTCTGATTGTCCTTGAAAACACAACAGTCCCACAAATGACCATTTTTACCCATGTTCTCGACCTCAAATTGAAACACTCAAAGGATAAAAGATGTAGGTCTATTCGTCCTCGTTCCGGATCATCTTGAATCACCTCAATCGGAGTTCGTATGAAAACGTTATGCTTAATTTACTACAGTAGGTTAGAGTAGTGCACCATACACTGATGTCCAGCGTAGCTGCGCCCTAAATGGCCTTGGGGGCAGCGCAGCTGCGTCCCAAGTCGCAGAACAGACCCTCAGGCTCTGCTCTTCGTAATTACACAGACCAAAACTCCATCCAATGATCATAACATGAGTTATACTCATCCAAATCAGTCCATTTTCGATTCTATGGGTTCGTAACTCATAAAGCTACAACATACCAATTACCCATCAACTAACATAAACATTAACTAACCCAAATATGGATTTACAACTCATGTTCATACTAATTGTTCATGTTTGACAAATTTAGCGAATTCATTCACTACGAATTCGTTTCTTAACCAAATTGGTTCGTTTAACTTCCGTTGTTTTCGTTTCTTGATATACTAAGACAATATATAACCAATTAATAGATTCTAGCAAGGATTGAACATCAAATTTTGGACTTACTAAGCCATTTTCATAAACAAAACACTGTTATTTGAAATCTTTTACTACAACCTAATTCTCACGAATTTGATCATCGAATAGCACTCACAAACGATGATTAACAGATTATAAACCCTATATACAAGTATTTATATCAATCCAACCTAATTATCAATAGAAATTCCAAAAAATAAAGTTAAAATTAGGGTTATACCTTATTCCTTTGATTGTTTGCTAGCAAGAGATGATGTGAAGGTTTAGAAATTCCTCTCTTACCTCTAGACAATCTCAGAGAATTCTCTCTTTCACTGTGTTTTTCTCTTAAGTTTATCCAACACTCTCTCTATACTCTGCTCTTAAGCCTTAGAAAAATAAGACACGTGAAAACATAAACTGATATGGCCTCACCTCCCACGTACTTCAGTTAAAAAACAAAAAGGCTTCAGTTAGAAACAAGCCAAAGGCCACAAGGCCTTGTTTGGCTAACCACATAATTCCCATACTAATTTATTTTTATATTATTATATTATATAGTTTTCATGTCACACCATTAATTTAGTTAATTAAATAACTTTAGTTTTAGCTAATTTAAATAACTTACAATAATAATAAAATTCTTATTATCATTATATCTTATAATTAACAAATAATTATATATCTAGTTTAATTAATAAATTAGACATATCACTTTGTTTAATTTATTTATTTCCTTTAAATTAAACAATTCCCTTAAATTAAATCCATCGATAAAATTATCAATACTCAATTTAATTAACATTAATCAATTTAGTTACTAAATTAATTCACTACAACTTATCAATTATTTATTTTTCTCAATAAATAAATTATTTAAAATATTTATTTAATTCAATAAATATTTAAAATAATTACCAAATTCAATTAATTTCTTTAATAGTTAACTTAACTATTAAACCTCACTTTCTCAATACATGAATATATATATATATATATATATATATATATATATATATATATATATATATATATATATATATATATATATATATATATATATATATATATATATATACATGCTCAAACTCAAAACATCTCATAATAAGAATTTTAATTATTAAATTCCTATCTTAATAACTTATAAAAATTCGGGTTGTCACACTAGGGGTAGGCTAAGAAGTCTTCCGAGAATACGTCAGGAAATTTATTAACAATATAAATATCATTCAAAACTGTGACTCTCATCCAAGACTTGGATAGCACATGAAATGGAGGTTTTTCCTAATGGAGTTTCAACCGATAAGTCAAAGTCTAATTTCTCTGGAGTTAAATTTAAACGTTGAGCGCAAGCAAAAGAGATAAAAAAATGGGTAGAACCGGTATCTAATAAGGTATAGACTTCGCAAGAATTTATAATTAACTAACCCGTGCTAACTTCATTCAGGTTACTCGCTTTTTGAGAAGTCACGAAAAATGCTCTTCTTGAAACCACAAACTTTATTTTGTCCGTATCCGCCTTTGGTGCCACCGTCCCAGCTGGACTTGACTTTGGTACACGAAAAAATCAGGCTATGTGATCGTCTTTTCCACAACTAAAACATACCTTGGAAGGCTGTGAACAGTTTGGACTTATGTGTCCCTCCTCTCCGCATCTGTAGCATCTAACTAGCGGTCGTTCTCCTCCCCTAGAATTTGTTGCTGGTGTTGGTGATTCTGCCAACGTCTTCCCATCATCGTTAAATCTTCTCTTCTTGAATTTTTCACTTCTATTATCTTGGCCATGATTACCATCGAAGTGGTTACCATTCTTGGCATGATAATTACCCCACGATGGTTATCATTGTTCCGATGGCCGTTGCCACTGGTACGATTATTATCGTGTTATTGCTCATTATCCTTTGGTTGGGCTGGCTCATTATTGTGCTCTAATAACTGAGCCCTATTCACAACATCTGAATATAGTTTCAAAATAAGGGTTAATTGACATATCACATATTATCCCTATACTCTAACCGACCAATTAAATATCAAATAAACTTAGGTAGGTCATACTAGCGAAGGAATTCCCCGTCTCTCCCCTCCTAGTTCTTATTTCACATCTCAGCCAGGGATCATATCCCTAAGCTTTGATACCAACCGTGACGCCCCCAAAATAGGTATACATCACCATCTTGAATCGCCAGATACATGGTACAAAATATAAATACAAACTTAATTATATAACCGTCGTGTAATATAGGAAAAAACATAGCTGGGAGTTTAAACAAGAATATTGCCTTCTAGACAATATCTACACTCAATGGTGTCCTCATTACAATTATTATCACATTATTCCGTAGAATAGTGAGGACTATTAAAGCCATTTATCCTGAACCATCACTCCATTCCCCGACTCGTCCCAGCTATATTCTCATTTCCTAAAGAGAACAATGAAAGAAAGGGTGAGTTCAACTAGCCCAGTAAGAAATATTATGACTAAGATAATGCAGAATAAATTATCCTTAGCCTTCAACAGTATAACAACTGATAGAATACAATAGATATCAAGTTTTAGATCAACAACTGCAACGGAAATAAGCAATCCATTAGAAGAGTCAAGTAGAGCATAAAATCTACTATCTTCTATGATTTAAAAAGTTTTTCATCAACTTTATCGCTGAGACTCAGCTTAATAAATAAACCACATCATCGAATCATCCTTGCACTATGGGCCAAGGATATTCATTAAATCATTAATGGTCATGACTATACCGAATAATCCTTGGTCATAATCATACCAAAAACTGTCCATCAATGCACTACAGGCCACTGAGGACTTTTACCACATCATTTATAACATTACAGGTCATGATTATACCGAATGATCCCTGGTCATAATCATACCAAGTTCATCTATGCACGTAAGCCAAAGATGACTTTCATCACAATATAAGCATGAGGATGATGACAATGACATAATAATTCAATAAAACAAGTTCAAGAATAAATTTTAAAGATTTATAAGTTAATTTATCCTGAAATCAATAACGTCCAAATTGTCAACATGATACTTCTTTGTAGAGTAAAATTCAAGAATAATATTCATGCACCAAAAATAATTTGGACAGAAAAGAATCAATTTTTTGTCGTGAATAGTACCCCGTGAATAGTACTTCGGGAATAGTACCTCATGAATAGTACCCCGACATGAAAAGTACTCCAAATACCCGAGTGAATAATATTCAAGTGAATAGTAATTTGGGTAAATAGTAACCCATGAATAGTAACTCATGAATAGTACTCTGACACGAAAAGTGCCTCGAATACCCGAGTGAATAATACTAGAGTGAATAGTAACTGGGTGAATAGTAATTCGTGAATAGTAACTTATAATAGAAAATACCAAATAAAATGATATTTCATGACGAGTACAAAAGAAATGATATCTCATACGAGTATAATAGAATATATGAAACTGCAAATGGATTTTCATCCGCCATGCGGTAATCCACGTAAACAGATCATTTCCACAATTTAATAAAGAATGAATATGAAGGATCATTCACCATGCATGTGGTAATTCACATAGACAGGTTATTCCAACAGAACAATAAGGAATAGAATAACAGAAGAATTCACCAGGCATGCGATAGACCGCACAGACAGGTTATTCCAACAGAATAATAAATAATGGAATAACAAAAGAATTCACCAGGCATGCGATAGATCGCACAAACAGGTTATTCCAACAGAATAATAAATAATGGAACCAGGTCATGCGTAAACGCACCAACAGGATATTCCAACAGAATAATAAATAATGGAACCAGGTCATGCGTAAACGCACAGACATGATATTCCGATAGAATAATAAATAATGGAATAATAGAAGAATTTTACCATATATGCGGTACTTCGCATAGACAAGTTATTCCAACATAATAATAAAGAATGGAGTAACAAAAGAATTTCACCATGTATGCGGTATTGCTTGATAGAGCGAGTTATTCAACATAACAATAAAGAATGGAATAATGAAGCTTTCTTCATGAATACGAAAGAAATAATATCCATTACCTCAAAAGAAGACTGGATACTGGAATAGTGAGGTAACAGACTTCTCTTCTTCTTTCTCTCTATAATTTCTCTCTATAATAATTGCTCTATAGCTTTAGTGAATTGGTGAGAAATGAAGGAAGAATGAGCTTCTATTTATAGAAAAATATAGTTTCTATAATTGCACGTTTTGGGGCTCAGAATATTACAGTATAATACCTTCCTCTTTTCCTTCATTTTTAATTTAGTCCTGCAAGTATTATCAAACTTGCACCACCTCCCCTAATAGTAAATCATGTGACTCAATAGTTTTAAACATGTGAAAAATTAATTATAGTATAGTACCTCCATCTATACCTCCATTTTTACCTTAGTCATGCAAGTATTATCAATCTTGCACCAACTCCCCTAATAGTAAATGAATGTGAATCAATAGTACACACATGTGAACAAATAGCTATAATCATGTGAATCAATAGCAATTAATTGCTCATTTATCCGGTTAATTACCCGATTGGTCAATATAACCTCCAGACATAAATTATTATCGAAATAAATATCGATTTTCACTAACACTAATAATTCCAACACAATGGAACTATCAATTTCATCTTTAATCAACACAAACTTAGTCATCATTAATATTATAATTCACAATATTTAACAATCAGGTTGTTCCCAAGAAAGAGGGGGCTTTCTGATAAGGATTTCTCCTTATAGGCGCGCAATTAGATGACCAAACCTCTCCTTGACAGAACTTCTAGACATTGTAAATATTGTAATTTAATAATATGAATAACTTTGTCGTCTCAATTATTGATTTAATAATATATCATATTATGCAGATGATACTGTGATAATAATCGAATTAATAATATGATAGATATGATGCAGCAATTACTGTAGCAATAATTGTGTATAACCGAATGACTTCTCACGTAAGCATCAATAATCAATATCGTGTGCTACTATGCAACCACGCGTATCACTGTACTTTTACTATCGGGTAGTTTAACAGTTTTAACGGTAACACTTTCGCCGTTATAAAAAGATAATTCTATCATTTTCTTACTATGACAATACATCCATTGTGGGGTCCACCAATGATTGTGCTGTCGTACGAATATTCCCTGTTGAAACGAATATTCCCCAACCAATCGAATATTATATAACAACTTGCTTACTTTGCAAAATTTATAAATATTACCCACAATTATAACATTATATCAAATCCACACCATAATATTCAAAAAAAATATTTTGAGAAATTTAAATCTTTATTCATAAAATCTGGGGTCTCACAGCTGGGGAAGACGAGCTGATTAATTAGGTTTAAAAATTATTTTCGAAGGAATGTCCCTCGAACTTAAGTCCGTCGTATATAATGTATCCTCGACGTAATTTTTGTCGAGGATAAGCACTATTCAGTCTAATATAAGATTGGCGCTGGTGGGAAAGATGACGCCAAATGGATATATCTATTTTTGACGAACATCTGTCGCAATTACTATAGTTTCGACTAAATTATGTTCGACTAAATAATCCGTCAAAAGTAGTATTATCTTCAAGGGAATATGTCCGTCGAACTTAGTTCCGTCTGAATTAGACGGTTTTCTTGTAGTGTCTTATTTACACAATTTAAATATATTTGTGCAAAGCTATTTAATCTAACTCTTACTTTGAGAAGGTTTCCTACTTTAACTTGTTTGTTAGCATGCAAGCTTATCGTTCAAATTACTATTTATTATGCATGCTCGATAATTCAATTCTAAACAACATTCTGACCTTAGCTTAATATTGTCCAAGTAAGGTATGTTACGTTATTCAATGTTTATGGTTTTAGTTCATTTCTAAACTATGACCATAACACACAAATTTTGATTCATCTATGACTTATTCCATAGCCTATTGTTATTTTATTTTATTCAACTAATCCTTAGTTGATGTTCGTTGAATTCTAAATTTCCTTGAAATGTATCCAAACCAAACTTACTTTAGGGCAGACTTGTATTCTAAATGCTGAGATGAACAACCCTGTTATACGGGATAATTTACGTATAGCGTTTAGATGTTTGTGCACAATACATGGTACGAAGGGCTGATCCCCCTAAGTACGAGAAGTCCCTATAGTCTTATGACTTTTAAAGTTTAAGTTGAAAGAATACTTATAACTATGGACATAGTTCGTGGTCTTATGACCCTCAGATATATATTTTAGACTCTGATTATCATTGATAGAGCATATTATTCAGTTTTATTGAGCCTATTCATTTGGCAGTTGTTATGAAGTTTTATTCATTGTCATTTCAAGTGAGCAATATTTGCTCACTCTTGCTTATATAAATATTATAGCTAAAGTTGAGAAGGTCGACGAACCTACCATTAATAAAGAGAAAGGAAAGATGAACAAGTATTGAAAACTTGTAAACATGTTGACTTTTATATTGTCAGACTTTATTTTAATTATTGTGATGTAGTTATTTAATTTTCCGAACATGATATTTTCATTTAAAGGTTAGATGGCCTGAGAGATTTTTATTGATGTAATCCTTTAATGGGAAGGTTTATTGTTAAATTTTATTATATTTGGGTAGTTAGAAATGATTGTTTTTATCGAGTGAACGCCAAATCTTATGGAAATGAAGTACCCGGAGTGAGGGGTATCACAAGTTAGTATCAAATCTTTAGGTTATAAACCTTAGGTGTGGGAAAAGCCTTAGGAAGTAACCTTTGAAAAGATATTAGTAATAAACTCTTATCGAGTTTTAAGGGAAAAGTAATAAAACACTTATGTGCTTATGTAATTTCAAACTATGTGCTCGTAAGTGTCGACTAGTAATGAGTAATAATTAAAACTTAAAAATTATGTTGTCAGGATGGCTAATGTAGGAGAATCCAATCAGGCTAGGGAGGAAGGAACTCAGGTGTCTAGAGAGGAAGAGCCTCGTGACATTCAGGTGGTTTGGGAAAAACTACTTCCACGGGAGTCATCTTCGTTGGTTATAGTGGTTGAGCAGGAGGGTTTACCTGATGAGGATGATGAGGTAGAAATGGATGAGGATGATCCCGTTGAGCTACCACAGTCGGATGGGGATGAGGATGATGAGGAAGAAGAGTTTCCACCAAACTCAATTTCAGCCCGTATGATCGACGAAGTATACGACCACAACGTAGAATTTCAGGATAGAGTCGAGGAGTTGGAAGAGATAGTAGCTGAACAACAGACCTCGGTGGCACAGAAGGACGATGAGATCCAAGATCTAGATGGACATCTGAGTAATACCGAATGGAAGCTAATTCACACTGAAGGAGAGAGCGAACAAATGACAGAGGAGATAGCGGAGCTGAAGATCAAATTAAAAGAAGAATCTGGTAAGAGAGCAAGAGCTGAAGACTTGTTTGAGAAAGCTTCTCAGCGTGCAGGAGTAGTAGAAGGGGAAACACAAGAAAAGAAGATCAAGATGGAGGAGATGAATAACGTATTCAACACCGTAATTAATCGAGCTCAAGATCGATTTATGTATTATCCGATTCAGTTCGAGACATTGCCAGCGTACATATTAGATCGCAGAACAATGTTCTATATTATGGAGGAAGAGCATCGTAAGGCTACACAACATCTTAGTAGGACATCGTAGGGAATGTACCTGATATGCGATTAATAATATGATAAATAATATGTAAATCCCTAGTGATATGTAAACAATGGGATATTATGTTAATGTTATCATGAAACTTTAGTAGTTCAGGAAAGTAATGTAAATAGTAGTAATGCTATTGTTCTTATGTTTTCAAAAAGATTATGAATGAATAAAAGTTATTATTTTATTCAAAGTGTTATGTGTTATGTAATGATCTTTTATGGGGTGCAAGTTAAGTAGAAAATACTTAAAGGAATTGAGTAATAATCTAATGAGTATATTTTAATAGAAAATGCCTCCAAGATGTCAACCCCGACAAAGAACCCCTGAGGGATCTACCAATAACAACAATGCTGAGGCTAACCCCGTTCAGCAGTTAGTGACGTTACTGATAGTTGCATTACAGAATCAAGCTGTGACATTTATGGACTTCAAGGCGGTTGGACCACCAAAATTCCGTGAGTCCATGAATCCCGTTGAGGCACATACCTGAATAATGGAAATAGAGAAAGTGTTTGAGGTAGCTGTGAAGCCCCCAAATTCTCTACATTTAATGTAGCCAATTTGGTGCTCACGTAAATATTCTATAAGATAATAATTCCTATAAATCCAAGATTCACAGTACTCATAGTAAATAGTAGTTCTCGTTAGAATAATCATTGTAACTGAGTACCCTCACTTGGATGTACATGTTTAGTATCTTATATATATTTCTTCCATATCTATAATTCTTATCTATCTGACCTCCATAGTGTTAATGTTAGAGTTCTTGGAACTGAGTGAAGCGCTACCTCAGTGCATCAGAGAGCCAATGTCTGTTAACACTATCATTCAAATATATAGTTCATATAGATACTGTACACTTTTCTAATTCTATTAGAATAACAACTAAATATATTTATAATATTTTAAAGTATTTTTAATACCTTAAAATCATATTTATATAATTTTAAATATTTAAATCCATTATCCAATAATTGACATTAATATTACAATATTAATATTTTTATGACAAAATATCAAATGTTATATTTTATACTCAAAATATTTTTTTCTAACCCTTAAATCATTTTTATATAATTTTAAATCATTAATTCTAATTTTTCATAATTTATTTAATATATTCATTAAATAAATTTAGTACTATTAATATTAATTTATTAATAAAATTCATCACAAAATATTAAAAGTTATTAAAAATAACTTAAAATATTTTTAACACCATAATATATTTTTTTAAATGATTTTTGAAGTATTAAAATCATTTTTAAGTAATTTATTTAATATTATAATTAAATAAATTAAATACCTTTAATATTTCAAAAATATTAACTATTTATGAAATATACTCAAAATTATTAAAACCAACTTTTAGGCTTTAAAATAATTTTTAGGAATTTATTTTGTATTTTTAATAATTAAAACCTAATTTTCTCTATTTATTTAATTAAATTATAATATTCAGAAAATAAATTGTCACTGAAGGGCCCTATAGCGACATAACCGTCGCTATAGGTGTTCTTGAGCAACTATGAACATGCAATGTCAATTAACAAGTTAGCATGTTTGACCACATTTTGATCTATGATCCTAATGTTTTCTGGGCAGCTAATGGTATCAATAACGTAGTATAAGTATAATACTACATCTACAAATCAAGTTCATAGCTAAACAACGTAACAACAGAGATATCTAAGCATTCAAAAACTCTGGCAAAGTTGTTCTTCATTTCTGGGTTTTCCAGAAATGAAGAACAGTTGCTAGTTACCCACTTTAGATTCTTATAACTTGAATTCCAGGTTCGCTTTATGCGATCTAAGAGTTCACACCTGAATTATACATGTCAGGGTATAATATCATAACACTAAATCCATCTAACAACATCGTATGAACAAGATCTGGTGTAAGACTCCAACTTTTATGAATAAAGATAATTTTTCTATAAATATCATTCTTGAATATTATGGAATAAATTTGATATAATGTTATAGTTGTGGGTATTATTTATAAATTTTACAAAGTACGCAAGTTGTTATATAATATTCGATTGGTCGGGGAATATTCGTTTTAACAGAAAATATTCGTACGATGACACAATCATTGGTGGACCCCACAACGGAATTATTGTCGGATTGAAAAAACGACAAAAATATTTTATGAAAATAACGGCGGAAGTTTTACCGTTAACTGTTGAAACACCCGGTATTAAAAGTACAATGATACGCGTGGTTGCATAGTAGCACACGATATTGATTATTGATGCTTACGTGAGAAGTCACTCAGTTTTGTTCAATTATTGCTACAATAATTGTTGCATAGTATCTCACGTTTTTTGATTCAATTATTGTCAATATTTTATATATTATTAAATCAATAATTGAGACGATAAAGTTGTTAATATTATTATTTGCAATATTAACGATGTCTAGAAGTTACATCGAGGAGAGGTTTGGTCACCTAATTGCGGCGCCAATAGGGAGAAATCCTTATTGGAAAAAGCCCCTCTTTCACAACGAGCGACACAGTCGATTAATATTGCGAATTATAATAATGATGATAAATGTTGTTAAAAATATTGAAGGAATTTTTTTTTGAAATCTTTGATGTAAATTTTGCTTATTATATGAACCTCCATTTACCTATTTTTTTTAAATAATCGGTAGAAAGGTATTCAATATATATATATATATAATATGTTTTTTTTGGTTTTGGTTTTACATGCAATTCTTTTCATCCGTGATTATTAGTAGACAACCTGTGAAATTTGTTCATGTTCCGTACGTGATAATTCCTCACGAGTGCCCTTCAATTCTCCTATAAATAGGATGCTTAGTTAGAATAGAAATCACACCGAAATTGTAAAATTCTCTTCTATAATCTTGGCGTATTTCTTTAGGGTTTTAAGAAGCTTTGGCGTAGTGCAAGTTTTCTTAAAGAATATCCTCGCCTCTACCAATTGAAATACTCTTCTTTTTACGGTAAGGGGTATTTTTTTTATTCATGAAGAGAACTTACATTATTTTAGTCTTTATTATTACATTTGGAATAACCTATATCGCTGTGAGCTACCCTATACTTGGTTAAATTCTTACATTATTCCATTATTTATTATTCTGCTTTGGAATAACTTTGTCTATGTGAAGTCTGCATACATGGTGAAATTACATTGTTATTCCATTCTTTATTATTCATTTGGAATATCCTCATGCATGCGCTTTTACGTGGACCTTGTTCCATCTTTATTATTACATTTGGAATATCCTCGTGCATGCGTTTCTGGCGGACCCGAATTAAATCTTTATTATTCCGTTGGAAGATCCTGTCGGTGAAAATTTCGCCTGACCTGGTTCCGTTAGTTATTATTCTGTTGGGATAACCTGTCTATGCGAAGTACCACATGCATGGTGATTTTTTTTGTTATTCCATTCTTTATTATACTCGGTTGGTTAAAGTTTTGACTTCAATACTCCATGAAATTAGTGGAATATCCTTGATATTTGCGTTTCATCCAGTATCTTTTCATGGAAATATTCTTCTGAGCATTCTTGAATTTTACTCTACAAAGAAGTATCATGTTGACAATTTGGACGTTATTAGTTCCTGAATAAATTAATTCTTGAACTTGTTTTTATTGAATTCTTATATCATTGTCATCATCCTCATGTTTATACTTTTTTGAAAGTCATCTGTGGCCTGTAGTGCATAGATGGACTTGGTATGATTATGACCGGGGATTATTCGATGTAATCATGACCGTAATGTTACAAATGATGTGGTAAAAGTCCTCATTGGCCCGTAGTGCATTGATGGACAGTTGTTGGCATGATCATGACCATTGATGAATACACGAATATCTTTGGCCCGTAGCGCATGGATAATTTGTGGTCGTGATACTAATGAATATCCTTCGCCGTAGTGCAGGGATGATGTGGATTATTTATTAAGCTGAGTCCCAGCGATAAAAGTGATGAAAAAACCTTTTAAATCATAAAAGATAGTATATTTTATTCTCTACTTGACTCTTTTAATGGATTGCTTGTTCTGCTGCAGTTAAACTTGATGTCTATTATATTTTATCAGTTTAACATTGTTGAAGACTAATGATAATTTATTCTTCATTATCTTAGTCATAATATTTCTTCTTTGGGCTAGTTGAGCTCACCCTTTCTTTCACCTGTTCTCTTGTGAAAATGAGAACGTGGCAAGGGACTAGTCGAGGAGCGGGTGTGATGCGAGATAGTGTCTTAGTAGTCCTCACTATTCTATAAAATAGTGTGATAATAAATGTAATGAGGACTTATTCTGAGAGTGGATATTGTCTAGAAGACAATATTTGTATTAAAACTCACAGCTCTTGTTGTATATTTAAGATTGTATTTGTATTCTGTACCATGTATTTTGCGACTCAGAATAGGTGATGTATACCTATTTTTGGGGCGTCACAGTTGGTCTCAAAGCTTAGGGATATGATCCCTGGCTGAGATGTGAGACAAGAACTAGGAGGGGAGAGACGGGGAATTCCTTCGCTAGTATGACCTACCTAAGTTTATTTGGTATTTAATTGGTCGGTCAGAGTATAGGGATAATATGTGATATGTTAATTAACCCTTGTTTTGTGGCAGTATTTGAAAATGGCATCCAAGAATGTTGAGAACATCAATGGAGCACATGAGACTGTTGAGTCTCCACAGATCAATAATCAGGACAATGTGCATCAGGAAGGCGATAATCCTCATGCAAACAACAACACTGACCAAATGATGAATGATGGAATGTTCAGAGGCTTTCTGCAATTCATGCAGCATCAGGCAAGAGAGACTCCTGTCCGAAATGCAGGTGGAAACACTGGCAACTCTCGGACGGTCACCACTAAGCAGTTTAAGGAACTATGACCACCGGAGTTTTTTGGAGAGCCAAAACCACTTAAGGCGGAGACGTGGATAAAGCAGATCTGCAAGATATTTGATATCTTGGGATGCTCCGAGGAGCAAAAGGTTCCCTTTGCCACCTTCATGTTGCGTGCAAAGGCAGATTACTGGTGGGAATCTATAAAACGTACTCAACCTGCCGCACTGAAGATGGCTTGGGAGAAGTTCCAAGAATTGTTCAATGACAAGTACTTTCTCGAAAGTATTCGTCACATGAAAGAGGTAGAGTTCATCAAGCTGGAGCAAAACAACATGACCATGTCGCAGTACGAAGCCAAGTTTGCCGAGTTATCCCGGTTTGCGTCCCATTTGGTTGATAATGAGTAGAGAATGACGCGAATGTTTCTAAGAGGTTTGAAACCCGAGATATGTCAATATCTTATCTCTCATAAACTGTGTTTGTATTCAGATGTTGTTAATAGGGCTCAATTATTAGAGCGCGATAATGAGTCAACCCAACCAAAAGAGAGTAGCCAACAAAATGATAATACCAGTGATAACAGTCATCGAAGCGGTGACAATAAGCGTGGAGGGAATCAACATGCCAGAAATGGTAACCACTTCGGTGGTAATCATGGCCAAAACAATAAGAATGGACATTTCAAGAAGAGGAGATTAAAAAATGATGGAAAGACGTCAGCACCAACACCCGTGGTTAAGGAAGGAGAACGACCACCTATCATATGCTTCAAATGCGGAGGGGAAGGACACATCAGTCCAAACTGCGTGATGCCGTCCAAAGCATGTTATAATTGTGGAAGAGAAGGTCACCTAGCCCGATTTTGTCATTCACCGAAGACAAGTTCAGCTAGGATGGAGGCACCAAAGGACGTCCCTGAAAAGTCAAAGCCAGTAGTGCAAGGGAGAGCGTTTTTCGTGACCTCCCAGGAAGCAAGGAACCCGAACGAGGTCATCACGGGTAAGCTTATCATAAACTCTAGCGAAGTATGTACCTTATTTGATACCGGTTCTACCCATTCTTTCATTTCTCCTACTTGCGCTTAACGTTTAAAGACTCCGGAGAAATTAGACTTTGACTTATCTGTTGAAACTCTGTTAGGAGAAACTTTCATTACATCTACTGTTTATAAGTCTTGTTTGGTTCAAATCGGCACCCTCACATTACCTGTCGATCTTATTTCATTGAAAATACTTGCATTTGACGTATTTCTAGGGATTGATTGGTTAACTACTCATCATGAAAAAATTGATTGTTTTTGTAAGGTTGTTAGCTTTCATAATCCTAACCAACCTATTATGCGAATTCAAGCAACTAAACCATTAAAATTAATCACTGTCATCTCAAGCCATAAAGCTATTCGTTTATTAAAAAATGGATATCAAGCTTTCTTAGCTCATATCACAGATCTAAACAAAAATACGTCAGTTTTGAATGATATTTCTATTGTTAATGAATTTCCTGACGTATTCCCTGAAGAACTTCTTGGCCTACCCCCAAAGCGTGAAATTGAATTTTGTATCAACCTTGAACCTGGTACAAAACCTATTTCCAAAGCCCCATATCGAATGGCTCCTATTGAACTTCAGGAATTAAGGACCCAACTAAAGGAATTGTTAGACATCGGTTTCATTCGTCCTAGTACTTCTCCTTGGGGTGCTCCTGTTTTATTCGTGAAGAAGAAAGATGGGAGTATGCGACTTTGTATTGATTATCGAGAGTTGAATCATGTCACCATCAAAAATAGGTACCCATTGCCACGTATTGATGACTGTTTGACCCGGTTGCAAAGGCGCCAATTTTTTTCAAAGATTGATCTTCGTTAGGATATCACCAATTGAAGATTAGAACGATGACATTCCAAAGACGGCTTTCGAACTCTTCGATGCGGGTATTATGAATTCCTACTCATGTCTTTTGGATTGACAAATGCTCCTGCTGCCTTCATGGATATGATGAACTGAGTATTCAAGGAATATTTGCATCACTCTGTGGTCGTCTTTATTAATGACATCCTTATTTATTCCAAAAGCTATGAAGATCATGAGCAACACTTGAGGCTGATACTCCAAAAGCTTCGTGAATATAAGCTTTATGCCAAGTTGAAGAAATGCGAGTTCTGGCTTGAGGAAGTAGCATTCCTTGGGCACGTAGTATCAAGTCATGGAATATCTATTGACCCAGCAAAGATTGAAGCTATTCAAAGCTGGGAGCAACCTAAATCAGTGACCGAAGTATGTAGCTTTCTCGGCTTAGCTGGTTATTATCGGAGATTCGTAGAAGGGCTTTCTCGAATTGCTACTCCCTTAACTCAGCTGACCCAAAAAGATTCAAAATTCGGTTGGAACGAGGATTATGAGAAGATATTTCAAGAATTCAAGAGAAGACTCATTTCAAAGACTGCTCTCGGCAATACCATCCGCTCGGAGGATTTGTCATCTACAAAGATGATGCTTGAGCAAAAGGTTAGGATGTGTTCTCATGCAACATGGGAAAGTCATAGCCTATGCCTCTCGACAACTCAAAGAATATGAGAGGAATTATCCTACTCATGATCTAGAGTTGGCAAATTGTTATCTTCACACTTCAAATTTGGAGGCATTACTTGTATGGGGAGAAAGTGGAGATCTTTACGGATCATAAAAGCCTCAAATATTTCTTCACTCAAAAGGAACTCAATATCGCGACAATGACGTTGGCTTGAACTGTTGAAAAATTATGATCATACCATCCAATACCATCCGGGAAAAAGCAAGCGTGGTAGTATGCGCATTGAGTAGAAAGATCATATCTTGAATGCGAGTGCGATCTTCACAACGCATGGCCCATTTTGTATGACTTGCAAAGGATGGAGATAGAGATAAAGACTCCGGGGACCCACGTGATGATGGCGAATATCTGAGTAGAACCAACTTTAATCGATAAAGTTAAAGCCGCTCAAGCTCTGAGGACACTGGAGGTGATGTGTATGAGGAAGAAAGTACAAGAAAGTGCTATGCTCGGAAGCAAGCGATGAAGAAGGAATACTTGAGTCAATTCCGGACTTTGTGTTCTAACGACCACGATTTAAAGTATAAAATCATGATGGAGCGCACAACACACACCGTTTGCAATCCATCTCAGGAGTACCAAAATGTATCATGATCTTGACATACATTTTGGTGGGGCAATATGAAGAGAGAGATAGCGCTGTTTATCTCAAGGTGTTTAACTTGTCAACGAATCAAGGTAGAGCATCAAGTACCAAAAGGTCCATTACAACCATTTGAAATTCAAGAATGGAAGTGGGAACACATTACCATGGATTTCATTACTGGTCTTCCCAAGGTTTCTCAAGGCGTAGATGCAATTTGGGTCATTGTTGATAGATTGACCAAGTCTGCTCATTTCTTACCTATACGAGAAACTTATACACTTGAACGTCTTGCTCGTATGTACATAAACGAGGTTGTAAGATTGCATGGTATGCCAGTATCCATAGTTTCTGATCGAGACCCAAGATTCACTTCACGATTTTGGGTTAGTTTGAAAAAAGCTATGGGCATAGATTTACGATTTAGTTCGGCATATCATCCTCAGACGGACGGACAATTAGAGAGGACTATTCAAACTCTTGAAGATTTATTAAGACTCTATGTCCTTGACTTCAAGGGAAGTTGGGACAAGTTCTTACCATTGATGGAGTTTTCCTACAACAACAGTTATCAAACATGTATTGGCATGGCTCCAGTCGAAGCGTTGTATTGAAGTAACATAATATTTGTTGGATAAAGATAACGACAAGTTTGAGTTTTTATAAATAACGACGTAGTTGTTATCGTTAACACTGTTGGAATACCCGGTGGTTTAAACACAGTAGCACACGGTATTGCACCAATTATTGATTATTACGTAAGAAGGCACTACTCAATAATTGTTACAGTAATTAATGTTCAATATTTTATTTTATTGATTTAATAATTGCTACGTTGATATTTTATATTATTGTTGTTTCAATAATTGTCACGGCACAATATTTTCCATTATCAGATCAATAATTCATATTATTTGAATAATATTATTAGATAACATTATTGGCAATGTCTAGAAAGTATTGTCAAGGAGAGGTTTGGTCACTTAATTGCGCGCTAGTAAGGAGAAATCCTTATCGGAAAGCCCCCTCTTTCCTGAGAACGGTCTGGTTGTCATTATTGTGATTCTGTAATATTATTTGTGAATAATTAATTATTAATTTATATGATAAAGAAAATATTTATTTATGTGGATATAAATAGAGGAATTTTTAGAAAAGTGATAATTGTTGAAAATTGATATTTTATCTTTTTTGATAAAATATATTATTATATTACAATAATATATTATGTGGATAATGACGATATTTTTACAATGAATGAGTGATATATGAATAAATGAGGAGGAATAGTATTTTTATTACAATAAATATTTAAAACATGTTTTGTGTGTTGGTGGACCCTATTTTTGACTGAAATTTGATTATAGCTTGCAAAATCGCCCGTTTGTGGATTTCGGTCATTTTTCGTTTGGAATTTGGAAAAACTTTCTTCTACAAAATTGTAGAGAATTAGATTTCCTATGGCATGGACATAAAATTCGTATTTTTATGATAAAGGGCTATTTATTGTGAATTATTGAAGTTCCAGAATATTGGGTCTGAATTGATTTTGTTACAGAAAATGTTTAAAACATGTTTTTCATTTTGGTGGGCCCCACTAGCACGTGTAAGTTACTGAATTCAGATTTTAAGGTGTGCGTAGGAAATTTAAATATAAATATTATTATTTTATTAAATTTTTTGCTTTGGTGTTCTAAGCATTTTCCTATAAATAGGGTGCTTAGGTTAGAATTGAAAATCATACCAGAAACTGAAGTTTTCTCTCTCTATATTATCGAGCATATTTTTGTGAGTATTTAAATATCTTGAGTGTTGCTATACGATGAAAGTTCCCTTCAGCGTTATATTCGATATTTCAGTCAGCAGTACTGCTCTTTTGAGGTAAGGGATATTTTTATTATTATGGTAAGGAATTGTAAGGGTTATTATGTTTTTCAGTTTTGTAATTTTCCGACCTTCAAAAATTTTGGAAAAATTTAAATGATAATTTAATGAGTTTTCTAGATTGTGTACAAAAATGACAATTTTTGGATGTATAGATTAGAAGTTATGAATTTTATGGGAAAACTAAACCCTTATAACTCCTTGTGGTTAACTCCAGAATTGGTGAAAGTTTTATTGGGAGTACATGTATATAACATCAGTATACTCTGTAAATTTCAGAATTTTTGGACAAAAGTACAGTTTATGATAAATGTCTAAATATTCGGCAGTTTTGACCATATGAAAAATAGTAAATGAATTTTAGAAATTTCAAGAAAAATATATGTTCAATATGGGACTATATTCTGCTAAATCCTAGAAAAGAAAATTTTCTGGGACTGATTTGGTATTTTTCATGAAAATGGACTAGTTATGAGTAAATGAATTAAATATGTTATGTGAAGTAAGAAAATTGGAAAATAGGATTTTATGGCTTGAGAATCCTATATAAGGTATATGCAGATTTTTGATGAGGGTTTTGGTTACTGGTGATGAAATCTTATGAGTTTGGCATTTTAGGATGATTAAATGCATTAATTAATAAAGTGTAAATAATTAAAATAAATTATTTATAAGTTTAAGAAATAATTAAAATATTGTTGTAATATCAATAATATTAGATTATGAGATTATTAAGTGATTTATAACATTTGGATTAAGGTGTTATAAATATTGATATGGATTTTATTGTGAAACTTTATCTTTTCGTGTCGGGGTTACTATTCACGGATACGACACTATTCACATATACGACACTATTCATGTATATGACATTATTTACGTATACAATATTATGTACGAATACGGAGTACTATTAATGAGTTACTATTCATGAGTTACTATTCACGAGTTACTATTCATGAGTTACTATTCATGGGGTACTATTCATGACAAAATTGGTTTCTTTTTCTGACCAAATTATCGTTGATTTATGAATCTTACTCTTGAAATTAAACCTATGTTTTGATTATATTAGTTTTATAGCATTTTTATAATCCTGATGATGAAATTTCTCTTTCGCTTGAGTGTAAAGATGGGTAGATTATTGGTATAACCGTGACTATGGGTTCTCTTTGGCCAATAGTGCAAAGATGAATTGTTGACTGGTATGATCATGACCATTGAATTTATAATTGAATATCTTTAACTTAAGTGCAAAGGTGAATTGATCAACATGGTTATAATTATTGTTTATATAAATTCTGAAATGATTATATATTTCTTTAAGATATTAATATCTTTGGCCCGTAGTGCAAAGATGACTTGTTGTTGAATATCTTTGGCCTGTAGTGCAAAGATGAACTGTTGATGAATATCTTTGGTCCGTAGTGCAAAGATGAACTTATTAGTATGATTATGAATAGGAGCTGTGATTTGGTATAACTATGATCTTTGATGTTTCAGGTAAAGACAGGTGATGAAAATTATTTTCGTCCTGGATGCGAAGAGGAATTTACAACCATAATTATGATTATGAGTTATTCACATGATTTTGGTCAGGAACTGTTGATTGATATTACAGGGATAAAATATTATTGGACTTTTAACATGAAGAAGATAATAGACTTTAGGGTCTATTTGACTCTTCTAATGGATTGCTCGTTCCGCTGTAACTTTGGTTGAAAAGTTTTATCATCTACCATATGTTCTAAATCTTTGATTTATTACTGATGAAGGCTATTGATAATTTAATTATCTTTAGTTATGATATTCTTTACTGGGCTAGTTGTGCTCACCCTTTTGCTTCACAATTCCTTTCAGGTAATAAGAGTGTAGCTGGGTCGAGCGGGGGTAATAGAGGAATTGGACGGTGGTCTATAGCTGTTGAGGTTTCCCCTAAACCAATACGGAAATAATTTTATCGAGAATTTTAAATAAGTGTGTCATATTTTATACGTTATTTTAACCGTTGATTTTGGTGAACCGAATAGGGTGAGGTGAACCCAACTTTGGAAGGGTGTTTTTCCACTATCATACAAGATGTCTAATGACCTACAACTTTATGTTATCATAAGACAGGGTTGTGCATATCCACTTGCTGAGTATATCTACGAGCACTACCTATATAACCTTGGAGTTTGGTTGAAATATAATGCTCAAATGGAGACAATGGAGATAATTATATGTCAAGAGAAGACTCACCATTGGAAAGAACATGATAGTAATCTTCTCATTTTTCTTTGGGGTCTATTGGTTCAACCAAGGATAATTCTCCAGTCATTTGATATCTATTATAACTTAGATGCATGGCCTCCCATGTACGAAGGTTTCCTTGAGCATTTTCGGAAGATTTTAATTTCTAAAACAGTTATTGACTGTACCTTTATGTAAGGTACCACTGTAAGGTATCAATGTGAGGTGATATCCAGGTAAAGGGATGAGAGTCACAGTTGGTATCTATTTGTATTAAAACTCATAGCATATGTGTTGTCGTATTTTGCACGACAATTGTAATAACGAAGTTTGTATTTGGAAATTGCATTGAGTGTATTTCGTGGCGACTCAGAATAGGTTGTGTGGATTGGACCTATTTTGGGGGCGTTACACTTCTTCTTTGGATATAAGGTAACCTTAATCATTTTCACCTCCTTTCCTAGCTGACTTTTCATCCTTCACAAATTTCTTCTTGACTAGAAAACTACGATCACCAACATCATCTTTCCCGATTTAGAATATATTTATTATATATCAACAAGTTTTACAGCTTAACTTTTAATTTATATTACTACTATTACTATATAATGTACGTATCCCTTAATCATAGACCAAAAGATAAAATCTATTATCTTTACCGAACTTATACAAAAGTTGTAACCTCTACCGTACATATAGATGTATTTCATATATACTTTTCAAAATGCTATCCAAAAATTCTTACTATTACAAATATTTCAAAACTTTACTTTTATCTTGGACGTTTTTGCCCCCCTTCATATGCTGGTTTGAATTTGAGGCTTTGGTTCCCCCACCCCAAAATTGAAACATTTAATCCTGTTGATCTTATTATTACTATTATACTTCTGCTGTGAACATCTATTTGAATAATGTCCACTATCTCCACAAGTAAAAACATTGAGTCCTCATAAAGATACATACCCCTCTGTGCTTCTTCCCACAAATACGACAACCTTCATCCCTTTGACTGGTGTTATTATTTCCCTTTTTCCCAGAATTAGTTTGAAAAAAATAACATCCCTCTTTCTTTTACGATCTCCCTTCGTTTGACATTGTCTTAATACCTCATTTCCTAATTCCCCAGTCTCTTTTAATTTTGATGGTCCCGCTAATTTAAAATCCAATGTAATCCTTAAAGTATTAGGTTCAACTTCTGGTGGATTCCCTGACCTCCATCGTAAAGCGTCTAGTAACACATTTAACAACTGTTCAGTTGGGTTTGTCTCTAACTGATTTCCGTCAATCCCTGCTGGTGATTTCCCTTGTGATGCCATTTATCTATAATTAGCAATTAACTACATATAAGCATAATAATCAATTAATTTGACAAACAAGGTGTATATATTCAATTACATTCTATATACTCTAAGAAAATTGACCAACTAATGATTTATATAATTTCACTAGTTTTCTCCCAACGAATTCTTACACTAAGAATACTATACTATTACAAACTACAACTCCTCTACTACCGTCTATTTCCCTTAGCCTCTCATGTTTTTCATTTCCTTCTCTTAACTTAACCTTGTTACTATCGATCATCCCTCTTGTGGATATTCAAAATTTCTCCAGCGTCTACTTAAAAATCTATACAATTTCTTCTCTTTGTAATGCTACTCCAATTTCTTTTCATTCATCTTCTGTTGTCCCTCGTTCTGGCTCTATATGAGTTTTATAAAAACTTCAATCTCCCTATTCACTTATCTCTAACTTCGGTACTCTTCGTGAGCATTCTCTAAATCTACCACAAATTTGTCTTTTATAGCTTCAACTACTTAATTGTAAACTACTTCCCTAGATACTTCCTCTATATTCTATCCTTCAGATCATTCTTCATTACTACAACCTATTATGGTTCAAGTACTATCTCAAGTATAACAATCAACTTTTCTCTTAGTATATGAATACACTTAACTCCTCCACTTACCAAAAATATCAATTCAATATCATTAACTTATATAACAATCTATCCCTCCAACTTCGGCTAATGAATTTCCTTAATTCATCTCTTACCAACTTAACTTTGGTTTATCTCTCTATTACTGCTCTCTCCCTAATACCAAATCTCTTATTGTGTTCACAATAGTTTCTAAACTCTTTGCCATATCTAACTCCAAATCTCACTCTTCCAGGTCACTTCCTAGATCCATCACCATCTCATTTCTTAAAACCTTAATCATCTTTATATATTACAAAGACCTTTTTATCTCCATATCTCCTCATTTCTTATAACTTCCCTTTGTCTATTCTAGAAATGCCTAATATCAAAATACTTCACTGTAATGAGTATCTAACTCATTCCCTATCTCTAAGTTTATCTCCTTATTACCTTCACTACAACCTCTCAAGTCATATCCTAAGGTATTCCTACCCTAGTTCTATAACCTACTTCTTTGATACCAAATTGTGACGCCCCCAAATTCTCTACATTTACTGTAGCCAATTTGGTGTTCACGTAAATATTCTATAAGATAATAATTCCTATAAATCCAAGATTCACAGTACTCATAGTAAATATTAGTTCTCGTCAGAACAATCATTTTAACTGAGTACCCTCACTTGGATGTTCAGGTTCAGTATCTTATAGATATTTCTTCCATATCTATAATTCTTATCTATCTAACCTCCATAGTGTTAATGTTAGAGTTCTTGTAACTGAGTGAAACGCTACCTCAGTGCATCAGAGAGCCAATGTCTGTCAACACTATCATTCAGATATATAGTTCATATAGATACTGTACTCTTTTCTAATTCCATTAGAATAACAACTAAATACCTCAACTAATAATACACTAAACCAATAATATACCGTTACATTGATTTAAAAAAATCATTACTATTACATTATAGTTCTCAATTGGGTATCCATGTCTTAAGCCTTTATTCCACAATACTGGAACTTCTGGAATATATTCTTTCTATCTGCAAAAGAAGAAAATATTTGCAGGGATGAGCTACAGATAACTCAGCAAGTTTTGAACAATAAACGAATGTTATACATATATCAATTTTGAAATAAATGAACATAAAGTTCAGAGTTTTTCCACACACACCAAAACTGGATTGAATGAACATAAAGTTCGAGTAGTGCCATAAATATATAATCGAGGTTTATCTCGCCAAACCCGCACATTACGAAGTTCTTTATCGATCCTATAGACTTAGCAACCCGGGTCAATCCGCTCAACCAAACAAAACTAGGAGTATGAATATCATCCTATTATAAATAATATCCGATCATTGCTATAAATGTCGGTGACGATATATATAAATGCTTCTAAATTGCTTCATTGCTATAAATGTTTGTAGACAAGACACCCAATACCATATCTCCGATCTGAATAGTGTCAGTATATATATATCGGTACCAAACAAAATTGGGTTCTCACAAACTATGCTTTTATACATTTGTACCAAACAAAACTGGTTTCTCAAAAACTATGCTTTTTCAAAAACCATGCTTTATACATTTTTAGCAAACAAAATTGGTTTCTCACAAACTATGCTTTGATATCAAATCAAACACATTTTTTCCATAATAATAACTCATATGACTTGGTTATGTTTGAAAAAGAAATCGTAACCTTTGAATAACAGAATTCATAAACACTATGTATCACCAGATCATAACTGATAAATATTAAATTTTCATTTAATAATGTAATTTAAATGAAACTGACATGTGAAATATGAGGTTTGCACAAAGTGCAGAAAAATTTGCATGTATCGTCGACTATTACTACACAGTCTATTTAACTTCGTCTGAAGACCTAATATTAATAATATTGATCTCCAAGTTAGAATAATATCATCACAATGTATTACTGTGAATTACTGTATTAAAATAACCTAAACACATTATCACATAATCCTATCGATCTATAAGACACATAAGACCTAACCTCAAGTCAAACTATTACTGTCTGAGTTGAGTTTGGTACTATTTCGACAGTCCGATTGCCTAATCGGAAAATTATCGAGCTTAATCCCAAAAAGACTCTGCCTAAATACTTCACAATTATATTAAATAATTTAATCATCAGTTAAAACTATTTTTCCCTAGCTCATAACAATTTATAAATAATTATTACTATTTATCAAAAAATTTAATTACTTATATCGTATTTATATATAAATTAAATACCACTTTATTCCTTTATCATTAATATTAATTTATTATTAAATATTAATGAAAATAATACCATAATATTATAATATACTTATAATATTTCAAAGTATTTTAATACCTTAAAATCATATTTATATGATTTTTAAACATTTAAATCCATTATCCAATAATTGACATTAATATTAAAATATTAATATTTTCATGACAAGATATCAAAATTTATATTTTATAACTCAAAATATTTTTTTTTCTAACCCTTAAATCATTTTTATATAATTTTTAAATCATTAATTCTAATTTTTCATAATTTATTTAATATATTCATTAAATAAATTCATTACCATTAATATTAATTTATTAATAAAATTCATCACAAAATATTAAAAGTTATTAAAAATAACTTAAAATATTTTCTAACACCATAATATATTTTTAAATGATTTTTTAAGTATTAAAATTATTTTAAAGTAATTTATTTAATATTATAAGTAAATAAATTAAATATCTTTAATATTCCAAAAATAGTAACTATTTATGAAATATACTCAAAATTATTAAAAACCAATTTTTAGGCTTTAAAATACTTTTTAGGAATTTATTACGTATTTTTAATAATTAAGAACTAATTTTCTCTATTTATTTAATAAAATAATATTTTTCAAAAAATAAAGTGTCACTAAAGGGCCCTATAGCGACAGAACCGTCGCTATAGGTGTTCTTGAGCAACTATGAACATGTAATGTTAGTTAACAAGTTAGCATGTTTGACCATATTTTGATTTATGATCCTAATGTTTTCTGGGCAGCTAATGATATCAATAACATAGTATAAGTGTAACACTAAATCTATAAATCAAGTTCATAGCTAAACAACATAACAACAGAGATATCTAAGCATTCAAAAACTCTAACAAAGCTGTTCTTCATTTCTAGGTTTTCCAGAAATGAAGAACAGTTGCTAGTTACCCACTTTAGATTCTTATAACTTGAATTCCAAGTTCGCTTTGTGTGATCAAGAGTTCACACCTGAAGTATACATGTCAGGGTATAATATCATAACACTAAATCCATCTAAGAACATCGTATGAACAAGATCTGGCATGGTCAAACCATGTCAGAAAACTTGTTCTTTGTGAATCTGGGTTTTCTAGAAATTTGACAAAATAGACGGTCAACTCTAGTTTGACCTTGATTATCTTTCACTCTGGTTATGATCTAAGTGATCTAATGATTCTATTGTGTAGTATTCATATCAGACTACAACATCAAAACAACAACATGGACAAACTAACTATTAACACACAGCAAGATCCGAGGCTCGAAAAATGTTGTCAAACCTAAACTGCGTTTCTGGGTTTTCCAAAAACAGTTTGGTCATGGTAAGTCAACTGACTTTGACCATCAATAACTTGTAATCTACACATGATCTAAGCCTGTTTCCAGTTCCAGATCATAGTCCACATAGCATACTACAGATCTATAACTTAAAACACCATAAATCACTAACACACAAGGATCTATGAGCCATGACATATGGTTGTCTGGCCATATTTTAGGGTTCTTGGTCAGTTACTAAAAACCCTATTTCTAACATCTAGATGTTATGGATCTATGATGTAACATCATAGATCACTAAATAACATCCTCTAACACAACATTCAACAACAACTAACAACATCTAACACAAAACACATAGATTTGCAAAGCTTGAGTTTTATGCCGCTTTAACCTTGATCTTTGATTTCTGTCCTTGATGATCTGATATAGGAGAACTAAAGGATGTTCTTGGCTTTCCTTAACACTTAGTTCCTCTTAAAATTTTCGGAGGAGAGAGAAAAGACTTGGCAAGGCTAGCAAGTAAAGTAAGTTTATTACTTAACTTTTTAACTTCTGATTTATGATTCAATGTATCTAATGTTGCTAGGTGGAAAGACTTATCTGATTTGTGAAGATTTGAGCACATGGTAATATCCAAGTGATGAGTCACCAAAGATTTGGCAATATCTTTTACTTAAGTTTTAAGTAAAAGAGTATTTTAGTCATTTCGCACCTATTAAGGTTATTTTGGTCTTTTTCCCTATAATTTGAAGGAAATTTGGACATTTCAAATATATCACACATATTTAAACACTTAAGCTTTTATTCTTAACATTTGAATTCCCAAATTAGGGTTTTAAATATCCAAATTAGGGTTTTGGATTCCCGGAACCGAAATTAGGGTTTACCAGTTAGGGTTTGCTATTTCTTACTTGATTTCCCTGATCAATCATATACTTAGTCTTTCATTAATATACCTAATATGATATTTCAGTATCATAACTTCCTCTTGATACCACTAATAAGATTAGGGTTCGATTATCAGGGTTTAGAGATATTGAGTTGAAAATTAGGGTTATCCGATATTTGATTAAGGTTTCTAATCCGTTATTAGGGTTTACTAAGTTTGTACCCTAACCGATCAATCACTAATCATCAATTCTCTATCGTACAAACACATATTCATCAATACAATTATTGTAACTATATTTTCTACCGAATCCCTATCTGGACTTAGGGTTAGGGTTTTTACTCTCTGTTAAGCACAACTCTACTCATATTTCTTAGTCAATACATAAATTGACCACTTCTCTAGACTTGTATCGTAGATACTTAGTAAAATATTGATAATCAATATAAATATTAAATAAAAAAAAAATTTATTGTAAAATTCCGAATCCTCACAGTAGCTAGGGTTGGTGAGAATCAGAAGACTGCTTTTGCAACCTTTATGTTAAAAGTAGAGGCTAGTTATTGGTGGCAAGCCAATAAAACTCGAGGAGGACAAGGGTTGATGACTTGGGATATGTTTAAGGAGATATTCTTCGAGAATTATTTCCCAGAGAGTTCGAAGAATCAGATGGAGGTGCAGTTTCTAGAATTGAAGCAGGGATCAATGACGGTATCAGAGTATGCCTCAAAATTTAACGAGTTGGCGAGGTTTGTGCCATATAAAGTCAACACAGATGAGTGCAAGGCTAAGAGGTTTGAGCAGGGAATGAAACCCTGGTTGTACAGTAGGGTTTCCATGTTTCAGCTAAAGACTTTTACAACAATACTGAAAGAAGGCAATTCTCGTTGAAGGTGGAGGCGAGGCTGTAACGAAGTTTAATCAAGAACAAAGAAAGAAGAAGAATGAAGGCGAGGTTAAGAATGGTGGTGGTGGTGGAAATGGTAATAGTAACCTGAAGAGAAAATGGAATGGAAATGTGGGTGCTTGAAACCAGCAGGGTAACCAGCAAAATAGGAAGTTCGAAGCATGTGCTACATGCGGGAAGTTTCACACGGGTATGTGCTTAAGAGGGAAACATGTATGCTTTATCTGTGGCCAGGAAGGTCACATTTCCCCAAATTACAATCAACCCAAGAAGAATGTTTGCTACACGTGCGGGTCAAAGGATCATTTTGCTTGTGAGTGCCCTAAGAAGAAAGCTGGAGAGACAACAGGAAGCAAGGGAGGTAGCAGTGTAGGTACATGGACCATTGCTGGACCAACGTCATCAAACAGACCCACAGCCAGAACCTTTAACATGACTGTGCAAGATGCTGTGCAATCAAAAAATGTTTTGTCAGGTATTATCCCAATCAATGATATAGATGCTTATGTATTATTTGATTCGAGTTCTACTTGCTCGTTTATATCTGATGAATTTGCTAAGAGGTTAGGATTGCCTAGTGAAGAATTGAATTTCCCTTTAAACATAGAAATTACGAATAAGGAAGTGATTCATGTTAGGTTCGTATACAAGAATTGTAGGGTGAATTAAGGGATATGTCATGATGGTAGATTTAATCCCAATTAAACTTGGAGAGTTTAATGTTATATTGGGAATGGATTGGCTATTTAATTATGGAGCGATAATTAATTGTCAAAAGAAATGTGTAAACCTTATGACTCCATCAAAGGTAGTTTTCTATGGTAGCAAATTGCCTAGACATGCGAGATGTTTGACGATTATGCAGGCCAAAGAGTTATTAAGTCAAGGCTGTGCGGGTTATTTAGCTTACATAGTCGATACTCAGAGGAAGGGGGTGAAATTGGAAGAGATACCAGTGGTTAGGGAATTTGTAGATATGTTTCCGGAGGATTTGCCAGGACTTCTACCTGACAGAGAGATTGAGTTCGTGATTGACTTAGCGCTAGGAACATCCTCGATATCGAAGGCCCCGTATAGAATGGCTCCGATAGAGATGAAGGAATTGATGGTATAATTACAAGAGCTGTTAGACAAGAAATACATTCAGCCGAGTGTGTCACCGTGGGGAGCACCGTTGTTATTCATGAAAAAGAATTTCAGTGGATCCATCAAAAGTTGAAGCCGTAATCAATTGGGAACAACCAAGGACACCATCAGAGGTGAGGAGTTTCTTGGGACTGGCCAGTTTTTACAGACGGTTTATTCAAGAATTTTCCAAGATAACTGGCGTTAACAAATTTGACAAGGAAAGCTATAAAATTTGTTTGGACGGAGAAGTGTGAAGAAAGATTTCAAAACTTGAAAAAGAAGTTAAGTGGGGCACCTGTATTATCATTACCAGATAATACAGGAAACTTTGTGGTGTATATTGATGCATCACATAAAGGATTAGATTGTGTCCTTATACAGAATGGCAAAGTTATTGCATATGCATTAAGGCAACTGAAGGACTATGAGAAAGGGTATCCGACTCATGATTTAGAGTTGGCTGTGGTAGTATTTGCTCTGAAGATATGGAGACACTATCTCTATGGAGAAAAATGTGAGATATATACAGACCATAAGAGTCTGAAGTATATTTTCACTCAGAAGGACCTGAACATGCATCAAAGGAGATGGATGGAATTAATAAAAGATTATGATTGTGAGATCTTTTATCATCCGGGCAAGGCAAATGTGGTTGCAAATGCTTTGAGCAGGAAAGGTCGGGAAAAGTTAATGCTGAAAACCACATATGAGGAGCTTATTTCAACAATGACAAAGCTAGAGTTGGAAATAAAATTTCTAAAAGAATCCAATGAACAACTATTCCAGATAGAAGCTAGTCCAACTTTGGTGGACAAGGTTAAGAATGCTCAACTACAAGATGAAGAATGTGGGAAAATTAAAGAGAAAGTGGTTGAGGGTAGTGATGTGAAATACAAGATCGATATCGAAGGACTATTAAGATTCGACGAAAGAATTTGGGTTCCAGCGGTACCAGATATTAAGAAAGAAATCTTGACCAAAGCTCATAACTCAAGATACTCGATTCATCCAGGAAGTATGAAAATGTATCAAGATTTACGATGACATTTTTGGTGGCCAAACATGAAAAGAGATGTCGCAGAATGTGTTGCGAAATGCTTGACATGTCATAGAGTCAAAGCTGAGCATCAGAGGCCAAGCGGATTAATTCAACCATTGGAAATACTGGAATGGAAGTGGGAACACATCACAATAGATTTTGTGGTGGGTCTTCCAACTACTCAAAGAGGATACGATGCGATTTGGGTGATAATGGACAAACTGACAAAATCAGCACACTTTTTGCCAATAAGGATTAGATTCAATCTTAATCAGTTGGCAAGGTTGAACGTTAAAGTGATCGTTTCGAGACATGGAGTACTAGTGACAATTGTGTTAGATAGAGATCCGCGATTCACATCAAACTTCTGGAAGAGACTACAAGAATGCATGGGAACACAACTGAGAATAAGTACAAAATACCATCTGCAAACAGATGGCCAAAGCGAACGAACAATCCAGACGTTGGAAGATATGCTTAGAGCGTGCATCATGGATTTCAAAGGGAGCTGGGATGAACATTTACCATTCCCAGAATTCGCCTACAACAACAGTTACCATGCAAACATCGGCATGCCGCCATACGAAGCATTATACGGCAGAAAGTGCAGAACTCCACTATACTGGGATGAAGTCGGTGAACGCTTTAGAGACTCAAAATTTTCTGCACACCTGTTACTAACATTGCAGGAGAGAAGATTCGTCTTTTGGAGATAACCCTGGAAGACAGTTCACATCCATTCCGAATACTACCGGAAGTTCAGTCTCATTCCCGGAACACACACCGGGAGTATCAATTCTAACCTCGGAGATAACCCCAAGTTTCGTCCTCGGAGATAACCCCAAGGAATGTTGTTGCAGTTCCGGCGATAACTCCAGAAATGCTTGTTTCAAATGCATACAATCAGCTTCAATCTCAGACCTCTTGCTAAGGCACTCATACAAAAGACCCGGAGATAACACCGGGAAGACAGGCACACTTACTGATGACCTTGCAAAATTCATACACTTGCAACAGTCCAATCTCAGATGTAACCCTGAGCAACGTCTACTATCAGCTCAAACCGGAGGGCTTGGAGTGGCCATTTGAAAAAAAGAAAAGGCGAGGAAGCCCTGTCCAATTGAGTGCTTTCTCATTTTAAACACCTGTTAGCTCATATATAGCTATATTTTACCGGCGGGAGCTGAGTGTTTATCCATCTAGTGTAAAAACCCAAAACCCTAATAAGATTCGTAAGTGTAAAATCCCATTATATAAATAAAATTTCTCTGTTCTGAATGTGTTATGTGTTAATATATACTTGGTTTCACAAATTTAACCAAATAAATTTTTGTCTGAAAAACATCGTGCTTGACACCTCGTGCTTAATTTTTTTTTCATATTCGGACTTTTCAGTAAAATTATTTCGACAAGTTACTTTGTCGTGCTTACACTGATAAAATGCTTTGTCGTGCTTGTTAGGATTAGTGAGAATTTAGGTTAATAACCCTAGATTAACAAACCCTAACCCTAATTAGCAAAACCCTAACCTTATTTTATAAATTAAACCCTAATTATCTAACTAAACCTTAATTAGATTATCTTAACACCTAATCATGGTTAGTAAACTTCAATTAGGTACTAATTAACATTACTTAACATTTCTAATCATTAGAAACAAAACCCTAATATAGATTAGTGAAGATTAAAGCCTAATTAAGCTACTAAACAAACCTAACTAGCTCACAAGTAGGTTAGGAGTCACCATTGCAAGTTCCAAGGTAGCACGTGACATGCTTGTAACTCCCAAGCATCACCATAGTCATTAGATCAGATCTTTGTGGAGGCAAGTTGCTCAAAAATGACCAAAAAGCCAAGTTGAAGAATTCTATAAATAGGAACCTTAGGGCTAAGCAAACTCACGAAATTCCTAAGCCTAGATACACTTATAAACCTACCAAATCAAGCGGGTGATAAGCAAAGAACAACATCGAAGCTAGAATCAAAATTTGCTCGAGAAAAGGTACAAACCCTAGTTGATAATCACTTCTTTGATCCTATGTTAGATTTGTTGTTTAGATGTTTAGAATTATGTATTAGTATGTTAGAAAGTATGTTAGATTGGTAGAACACATTTTCATAACATCTAGATGCCTTAATTAAGTGTTTTAAGAAATCTGGAAATTTTGAAAACTAAGTCTGACAGTCGAATATCAGAGCTTATAGATTCATATGTGTTTATGTTTTGGTTTGGTAATTGTTTGGTATTTGTAGCCTATTAGTAGGTCTTTAATCTGGAAAAGAAAACAGGTTCATTTGAACCATAGATTTCAAGTTATAAGCAGTCAAAGTGGGTTGATCGTTCACGAATTGCAGTTTTCTGGGTTTCCCAGAAAGCTCAAGAACAGTTGAACCGGCTACTTTGACCAATCTGTCTAATCGTCTTCTGTTTATTATTTTTGTAAGTTTTTGTTATAGATCAATACTCTGTTATATGTACTACATATCTATAATCTTTAATGGAACAAACAACGTATAGGTTTACTGGAATTGATGGTCAAAATCCATTGACCGAGCATGACTAAGTTTTCTGGGTTTTCCAGAAAACTGAAGAACATGAAGAACAACGTCTGGTTAGAGACCTAAGAGTTAGGCTTGATTCATGTTAATGTTATATATATGTACCCTGACATATATACTACATGTTACAACAAACATTACACACATCAAATACACAGAATCGAAGATATATAAGCCACAAAACCGTTGACCGACCATGACTTCTGTTCTGGGTTACCCAGAAACTCAAGAATAGCTCTAACAGTTACTTTGAGCCTCTATAACTTCTTGTTATGTGTAGGTTAAAGTCTAAATTTTGTTTCATGTTATACTACTGTATGAGTACTATAAACATCAACTCTTAAACAAACCAAAACTCATTAACAATAGAGTTTTATAATGAATGGTCAAACCAAATACTTTACTACATTTACCAAACCAAGCTGCCCGTAAACTCAAGAACACCTACAACGACACTTTACATCCTTTGAAGGGCTTTAGCGACAGACAAAAAATTATTTTTTTTCTAAAAATAAATTATAAAAATTAGAAATAATTAATAAATAAATATAAAAACAATTTTAAAATGATATTAAAATATTATAAATAAATTACGATATTTTTACATAAATTTAATAATTATTTTATATTATTTTGATATTATTATTAACTAAATTATTAGAATAATTATTTTTAAATGCTAAATAATTATGGAAAAATATTATTAATAATATAAAAATTATAATAAATGAATATAAATTATTTAAAATTATAATCAATGTTTTTGTAAAATTTTAAGTAAATATTAATTACTTATAAATAGAAATAAATGATTTAAAATCAAAATAAATGTTTTAAATACTTAAAATTTCTAAAAGGTATTTTAAATTATAATTAAATTTTAGAAATAAAATTTAGTCCATTTATCAAAGGTATTAAACACCAAACCCTATTAAATCTAACCGATATTATATAAGTATTATAATTGAGTATTGTTATCAATACTAACGTGTTAGATTTATATATATGAACATCGTAGGTACTTATTAACGTTTGAATAACATAACTTGGTGATCTACGCTCGAGTGCAAGTTCTCTATCCTAAGTCTCTTATAAAGCAAATTTCTTAAACCTCATTTATTTATTGATCAAGATTTTTATCTTGATAAGTCATTGATATAATACACTACACCTACAATTGAATTACCTTCTTATTGTAAAGTTATTGTTATAGCTTCAGCATAACTAAGAAATGAATTGTTTATTCATACGATAATGTTTATTGAGCATAAACTATTGTGTCAAACCAAATTTTTTTGGTAAGACATCTTATACTGAAGTTGGGTATCCCGTAAGGGATGGAAATTTGGTCAATTCATATATTGACAGTAATTTTAGTGTATGTTAAGCCTTTGTAGGATGATATGCATACTCCTAAGATGTTGAATAAATTTGATCCCCTATCTCATATCTGAACAAAATTTCTAAGTCTGTGTGACTGACAGAAATAAAAAAAATTCCAGAAATGGTTGAAATTAGAAATCTAGAAATGGTACAACTATCAGTCTAAATTTGAACTGTTATATTTCTTCAAATCCTATATTGTTATAAATACAAAACTTGCTGAGTATGTCATAGCTCACCCTTGCAAATTATTCCCTTTGCAGTTTTAGATGGTAATCCTAGAACTTCTGGAGTAGATAAAGGGAAGCGTCCCTACATAGATTAGATTTTATTCTTGTTTGTTTGAATACCTTGTAATAAAAACTCGTTATGAGAATCATGTAATCGAATCTTAATATTATGATATATATAACATTTTTATTTTCGCAACCGAATTTTCTTACATACATAGATGTAAAATTAGACTTCTTTAAATCTAGTTGAGATCCTTGGGAACTATTTATCTAAGTGAGGGTATTAATAGCATGGACTGTTCATGTTGTTATTGATACTCTGGATTTCGGATAGATAGTTACTATCGATACGATAGTATAAATTTGTTTGGCTTAAACTATACATCTGGGTGAGGGTATTAGTAATATGGACTGTTCATGTTATTGCTGATACTCTGAATTTCGGATAGATAAACTCTAGTCATAGATATAGTTCATATATCTAAGTGAGGGTATCCAAACACAGAAAAAAGTTCTCTTAAGAATTGACATCTGTTATGGGATACTGTGAATTTTGGATATATGGAAATTATATCTGCTAGTCCCTCTATTTAATGTAATCTTATAATCAGATACTATGGGTGTATAGATTTAAAAGCATTATGTTGATTTTCTGTAAACACCATATCGGATACCGTGGGAGTATAGATATGGGGGCGTTACAATTTTGGTATCAAAGCTGTTAAGGCTATAGATATAAGGAAGAGAAATCTTAGTATATAGTCTTCGTGTAAGACCCCAACTTATTATAAATAAAATCAAATTTCCTCTATTTATTATTTTGGAATACAAAGTGTCGACGTCGGGATTTTTGAGTGCCCCTTTTTGTTACTTGTTCTTTGGTGTTCTCATGTTAATGTGAGATTTGTTTGAAAAAACAAGTGAAAAAAGTCCGACATGTATAATGTCGACGATTGACTTTAAGAGTCGCCAGTTGGTGTATTTAACTGGTTGCACCAACGCAATCGAAAAGGTTAGCACATTGACCCAGTGATTTGACACTGCTAAACGGGTTTGTGAAACTGAGATTCAGTAAGGGTTCGGGGGCTTGATTATGCGGAGGGAAGGTGTTAGGCACCCCCCGACATTCGTGTTACCATGGTGACCGCCACTTTTCAAAGAAATTGTTATATGGATGTGTGTGTGTGTAGATCAATGTGCAATTATTTGAAAGTAGTGCGAGGCCTCGTTCGCACCTATATACACAAGGTTTGAATTTTATAGGAAAATTCAGTTTTAACCAAGATATAGCAATGAAGTTTTGTAAAAGAGGTTTTTCAAACCCTGTGCTCAATAGGAATTGAGACCTTTTCATACTTCCATTTTATTGTTAAATGTTCGGCTTGTTTACTTTTATTTTCGAGATGCGAAGCATCCTCGAGAAAATAATATACAGCAATGCCGAACTCCTTATGGGCATGACAGCCATCCAAGGAAACTAAGACACTATAAAATAATGTACAAGCTGCTTATAGCTAAAAAATGTCTAAAATGGGCACCGGATCTAGGTTCAGTAGACTGAACCTGTGATCACATGATTCCTAGACTCACATGATACTGCAATTTATATGGAAAGCAGTAAGCAGTTATATATATATATATAAAAGAGATAAATATATATATATATATGTACATGATCAACCACCACAAAGCAACTCCATGGGGGATCAGAAATGTAAATAAAGCAGTATATGCTATCAATTGCCACGAAGTAAACTCTAGGCAGGACAAAAATGTAAATAAAGCTGTAAAAAGCGATCAACTGCAACGAAGTGAACTCCAAGCAGGACAAAATGTAAAAAAGCTGTAAAAAGCCACGGAGAAAACTCCGAGCCCTGGCAGGAATGTAAATATATATATATATATATATATATATATATATATATATATATATATATATATATATATATATATATATATATATATATATATAAAAGTAATAAACGCTATGAGATGTAAAGGGCTCATCGGATATGTCCGGCAATAATTATATATATATATATATACAAAAGCAATTAAATGCTCCGGATGTAAAATCCAGGCTCATCAGACAGAGTCTGACCATAATTTATATAAATAATTATATATATACATATATATATAAAAGCAAGTAAACACTCCAGACCGAAGTCTAGGCTCAATCGAGACATAACTCGATAATGTTAGTCCATATATACGAAATATATACATATATTAGTATATATATACAAATAGAAATGAAAACCACGGACCGAAGTCCGGGCAAACACACTCACACGACTATCAACGTGTACAACAGTGTGTGATATATGAGAAAGAGGCTTTATAGAATATAAGAAGGCTTATAGTTAGCTGCCAAAGTAGACTTCTTAGACTTTAAATGGATAAACATTCAGCTCCCGTCGGATAAAAAGTAGCTATATGTGAGCTAACTAGTGTTTAAAGAAGAGGAAACACTCAAAAGATGTGTATGCAGAGTAAAATGGACAGGGCTTCCTCGCATTTTTCCTTCTCTTTCTCTCTTCAAATAGCTGACCCCTCAGCCTATATTTATAGACTGATGGCCGTAGGAACACCTGCGACAGCCGCAGTTGTACCTGCGGCTGGTCGTGGTGGTTCCGAGTCTCGCGGGTCCCGTCATCTCGTAGTACGTGCAGTTGTGCACTGTAATGTCCGCTCAAACTTATAGAACTTCAATCCGAGCATCCAAACGAAGTATATCTGTACTTCTTTAGATCGCTTGTGTCGAGAGTTACGTAATGACATGGATTAGAGGTTGTACGAAGTCAGGAAGAGGGGCCTATGCCCATGGTCTTCAAGCTTCAAATTCTATCCAAAGTACTGCCACACGTAATAGTCACTCGGGATTATCAATCCTCGGCTCTTGTGGGACATTATTGTATGTATGTATGAAGTTTTGAGACGACGTGCCATTATTTGATGGAACAAGATGACGTTTGACTCCTTGCCGGGGTTATCGTCGGTTTAAGCGGAAAGTAGACGTTGCTCTGGGTTACAGCTGAGATTGGACTGCTTGTTTGTATGCCTCACTGTCATCTGGATTGAAGCTGATCGCACATATTTGAAACAAGCATTTCTGGGGTTATCCCCAAAACTGCAATGGCATCCCTTGGGGCTATCACCAAGGATGGGGTTGCTACTCCCAGTGTTGTCTCTGGGACTGGAACTGAACGTCGCGGTGTTATCGTCGAGACAGGACTGTCCTTGCCGGTCTTTTGATCTGCATATCTCAGGGTTATCTCCGAGATTGGAAATGACACTCCCGGTGTGTGTTCCGGGTTGGAACTGAACTTACGGTGATATTTGGGATGGATGTAAGCTGTCTTTCTGGGTTATCTCCAAAAGATGAATCTACCCTCCTGCAATGTTAGTAATAGGAGTGCAGAAAATTTCGAGTGTCTACAGATGCCCCTCTTTATCATATTCATGCAATACAAGGCTCGGATAGGATAAAGAATCCCAGACACTTGAAATGCAAGAAATATAAACATGATGCTATATGCAGCAACATGATGAAAATGTATGATGCATGAATGATTGTCATGTAATCCTGCTGGGATGACAATTAGTGATGGCTTGGACATGCAATCCAAGTCTCCAAGGATGTGGACGTTGGGACTACCACCAAAGTCTCGAATCCTAGACACTGGCTTATACTCCATAGAGGTACCTCTTGTGTGGAAGAGATCTGTGGGGATAAGGCTTTGTCTGTTTTGAGATGTGTATAACATGTTCCCTCATACTGTTGGAGTTACTGCCAACAGTATGTTGTTATCAGGGTTGCCTGATCTTCGCTGATGTGTGTATCACCGGATAAATCCCTACTGGATGCATTGTCAAGGCTGCTTGACCTTCATTGATGTATGTGTCAATGGTAGTATTACGTTGTAGCCCTTGCTGGGGAAGGTTGCTTCAATGGGTTTATTTACCATCGGCTGACATGGTGTTAAGGTTGCTTGACCTTCATTGATGTGTGTATCAATGGTTGCATTGTGTTGTAACCCCCACCGGGGATACGTGGATGCTTGAAAGATGTGCGTTGTGACCCCCGCCGGGGATACGTAGATGTTTGAAGGATGCGCATTGTGACCCCCGTCGGGGATACGTAGATGTTTGATAACTTCGGCGTTGTAACCCCCCCGGGGAGGTTTGATATTTTGTGGTTTCGCGTTGTAACCCCCGCCGGGGATTGTTTAGGGTTGTAACCCTATAAATGATGGCATCGGACCTTTGTGGGGTATTGTCGAGCATAGTTTATGAAAGATGAGCTCATTGGTATAGTATACCCTTCATTTAGGCGAATACCATTGAGACGATGGGAGTTTAACTCTGACCGACAAGAAACCAGGATTTTAGGCTATTCCGCTCAATTGCATAGCATTTTTATTCCTGATTTGGCCTTTTTAGCTTGTGAGACCTCCTTTGCAACTCTAATTAGAGTGAGCCAGAGGTGTGGGACCCATGTAAGGGGGTCGCAGGTGTACCTACAGGCACCACAAGTTGACCTGCGACCAGCCGTGCCTATGTATAGGTGGCTGGTCGCTTTCATAAGTCATTTTCAAGTTGCGCAGCGAAGGAAATCCGAGAGCTCTTCTTCAGATCTGCTGAGTTCGGGCAACTTTCTGCATATTCTGTCACCATACAAGCGTTCTTCAACATCCCCGGTAACACATGCATGTATTTTTTCCAATTTACGTCTGTTGAAAATGACTTATCGCATGAAATGCATTTAGACACATAGTAGTGAATATGCATGCTGATATGACTTGATAAAAAACATTCAACATAGTAAATGTTAGTATTAAACCATGCTGAACATAATGATGTGAAAAATTTTGACTTTTGAAGCAGTCAAATTGGCACCTTTTACTGCCATTTCTTATCCTATCTGAGGACAAATAAGTAAAGGTAGAATAGTAAAATAATCCTGGTAATTAGACTACACTTATGGATTTTTTTTGTGATGTGATGAATGTATACAGGATGTATATGACTGTGTATATGTGTGCTACTGAATGGCCACCTAGTCATGCCTATGTGCATGTGGATAGTCCCATTTACAAAGGGGCTATGACAAAATTTTCCCAAAATGTAGGCATTGGGTAGTCATGCATTTTTAACTCTACTGTAGATGTATATTAAAATAATGCATGCATGAATGTAATCATAGATGCATTTTGAAAAAGACTCCAGGTATGAAATTACCACACCTTTTCTGAGGTGATTTGGAGACTTGCTGTCCAGATATTATGGATCCAGATCAGGTAGAAAGCGCCTCCCAGGACCACTTCTCGTGTATACGGAGGAGGGCTTTTGAAGAGCCTCGGTATTGCTTCGTGAGACAAATGACCTCATTCATGGCGGAGGCGGTAGTACGTCCTATTCGGGTTGAGGTGCCGAATGCCAAGGACGAGGAGGAGGATGTACCATTTAAGGTTCCTGCTCCTGCTGTACGTGTTCCCCGTAGGGAATTTCTAGGTATTCAAATGGTAAATCCAGATCTTCTGGGTGACTTGAGTAGGCATCCTTCAGTATACCTGCACGCAAACGAGGTATGAAGTTAGATCTTTAATCTTCCTTATTTCCTATTGATGAGGAGTCAAGGAGTCTGATGTTGATCTGCATTTGATGTAGGTTCCCGGCTTCACACAACCTCGAGGGAACTAGTTTAACATCCACTCTATGTATCAAGCCTTGCATGATGACTATAGAGCGATCATCCATGGCTGGGGATTCGGGAGATTCTTCTCCATTCTACCCCGTCGTTGTCCCTGGGGTTACCTTAGGGCATTGTCTGAGCGGTGGTTCCACCAAACTTAGTCACTCCATTTGCTGGACTGCGAGGTGATGATGACGCCGATGGATTGGCGGTTTATCACAGGTATGGAGTTTGGAGGGGAGCCGGTGCCTTGCACGGTGGATATCACCCCTACTACCGTCAGATCCTTGTTGGGAGTTCCGGCGGAGGCGCTCAAAGGCAGGACCGTTCGTACGGGTCCTTTGAGCGTAGATGCTATGAGCGAGCTGTTGAGTGAGCCTATACTCAATGATGTGAGAGTCAGGGATCACATTCTTCGATGATTGTTCCTGATGATCATTAGGGGCTGCTTCATAGCAGATAATTCCTCTACGGTGTCCTTTGCTTTGATCAGCGCCACTCGACACGTGGACCGTATAGGAGAGTATGATTGGGGTTCCTACACCTTTGCCCATTTCCTTAGGGGAATGCGCATGCGATCATAGGGTTTGACCGAGGCGTGGTTAAGATTCTATCCATTTTTGCTGGTGAGTGTTTCTCTTGTCTTTTTCCATGTATGGGTTAAGAGTGTTTCTCTTCTCTTGTCTTTTCTCTTGACTAGCGGAGGTCCCTGTTGCTGAGGGTTTCACTCATTGTCGCCTACAGCTGGAGCTATTGACAGTTGATGTCATCACATGGATTCCTTACTCTGGAGAGCATTTGGGAGTTGGATTTGAGGATGGGTACCGATTTGCAGAGAAATACGTCATTTCCACCCGCAGATTCTCTCTCTTCACAGATGGAGGATGGGAGCTCTATTTAGGAGAGCGTGCTATTAGGAGCACTACAGGAGAGATCCGTATGCCGATCTTGCCTCCTGTCAGACGTTATTGGCCTGTTTAGCAGTCACCCGTCATTGACATCCCATTGTTGGGGATTGACGGTTTTACATTATCAGAGGGCCCCTATTCTCAGGAGATATTCCAAAGCATTGGTGGATCCCTCGTACGATTGGAGCTCAGACCCGCGCCACACAGTTTATGGGGGATATGGTTCCAGGATCCGTGATGATGACGGATTGGCTAGCCTGTGTCAGAGATCCAACTCATGTGGCACATATTTATAGATTGACGCGGTAGTTGGACCGGTCACATCTTTTGATTCGGCATTTGGGCAGAGATCCCGCAGAGGTAGATACTTTTGATCCTTCCAGCTCTGGCGCTGGTCCCTCGGATGACCCATATGGTTTTTCCTATGAGATCCTCTTTTTGTATAGGCCCGACATCCCCAGAGATAGAGATCCAAAGACTCGGGAGGAGTTACATCGTGGACAACATCGATGATGTGGACATCGACACTATCAACTTTTTTCTCGATGTATTTCTTTTGATAGGCCTTTGTTAGTCACTGGGTAGCCGCCCCATTTCCATGTATTTGAGCTGTACAGAGATGTATTAGATTATGATATACTTAGGAATGTATGCACAGTTTTCCATTTCCTATATCATATTGCCATCTATTGTATCATGCATGTTATTGTTATGCATATGTATGTATGTCCGTAGATATTCAAAGATTGACCCTGATGGTCTTATGACACGGCCCGTACAGATGTCTTCTTTGATAGTTAGCCGTATTGATCATACCCCACCATTTGCGATGGTAGCTGGTATGAGATCATGGTATGATAGTATATCACCATCAAACATGATGATCGTAGATGATTTGCTGCAGCATACTATGACCTTACTGATGTTTCAGGTTCCTTCAGGATTTGTAGAGGGCATGCTAGAGCACTGGGTACTGGACAGACATGTATTCCATTTTGGGACCCATGAGTTGACTCCTACTTTGGAGGAGTATGCATGGTTGATGATGCTGTCGCTGGACAGACCTTGCGTGCACATGGTGATGGGAGACATGAGTAGACAGTTAATGACTCTCACAGGCTTGAGGCACAGAGTGGTGCAGGATGAGATCACATCCGGCCATGTTATATCCCAGCATTTCCTGTTTGACAGGTTTGGCTCTGAGGACAGCTATATACAACATTCCAGGGATTTCACCACACCAGAGGATCATTGGCGTTCAGCCAGAGTAGATGTATTGCTTTTATGCGTATTATCATACGTATACATGCCGCGGTACATGGATGAGCTAGATATCGGCGTCATTATGGCAGTGAGAGCTCTCAGGGAGGGTCATACCATTGTACCGATGATTATCGTAGAGACCTTGAGGTCGGATACATACTGCTATACTTATCCAGCAGGAGTGTTCACAGGTAGCTCGGTCATGCTGTATATGTGGTTCATGTCACACTTGAGACCGATTGGCATATTTAGACATCATGGATTTTGTTTCACCCATGAGATAGCCATGTTGTACTCCTTTCAGCTTGCGGGGTGTACAAATGTCAGTATCTGATCCGCTTTTTAGCGAGATTGGAGATCCGTTTGATATATTGCCGTGTTCGGGCTTAGCTCACCCTACGCCTTCATTACTTATGCTCCGCATGGATTATCTCCTCCGGGCTGGTTTGAGGGCATGATTACTTACCACCCACCGGCCGTGATGTGTCGGTTTGACCGCCTGTGATTTTCATCTGTATGAGGGGCAAGTGAGTCGGTAATGGCCACACCATTGTTAGTGGGGGGGATGATCTAGGTTGTATGCTGTTGGGATCAAGAAGAGAGTCGGTGAGTTTTTTGTCACTCATCTAGGTTGTTCTGCAGAGTATTCCGCATGGATGGAGACAGAGATTGCATTGGTCATCATGGCAGCCTCCACAAAGGTCAGGGGATTGATTCTGGACGATGAGGAGCCTATAGAGGAGGTCATTATTCCCACCGACGACTTGATCATTGGGTCGCTGCAATTTGTGATAGATTCTCCCACCCCGAGTACCACCATCATTACTCAAGATTCTAAGACAACATTTGGGCCAGAGCTTACATCTGATGACCTATGACAGATATTAGGCTAGGGCCACAATGTTGACAGCTCTTGATGAGAGAGATACCGCTCTGTTAGAGAGGGATGAGGCTAGATCAGCCAGGGATGCATTGATAGTTGAGCAGGATGCTGCCTTATCTGCTAGGGATATGGCCATTACAGACAGCACTTCAGTGAGATCCCAGATGATGGTCAGTCTGGCCGACATGAGTGCTTACATTGATGAGCATTATGTCACCATGCAGTTAGCCTCTGATCTGCTAGCTCGTGTAGATACCCTTGGGCAGGAGCTTGCAGCGTTACCTCCGTCTTCAGAGAGGAATGCTATGTTAGATCTGATAGTCCACATACATACAGATCTGTAGATAGCTTTGTATTTTCCTACACAGACTAGCTTAGCCATTTTGTCATGTATAGCACAGATGTATATATCAAACAGTATTATATATGGTAGGGAAATATATTTTGATTCACTTCCCTTTTAGTTATGCCTTGATACTTGCTTGTTTCTACAGGGCCTTTGATCTTGATGCATTCTGAACTTATCCTTGATAGATGGACATTGAGACGTCGCAAGGTCTCTTAGAACGGATCATTAATTTCTGAAAATCCCTACCATTTTTGGTGTCTTGGGACTGGTATCTGTATGGAAAAGTGGAGAGGAGGGTGGTCTCTTCCTCTCTGAGATTGACCGCACCACATATGGTTGCCAGTACTTCTATTTGTGAGAAGCCTAGTTAATTCCATCTCTTATGGGTTGGTATTGCTCTTTGAGGCACGATCGCATCTTAGATGGTCACCGAATCTTCTATTTGTGAGAAGAGGTTGGATAATTCCATCCCTTTGATCTGAAACCGACGAAGTGGGGCAATTTGAAGCTTGATCCCAGTACCGTGTGACAAGTATGTTTGTTCTGGTAGGGTTAGACTGCACCATGAATGGTCGCCACGTTATTTCATTGAAGAGGAGATCAAGTCTGTGTAGTTCGAACCTAGTGTAGGAGGTTCAACGCTGAATGCGAAAGGCAGATGGGTGTAGAAGTATTTTTGTTGTTTTTGTGAGGAAAAGGGCAGAAATGTTTTTGTTGTTTTTCTTTATTGCATGACCGCCATATAGAATATGGTTGCCTCACGCACCCTCGGTGTCGTGGAGATCGTCGACGTAGTTCGCCCCTCGTGATGAATCGCAATTTGAAGAGAATCGTAAATTCCATGTGCAGGCTATACTGCAGGGAGAAGAAAGTTTAATCCCATAGAGGGGATAAACTGCCAGTGTGGAAAAAGTTTAATCCCATCTTGAGGATAAATTGCAAGGGTGAAAAGTTTAATCTCGTCTTCAGGAGAAGTAGGTGTGAAAAGTTTAATCTCGTCTTCAGGAGAAGTAGGTGTGAAAAGTTTGAAATGAAGTGAACCAGGCTGCTGGTTTGAAGTGTATGTTTCCCTGAGGGGCAGAAGAGTTTGTAAAAAGGAGAGAGGGTTCAAAACCAGAATGACTGGTGATTGGATGCTCAAAGCCAGGATGTTTGTTTGATGGTAACTTCAGACATAGTACCGTTTCACGGTGTCTGAGTTGATAAGTTGTGGAAATTCATCGACATCCATTTCCTGCAATCTGAGAGCACCTCCTGTCAATACCTCTTTGACAATAAACGGGCCTTCCCAGTTAGGAGCGAATTTTCCCTTAGATTGATCTTGGTTGTCAATGATCTTCTTCAAAACCAAGTAATGTTGTTTGAATTGCCGTAGTGGACTTTTTCTCATTGTAGGATCGTATGCGATCCTTTCTTCGATATAATCACCATGGAAGATAGCCGCAGATTCGCTTTTTAATCTATCAGAGATAATTGGTGATACCTGTATTGTACCCATTAGTCTTCATCCAATTGAGCATCTATTAATACTCTTAGGGATTCCATTTCCACTTCTATGGGGAGCACTGCTTCCATCCCATAGACTAACGAGTAGGGGGTTGCCCCAGTGGAAGCACACATTGAAGTTCTGTAGGCTAATAAAGTTAGGGGCAAGAAGTCAGGCCATCCTTTGTGATTGACGGACATTTTCTGCATGATCTTCTTGATGTTTTTATTAGCCGCCTAACAAAGACCATTCATCTTTGGTCGGTAGATGACAGAGTTGAGATGTTTGATGTGGAATTTTTTGCATAATTCCTCCATCATGTTGTTGTTGAGGTTTTTAGCATTGTCTGACACAATGACCTCTGGTTGTCCATATCGACAAATAACATTGTTTCTGATGAAAGCAATGATGACTTCTTTAGTAACCTTGGGGAAGGAAGCTGCTTCAACCCATTTGGTGAAGTAGTCGATCATGGTTAATATGAATCGATGTCCATTACTGGCTTTGGGCTCGATGGGCCCGATCACGTCCATTCCCCACATTGAAAAGGGCCATGACGAACTCATATATTGGAGTTCCCTTGGAGGGGCGTGGATAACATTCCCATGGATCTGACATTGATAGCACCTCTTGACGTGATCATAACAGTCAGCTTTGAGTGTAAGCCAATAATGTCCCGTTCTGAGATTTTTCTTGACAAGTAGGGGTCCGCTCATGTGAGGGCCGCATACTCCACCATGGATCTCATCCATGAGCCGCTGAGCTTGGTCTTTGTCTAGACATCTGAGGAGACCTAATCCTGCATCTCTTTTGTAGAGTGCATCTCCGCTCAGGTAGAATTTCATAGCAAGTCGATGAATCCGCCTCTTCTTAGTTAGGTTCGCCTCAGCGGGTGTAGACCCATCTCGCAGATACTCCTTGATGTGATGATACCAAGGATTGTGGATGGGAGGCAACTCATCCGATACTTCTCCAATGTAATTCCCATAGACTGGGGCTTTCTGCATAGCAATAGTGATGCTTGGCATGTTTTCCTTGTCAGGTATATAAACCAAGGAGGCCAATGTTGCTAATGCATCTGCAAAGTCATTCCTATTACGAGGAATGTGTAGAAAGGAGATTTCTTCGAACTCCAAAGCCATCTGTAGAACTTGCCGATGGTAAGGCAGTAAATGTAATTCTTTGGTTTGATAGACTCCTGTGGATTGCTTGATTACCAATTTGAAATCTCCAAAGATAGTTAACCGCCTGATACCCATTGAACGGGCAAGTTTGAGTCCCATGATACAACCTTCATACTCAGCTGTGCTGTTGGTGTTGACAAACTGCAATTTGACAGCGACGGGATATTGCTCCCCCGTACCGGATATTAAAACTGCTCTGGCTCCAGAGCCTTCTGTGTTAACAGTCCCATCAAAATACATTTTCCACTCACAGCATGTATCAAAATACATTTTCTGACACTCATTGTTCCATTTCATGGAGGAGCTCTTCCTTAACAATTTGAAGATTAGCTCACAGGTTGCTGTGAGTTGAGAAATGAATCGGCTAATGAAGTTGATCCTTCCCAAAAATCCCCGTATTTCCTTCTCTGTCTGATGAATAGGCATTTCCTTAATGGCCTGGATTTTGGTAGGATCCAGTTCAATCCCTTTGTGGCTGACTAGGAAGCCTAACAATTTACCTGACTTAACACCAAAGGCACACTTAGCGCGATTCAACTTCAAGTGGTACTTACACAACCTATTGAACAGCTTTTTGAGATGGTCTAAATGGCCATCATCCTTCCGGGATTTGACAATGATGTCATCCACATAGATCTCTATCTCCTTGTGCATTAAATCGTGGAAAAGAGCCATCATAGCTCGCTGGTAGGTTTCCCCAAAGTTGATGAGGTCGAATGACAACTGTCTGTAGCAAAAGGTTCCCCAAGGCGTGATGAAAGCAGTTTTCTCACGATCTTCATCACTAACCATAATTTGATGGTACCCCGCAATGCAATCAGCAAAGGAGTATATGCCATATTGAGCAGTATTATCAATGAGAATGTGGATAAATGGTACGAGAAAGCTATCTTTAAGGCAAGCTTTGTTCAAATCCCGATAATCCACACAAACTCGCACCTTTCCTCCTGGTTTAGGCACGGGAACAATGTTGGATATCCACTCTGGATATGTAGACACCATGATGATGCCAGCTTGAAATTGTTTCACAATTTCTTCTTTAACTTTTAAACTCCACTCAGGTTTCAATCGCCTGAGCTTTTGCCTAACTGGCTTGAATCCTTCTTTAATGGGAAGGCGATGAAGAACAATGTTAGTGGACAATCCCACCATGTCTTTATGAGACCATGCAAACACATCCTGGAATTGGGTTAACAGTGCAACCATGTCATTCCGCTGAGTTGTGGTAAGGTCTGAACCAATCTGGATAAGCTTAGGGTTGTCTAAGGTTCCGAGATTGAAAGGAGTGGTTTGATCAAGATTGGGTTTGGGTTTGTCCGCGACCCATTCCTTAATCTCTTGAGGTGTCTCAATGTCCTCTTGGATGTCCATCAAGTCTGAGTCCAACTTTGCATCAAAGTTACAGCCCTTGTGGAGAGACGACACCTCATCAGCAAGTACACGCACATCTAAATTCAGAGTCCTGAAACAAAAGATGCTTTCACTTAATATATGCAACTGTTCAATCATACAAAAGTGTTAGCATTTACGTGATAAAATAACTGCTAGTGCTGTAAAGGAAAGCAAGTAATTAAATTTATCTACAGGGCAGAGGGATTTTCTGCCCATCTTACCCTTGTCGACCAATGCATGGAGTGTTGCTCCAATTGTCGAGGGAAAAGTCCTGATAGACTACAGTGATAGAAGGATCGTCAGTGTCCTCCTTTTCTTGAATGATAACTATGACATCTGGGCAATCATCGTCTGGGGTGTATCTGTTTGTGTGTTCATCATGAACAATGACGCGAATGCCTGCCATCATCAAGGCAAGGTTATGTTTATGTTTTCGTTCCTTTTCTTCCCCCTCGGGATTAGGAATCAGTACCTCTTTTGCTTTGATTGGCACTGGTTTCGGAAACATCATAGCTACAACATGTGCTGGAACCTTTACTGGAGATTGCCTTAACTCATGAGGTAAAGGTATAGGAAATTTCCGTGTGGCGGAAGTTTGAGGAACCTGCTTGTGCTTATGAGGATTCCTGTGAGTGGAACTAGCAGAATAGCCTAGTCCGACTGTCCCAATCTGACTGGACATTTGGATAGAGTGCTTAATAACCTGTTGATCCTTACCAAGCCCTTGTCCAGGTTGATAACCCAATAACATCATTTCTTGAGTGGCTGACATAACCTCGTCAGAAATCTTGGGTACGGGAAGTGGCACTCCAATAGAATGGTATTGCGTGTTACTCACTTCCAGAGTATGGAACCGGCCTACCAACTTCCTCGAATTGAAGTTTATAATTGCTAGAGTTCCTGGTCTAGGACATTCCGGCTCAGCATTGATAGTGACTACACTGTTGTTGATGATGTATTTGAGTTGTTGATGTAAGGTGGAGGAAAAGCTCCAACCATGTGTATCCATGGTCTCCCCCATAGCCAGTTGTATCCTTGAGTCGATCTTGAGGACGTGGAAGGATACGTTGAATGTATTAGGACCAATCTCAATTGGCAATTCAATCTTTCCAACGGAATTTCACCGAGATCCATCAAAAGCTTGGATGATCGTATGGCTACTTTTGATTCGCTTGAGATTGATATTCATCTTTACCAAGGTGGCATAAGGACAAATATTTAGAGATGAACCTCCATCTATCAATACTCCAGCTAGCATGTACCCGGAAGACAACACTGCGATGTGCAGTGGTTTACAATGACCGGTCCCTTCGAGATGTATGTCGTCATCAGTGAAGGATATCACATTGTTGTTGAAAATGTGATCAACCAAATGTTGAAATTTTTCCACATTCACTGATTTTGGAAGGTAGGCTTCTTCCAAAACATTTAGCAAGACCTTTCAATGCTCCTCAGAAGAAAAAACCAGGTCTAGAATTGAAATCTGGTGTGGAGCTTCTCGTAAGCTTAAAACCACTTTGGCTTCATTGTGGCCCATAGCACGGAGGAATTTTTCAATCTTCTCCATGGATAACTTCCCCTTTGCTTCGCAAGTAGGCTTGATAACCCATTGAGGAAGGTACAATGGATTTTCCTTCGACACTGTAGCAGTAGTATGAGACGTGGATCCTTCAGCTTCTCCATAATTCCATAAAACTTTATGTAAGCTGACAACAGGATGTTGTAGTCCGCAAGGTAAAGGAATTGGCTCTGGTGCGGCCACTTTCAAAGGATTGTCAGCTCCTTTGAGATGAATTGGTTGTATGGGAAATACTTTGACAGTCTCATCATCCACTTCGGATATAACTGCTATTGATCCCTTCCATTGGGTAGGGCATGTATTCCCATCCTTGAGTTGAACAATGTAATCATCCGCTATTTGCAGGACACCACTATCAATAAGAATCTGAATGAGATGGCGGAGTGCCCAACATTCTTCTATGCTGTGACCGTGAGAATGTGAATGATATTGACACATTTCATCAAGATTGAACCGCCCTGAGCGGGGATTGATTAGAGGTAGAAGGAATGTGATTCTTCCTTCGTTGATCAACATTTGAAGTATCTCCTCCATATATTGGCCCAAATAGGTGAATTCCCTTTTATTGGCGAAATCCCGACGGGCTTTAGCACTTGCTCTCTTTGCAACCTTATCCTCCATAGCTTCGCTTTCTGAAGGTGTTGATGAAGCATTCATAACAAATGGAAGGAGATAGGCATACTCCTGCCTGATTAATTGGCGTATGACTTGATGATGGTGGGTCACCAGTTCTGCCAAATGCTCAATTTGTTTGCAAAGAGCTTTCATATTTTTTTCCATGGTAAACTAGAACTTTGCATAATCCCATTTGTCAACACCGTCTTTGATGGGTTGGGATGATTTATTAGTAGAATTGGAACCATGTCCAGTGCTCCAACTGATCATGTTGACCTCTTCTTCTTTGTGTTGAGGAAGAGGGTTGTCTTGCACGTAAGGTTGATCGGGTTTAATGACCACGATCTCACCATTGTCTATTAGATCTTGAATCTTATGCTTCAAGGCCCAACAATCTTGAGTATCATGTCTGGGTGCCTCGGCATGGTAAGCACACTTCTGAGTAGCATTGAAACCCCTCCCATTAGGGTTGGCTGGTGGAAGAAGATGTGTAATTTTCTTCTGAGCAGTCAGAAGAGCAAGAATATTCTCGAGCAAGTCCCCTAAGGGTGTAAACGTTTGAGGTCGCTTTACTTCTCCACTTTTAGGTAATGGAGGGTTTGAAGATTGTGCTGGAAAAGGGGAGTAGTTTCTCCTCTGCATAAGCATGCTTGGATTGCCTTTTTGTCCTTGTAGTATCAATGAAACATCCTCCTCTTTCTTTTTATGGACCCTCCGGGGGTTGTTTCCATAAGAACCGGACTGGATGTGCTCAGAAACAGCTTTAAGAGCGGCTAGGTCTTGAATTTTATTGGACTTCAATCCCATTTCAGCCATTTTGCCGTGTTTGATCATTTCAGAAAATGGTTTGCCAATACTAGCTAGAACTCTTTCATAGAAAGGAACTTCCTGTATATCTATGAAAGTCATGACCATTTCTGATTCTGTCATGGAAGGAATAAGTTGAGCAAAGAAGCGCCTCCACCTTTGAGCATACTCTCTAAATGACTCATTAGATCTGCTTTCTTGACTTTGGTAATTTGGTACCTGGCCAGAGCCATCCGAGATTGAAAATCAGATTGAGTGAGGAAGGCGTGGGCCACTTCTTCCCAACTATGGATCTTAGAATTGTCTAATTTGGTATACCATGAACGGGCTTCTCGGTGACTTTTCTCAAACAAATTTGATTTGGAGCTTTTCATTCTCAGCATAAGACCCAAGTTCTCCAATGAACACTTTTAAATGTGTATAAGGATCCCCTAATACGTCATATTTCTCAAAATCAGGGGTCTTAAATTTCTCCGGATAATGAACACCGGGGAATATGCAAAGGTCTCAGATATGAAACAGCGCCATGAGTTCATCCCTTTAAGAACACGAATGGTTTTCTTCATTTTGAGGGACTTTCTTCCTGATGTCACCGTTGTCTGGATCTCTTTGGAGATGGGTGCCTTCAGGGTCTTTGTTGGTTGTATCCAACTGATGTTCTGGAATTGTTTTTTCCAGACCTTGAACTCCTTGTGTAAAGGGATCTGTATGTGTAGGTATCTTCATACCCTGAGTAGACTGGTGTAATTCTTTCAAGAGAAACGCCAAGTTCAGTGATTTGTTTACTCAATCCGTCAAACTCTTCTCTGGAAATGTGATTAGATCGCTCTAAGAAGACATGATTGGTCAGTAAGCTTGTGGCCTTTTTGATTTTTGAGTGTAATGTGCCTAATTGCTTCCCTATTAAAGACTTATGTAGTTTAGTCTTAGGGTAATGCAAATGTTATCATAACATGTCCGTTTTAGGAATTTGTCCTGCAAAACCGGTTTGTTAATTGATAACATGTCATGCACATATATTCTTCATATTTTCCATTACATATGGATGAACATGGAATAAAATTACAAGTAAATGTTTTTACAAGTAATTGAAAATGGAAAGCATGAAGAGACTTTCCTCCGCATTTGGTTTATTAGAGGCTGACCTATCTTAGGGTTACTCTCGCGGATTTTTGGCATGAAGGTTCCCAGATCATCGCAATCTACTTGACGGGAAGTTAATTCGGTCTTTCAACCGAGCGAATCTGAGGTGGTGCCTTTTCCGAGCCCCCGGGAATTATTCTTCCCACGGGTCCAGTAATCAAACACCGAAAGGATAGCCTCCTTGTGGAGGGACCACACAACATACATTCACATACAACATGTCTCACCGTTTATGCAAAATGATGACATGTGCAAAGTACTAATATCACAGATAGATATTTAGCAAGGTCAAAAGAATTAAGATGCATTCAGACACATTCATCGAAATGTAAATGCAACATTCACACACAAGCATATAACAATTTTGAAAAGCTTGAAATAGCGGCTTAAGCCCTCTTATCGAGTCCCAAAGCAGAGTCGCCACCCTTGTCGACGTCGGGATTTTTGAGTGTCCCTTTTCGTTACTTGTTCTTTGGTGTTCTCATGTTAATGTGAGATTTGTTTGAAAAAACAAGTGAAAAAGGTCCGACATGTATAATGTCGACGATTGACTTTAAGAGTCGCCAGTTGGTGTATTTAACTGGTTGCACCAACGCAACCAAAAAGGTTAGCACATTGACCCAGTGATTTGACACTGCTAAACGGGTTTGTGAAACCGAGATTCATTAAGGGTTCGGGGGCTTGATTATGCGGAGGGAAGGTGTTAGGCACCCCCCTACATCCGTGTTATCACGGTGACCGCCACTTTTCAAAGAAATTGTTATATGGATGTGTGTGTGTGTGTGGATCAATGTGCAATTATTTGAAAGTAGTGCGAGGCCTCGTTCGCACCTATACACAAAAGGTTTGAATTTTATAGGAAAATTCAGTTTTAACCAAGATATAGCAATGAAGTTTTGTAAAAGAGGTTTTTCAAACCCTATGCTCAATAGGAATTGAGACCTTTTCATACTTCCATTTTATTGTTAAATGTTCAGCTTGTTTTCTTTTATTTTCGAGATGCGAAGCATCCTCGAGAAAATAATATATAGCAAATCTTAAACTCCTTATGGGCATGACAAACCATCCAAGGAAACTCAAACACTCAGAAATAATGTACAAGTCGCCATACTAAAAATGTCCATCATGGGGATCGAATCTAGGTTCAAGAGATCAAACTCGTGATCACATGATTCCTAGGCTCACATGATATTGCAATTTGTATGGAAAGCGATGGCAGCTATATATATATATATAAAAGTGATAAATATATATATATGTACATGATCAACCACCACAAAGCAACTCCATGGGGGATCAGAAATGTATATAAAGCAGTAAATGCTATCAACTGCCACGAAGTAAACTCTAAAGGTGACAAAAATGTAAATAAGTCAGAAAAGCGATCAATCGCCACTTAAGTGAACTCCAGCGAGATTTAAATGTAAAAAAGTCAAAAAAGCCACGGAGTAAACTTTAGGCCCGACAGAATGTAAATATATATATATATATATATATATATATATATATATATATATATATATATATATATATAAAAGCAAGAAATGCACCAGATGTAAATCCTGCTCATCGGATATGTCCGACAAAAATTATATATATATATATATAAAAAGCGAGTAAACGCATTTGATATAAAATCTGTGCTCATCGATATATAAACATAAATGCTTATATATATATATACACACACACACACACACACACACATATATATATATATATATATATATAAAAGCAATTAAACGCTCCGATGTAAAATCCAGTGCTCATCGATGTAGTCGACCACGCTTATATATATATATATATATAAGCAAATAACGCCTGCATCAAGTTCAGGCTCAATCGAGGTATAACTCGACAATGTTAGTCCATATATACGAAATATATACATATATTAGTATATATATACAGAATGTAAATGAAAACCACGCATCAAGTCCAGTAAACACACTCACACGACTATCAACGTGTACAACAGTGTGTGATATATGAGAAAGAGGCTTTATAGATTATAAGAAGGCTTACAGTGGGCTGCCAAAGTAGACTTTTTAGACTTTAAATGGATAAACACTCAGCTCCCGCTGGATAAAAAGTAGCTATATGTGAGCTAACTAGTGTTTAAAGAAGAGGAAACACTCAAAAGATGTGTATGCAGAGTAAAATGGATAGGGCTTCCTCGCCTTTTTTCTTCTCTCCCTCTCTTCAAATGGCTGACCCCTCAGCCTATATTTATAGATCGACGGGCTGCAGTACACACTGCAGTAGCCGCAATTGTACCTAGGCACCGGTCGTGGTGGATCCGAGCCTCATGGGTCCCGTCGTCTCATAAGACGCGATGCGTGCCTTTCGTAATGTCCGCTTTCGAACTTGCGAACTTCAATTCGAGCATCCAAACGGGTATATCTGTATTTCTTCGATCGCTTGTGTTGAGAGTTACGTAATGACATGGATTAGAGGTTGTGCGAAAGTCGGGAAGAGGGTCTATGCCCATGGTCTTCAAGCTTCAAATTCTATCCAAAGCATCGCCACATCGTAATAGTCACTCGGATTGTCAATCCTCGGCTCTTGTGGGACATTATTGTATGTATGTATGAAGTGTTGAGATGACGTGCCATTGTTTGAAGGAACAAGATGACGCTTGACTCCATGCTTCAAGTTATCGCGGCTTAAGCGAAAACAGACGCCGCTTGTGGTTACAACCGAGATTGACTACTTATTTGTATGCTTCAATCGCTATCCGGATTGAAGTTGATCGCATATGTTTGAAACAAGCATTTCGGGTTATCGCCGAATCGCAATGACATCCTCGGGTCTATCACCAAGGATGGGGTTGCTACTCTCAAAGTTGTCTCTCGGGACCGGAACCGAACGTCGAGGTGTTATCGCCGAGACAGATCGTCCTCTTCTGCAGTTATTGCTTGGCCTTTTTGATCTGCATATCTCGGGGTTATCTGCGAGATTTGAAATGACCCTCCCGGTGCGTGTTCTGGGTTGAGATGATGTTCCCGGTTTGTGTTCCGGGTTGGAACTGAACTTCCGGTGGTATCCAGGATGGATGTAAGCTGTCTTTCAGGGTTATCTCCAAAAGACGAATCTACCCTCCAACAATGTTAGTAATAGGAGTGCAGAAAATTTTGAGTGTCTACAGTAAGGGTTGATTTGATTAATGTGGTTAGTTATGGGTAAAATGCACAAATATTTCAAATATGCAAGTGGTTATAAAATATTCATTTTTATCGGAGAATATTCGTTTGATCGTGGAATATTCTTACTGTCGGGGAATATTTGTATGACGGCGCAACCTTGTGTGGGCCCCATAACGAAAAACTATTGGATGAAGAAAACGACAAGTATAAGTTGTTTATAAATAATGACGTAGTTGTTATCGTTAATATTGTTGGAATACCCGGTGGTTAAAACACATTAGCATATGGTATTGCACCAATTATTGATTCTTACGTAGGAAGACATTACTCAATAATTGTTACAGTAGTTACTGTTCAATATTTTATTTTATTGATTCAATAATTGCTACATTGATATTTTATATTATTGTTGTTTGAATAATTGTCACTGCACAGTATTTTCATTATCAGATCAATAATTCATATTATTTGAATAATATTATTAGATAACATTATTGGCAATGTCTAGAAAGTTTTGTCTAAGGAGAGGTTAGGTCACCTAATTGCATGGCACAAAGAAGAGAAATCCTTATTGAAAGCCCTCTCTTCCTCGAACCGCCTGGTTGTCGATGATTGTGATTCTCGTAATATTATTTGTGAATAATTAATTATTAATTTATATGATAAGGAAAATATTCATTTTATGTGGATATAGATGGAGAAAATTTTAATGTGACAATTGTTGAAAAATTGTTATTTTATCTTTTCCGATAAATAATTCATTTAAATATATTATTATATTTTAATAATATAATAATGGTGATATTTTTACAATGAATGTGGGATATATGAGTATATGAGGAGGAGGAGTATTTTGTTATAATTAATGTTTAAAACATGTTAAACATGTCATTTGGACCCCATTTCTTGACTGAAATTGGTTTATAAACAGAAAATCGTCCGTTTGTGGATTTCAGTCAACTTCTGCTTGGAATTTGGAAAAACTTAAACTTACAAAGTTGTAGAGAATGGAATTTCCAATGGGAAAGACATAAGGTTTGAATTTTTCTGATAAAAGGGCTATTTATTGTGAATTATTAAAGTTCCAGTGTATCGGGTCTTAATTAATTTTTGGAGTTTTAAATGTTTTTGTTTAGAAAAACGTTTTTTGCACATGTGTGGCTGATGTTTTGGTCAAAAAGGTGGACTAAGGAAAATTTATATAAATATATTTATATTTTATTAAATTTTCTACTTTGGTGTTCTAAGCATTTTCCTATAAATAGGGTGCTTAGGTTAGAATTGAAAATCACACTAGAAACTGAAGTTTTCTCTCTCTATATTATCGAGCGTATTCTTATGAGTATTTTGATACTTTGAGTGTTGCTATACAGTGTAAGTTCCCTTTAGCACTATATCCGGTATTCCAGCTAGAAGTACTGTATTTTCGAGGTAAGGGATATTATTTTTTTAAAAAATGATATTATTTCTTATAATATCATTATATCGGATTATTGGTAAGATTTTTCTTGTGAAATTCTTGTCTTTTAGTGCCGGGGTTACTATTCACGTATACAACACTATTCACGTATACGACACTATTTACGAATACGACACTATTCACAAGAAAATTAAATTTTCGTTTTTTGTCCAAAATATCTATTATGGATACTAGCTTTGATTGTATCCATGTTTTGATCATTCTTGAATTTTATTTCACTATGATTATTAATGAAGTATTTTTGAACTTGGACTGTTTAAAGTACGAATCCTTAATATTTGCTCTTTTGTTTCACTGGATTTGTTTTCTTTAAAATATTTTTCATCATCCTCAGTCCTAAATGATGGTATTACTGAATATCTTTGGCTTGTAGTGCAAAGATGAATGAATTTTTGATGAATATCTTTGGCCTGTAGTGCAAAGATGTACACGTGTTGAGATGAACATGATCGACTGATGAATATCTTTGGCCTGTAGTGAAAAGATGAATATTTGATTCAAGATGAATATTGATTGATGTTACATGGATAAAATATTGATGATGGACTTTTAAATTCATAGATAAAAGTAGATTTCATTCTCTACGTAACTCTTCTATGAATTATTATTTTCGCTGCGAATATTGATTTAAAACTTGTTGTCTATTGTATTCTATCAGATTTTTTTCCTGTTGAAGACTAACGATATTTTGTTCTATATTATCTTAGTCATAATATTCTTTACTGGGCTAGTTGAGCTTACCCTTTTCCTTTTTGTTCCATTTTTCTTCTCAGGATGCGAGAATGTAGCGAGTTCTAGTCGGGGTGTGGAATGATGATTCTAGAAAGTTGTTTTAGTAGTCGTCACCATTTTTGTAAAATAATGTACCAATAATTGTAATGAGGACTTATTTGGTGTGAATATTGTCTGTATTTACAATATTTGTATTTAAACTCACGCTTTTATGTTGTATTAATAAAGTTGTAGTTGTTTCAGATTCATGTTATCGATTTCAAAATGGGTGATGTATACCTATTTTGGGGGCGTCACACTTCGAGTCCGTTAAAATATTTTTTTTTAAAAGTATACATAAAATATAACATTAAAATTATTATGTTGTGTAATTTCTATACAGTATTAAAGGAGTTTTCTTTTATAGATGGCCAACTCCAATGCTGAGGAAATGATATTAGCCAATAATCCACCACAAATAGAGTCATACATAGCCGCTATGCGTAAGATGAGGAATTACTTCATGATCAACAAATCGTTAGATGCCGAGGAAGAAGAGGATCCAGCAAGGTGATCAAGCTTAATGAGAATTGGTGAGCATGATGAGGCAATGGCATCACTGTTGAAAACAACAGAACATGAGGGGTAATAAAATGAGGTTTAGGGCTGATATAACTGAGGGAATGCTACAGCATGAGAGGGGACATAGTCAACGACTAAAAGTACAACTGCACCATGCACAGAGGGGCAGAAAGGAAATTCAATCAAGGCTTCTTAAAACATCTCTGGGTGTTCGAGATACTTTAATGATTTACAGCGCCGTGTAGTTCGATATCCGGTAGAGGAGAAGAAGACGGCTTATCTCATCGATCGATCTGTGGTTTGTCACATGATCCAAGATTCCTTTGATGATATCAATGAATTCTAGAGAGTAGCATAGATGGTTGAATGCTTTATATTAATACAATAAAGAAGCATTCAAAGTTTGTAATCAGTACTTTGTACTATGTTTAATTATGAAGTTGTTGTGTAATACTATTATGATATATGAAATAAACAATATGTTGTGTTACTCAAATTCTTATGTGAATTTTTATTGGTTTATATAGAATCATGCCACTAACCAGAAGACCCCAAAGAGAAATGAATGATGATAATTCTACCCAGCAGTTAGTAGACCTTATGCTAGGAGTTGTAAATAGACATGTGAACCAGAACACAACTTTTAAAGACTTTAAATTAGTTGGACCGCCTGAGTTTAAGGGTACATCAGAACCTGTAGATGCACAAATTTGGATTTCTAAAATAGAGAAATTTTTCCTAGTAACCAATGTTAATAATAAGCAAAAGACAACTTTTGCAACCTTTTTCTTAAAAGGTGAGGCTAATTATTGGTGGGAATCAACCAAAGGTCGGGTAGAAACTGAAATTATTCCTTGGGATAGATTCAAAGAGTTGTTCTTTGAAAACTATTTTTCCTAATCCCTGAAAGACCGAATGGAAATAAAATTTTTGGACTTAAAACAAGGAGATCTTACTGTAACCCAGTATACAACTAAGTTTAATGAACTATCCAGGTTTGCTCCACATCAAGTAACTACTGAACTTAGAAAGACTCAGAGGTTTTAGAGGGTTTAAAACCTCAGATTCTAGAGTAGATTGTCAAGATTTCAAATAAAAACTTTCTCTCGAAATACTAGAGAAGGCCACTATAGCCGAAAGTGAGAATGATGGTCTTGTTAAATTTCATCAGACAAGAGAAGTTTAATGAAAAGGAAAATTAGAACGTAACCCAGCCTGTGGGTTTAATAATAAACATAAGTGGGATAATTCTTTTTCTAACAACCCGGGAAAAGGATAGGAAATACTAACAATAACTTTAGTAATAATAATATTAAACCTTGTCCTAATTAAGTGGTAAGAAACATAGAGGAGAATGCCTTCATAACAAATGTTTTAATTGTGGACAGTCAGGACATTATTTTCCATAGTGTCCTCTTCCAAGGAAAAATAAATGTTTTAATTGTGGTTCCTTAGATCATTTTTCAAGGAACTGTCCCAAACCTAGGAATCAAGGAGGAAAAGGGTTAGAATACCGAGAATAATCAATCAACAATAGTCATAGCTGGAGTTCGTAATCAACCCATCATGAGAACATTTAATATGCCTGCTAGGGATGTTGTTGCTTCACAGACGCGGGTGATGTATCATCCCCATCAACACTTTAAATGCATATGTGTTATTGGATTATGGTGCTACATGTTCTTTTATGTCTAGTAATTTCTCTAAAAACTTGAATACATCTTGTGAAAATCTAGACAAACCATTCTGCGTGGAAATTGCTAATAATGAAAGAATTCTGGTTAAGACTATTTACAAAAACTGTAGTGTGATAATAAAAGGACATAATTTTAAGGTAGATTTGATACCAATTCAGTTGGGAGAATTTGATGTAATTTTAGGAATGGATTGGTTAGTTAATCATAACGCGATGATTGATTGCCATCAAAAATGTATAAACCTTTTGACTGCTTCGAAGTCAAAGGTAGTGTTCAACGGTAGTTGTTCACCTAAGCAATTTCGATGTTTGACTATAGTTCAGACAGAAAGATTACTTAGAAAGGGGTTTTTAGGATATTTGGCCTATATAGTTGATACTCGACAGGAAGGAGTAAAACTAGATCAAATACCTATAGTTAAGGAATTTCCTGATGTATTTCTGAATGACTTACCAGGTTTGCCTCCAGATAGGGAAATTGAGTTCATCATCGATCTTGCACTGTGAACGACACCCAGCTTTCTAAGGCACCGTATATAATGGCACCTATAGAACCGAAAGAGTTACTTATTCAATTACAGAACTCTTAGATAAAAAGTACATACAACCTAGTGTTTCACCTTGGGGAGCACCAGCCTGCTTTTAAAGAAAAGGATGGAACTATGAGACTATGTATAGACTATATGGGAGCTAAATAAGTTAACTATTAAAAATAAATATCCTTTACCAAGGATCATGATTTGTTTGACCAATTAAAAGGGCTAAACATTTTCAAAAATTGACCTTAGAACAAAGTTATCATCAATTAAAGGTAAGAAAGGAGGATGTGCCAAAAAAAATAAGCTAGGACACGCTTATGGACATTATGAGTTTCTTGTAATGTCTTTTGGATTAACAAATGCACCAACAACATTTATGGATTTAATGAACCGAGTGTTTAAACCATGCTTAGACAAATTTGTTGTGGTATTTATCGATGATATTCTCGTATACTCAAAAACACGGAAGAGCATACTAAACACTTGAGGGTCGATTGAAATATTACGAAAAGAACAACTTTATGCAAAGTTTTCCAAGTGTGAATTCGTTGAAGAGAGTTCAATTTTAGGTCACGAATTGATAAGAATGGAATATCTAGAGATCCAAATAAGATCGAAATGGTTGTGAATTGGGAACAACCAACAACTCCAATGTATACTAAGTTTTCTCGCTTTAATGGGTTATTATCGACTTGCTTATAAAAGATTTTTCAAAAATAGCAACCCCATTAACCAATTTAACTCAAAAGACGGTGAAATACGCCCCGACAGATAAATGTGAGGAAAGCTTCCAAGAGTCAAGAAGAGAATCGAGCATGGCTCCAAAGTTATCCTTACTAGATGATACAGAGGTCTTGTAGTATATAAAGTGACGCATCACACAAAGGTTTAGGTTTAGGTGTGTGTGTTGATGCAACATGGGAAAGTGATAGCTTATGCATCACGACAACTCAAAGATTATGAGAAGAGGTATCCTACTCATGACCTAGAGTTAGCTGTGGTAGTTTTTGCTCTAAAGATTTGGAGACATTACTTGTTCGGGGAGAAGTGCGAGATATATACAGATCATAAAAGTCTGAAATATATTTTTACACAAAAGGAATTAAATTTAAGACAGAGACGATGGTTAGAACTGATAAAAGATTATGACTGTGAAATCTTATATCATCCCGGTAAAGCCAATGTTGTAGCTGATGCGTTAAGTAGAAAGAATCAGGAAAAATTGAATGTATTAACCACCAATGATAGGTTAATAAAAGACTTTGAAAATTTAGAAATTGAGGTGGAATGTCCAACTACCTCTACCCAAAAATTATATATTTTAGAAGGAGTTTCATCTCTACTTAATAAAGTTAAAGGGATACAGGAGAAGGATGAAGAATGTCAGAAGTTCAAAACTAATTCAACACATGATAAGTATAATATTAGAATAGATTCAGATGGAATAATAAGATATGAAAATAGAATTTGGGTTTCGTTAGACCAAGCTTTAAAACATGAAATTTTAAATGAAGCTCATAACTCTAAATTTTCCATACATCCTGGCAGTACAAAAATGTATAAGGATTTAAGTCGACACTTTTGGTGGTCGAACATGAAAAGAGAAATAGTTGAATGGGTAAGTAAATGTCTCATGTGTCAAAGGGTTAAGGCTGAGCATCAAAAACCGAGTGGTTTACTTCAACCCTTACCAATTCCCGAGTGGAAGTGGGAACATATAACTATGGATTTTGTTGTTTGTCTTCCAGCTACACAAAAAAGCCATAATGCCATTTGGGTAATAGTTGACCGTTTAACAAAATCAGCTCACTTTTTGCCTATTAAGATTACTCATAACCTAGATCACCTTGCCAAACTTTATATCAATGAAATTATCTCTAGTATGGAGTACCTGTGTCCATAGTATGGACGATCGAGATCCAAGATTTACTTCTAATTTTTGGAAAAGCCTTCGTAAACACTTAGAACACAACTAAGATTAAGTACAAACTTATCATCCTCGCACCGATGGTCAAAGTGAGAGAACCATACAAACATTAGAAGATATGCCGAGAACTTGTATTATAGACTTCAAAGGAAGTTGGGAAGATCGCCACCTTTAGTTGAATTTGCTTATAACAATAGTTATCATGCTAGCATAGGTATGCCACCCTATGAAGCTTTATATGGGCGTAAATGTAGAACACCTTTATGTTGGGATGAAGTTGGGGAAAGACAAATGTTAGGACCTCGAGATAATTCAACAAACAACTCAAACTATCGTAATTATTCACAACGATTACAAGCATCTCAAGATCGACAAAGGAAATACGCCGATCCACATCATCAACAACGAAACTTTAACGTAGAAGTCACGTATTCTTGAAAGTATCTCCTTGAAAGGCAAGATACGCTTTTGGCAAGAAAGGAAAATTAAGTCCGAGATTCATCGACCTTTTGAAATTTTGAGAAGGGTCAGTGAAGTTGCTTATGAAATAACACTACCTCCTCGAAAGTTAAATCATATTCATAATGTGTTTCATGTGTCCAGACACGACCATATAAACCTCGATTATAAACACGTTATACAATATGATCCAATCCAAATAGAGGAAGGTCTTTCTTATGTAGAAGAACCTGTGCAGATCATCGACCGTAAATAGCAAGTCCTGAGAAATAAGGTGATAGCATCGGTCAAAGTAATCTGGAGAAATCAGAACGTTGAAAAAGCTACATGGGAGCTTGAAGATAAAATGCGCGAGAATTATCCTCAATTATTTACTTAACTTATACTGTAATTTCGAGGACGAAATTCTTATTAGTGGGGGTGAATGTAAAAACCCAAAACCCTAATAAGACTCGTAAGTGTAAAATCCCATTATATAAATAAAATTTCTCCGCTCAAATGTGTTATGTGTTAATATATACTTGGTTTTACAAATTTAACCAAATAAATTTTTGTCCTAAAAACGCCGTGGCTTAACACCTCGTGCTTTAATTTTTTTTTTCATATTCTGGACTTTTCGATAAAATTATTTCGATAAAGTTGCTTTTGTCGTGCTTACATCGACAAAAACGCTTTGTCGTGCTTTTGTTAGATTAGTGAGAATTTAGGTTAATAACCCTAGATTAACAAACCCTAACCCTAATTAGCAAAACCCTAACCCTAATTTATAAATTAAACCCTAATTATCTAATTAAACCTTAATTAGATTATCTTAACACCTAATCATGGTTAGTAAACTTCAATTAGGTACTAATTAACATTACTTAACATTCCTAATCATTAGAAACAAAACCCTAATCAAGATTAAGAAGATTAAAGCCTAATTAAGCTACTACTAAACAAACCTAACTAGCTCACAAGTAGGTTAGAGTCACCATTGCAAGTTCCAAGGTAAGACATGACATGCTTGTAACTCCCAAGCATCACCATAGTCATTAGATCGATCTTTATAGAGAGGCAAGTTGCTCAAAAAATGACCAAAAGCCAAGTTGAAGAATTCTATAAATAGAACCTTAGGGCTAAGCAAACTCACGAAATTCCTAAGCCTAGATACACTTATAAACCTACCAAATCAAGCCTCGGTGATAGCAAAGAACAACATCGTAAGCTAGAATCAAAATTTGCTCAAGAAAAGGTACAAACCCTAGTTGATAATTAGCTTCTTTGATCCTATGTTAGATTTGTTGTTTAGATGTTTAGAATTATGTATTAGTATGTTAGAAAGTATGTTAGATTGGTAGAACACATTTTCATAACATCTAGATGCCTTAATTAAGTGTTTTAAGAAATCTGAAATTTTGAAAACTAAGTCCGATAAATGAATGTCGAGCTTATAGATTCATATGTGTTTATGTTTTGGTTTGGTAATTGTTTGGTATTTGTAGCCCGTTAGTAGGTCTTTAATCTGAAAAGAAAATAGTTCTTTTGAACCATAGATTTCAAGTTATAAGCAAATAAAGTGGGTCAATTGCTCACGGATTGCATAATTTGGGTTACCTGTAAAAGCTCAAGAATAATTGAACCTACTACTTTGACCAACTGCTTAATCATCTTCGCTTGTTATTTTGTAAGTTTTGTTATAGATCAATACTCATATTATATGTACTACATATCTATAATCTTTAATGGAACAAACAACGATAGGTTTATCGAATTAATGGTCAAAATCCATCGACCGAGCATTACTAAGTTTTCCGGGTTTTCCAGAAAACTCAAGAACACGAAGAACAACGTCTGGTCAGACTTTTGACCAACATAATTAGAGACCTTAGAGTTAGGCTTGATTCATGTTAATGTTATATATATGTACCTCGATATATATATACTACATGTTACAACAAACATTACACACATCAAATACACATAATAATCAAGATATATAAGCCACAAAACCGCTGACCGACCACGACTTCTGCTCGGGTTACCTGTAAACTCAAGAACAGCTCTGATAGTTACTTTGAGCCTCTATAACTTCTTGTTATGTGCAAGTTAAAGTCTAAATTTTATTTCATGTTATACTACCGTATGAGTACTACAAACATCAACTCTTAAACAAACCAAAACTCATTAACAAGAGCCTTATAATTAATTAATGGTCAAACCAAATACTCTACTACACACCAAACTCATTGCCTTAAAACTCAAGAACACCTACAAATGACACTTTCTTTCTCACACATCAAGGGCTTTAGCGATGCATATAAATTATTTTTTTCTAAAAATAAATTATAAAAATTAGAAATAATTAATAAATAAATATAAATAAATAAAAATAGTTTTAAAAATGATATTAAAATATTATAAATAAATTCTCGATATTTTTACATAAATTTAATAATTATTTTATATTATTTTGATATTATTAATAATTAACTTATTAATAAAGAAATTAGAATAATTATTTTTAAATGCTAAATAATTATGGAAAAATATTATTAATGATATAAAATTATAATAAATGAATATAAATTATTTAAAAATTATAATCAATGTTTTTGTAAAATTTTAAGTAAATATTAATTACTTATAAATAGAAATAAATGATTTAAAAATCAAAATAAATGTTTTAAATACTTTAAAATTTCTAAAAAGGTATTTTAAATTATAATTAAATTTTATAAATAAAATTTAGTCCATTTATCAAAGGTATTAAACACCAAACCCTATTAAATCTAACCGATATTATATAAGTGTTATAATTGAGTATTGTTATCAATACTAACGTGTTAGATTTATATATATGAACATCGTAGTACTTATTAACGTTTGAATAAAGATAACTCGATCGATCTACGCCGCAAGTTCTCTATCCTTAAGTCTCTTATAAAGCAAATTTCTTAAACCCTCGCTTATTTATCGATCAAGATTTTTATCTTGATAAGTCGTTGATATAATACACTACACCTACAATTGAATTACCTTCTTATTGTAAAGTTATTGCTATAGCTTCAAAGATAACTAAGAAATGAATTGTTTATTCATATGATAATGTTTATCGAAAGATAAATCGCTGTGTCAAACCAAATTGTTTTGGTAAGACATCTTATATATCAAGTCAGGTATCCCGTAAGTGATGGAAATTTGGTCAATTCATATATCGACAAAGAATTTTAGTGTATGTTAAGCACTGTAGGATGATATGCATACTCCTAAGATGTTGAATAGGCTGATCCCCTATCTCATATCTGAACAAAATTTCTAAGTCTATGTGACTGATATAAATAAAGAAAATTCCAGAAATGGTTGAAATTAGAAATCCAAAAATGGTAAAACTATCAGTCGAAATTTGAACTGTTATATTTCTTCAAATCCTATATTGTTATAAATACAAAACTTGTTGAGCATGTCATAGCTCACCCTTGCAAATTATTCCCTTTGCAGTTTTAGATGGTAATCTTGGAACTTCTAGAGTAGATAAAGGGAAGCGTCCCTACATAGATTAGATTTTATTCTTGTTTGTTTGAATACCTTGTAATAAAAACTCGTTATGAGAATCATGTAATCGAATCTTAATATTATGATATATATATATATATATAACATTTTTATTTCTGCAACCGAATTTTCTTACATACATAGATGTAAAATTAGACTTCTTTAAATCTAGTTGAGATCCTTGGGAACTATTTATCCGAGTGAGGGTATTAATAGCATGGACCTGCTCATGTTGTTATTGATACTGGATTTTGATAGATAGTTACTATCGATACGATAAGATAAATTGCTTCATTTAAACTATACATCCGGGGTGAGGGTATTAGTAATATGGATCTGCTCATGTTATTGCCGATACTCAATTTTGATAGATAGACTTCTAGTCATAGATACATATTCATATATCCAAGTGAGGGTATCCAAACATAGTAAAAAGTTCTCTTAAGAATTGACATCTCATATGGGATACCGTGAATTTTGGATCTATGGGAATTATATCTGCTAGTCCTCTATTTAATGTAATCTTATAATCGATACCATGGGTATAGTATAGATTTAAAAGCATTATGTTGATTTTCATAAACACTTTTGGCGACCAAAACACTCTATAAAGCATCTTTGTACACACTAGAGTCGTGTTGTGTGTGCCTGCACTCGGTCTATCGGGAGTATAGATATTCTCAAGATGTTTTACATCTCAAAATAAAAAGCAAACAATTCTAACATTTAATAATAAAATGGAAGTATGAGAAGGTCTCAATTACTATTGAGCACAGGGTTTGAAAAACCTCTTTTACAAAACTTCATTGCTATATCCTGTTTAAAACTGAATTTTTCTACTACAAATTCAAACCCTTTGTATATAGGTGTGAATGAGGCCTCGCACTACTTCCAAATAAATTGCACATTGATCCACACACACACACACACACACATATTCATATAAAAATTTCTTGAAAAGTGGCGGTCACCATGGCAACATGGATGTCTGGTGCCTAACACCTTCCCTCTGCATAATCAAGCCCCCAAACCCAAATGAATCTTGGTTTCACATTCCCGTTTTAGCAGTGTCACATCACTGGGTCAATGTAAACTTCATTGCTATATCCTATTTAAAACTGAATTTTTCTACAAATTCAAACCCTTTGTATATAGGTGTGAATGAGGCCTCGCACGACTTCCAAATAAATTGCACATTGTTCCACACATACACACACACACACATTCATATAACAGTTTCTTGAAAAGTGGCGGTCACTTAGTAGGCAACACGGATGTGAAAAGCCTAACACCTTCCCTCTCGCATAATCAAGCCCCGAACCCAAATGAATCTCGGTTTCCACAGACCTGCTTTTAGCAAAGGTCACATCACTTGGTCAATGTGCAAACCTTTTCTCGATTAAGGTTGGTGCAACCATTAAAAAACACCAACTCAAGGCGACTCTTAAAGTCAAATCGTCGACATTATACATGTCAGACCTTTTTCACTTATTTTTTCAAACAAATCTAACTTAACATGAGAACACCAAAGAACAAGTAACGAAAAGGGACAAATAAAAATCCCTACGTCGACAGGTGGCGACTCTGCTGCGGACTCCAGTAAGAGGGCTTAAGCCGTTACTACAAGCTTTTCAAAATTGTTATATGCTTGTGTGTGAATGTTGCATTTACATTTATGATCAATGTGTACGAATGCATTTTACTTACTGCACTGCAATATATCTATCTGTGATATTAGTGCTTCGCACATGTCATCATTTTCATAAACGGTGAGACACGTTATATGTGAATGTATGTTGTGTGGTTCCTCCATCAGGAGGCTATCCTGTCGGTGTTTGATTACTGGACTCATAGGAAGACTCATGGAAAATATGAAGAATATTTGTGCATACATGACATGTTATCAAATAACGCCCGTTTTTGCAAGATGTTATTCCTAAAATGGACACATTATGATAGAATTTAAACTATCCCTAAGACTAAACTACATAAGTCTTTTGTAGGGAAACAATTGGGCCTGTTACCCGCTCAAAATCTAAAAAGGCCACGAGCCTACAACCAATCATGTCTTCTTCTGACCAGTCTAATGCCGTTTCTAGAGAAGAATTTGACGGATTGAGTAAAAAAATTACAGATTTGGCTGTTCTTCTAAAAGAATTTCATCAATCTACTCAGGGTACAAAGATGCCTACACATATAGAATCCTCTACACAAGGAGGGACACAAGGTTTGGATAAAACAAATCCAGAACCTCAGTTGGATATGACCAACAAAGACCCTGAAAACACCCATCTCAAAGGAGATCCAGACACCAGTGATATCAGGAAGAAGGTCCTTTAAATGGAGGAAACTATCCGTGCTCTCAAAAGGATTGGAACACATGGAAGTGTTTCATATGCTGACCTTTGCATATTCCATGGTGTTCATTATCCAGAGAAATTCAAAACCCCTGACTTTGAAAAGTATGACAGATTAGGGGATCCTTACACACATTTGAAGGTGTTCGTTGGAGAACTTGGATATGTAGAAAATGAGAAGCTTAGAATGCAGCTGTTCCAGAAAAGTCTAACTAGAGAAGCCCGTTCATGGTATACCTGATTAGACAACTCAAAGATTCATAGCTGGGAAGAGCTAGCTCACGCATTCCTCACTCAATACAATTTTCAATCTCAGATAGTTCCTGACCGGTACCAGATTACCAAGGTCAAGAAACAGTCTAATGAGTCTTTTATAGAGTATACTCAAAGGTGGAGGTGCCTTACTGCTCAAGTTATTCCTTCTAAGATAGAGTCAGAAATGGTCATGAATTTTATAGAAATACAGGAAACTCCTTTCTATGAAAGAGTTTTAGCTGGTATTGGTAAAGCATTCTCTGAAATGATCAAACACGGAGAGATGACTGAGATGGGATTGAAGTCAGGAAAGATTCAAGACTTAGCCGCTCTTAAACCAGTTGCTGAGCACATCCAGTCCGGATCTTATGGAAATAACCCACGGAGGGTCCATACAAAGAAAGAGGAAGATGTTTCCTTGATACAACAAGGTCAAAAAAGTAGTCAAAACATGCCTATATAGAGGAGAAACTACTCCCCTTTCCAAGCACAGTCTTCAAACCATTCATTGCCTAAAGGTGGAGATGCAAAGTGCCCTCGAATGTTCACACCCTTAGGGGATTCGCTCGAGAATATTCTTGCTCTTCTGACTACTCAGAAGAAAATCACACATCTTCTTCCACCAGCTAACCCTAATGGGAGGGGTTTTAATGCTACTTAGAAATGTGCCTATCATGTCGGAGCACCTGGACATGATACTTAAGATTGTTGGGCCTTGGAACACAAGATCCAAGATTTAATAGACAACGGTGAGATCGTGGTTACCAAACCAGATCAACCTCATGTGCAAGACAACCCTCTTCCTCAACACAAAGAAGAAGAGGTTAACATGAGTAGTTGGAGCGCTGGACAGAGTTCCAATTTTAATGGTGAATTGTCCCAGACCATTAAAGATGGTGTTGACAGATAGGATTATGCAAAATTTCAATTTGCTATGGAATGAAAGATGAAAGCTCTTTGTAAGCAAATTAAACAATTGGCCGAACTGGTGACTCATTAGCATCAAGTCACACGCCAGTTAGTCAGCCAGGAGCATGCCTATATCCTTCCTTTTGTTATGAATGCTCCACCCTCACCTTCAGAAAGTGAAGCTATGGAGGATAAGATTACAAAGAGAGCAAATGCTAAAGCCCGTCGGGATTTTGCCAATCAAAGGGAATTTACATACTTGGGCCAACCTATGGAGGAGATATTTCAGATGCTAATCAACGAAGGAAGAATTACCTCCCTTCTACCTCCAGTCAATCCTCGTTCCAGATAGTTTAACTCTGATGGAGTTTGTCAATATCATTCACATTCTCGCGGTCACAGCACAGAAGAATGCTGGACACTCCGCCACCTTATTTAGAATCTAATTTATAGCGGTGTCCTGTAGCTGGCAGACGATGACATTGTGCTACTCGAGAGTGGGAATATATGTCCTACCAAATAGAAGGGATCAGTAACAGTTATATCCGCTGAGGCTGATGAGACTGTCAAACAATTTCCCATACAAGAAATTCAACTCAAAGGAGCTGACAATCCTTTGAAAGTGGCTACACCAGAGCCAATTTCTTTACCTTTCAGACCACAATATCCTATTGTCAGGTTACACAAAGTCCCATGGAATTATGGGGAAGCTGAAGGATCCACTTCTCATACTATTGCTACATTGTCGAAGGTAAATCCACTGTATCTTCCTCAACGGGTTATAAAGCCCACCTTCAAAGCAAAGGGGAAGATTTCCATAGAGAAAATTGAAAAATTCCTCCCCACTATGGGCCATAATGAAGCCAAGGTGGTTTTAAGCTTAAGAGAAGCTCTACATCAGATCTCAATGCTAGACTTGGTTTTCTCTTCCGAGGATCACAGGAAGATATTATTGAAGGTTTTGGAAGAAGCCTACTTGCCGAAATTAGTCGGTGCGGAAAAATTTCAACATATGGTTGATCACATTTTCAACAACAATGTGATATCTTTCATTGATGACGACATACCTCCCGAAGGGACCAGTCATTGTAAACCACTGCACATCGCAGTTTTGTCCTCTAGATATATGTTAGTTGGAGTTTTGATAGATGGAGGTTCCTCTCTGAATATCTGTCCTTATGCCACTTTGGTGAGGATGAACGTCAATCTCAAACTGATCCAAAGCAGCCATACGATTATCAAAGCTTTTGATGGATCTCGACGAAATTCTGTCGGAGATATTAAGCTGTCAACTGAGATTGGTCCAAATACATTCAATGTATCCTCCCATGTCCTCAAGATAGATTCAGGATATAACCTGCTATTGGGGAGACCATGGATCCACATGGCTAGAGCCGTTCCTTTTACACTACATCAACAATTCAAATACATTGTCAATAATAACCTAGTCACTGTCAACGCCGAGCCGGAATGTCCTTAACAAGGAAATATACCAGTCATTAGCTTTAATTCAGAAGTTGAGCCGCCCAGTTTTCATACTTTGGAAGTGAGTAACACGCAATACCATCCTATTGGAGCGCCACTTCCCGTACCCAGGATTTTTATCGAGGTTATGTCAGCCACTCAAGAAATGATGTCATTGGGTCATCAGCCTGGATAAGGGCTTGGTAAAAATCAGCAGGGTATTAAGCACCCTATTTAAGTGTCCACAGAAACAGGGACATCTAAGGACTAGGCTATTCTGCCAATTCCAGTCATAGGAATCCTCATAAAAATGCACGCGGTGTTCCTCAAGCTTCCGCCAAGACGATTTATTTCTCCACTGCACCTCATGAAATCTGATACCTCCGATAAAGGTGCCACCCATGTTATGGCTATGCTATTTCCCAAACCAGTACCATTCAAAGCAAAAGAGGTCCTGATTCCTGATCCTGAAGTGGAAGAAAGGGAGTGGAAATGTAAACATGACATCGCCTTGATGATGTCAGGCATACACATCATTGTCCATGATGAACATACAAACAGATACACACTAGACGATGATTGCCCAGATGTTATGCTCATCATTTGGGAAAAGGGACGATGACAGCCCCTCCATCACTGCAGTCCATCAGGACTTTGCCCTCGATAATTGGAGCAGTATTCCATGCATTGGTTAATGAGGGTAAAATGGGCAGAAATACCTATGCCCTGTAGATAACTTTAATTGCTTACTTTTATATACAATATTAATAGTTATTTTATCAGTACATGCTAACACTTGTGTATTATTAAACAGTTTCATATATTAAGTGAAAGAATATTTTGTTTCAAGACTCTGAATTTAGATGTGCCTGTACTTGCTGATGAGGTGCCTTTTCTCCACAAGGACTGCAACTTTGATGCAAAGTTGGACAAAGACTCGATAGAAATCCAAGAGGACATATAGACACCTCAAGAGATTAAGGAATGGGTCGCAGATAAACCTAAACCCAACCTTGATCAAATCACTTCTTTCAATCTTGGAACCTAAGAAAGCCATAAGCTAATCCAGATTGGTTCAGACCTCACCCCAAACCAACGGAATGACATGGTTGTATTATTAACCCAATTCTAGGATGTGTTTGCATGGTCTCACAAAGACATGGTGGGTTTGTCCACTGACATTGTCTTTCATCGCCTTCCCATTAAGGAGGGATTTAAGCTAGTCAAGTAGAAGCTCAGGCGATTGAAACTTGAGTGGAGTTTAAAGGTAAAAGAAGAAATTGTGAAACAATTTCAAGCTGGAATAATCATGGTGTCTATATATCCGTAATGTATATCCAACATTGTTCCCATGCCTAAACCAGGAGGAAAGGTGCGAGTTTGCGTGGATTACCGGGATCTGAACAAAGCTTGCCTTAAAGATAGCTTTCTCATGCCCTTTATCCACATTCTTATTGATAATACTGCTCAATACGACATGTACTCCTTTGCTGATTACTTCACGGGGTATCATCAAATTATGGTCGCTGAGGAAGACCATGAGAAAACAACTTTCATCGCGCCTTGGGGAACATTCTGCTACAGACGGTTGTCATTCGGCCTCATCAATGTTGGGGGAACCTACCAGCGAGCTATAATGGCTCTCTTCCATAATTTAATGCATAAAGAGATAGAGATCTACGTGTAAGACATCATTGTCAAATCCCGAAGGGAAGAAGACCATTTAGACCATCTCAAAAAGCTCTTCAACAAGTTGCGTAAGTACAACTTGAAGTTGAATCCAGCCAAGCGCACCTTTGGCGTTAAATCAAGTAAGTTACTAGGTTTTCTAGTCAGCCACAAAGGGATTGAGCTGGATCCCGCCAAAATCCAGGCCATCAAGGAAATGCCCATTCCTCAGACAGAGAAGGAAATACAAGGATTTTTGGGAAGAATCAACTTCATTAGCAGATTTATTTCTCAACTCACAGCAACCTGTGAAACCATCTTCAAATTGTTAAGGAAGAACTCCTCCATGAAATGGAACGATGAGTGTCAGAAAGTCTTCCTTACCATTAAAGAGCAGCTGGTTAACGCTCCTATTTTGGTACCACCCAGGGATGATGTTCCCCTTTTTATGTACCTATCCATTAATGACAATGCCATGGGATGTATACTGGGGCAAAAAGACGACAGAGTTCAAGAACGTGCTATCTATTACCTCAGCAAAAGATTCAGCATCAGTGAACACAAGTACATTCTGATTGAGAAGACTTGTTGTGCTTTAGCATGGGTTTCCATGAGGTTACAACATTACCTCCATGGTCACACAACCCATCTCATATCCCGCGTGGATCCTCTCAAGTATGTGTTCAGTAAGCCCATACTGAATTATCGGCTGTCCAGATGGCAGTTGATCCTACAACAATTTGACATCGTCTACGTGACGTAAAAATCTTTCAAAGGTCAAGGAATTACGGATCAACTGGTCGCCGCACCTGCAGGGGATTACAAACCCTTAGAAACATATTTTCCCGATGAAGGGGTAATGGCAATTCAGTAACACCATCAGTATGATACATGCCATACTTGGAAAATGTATTTAGATGGAGCTGTTAATATAGAAAGTTATGGAGTTGGAGCAGTTCTAGTATCCAGTACGGGGGAGCAGTATCCCGTCGCCATTAAATTACAGTTTGTCAGCACCAACAACACAATTGAGTATGAAGGCTGTATCATGGGGCTAAAACTTGCCCGTTCAATGGGCATCAGGCGGTTAACTATCTTTGGGGATTCCGAATTGGTAATCAAATAATCAACATGAATCTATAAAACCAAAGAACTACATTTGCTTCCTTACCATCAGCAAGTTTTACAGATGGCTTTGAAGTTTGAAGAAATCTCCTTTCTATATATTCCTGGTAATAGGAATGATTTTGCGGATGCACTAGTTGGCCTCCTTGATTCACATACCTGACAAGGAAAACATGTCAAGCATCATATTTGCCCTACGAAAGGCCCCATCTTATGGGAACTATGTTAGAGAAGTATCAGATGGGCTACCTCCCATCCACAACCCTTGGTATCAACATATCAAGGAGTATCTATGAGATGGATCTACACCCGCTGAGGCGAGCTTGACTGAGAAGAGGCGAAACTATCGACTTGCTATGAAATTCTACCTGAGCGGAGATGCACTCTACAAAAGAGATGCCGAATTAGGTCTCCTCAGATGTCTGGACAAAGACCAAGCTCAAAGGCTTATGGATGAGATCCATGGTGGAGTATATGGCCCACACATGAGCGGACCCCTACTTCTTAAGAAGATCCTCAGAACAGGGCATTATTGGCTTACGCTCAAAGCTGACTGTGATGATCACGTCAAGAGGTGCTATCAATGCCAAATTCAGGGGATACTATCCACGCCCCTCCAAGGGAACTCCATAATATGAGTTCGCCATGGCCCTTCTCAATGTGGGGAATGGATGTGATCGGGACCATCGAGCCCAAAGCCAATAATGGACATCGATTCATATTCACCATGATTGATTACTTCACCAAATGGGTAGAAGCAGCCTCTTCCCTAGGTTTACCAAAGAAGTCATCATTGCTTTCATTAGAAATAATATCATCTATCGATATGGACAACCAAAGGTCATTGTGTCAGACAATACTAAGAACCTCAACAACAAAATGATGGAAGAGCTATGCAGTAAATTCCACATTAAACACCTTAACTCCGTCATCTACCATCCAAAGATGAATGATGCTATTGAAGCGGCTAATAAAAACATCAAGAAGATCATGCAGAAAATGTCCGCCAACCACAAAGGATGGCCTGACCTCTTGCCTCTGACTCTATTAGCCTACAGAACTTCAATGTGTACTTCCATTGGGGCAACACCCTAATCATTAGCCTATGGGATGGAAGCACTGCTCCCCATAGAGGTGGAAATGGAATCCCTCAGAGTGTTGATGGATGCTTAGTTGGATGAAGACCAATGGGTACAAGATAGGTATTACTAATTGTCTCTAATAGACGAAAGGCGAACCGCGACTATCTTTCATGGTCAGTTATATCAGCAAAGGATCGCCAGATCCTATAACAGAAAAGTCCGACTACGGTAATTCAAACAACATGACTTGGTTTTGAAGAAGATCATTGACAACCAAGATAGATCTAAGGGAAAATTTGCTTCTAATTGGGAAGGCCCATTTTTTGTCAAGGAGGTATTGACAGGAGGCGGTCTCAGACTACAGGAAATGGACGGTAATGAATTTCCACAACTTATCAACTCGGACACCGTGAAACGGTACTATGTCTGAGGTTTCCATCAAGCAAACATCCTGGGTTTTGATAATCAAATCACCAGTCATTCTGGTTTTTCTAACCCTTTATACATACTCTTCTGCCCCTCAGGGAAACATACACTTCAAACCAGCAGCCTGGTTTCACCTCATGTCATATCTTTTATACAATTTCGATTATCCTGAAGACGGGATTGAACCTTTCACACTTGCAGTTTATCCTAAAGATGGGATTAAACTTTTCAATGTTTGCAGTTTGTCTTAAAGATGGGATCAAACATTTTCCACACCTGTAGTTTGTCCTAATCATGGGATCAAACTTTCTTCTCCCCGCAGTATAGCCTGCACATGGGATTCATACTTCTCTTCGGCTCCAATTTGTCATGAGGGGTGAACTATGTCGACCTGATCTCCCTGATACATGGGAGTACGTAGGCAACCATATTCTATATGGCCCGGTCGCAATAAATAAAAAATAACAAAAACATTTCTGCCTTTTCTCTACAAAAACAAGAACAACAAAAACACTTCTACACCCTTTTTAATCAATAAAGCTTATACACCCATCTTCCTTTCACATTCAGCGTTGAATCTCTTACACCAGGTTCGAACTATGCAGACCTGATCTCCTCTTCAATAGGAGTACGTAGGCAGCCATTTATGGTTCAATTTAACCCCCTACCCGAACAAAAATACTTGTCACACGGTACTGGGATCAACCTTTAATCCTCCACATTTCATTGGCTTCAGACCAAAGGGATGGAATTACCCAACCTCTCCTCACCAACAGGAGATTCGGTGACCATTTAAGCCACGGTTGTGCCTTAAAGAGCAACACCAATCCATAAGAGGTGGAATTAACTAAGCTTCTCATAAATAGAAGTACTGGTGACCATCTGTGGTGCGGTCAATCTCAGAGAGGAAAAGCCACACTCTTCTCCACATTTCCATACAGAAACTAGTCCCAAGACACCAAAGATGGTAGGGATATACATACAGATCAATGATCCATTCTGAAAGATCCTGCGATGGCTCAATGTCCACATATCAAGGATGAGTTCAGAATACATCAAGATCATAAAGCCCTGAAGAAGCAAGAAAATATCAAGCAAGTATCAAGGCACAACTGAAAGGGAAGTAAATCAAAATATATTTCTCTGCCATATATAATACTGTTTGATATATACAATATGTGTTGTACATGACAAAATGGCTAAGCTAGTCTGTGTAGGAAAATATAAAGCTATCTACAGATCTGTATGTATACGGACAATCAGATCTAACATAGCATCCTTCTTTGAAGAAGGAGGTAATGATGCAAGCTCTTGCCCAATGGTATCTACACGAGCTAGCAGATTCGAGGCTAACTACATGGTGGCATGATGCTCATCAATACATGCACTCATATCGGCAAGGATGCCAAATGATGGGATCTCATCAAGTATTGTCTCACGACGCCACATCCGCAGAAGATAGGCGGATCCCGCCCACAATCAATGCATCTCTGGGTGATCTAGCCTCATCTCTCTCTAACAGCTGCTGCTTCTCCCATCAAGAGTCACAACATCGAGGCCCCTAGCCCCGATCTCTCTCATAGGTCATCAGATGTAGACTCTGCTCTAAATATTGTGTTGAATGCTGAATGACAGTAGCACTCATAATGGGAGAATCCATCACAAATGCTGGCAACCCAGCAGTCAAATCCTCATCGATGGGTATATTAGCCTCCTCGATAGACTTCTCGTCATCGAAATTAGTCCCCTGCACTATGGATACTACCGCAGCCAATGTAGTCTCTGTCTCCATCCATGAAAAATACTCTACAGAACAACCTGGATGACTAGCAGAAAATGATGCTAGCTCTCACTAATCCTAACAGGCATACAACCTGTATCTGTCATCTGCTGATAAATGGTGAGAAGCGAAGCACTGACTCAATGCCCACTTAAAAGGATGGAAGTCCTAGAACTAGTCAAACTGACACATCACGGCCAGTGGGTGGTAAGTAATCATGCCCCTCAAGCCAGCCAGATGGAGATAATCCATGCCCAGAGCATGAGTAATGAAGTTATAGGGTGAGCTGAGCCCTGAACATGACAATATAGCAAATAGATCTCCAATCCCTGCCAGGAAAGCTGACCAAGATGTAGCATCTATACACTTCGCAGGCTGAAAGAAGTATGACCTAGCTATATCATGGGTGAAACAATACCTATGCCGTCTAAAAGTGCTAATCGGTCTCAAGTGTGACATAAATCACATGTATAGCATGACCGAGCTGCCTAAACACTCCTGCCGGATAAGTTCAGCAGTATATAGCTGACCTCAGAGTCTCTGCAATGATCATCGGTATGATGGTGTGACCCTCCCTGAGATCTCTCACTGCCATAATAATGCCAATTTCTAACTCATCCATGTATCGTGGCATGTAGACATACGACAGTACGCACAATAGCAGTACATCTACTCTGGCCAAACGCCAATGATCCTCCGGTGTGGTGAAATCCCCGAAATGCCGTTCATAACTATCCTCTGAGCCAAATCTATCAAATAGAAAATATTGGGATATAATGTGGCCAGATGTGAGCTCATCCTGCACCACTCTATGCCTCAATCTAGTGAGGGTCATGAACTGCCTACTCATGTCTCTAATGGCCATATGCACGCAAGGTCTGTCCAATGGCAGCATCATCAAACGTGCATACTCCTCCAGAGTAGGAGTCAACTCATGGGTCCCACACCTCTGGCTCGATCCAGTTCGAGTTGCAAAGGAGGTCTCAGAAGCTGAAAAGGCCAAATCAGGAATAAAAACGCTACGCGATTGAGCGGAATAGCCTGAAATCCTTGTTTTCACTAGCCAAACTCTGGCTATGCATATCAGTCATTGGTATTCGCCTAAATACAAGGTACATTATACCAATGAGCTCAGCTTTTTCCAATCATGCTTGGCAATACCTCACATAGGTCTGATACCGCCAAACACAGGGACGTAACCCTAAATCTAAGTATCCCCGGTAGAGGTTACAACACCGAAGTTATAAATTGATAAAGTATCCCCGGTGGGGGTCACAACGTAAAATTTCAAACATCCATGTATCCCCAGCGGGGGTTACAACGCATTCTCAACCATTGATACACACATCAATGAAGGTCAAGCAAACTTAACGCTATCTCAGTTGGTGGTAAGTAAACCCATCAAAGCAACGTATCCATGTCTATGTATCCCAGGCGGGGGTTACAACGCTGAAGTCAAACATTGAAAAAGTATCCCCAACGGGGGTCACAACGTGATTCAACCATTGATATACGCGTCAATAAAGGTCAAGCAGCCTTGATATACTCCCCAGCAAGGGTCACAATGCAATGCAATCATTGATACACACATCAATAAACGTCAAGCAGCCTTGACAGTTTGCCCAACAGGGACCTATTCAGTGATACACACATCAACGAAGGTCAGGCAGCCCTGACAATACATACTATTGGCAGTAACTCTAACAAGATGATGGTATATGCCGGTGACACAAACCAGAGAAGACCATCCTCATCGGAGAGGACCGATCGTGGAATATGTTATACACATCCTCAAATAGACAAAGCTTTATCCCCACAGATCTCTTGCACACGAGAGGCACCTCTATTGAGTAGAAGTCTGTATAAAAGATCCATGACTTTGGTGATAGCCCCAATGTCAAAATCCTTGAAGACTTGGATCGCATGTCCAAAACATTACTGATTGTCATCCCCGACAGAATTAATAGGGAATCGTCAATCATTCATTCATACATCATACATTTGCACCATGTTGTTGCACATAACATCATGTTTATCTTGTTGCATTTCAAGTGTCTAGGATTCTTTATCCTATCCATACATTGCATTGCATGTGTCAACGTCGGGATTTTTTGGTGTCCCTTTTCGTTACTTGTTCTTTGGTGTTCTCATGTTAATGTTAGATTTGTTTGAAAAAACAAGTGAAAAAGGTCTAACATGTATAATGTTGATGATTTGACTTTAAGAGTCATCAGTTGGTATTTTTAAATGGTTACACCAACGCAACCGAAAAGGTTTGCACATTGACCCAATGATGTGACACTGCTAAACGGGTCTGTGAAATCGAGATTCATTATGGGTTCGGGGGCTTGGTTATGCGGACGGAAGGTGTTAGGCACCCCCCGACATCTGTGTTGCCACGATGACCGCCACTTTTCAAAGAAGCTGTTATATGAATGTGTTTGTGTGTGTGTGTGTATGTGTGGATCAATGTGCAATTATTTGGAAGTAGTGTTGTACCTCGTTCGCACCTATATACATAGGGTTTGAATTTTTGTAGAAAATTTAGTTTTAAGCAAGATATAACAATGAAATTTTATGTAAAAGGTTTTTCAAACCCTGTGCTTAATAGTAATTGAGGCCTTTGATACTTCCATTTTATTATTAAATGTCCGACTTGTTTGCTTTTATTTTCGAGATGCGAGGCATCTGCGAGAAATTAATATACAGCAGTGCCGAACTCCTTATAGGCATGGCAGTCATCCAAGGAAACTCAGACACTGGAAATAATGTACAAGCTGCTTACAGCTGGAAAAAGTCCATCACGTGAACCGAATCTAGATTCAGTAGACTGAATCTGTGAGCACATGATTCCTAGGCTCACATGATACTGCAATTTGTATGGAAAGTAGTAAGCAGTTATATATATAAAAGCGGTAAATATATATATATATATGTTCATGATCAACCACCACGAAGCAACTCTATGGGGGATCAGAAATGTAAAGAAAGCAGTAAATGTTATCAACCGCCACGGAGTAAACTCCAGGCGAGACTTGAATGTAAATAAAGTTGTAAAAGCTATCAACTGCCACGAAGTAAACTCCAGGCAGGACGAAATATATATATATATATATATATATATATACACACACACATGAGATATATATATATATATATATATATATATATATATATATAAAAGCAATTAAACGCACCGAATGTAAAATCCAGGCTCATCAGATAGAGTCTGACCACGGTTTATATATATATATATATAAGCAATTAAATGCTCCAAACCAAAGTCTAGGTATATATATACAGACAGAAATGAAAACCATGGACCAAAGTTCGAGCAAATGCACACACACGACTCTCAATGTGTATAATAATGTGTGCTATTATGAGAAAAAAAGCTTTATAAAATGTAAGAAGGCTTACAGTGGGCTGCCAAAGTAGACTTCTATGACTCTATGTGGATAAATACTAAGCTCCCACCAGACAAAAGATAGTTATATGTGAGCTAACAGAAGAGGAAACACTCAATATGGGTGTGTATAGAGTAAAGTGGACAGGGCTTCCTCGCCTTTTCTCTCTCTTCTCCCTCTCAAAATGTTTGATCCCACAAATATATATATAGATCGATGGCGGGGGTGTACCTTCACGACCGGTACCGTAGTTACACCTGCGGCTAGTCGTGGTGGGCCCGGGCTTTGCGGGTCCCGTCGTCTCGAAGTATGTGCACTCATCCACTGTAATGTCTGCTCGAACTTGCAGAACTTCAATCCAAGCATCCAAACGAGGTATATGTGACCTTTTTCGGACCTCTTGTGTCTAGAGTTACGCAATGACATGGATTAGAGGTTATACGAAGTCAAGAAGAGGAGACCATACCCATAGTCTTCAAGCTTCAAATTCTATCCGGTGTACTGCCACGCGTAATAGTCACTCGAGATTGTAACTCCTCGGTTCTTGTGGGACATTGTTGTATGTATGTATGTATGAAGTGTCGAGAAGATGCGCATATGTAGAAGATGACGTTTGACTCTTCCCCAGGGTTATCGCCGGTTTTAGTTAAAAGCAGATGTTGCTCAGGGTTACATCTGAGATTGGACTGCTGCAAGTGTTTGAACGTCTTAAGGTCATCTTATAAGTGTCTGTATGCTTGGTGTTAGCTCCGGGTTTGAGAGATGAGTGCCTCGGAAGGAGGTCTGAGATTGAAGCTAATAGCATGAATTTGAAACAAGCATTTCCGGAGTTATCATCGGAACTGCAACAACATTCCTTGGGGTTATCGCCAAGGAAGAAACTTAGGGTTATCTCCGAGGTTGGAAATGATCCTTCTGGTGTGTGTTCCGGGGTTGAGAATGAGATTCTCTGTGTGTGGTCCAGGTTGTGAACTAAGATTCCTGGTGTGTGGTCTGGGTTGTGAACATAGATTCCCGGTGTGTGGTCCGGGTTGTGAAACTGATATTCCGATAGTATCCAGAATGGAGACTAAACTTCTGGTGGTATCCGGAATGGATGCAAGCTGTGTTCTAGGGTTATCTCTGAAAGACGATTCTACCCTCCTGTAATGTTAGTAACAGTTGTGCATACAAATTTTGAGTGTCTACAGATGCCCCTCTTTATCATATTCATGCAATGCAAGGCATAGATAGGATAAAGAATCCTAGACACTTGAAATGCAAGTGAAATAAACATGATGCAAATGTATGATGCATGATTCTCAGGTAATCCAGCTGGGATGAGAATCAGCGATGGCTTGGACATGCGATCCAAGTCTTCAAGGATGTTGATGTTGGGTCTATCACCAAAGTCTTGAATCCTAGACACTGGCTTATTCCATATAGGTACCTCTTATGTGTAAGAGATCTATGGGGATAAAGTTTTGTCTGCTTGAGGATGTCTATAACATATTTCCTCATCCTGTCGGAGTTACTGCCAACAATCTGTTGTTGTTAGGGTTGCCTGACCTTCGTTGATGTGTGTATTACCGGATAGATCTATGCTGGGTGCATTGTCAAGGTTGCTTGACCTTCATTGATGTATGTGTCAATGGTCGCATTGCGTTGTAACCCCCCCCCCCTGCCGGGGAAAAGTGGATGAGTTGCTTCGATGGGTTTACTTGCCATCGGCTGAAATGACGTCAAGGCTGCTTGACCCTCATTGATGTGTGTATCAATGGTTGAATGCGCTGTAACCCCCGCCAGGGATACGCGGATGTTTGAAATATGTGCGTTGTGACCCCCGCCGGGGATACGTAGATGTTTGAAACTTCTATGTTGTAACCCCCGCCGGGGATACGTAGATGCTTGTAACTTCGGCGTTGTAACCCCCGCCGGGGATGTTTAGAATTTTGTGGTTTTGTGCGTTGTAACCCTTGCCGGGGATACGTGGATGAGTAACCATGCAATGGCAGCATCTGATCTTTGTGGGGTATTACCGAGCATGATTTGTGAAAGCTGAGCTCATTGGCATAGTATACCCTGCATTCAGGCGAATACCAATGAGATGACGGGAGTTCAATTCTGACCCGTGCAAAACCAGGATTCTAGGCTATTCCGCTCAATCGCGTAGCATTTTTATTCCTGATTTGGCCTTTTCAGCTTGTGAGACCTCCTTTGCAACTCTAATTGGAGCGAGCCGGAGGTGTGTGACCCATGTAAGAGTGCCGCAGGTACACCTGCAGCATCCGCAGGTGGACCTGCAGCCAACTGTGGCTATATAAAGCCCAAAGGTTGCTTTCATAAGTCATTTTCAAGCTGCACGACGAAGGAAATCTGAGAGCTTCTCATCAGACTTGTTGATTTCGGGTAACTTTCTACATATTCTGCTACCGTACAAGCATTCTTCACTGTCATAGTAATGTATGCTGGTATTCTTTTCCAGTTTCTATCTGTTGGAAAATGACTTATCACATGAAATGCATTTAGACACATAGTTGTGAATATGCATGCTGATATGACTTAGATAAAAATATTCAACATAGCAAATGTTAGTATTAAACCATGCTGAACATAATGATGTGAAAAAATTTGACTTTTGAAACAGTCAAATTGGCACCTTTTACTGTCATTTCTTATCCTATCTGAGGACAAATGAGTAAAGGTAGACAAACAAAATAATCCTGGTAATTAGACTATATTTACAGATTTTTTACTGCAATATATTAAATGCATACATGATGTATATAATTGTGTATAGGTGTGCTACTGAATGGCCACCTAGTCATGCCTATGTGCATGTGGATAGTCCTATTTACAAAGGGGGCTATGGCAAAATTTTCCCAAATTGTAGGAATGAGTAGTCATGCATTTTTAACTCTACTGTAGATGTATGTTAAAATAATGCATGCATGCATGTAGAAAAGCTCCAGGTAAGAATTTACCACACCCTTTCTGAGGTGATTTGGAGATTTATTGTCCAGATATTATGGATCCAGATCAACCGAGTAGTTCCCGTAGGACCACTTCAGGTGTACGGTGCAGGGCTTCTGAAGAGCCTCAACGACGGTCTGTCAGACAGCCTCGTCGTTTGGTGGAGGCGGTGATACGTCATATCCGGGTTGAAGTGTCAGATGTCGAGGACGAGGAGGAGGATGTACCAGTCGAGGTTCCTGCTCCTGCTATACGTGTTCCCTATAGGGAGTTGCCAGGCATTCAAGTGGCGAACCCAGATCTTCTGGGTGACTTGAGTCGGCATCCTTCAGTATACCTGCATGCAAACGAGGTATGAAGTTAGATTTTAATCTTCCTTGTTTCCTATTGATGAGGAGTAAAGGATTCTGATGTTGATCTGCATTTGATGTAGGTTCCCGACTTTATACAGCCTCGAGGGAACTGGTTTAGCATCCACTCTATGTATCAGGCCTTACATGATGACTAAAGAGCGATTATACATGGTTGGGGATTTGGAGCGTTCTTTTCCATTCTTCCTCGTCGCTGTCCCTGGGGTTACCTTAGGGATTTATTTGAGCGGTGGTTTCACCAGACTCAGTCACTCCATTTCCTGGACTGTGAGGTGATGATGACACCAATGGATTGGCGGTTTATCACAGGTATGTAGTTTGGAGGGGATTCAGTGCCTTGCACAACGGATATTACCCATACTACCATCAGATCCTTGTTGGGAGTTACGGCGGGCGCCAAGGCGGGGCTGACTGTCAGACAGTCCCTTGGCGTAGATGCTATGAAATGGCCATTAAGCTGAGAGACCATACCCGGTGATGTGAGAGTCAGGGACCGCATTCTTCGGCGATTGTTCCTGATGATCATTAGGGGCTGCTTCATAGCAGATAATTCCTCTATGGTGTCCTTCTCTTTGATCAGCGCCACTCGACACGTGGATCGTATAGGAGACTATGATTGGGGTTCCTATACATTTGCCTACTTCCTCAGGGGAATGCACATGCGATCGCAGGGCTTGACCGAGGCGTGGTTAGGATTCTACCCATTTCTGCTGGTGAGTGTTTCTCTTGTCTTTTCCCGTGTACAGGTTAAGAGTGTTGACTGACAGCAGATGTTTGCTTTTATATTGGTAGTTTTGGGCCTATGAGAGGCTTCCATGTCTGCGCCCTATGAGCGTGTTATGTTTAGACACCTATCCACAAGGACGAAGATGGCAACATTCCATACTGGCGGAGGTCCCTGTTGCTGAGGGTTTCACTCATCGCCTACAGCTAGAGTTGTTGACAATAGGTGTCATCACATGGGTTCCCTACTCTGGGGAACATTTGGGAGTTGGATTTGAGGATGGGTACCCGACTAGAGTTGAGTACGTCATTTCCACTCACAGGATTCCTCTCTTCACAGATGGAGGATTGGAGCTCTATTTAGCAGAGCGTGCTATCAGGAGCACTACATGAGAGATCCGTATGCCGATCTTGCCTCCTGTCAGGCGTTATTGGCCTATTTCGCAGTCACCCATCATTGATATCCCATTGTTGGAGATTGACAGTTTTACATTGGCAGAGGGCCCCTGCACTCAGGAGATGTTCCAGCATTGGTGGATCCCTCGTACCATTGGAGCTCAAACCCGAGCCACACAGTTTATGGGGGATATGGTTCCAGGATCCGTGATGATGATGGATTGGCTAGCCTGTGTCAGAGATCCAAATCATGTGACACAGATTGATAGATTGACCCGACAGTTGGACCGAGCACATTTTTTCATACGATATTTGGGTAGAGATCCTTCAAAGGCAAATACTTTTGATCCATCCAACTTTGGCGCTGGCCCCTCAGGTGACCCATATGGTTTTGCCAGTGCAGATCCTCCCTTGTATAGGCCTGACATCCCTGTAGATAGAGATCTAGTAACTCAGGAGGAGTTACATCAGGTGGATAGTATCGATGATGTAGACATTGACACCATTGACTTTTTCTGATGTCTTTCTCTTTTGATAGGCCTCTGTTAGCTGTTGGGTAGCTTCGCCCCATTTTTGCTATATCTTTTGATAGGCCTCTATTGAGTTGTTGGGTAGCTTCGCCCCATTTCCCTATATTTTAGTTGTACAGAGATGTATTAGATGATGATATACTTAGGAATGTATGTACATTTTCATTCCCTATATCATATTACCATCTATTGTATCATGCATGTTATTATATTATGCATGTGTATGTATGTCCAGAGATATTCAGCATTGACCCCTGGATGGTCTTATGACACGGCCCGTATAGATGTCTTCTTCGACAGTTAGCCGTATTGATCATACCCCACCATTTTTGGTGGTATCCGTATCTTACCATGGTATGATAGTATATCACCATCAGACATGGTGATCGTAGATGATTTACTATAGCATACTATGACCCTATTGATGTTTCAGGTTCCCATAGGATTTGTAGAGGGTATGCTAGAGCACTGGGTATCGGAGAGGCAGGTTTTTCGATTTGGGACCCAGGAGTTGACTCCTACTTTGGAGGAGTATGCACGGTTGACGATGCTACTTCTGGATAGACCTTGCGTGCATATGGCTATCGGAGACATGAGTAGACAGTTTATGACCCTCACCGGATCGAGACGTAGAGTGGTACAGGATGAGATTACATCCGGCCACGTGATATCCCAGCATTTTCTGTTTGACAGATTTGGCTCTAAGGATAGTTATGCACGGTATTCTGGGAATTTCACCACACCAGAGGACCATTGGCGTTCAGTCAGAGTAGATGTATTGCTGCTGTACGTATTGTCATACGTCTACATGCCACGATATATGAATGAGCTGGATATCGGCGTCATTGTGGCAGTGAGAGCTCTCAGGGAGGGTCGTACCATTATACCGATGATCATTGCAGAAACATTGAGGTTAGCTACATACTGCTGCACTTATCCGGCAGGAGTGTTCACAGGTAGCTCGGTCATGCTGTATGTGTGGTTTATGTCACACTTGGGACCGATTGGCACATTCAGACGGCAGGGGTTTTGCTTCACCCATGATATAGCCATGTCATACTCCTTTCAGCCTGCGGAGTGTACATATGTTGCATCTTGGTCAGCTTTCCTGGCAGGGATTAGAGACCCGTTTGCTATATTGCCGTGTTCAGGGCTTAGCTCACCCTACAGCTTCATTACTTATGCTCCGGGCATGGATTATCTCCATTTGGCTGGATTGAGGGGCATGATTACTTGCCACCCACTGGCCGTGATGTGTCAATTTGACCAGTTTCAGGATTTTCATCCTTATGAGGGGGAAGTGAGTCAGCGCTTCGCTTCTTAATGTTTATCAGCGGAGGACAGATCTAGGTTGTATGTCTGTTGGGATCAGCCAGAGCTGACTTTGTTTTTTGTCAGTCATCCAACTTGTTCTGCAGAGTATTCCGCATGGATGCAGACAGAGACTGCATCGGCTGTGGTTGTATCCACAGTGCATGAGACTGATTCTGACAATGAGGAGCCTATAAAGGAGGCTGATATTCCCATCGACGACTTGATCACTGGCCGCCAAAGATTTGTGATGGGTTCTCCCACCCCGAAAAGCCATCATTACTCAAGATTCTAAGACAAGATCTCGAGCAGAGCTTGCATCTGATGACCTATGAGAGAGATCAGGCTAGGGCTGCGATGTTGACAGCTCTTGATGGGAGAGATGCCACTCTGTTAGAGAGGGATGAGGCTAGATCAGCTAGGGATGCATTGATAGTGGAGCGAGATGGCGCCTTATCTGCTAGGGATGTGGCCATTTCAGACAGTACTTCAGTGAGATCCCAGATGACTGTCAGTCTTGCCGACATGAGTGCTTACATTGATTAGCATTATGCCACTATGTAGTTAGCCTCTGATCTGCTAGCTCGTGTAGATACCCATGGGCAAGAGCTTGCAGTGCTTCCTCCGTCTTCAGAGAGGGATGCTATGTTAGATCTAATAGTCCGCATACACACAGATCAGTAGATAGCTTTTTATTTTCCTGTACAGACTAGCTTAGCCATTTTGTCATGTACAACACAGATGTATATATCAAACAGTATTATATATGGCAGGGAAATATATTTTGATTCACTTTCCTTTTAGTTATGCCTTGATACTTGCTTGATATTTGCCTATTTCTTCAGGGCCTTGTGATCTTGATGCATTATGAACTTATCCTTGATAGATGGACATTGAGATGTCGCAAGATCTCTCAAAATGGATCATTGATTTCTGTATATCCCTACCATCTTTGGTGTCTTGGGACTGGTATCTATATGGAAAAGTGGAGAGGAGGGTGGTTTCTTCCTCTTTGAGATTGACCGCACCACAGATGGTCACCAGTACTTCTATTTGTGAGAAGCCTAGTTAATTCCATCTCTTATGGGTTGGTATTTCTCTTCGAGGCACGATCGCAGCTTAGATGGTCACCGAATCTTCTATTTGAGAGAAGAGGTTGGGTAATTCCATCCCTTTGATCTGAAACCGATGAAATGTGGTGAATTGAAGGTTGATCCCGATCTGTGTGACAAATATTTTTGTTCGGTAGGGGTTAGATCGAACCATGAATGGTCGCCACGTACTCTAATATTGAAGAGGAGATCAAGTCTGCATAGTTCGAACCTGGTGTAAGAGGTTCAACGCTAAATGTGAAAGGCAGATGAGGTGTAGAAATGTTTTTGTTGTTTTTGTTTTTATAGAGAAAGGGCAAAAATGTTTTTGTTGTTTTTTTTGTTTATTACGACCAGGCCATATAGAATATGGTTGCCTACGTACTCCTATTGAAGAGAAGATCAGGTCGACGTAGTTTGCCCCTCAGGACGAATAGCAGCCAAAGAGAAGTGTGAAACCCAAGTGCAGGCTATACTGCGGGGAGAAGAAAGTTTAATCCCATAATGGGGATAAACTGCAGGTGTGGAAAAAGTGTTATCCCGTCTTCAGGACAAATTGCAAGCGTAGGAAAGTTTAATTCCGTCTTCAGGATAAACTGCAAGCGTAAGGATAAACTGCAAGTGTGAAAGGTTCAATCCCGTCTTCAGGATAACCGAAATTGTATGCAAGATTTGAAATGAGGTGAAATTAGGCTGCTGGTTTGAAGTGTATGTTTCCCTGAGGGGCAGAAGAGTATGTAGAAAGGAAGGGTTCAAAACTGGAACGACTGGTGATTGGATGATCAAAACCAGGATGTTTGTTTGATGGTAACTTTAGACATAGTACTGTTTCACGGTGTCCGAGTTGATAAGCTGTGGAAATTCATCGCCATCTATTTCCTGCAATCTGAGAGCAACTCTTGTCAATACCTCCTTGACAACAAATGGGCCTTCCCAGTTAGGAGCGAATTTTCCCTTAGATTGATCTTGGTTGTCAATAATCTTCTTCAAAACCAAGTCATGTTGTTTGAATTGTCGTAGTCGGACTTTTTTGTTGTAGGATCGTGTGATCCTTTGTTGATATAATTGACCATGGAAGATTATCGCGGTTCTTCTTTCGTCTATTAGAGATAATTGGTGATACATGTCTTGTACCCATTGGTCCTCATCCAACTGAGCATCCATCAATACTCTGAGGGATTCCATTTCCACCTCTATGGGGAGCACTGCTTCCATCCCATAGGCTAATGAGTAGGGGGTTGCCCCAGTGGAAGTACGCATAGAAGTTCTGTAGGCTAATAAAGTCAGAGGCAAGAGGTTTGGCCATCTTTTGTGATTGGTGGACATTTTTTGCATGATCTTCTTGATATTTTTATTAGCCGCTTGACAAAGACCATTCATCTTTGACTGAGTAGATGACGGAGTTAAGGTGTTTGATGTGGAATTTACTGCATAACTCCGCCATCATTTTGTTGTTGAGGTTCGTAGCATTGTCTGACACAATGACCTCTGGTTGTCCATATCGACAGACTACATTGTTTCTGATGAAAGCAATGATGACTTCTTTGGTAACCCTGGGGAAGGAAACTGTTTCTACCCATTTGGTGAAGTAGTCGATCATGGTGAATATGAATCAATGACCATTACTGGCTTTGGGCTTGATGGGCCCGATCACGTCCATTCCCCACATTGAGAAGGGTCAGGGCGAACTCATATTGTGGGGCTCCCTTGGAGGGGCATGACATTGATAGCACTTGTTGACGTGATCATCACAGTCAGCCTTGAGTGTAAGCCAATAATGTCATGTTCGGAGAATTTTCTTGACAAGTAAGGGGTCGCTCATGTGTGGGCCACATACTCCACCATGGATCTCATCCATGAGCCTTTGAGCTTGGTCTTTGTCTAGACATCTGAGGAGACCTAGTCCTGCATCTCTCTTGTAGAGTGCATCTCCGCTCAAGTAGAATTTCATAGCAAGTCGATGGATCCGCCTCTTCTCAGTTAGGCTCGCCTCAGCGGGTGTAGATCCATCTCGTAGATACTCCTTGATATGCAGATACCAAGGGTGGTGGATGGGAGGTAGCTCATCCGATACTTCTCCAACGTAGTTCCCATAAATTGGGGCTTTTTGCATAGCAGATGTGATGCTTGGCATGTTTTCCTTGTCAGGTATGTAAACTAAGGAGACCAACGTTGCTAATGCATCCACAAAATCATTCCTATTACGAGGAATGTGTAGAAAGGAGATTTCTTCGAACTCCAAAGCCATCTGTAGAACTTGTCGATGGTAAGGCAACAAATATAATTCTTTGGTTTGATAGATTCCCATGGATTATTTGATCACCAATTCGGAATCCCCAAAGACAGTTAACCGCCTGATGCCCATTGAACGGGAAAGTTTTAGCCCCATGATACATCCTTCATACTCAGCTGTGTTGTTGGTGCTGACAAACTATAATTTAATGGTGACGGGATACTGCTCCCCCGTACTGTATACTAGAACTGCTCCAGCTCCAGAGCCTTATGTGTTAACAGCTCCATCAAAATACATTTTCCATGAACGGCATGTACTGTACTGATGTTGTTGTTGTACTGTCATTACCCCTTCATTGGGGAAGTATGTTTCCAAGGGTTTGTAGTCCCCTGCAGGTGTGGCTGCCAGTTGATCCGCAATTCCTTAACCTTGGACAGACTTTTGCGTTATATAGACGATGTCAAACTGTTGTAGGATCAACTGCCATCTAGACAGCCGACAATTCAGTATGGGCTTACTGAACACATACTTGAGAGGATCCACGCGAGATATGAGATGGGTTGTGTGACCATGGAGATAATGTTGTAATCTCATTGAAGCCCATGCTAAAGAACAACAAGTGTTTTCAATCAGAGTGTACTTGTGTTCACTGGTGCCGAATCTTTTGTTGAGGTAATAGATAGCTCGTTCTTGGCCTCTATCGTCTTTTTGCCCCAGCATGCAGCCCATGGCATTGTCATTAATGGACATGTACATGAACAGGGGAACATCATCCCTGGGAGGTACCAAAATAGGAGCATTAATCAGCTGCTCTTTAATGGTAAGGAAGGCTTTTTGGCACTCATCATTCCATTTCATTGAGGAGTTCTTCCTTAACAGCTTGAAGATGGGCTCACAGGTTGCTGTGAGTTGAGAAATGAACCTGCTAATGAAGTTGATTCTTCCCAAAAATCCCCGTATTTCCTTCTCTATCTGAGGAATGGGCATTTCCTTGATGGCCTGAATTTTGGCAGGATCCAGTTCAATCCCTTTGTGGCTGACTATGAAACCTAGCAACTTGCCTGATTTAACACCAAAGGCGCACTTGGGTGGATTCAACTTCAATTTGTACTTACACAACCTGTTGAAAATCTTTTTGAGATGTTCTAGGTGGTCTTCCTCCCTTCGGGATTTGACAATGATGTCATCCACGTAGATCTCTATCTCTTTATGCATTAGATCGTGGAAAAGAGCCATCATAGCTCGTTGATAGGTTGCCCCGGCGTTGATGAGGCCGAATGACAACCGTCTATAACAAAAGGTTTCCCAAGGCGTGATGAAAGTAGTTTTCTCACAGTCTTCCTCAGCGACCATAATTTGATGGTACCTTGCAAAGTAATCAGCAAAGGAGTACATGCCATATTGAGCAGTATTGTCAATGAGAATGTGGATAAAAGGTACGGGAAAGCTATCTTTAAGGCAAGCTTTGTTCAAATCCCGGTAATCCACACAAACTCACACCTTTCCTCCTGGTTTAGGCATGGGAACAATGTTGGATATCCACTCTGGATATGTAGACACCATGATAATACCAGCTTGAAATTGTTTCACAATTTCTTCTTTGACCTTTAAACTCCACTCAGGTTTCAATCGCCTGAGTTTTTGTCTAACTGGCTTGAATCCTTCTTTAATAGGAAGGCGATAAAGGACAATGTCAGTGGACAAACCCACCATATCTTCATGAGACCATGCAAACACATCCTGAAATTGGGTTAATAGTGCAACCATGTCATTCCGCTGATTTGTGGTAAGGTCTGAACCAAGTTGGATTAGCTTAAAGTTTTCTAAGGTTCCAAGATTGAAAGGAGTGGTTTGGTCAAGGTTGGGTTTAGGCTTATCTGCGACCCATTCCTTAATCTCCTGAGGTGTCTCAATGTCCTCTTGAATGTCCATCAAGTCTGAGTCCATCTTTGCATCAAAGTTACAGCTCTTGTGGAGAGAAGGCACCTCATCAGCAAGTACAGGTACATCTAAATTCAGAGTCCTGAAACAAAGTATGCTTTTACTTAATATATGCAACTGTTCAATCATACAAAAGTGTTAGCATGTACTTAATAAAATAACTGCTAGTACTGTAAAGAAAAGCAAGTAATTAAAGTTATCTACAGGGCAGAGGAATTTTCTGCCCATTTTACCCTCGTCGACCAATACATGGAATGCTGTTCCAATTGTCGAGGGCAAAGTCCTGATGGACTGCAGTGATGGAAGGATCGTCATTGTCCTCCTTCTCCTGAATGATAACCATAACATATGGGCAATCATCGTCTGGGGTGTATCTGTTTGTATGTTCATCAATGAACAATGACGTGTATGCCTGTCACCATCAAGGCAATGTCATGTTTACGTTTTCGTTCCTTTTCTTCCACTTCGGGATCAAGAATCAGGACCTCTTTTGCTTTGAATGGTACTAGCCTGGGAAACAACATAGTCATAACATATGTTGGCACCTTAACTGGAGAATGTATCAGCTCATGAGGTGCAGATTTAAAATATTGTCGTGTGGCGGAAGCTTGAGGAACCGGCCTTTGTTTATGCGGATTCCTATGACTGGAACTGGCAGAATAGCCTAGCCCGGCTGTCCCAAGTTGACTAGACATTTGAATAGGGTGCTTAATACCCTGCTTATCTTTACCAAGCCCTTGTCCAAGCTGATAACCCAATGACATCATTTCTTGGGTGGCCGACATAACCTCGGCAGAAATCTTGGGTATGGGAAGTGGTGCTTCAATAGGATGATATTGAGTGTTACTCACTTCCAAGGTATGAAAACTGGTCGGCTCAACTTCAGATTTGAAACTGATGATTGGCAGATCTCCTTATTCAGGATACTCCGGCTCAGTATTAAGAGTGACTATATTGTTGTTGATAATGTATTTGAGCTGTTGAAGTAGTGTGGAGGGAACGGCTCCAGCCATATGTATCCATGGTCTCCCCAATAGCAGGTTGTATCCTGAATCTATCTTTAGGACGTGGAAGGATACATTGAATGTATTTGGGCCAATCTCAATTGGTAATTCAATCTTTCCGACGGCATTTCGTCGGGATCCATCAAAAGCTCTGATGACCGTATGGTTACTTTGGATCCGCTTGAGATTGACATTCATCTTCACCAAGGTGGCATAAGGACAGATATTTAGAGATGAGCCTCCATCTATCAAAACTCCAGCTAGCATGTACCCAGAAGATAACACTGTGATGTGCAGTGGCTTACAATGACCGGTCCCTTCGGGCGGTATATCGTCATCAGTGAACGATATCACATTTTTATTGAAAATGTGATCAACCAGATGTTGAAATCTTTCCACATCCACTGATTTTGGTAGGTAGGCTTCTTCTAAAACCTGCAATAAGATCTTCTGATGATCCTCGGAAGAGAAAATCAAATCCAGTATAGATATCTGGTGTGGAGCTTGTCGTAAGCTTAAAACCACACTGGCTTCATTGTGGCCCATAGTGCGGAGGAATTTTTCAATCTTCTCCATGGGAATCTTCCCCTTTGATTTGCAAGTAGGCATCATAACCCTTTGAGGAAGATACAGTGGATTATCCTTCGACATTGTAGCAGTAGTTTGAGACGTAGATCCTTCAGCTTCTCCATAATTCCATGGAACTTTGTGCAAGTTGACAACAGGATGTTGTGGTCTGACAGGTAAAGGAATTGGCTCAGGTGCGACCAATTTCAAAGGATTGTTAGCTCCTTTGAGTTGAATTGGTTGTATGGGAAATACTTTGACAGTCTCATCATCCTCGTTGGATATAACTGCTACTGATCCCTTCCATTTGGTAGGACATACATTCCCACCCTTGAGTTGCACAGTGTAATCATCTGCGATTTGCAGGACACCACTATCAATAAGATCCTGAATGAGATGGCAGAGTGCCCAGCATTCTTCTGTGCTGTGATCGCGAGAGTGTGAATGATATTGGCACACTTCATAAGAATTAAACTGTCCAGAGCGTGGATTGATTGGAGGTAGAAGGAAGGTAATTCTTCATTCGTTGATCAACATTTGGAATATCTCTTCCATAGATTGGCCGAGATAGGTAAATTCCCTTTGATTGGCAAAATCCCGACGGGCTTTAGCATTTGCTCTTTTTGCAACATTATCCTCCATAGCTTTCCTTTCTGAAGGTGATGGTGGAGCATTCATAACAAATGGAAGGAGATAAGCATGCTCCTGTCTGATTAATTGGCGCGTGGCTTGATGTTGATGGGTCACCAGTTTAGCCAATTTCTCAATTTGTTTACAAAGAGCTTTCATCTTTCATTCTATAGTAAACTGGAACTTTGCATAATCCCATCTATCAACACCGTCTTTGATGGTCTGAGATGGCTCGCCATTAAAATTGGAACTTTGCCCAGCGCTCCAACCGATCATGTTGACCTCTTCTTCTTTGTGTTGAGGAAGAGGGTTGTCTTGCACATGAGGTTGATCTGGTTTGGTGACTACGATCTCAGCGTTGTCTATTAAATCTTGGATCTTGTGTTTCAAGGCCCAACAATCTTGAGTATCATGTCCAGGTGCCCCGGCATGATAAACACACTTTCGAGTAGCATTAAAACCCCTCCCATTAGGGTTGGCTGGTGGAAGAAGATGTGTAATTTTCTTCTGAGTAGTCAAAAGAGCAAGAATATTCTCGAGCGAGTCCCCTAAGGGTGTGAACGTTCGAGGTCGCTTTGCATCTCCACCTTTAGGCAATGGAGGGTTTGAAGATTGTGCTTGAAAAGGGGAATAGTTTCTCCTCTGTATAGGCATGCTTTGATTGCCTTTCTGTCCTTGTAGTATCAAGGAAACATCCTCCTCTTTCTTTTTATGGACCCTCCGGGGGTTATTTCCATAAGATCCGGATTTGGATGTGTTCAAAGAATGACTTTAAGAGCGGCTAGGTCTTGAATTTTTCCGACTTCAATCCCATCTTAGCCATTTCTCTCGCGGCTTAATCATTTTAGAGAATGGTTTGCCAATACCAAATTAGAACTCTTTCATAGAAAGGAGCTTCAGATATGTATGAAAGTCATGACCATTTCGATTCTGTCATGGAAGGAATAACTTGAGCGTGGCGCCTCCACCTTTGAGCATACTCTCTAAATGACTCATTAGATTTGTTTCTTAACCTTGGTAATTTGATCTTTCGTCGGGAACCATCTGAGATTGAAAATCAGATTGAGTGAGGAAGGCGTGAGCTAAGCTCTTCCCAACTATGGATCTTTGAGTTGTCTAATCTGTATACCATGAATGGGCTTCTCGGTCGAGACTCTTCCGGAGCAAATTTGCATTCTGAGCTTTTCATTTTCTGCGTAAGATCCAAGTTCTCCAATGAATACCTTTAAATGGGTATAAGGATCCCCTAATCCGTCATATTTTTCAAAATCAGAGGTTTTGAATTTTTCTAGATAATGAACACCAGGAAATATGCAAAGGTCTGTATATGAAACACTGCCATGTGTTCCAATCCCTTTGAGAACACGGATAGTTTCCTCCATTTGAAGGACCTTCTTCCTGATATCACCGGTGTCTGGATCTCATTTGAGATGGGTGTTTTCAGGGTCTTTGTTGGTCGTATCCAACTGAGGTTCTGGAATTATTTTTTCCAGACCTTGAACTCCCCCTTGTGTAGAGGATTCTGTATGTGTAGGTATCTTCGTACCCTAAGTGGACTGGTGCAATTCTTTCAGTAGAACATCCAAGTATGTGATTTGTTTACTCAATCCGTCAAATTTTTCTCAGGAAACACTATTAGACTGGTCAGAAGAAGACATGATTGGCTGTAGGCTCGTGGCCTTTTTGGATTTTGAGCGGGTAATAGGCCCAATGATTTCCCTACAAAAGACTTATGTAGTTTAGTCTTAGGGTAATATAAATGTTATCATAACATGTCCGTTTTAGGAATTTTTTCCTGCAAAAACCAGTTGTTAATTGATAACATGTCATGCATGCACAGATATTCTTCATATTTTCCATTACATATGGATGAACATGGAATAAAATTACAAGTAAATGCTTTTACAAGTAATTGAAAATGGAAAGCATGAAGAGACTTTCCTCCGCGTTTGGTTTATCAGAGGTTGACTTATCTTAGGGTTACTCTCGCGGCTTTTTGGCATGAAGGTTCCTAAATCATCGCAATTTACTCGACGGGAAGTTAATCCAGTCTTTCAACTGGAGCGAATCTGGGTGGTGCCTTTCCTGAGCCCCATGGAATTATTCTTCCTACGAGTCCAGTAATCAAACACCGACAGGATAGCCTCCTGATGGAGGAACCGCACAACATTCATTAACATACAATGTATCTCACCGTTAAAATGATGACATGTGCGAAGCACTTATATCACAGATAGATATTTAGCAGTGCAATAAGTAAGATGCATTCGTACACATTCATCATAAATGTAAATGCAACATTCACACACAAGCATATAACAATTTTGAAAAGCTTGTAATAGCGGCTTAAGCCCTCTTCTTTGGAGTCCCAAAGTGATCGCCACCCATCGACGTCGATTTTTTTGGGGTCCCTTTTCGTTACTTGTTCTTTGGTGTTCTCATGTTAATGTGAGATTTGTTTGAAAAAACAAGTAAAAAAGGTCCGACATGTGTAATGTCGACGATTGGACTTTAAGAGTCGCCAGTTGATGTATTTAACTGGTTGCACCAACGCAACCGAAATGGTTTGCACATTGACCCAGTGATGTGACACTGCTAAACGGGTCTGTGAAACCCAGATTCATTATGGGTTCGGGGGCTTGGTTATGCGGAGGGAAAGGGTTAGGCACCCCCCGACATCCGTGTTGCCACGGTGACTGCCACTTTTCAAAGAAACTGTTATATGAATATGTGTGTGTGTATGTGTGGATCAATGTGCAATTATTTGGAAGTAGTGTTGTACCTCGTTCGAACCTATATACATAGGGTTTAAATTTTGTAGAAAATTCAGTTTTAAGCAAGATATAGCAATGAAGTTTTATGAAAATGGTTTTTCAAACCCTGTGTTCAATAGTAATTGAGGCCTTTGATACTTCCATTTTATTATTAAATGTCCGGCTTGTTTGCTTTTATTTTTAAGATGCGAGGCATTTGCGAGAAAATAATATACAGCAGTGCCGAACTCCTTATGGGCATGACAGCCATCCAATGAAACTCAGACACTGGAAATAATGTACAAGATTCTTACAGCTAGAAAGAGTCCATCATGGGAACCGAATCTAGATTCAGTAGACTGAATCTGTGATCACATGATTCCTAGGCTCACATGATATTGCAATTTGTATGGAAAGCAGTAACCAGTTATATATATATATATAATGTAGACACTCGAAATTTTCTGCATTCCTATTACTAACATTGTAGAAGGGCAGATTCGTCTTTTGGAGATAACCCTGAAAGACAACTTACATCCATTTTAGATACTACCGGAAGTTCAGCTCGAACCTGAAACACAAACTAGGAACATCATCTCAAACCCGGAACACACACTGGGAATGTCATTTCTAATCTCAGAAATAACCCCGAGATATGTAGATCAAAAGACCGGTGACAACACTGGAGAGGACAGTTCTGTCTCGGCAATAACACTGCAACGCTCAGTTCCAGTCCTAGAGACAACACTGGGAGTAGCAACCCCATCCTTAGTGATAACCCCAAGAGATGTCATTGCAGTTCCGGCGATAACCCCTGAAATGCTTGTTTCAAACATATGCAATCAGCTTCAACCACAGACATCCTGTCGATGCACACACACTTCAGACCCGGAGTTAACAATGGGCAGAAAGGAACACCCACAGATGACAGTGAGACATACAAATAAGCAGCAGTCCAATCTCAGATGTAACCTTGAGCAACGTCTACTTTTCGCTTAAACCGACGATAACCCCAGTGAGGAATCACCACGTCGTCTTACCATCTCAACAAGATGATATCGCGACATACCAACAAGTAGTCCAATCTCAGCTGTAACCCTGAGCAACGTCTACTTTCAACTCAAACCGGCGATAACCCCGGCGAGGAGTCAAACATCATCTTGTTCCTTCGACAATGGAACGTCGTCTCAACACTTCATACATACATACATCCAACAATGTCCCACAAGAACCGAGGATTGACAATCCCGAGTGACTATTACGTGTGACAGTACTTTGGATAGAATTTGATGCTTGAAGACCATGGGCATAGACCCCTCTTCCTGACTTCGTACAACCTCTAATCCATGTCATTGCGTAACTCTCGACACAAGCGGTCCGAAGAAGATCAGATATACCTCGTTCGGATGCTCGGATTGAAGTTCTGTAAGTTTGAGCAGACATTATAGTACATAAGTGCACGTACTACGAGACGACAGGACCCGCGAGGCTCGGATGCATCACGACCAGCCGTAGGTACAACTGTGGCTACCGCAGGTGTACCTACGGCCATCCGTCTATATATACAAGCCTTGGCGTCAGCCATTTGAGAAGAAGAGGGAAGGAAAAAGGCGAGGAAGCCCTGTCCATTTTACTCTGCATACACGTCTTTTGAGTGTTTCCTCATCTTTAAACACTAGTTAGCTCACATATAGCTATCTTTTATCCGGCGGGAGCTGAGTGTTTATCCATTTAAAGTCATAGAAGTCTACTTTGGCAAATTTCATCGTAAGCCTTCTTATATTCTATAAAGCCTTCTTCTCATATTAGCACACACTGTTATACACATTGAGAGTCGTGTTATGTGTGTTTGCCCAGACTTTGGTCCGTGGTTTTCATTTCTGTCTGTATATATATACTTATATATGTATATATTTTATATATGGACTAACATTATCGAGTTATGCCTCGATTGAGCCTAGACTTCGGTCTGGAGCGTTTAATTGCATTTATATATACATATATACTTATATATATATAAACTGTGGTCAGACTCTGTCTGATGAGCCTGGATTTTATATCCTGTGCGTTTAATTGCTTATATATATATATATATATATATATATAACTATTGTCAGACATATTTGATGAGCCTGGATTTAAATTCAGTGCGTTTAATTGCTTTTTTATATATATATACATATATATAATTGTTTATCGGACATATCAGATGAACACAGATTCACATCCAAAATATACGTTTACTTTTTTATATATATATATATATATATATATATATATATATATATATATTTATATTTACATTTATCAGTTCGAGTTCACTTACGTGGCCTTTTACGCTTTATTTACATTCCGCCTCACCTGGAGTTTTACTTAAGTGGCGATTGATCGCTTCTACGCTTTTATTTACATTTTGTCCCTTTGAGTTTACTTACGTCGATTGATCATGTTTTATATAATATATATATATATATATATATATATATATATATATATAGCTTTTATATATATATATAACTACTTACTACTTTCCATACAAATTGCGATGATCATGTAAGCCTAGGAATCATGTGATCACAGGTTCAGTCTACTGAATCTAGATTCGGTTTCCATGATGGAAATTTTTCAGCTGTAAGCAGCCTGTACATTATTTTACAGTGTTTGAATTTCCTTGGATGGTCATGTATGCCCATGAGGAGCTTCGGCAAGATCAACTTTGATATTATTTTTTCTCGAGAATGTTTCGCATCTCGAAAATAAAAGCAAACAAGCTGAACATTTAATAATAAAATGGAAGTATGAAAATGTCTAAATTCATATTGAGCACAGGGTTTGAAAAACCTCTTTTAGAAAATGTCATTGCTATATCTTGGTTAAAACTGAAGTTTTCCATAAAATTCAAACCCTTTGTATATAGGTGCGAACGAGGCCTCACACTACTTTCAAATAATTGCACATTGATCCACACACACACACAAACACACATTCATATGACAATTTCATTGAAAAGTGGCGGTCACCGTGGTAACACGGATGTCGGGGGGTGCCTAACACCTTCCCTCCGCATAATCAAGCCCCCGGACCCAAAATAAATCTCGGTTTCATAGACCCGTCTAGCAGTGTCAAATCACTTGGTCAATGTGCAAACCTTTTTTGGTTGCGTTGGTTCAACCAGTTAAATACACCAACTGGCGACTCTTAAAGTCAAATCGTCAACATTATACATGTCAGACCTTTTTCACTTATTTTTTCAAACAAATCTCACATTAACATGAGAACACCAAAGAACAAGTAATGAAAAGGGACACTCAAAAATCCCGACGTCGACATATAAAAGTGGTATATATATATATGTGTGTGTGTGTGTGTGTGTGTGTGTGTGTGTGGTGTGTGTGTGTGTGTGTGTGTGGATGATCAGCCACCACGAAGCAACTCCGTGGGGGATCAGAAATATAAAGAAAGTAAATGCTATCAACCGCCACGGAGTAAACTCCAGGCTGGACTTGAATGTAAATAAAGCTGTAAAAGATATCAACTGCCACGAAGTAAACTCTAGGCAGGACAAAATATAAATATATATATATATATAAGCAGTAAATGCACCGGATGTAAAATCCAGGCTCATCGGATATGTCCGACAACAGTTATATATATATAAGTATATATATATATATATATATATATATATATATATATATAAAGCAATTAAACGCTCCAGACCAAAGTCTAGGCTCAATCGAGGCATAACTCGATAATGTTAGTCCGTATAAAAATATATACATATAGATATAGGTATATATATACAGACAGAAATGAAAATCACGGACCGAAGTGTGGGCATACGCACACACACGATTCTCAATGTGTATAATAGTGTGTGCTATTATGAGAAGAAAAGCTTTATAAAATGTAAGAAGGCTTACAGTGGGCTGCCAAAGTAGACTTCTATGACTCTATGTGGATAAATACTCAGCTCCTGCCAGACAAAAGATAGCTAAATGTGAGCTAACAGAAGAGGAAACACTCAATATGGGTGTGTACATAGTAAAGTGGACAAGGCTTCCTCACCTTTTCTCTCTCTTCTCCCTCTCAAAATGGCTGACCCCAGCCTATATTTATAGACTGATGACCGCAGGTGTACCTGCAGCAGCCGTAGTTACACTTGCGGCTGGTCGTGGTGGGCCTGCACTTCGTGGGTCCCATCATCTCGAAGTACGTGCACTCACACACTGTAATGCCCACTCGAACTTGCAGAACTTAAATCCGAGCATCCGAACGAGGTATATGTGACCTTTTTCAGACCGCTTGTGTCGAGAGTTATGCAATGACATGGATTAGAGGTTATACGAAGTCAGGAAGAGGAGACCATGCCCATAGTCTGCAAGCTTCAAATTTTATCCGGTATACTGCCATGCGTAATAGTCACTCGGGATTGTAACTCCGGGGTTATTGTCGGTTTGAGTTGAAAGCAGACGTTGCTCAGGGTTACATCTGAGATTGGACTGCTGCAAGTGTTTGAACATCATAAGGTCATCTTGTAAGTTCCTGTATGCCTGGTGTTAGCTCCGGGTTTGAGAGATGAGTGCCTTGGCAGGAGGTCTGAGATTGAAGCTGATAGCATGTATTTGAAACAAGCATTTCCGGAGTTATCGCCGGAACTGCAACAACATTCCTTGGGGTTATCACCAAGGACAAAACTCGGGGTTATCTCTGAGGTTGGAAATGATCCTTTCGGTGTGTGTTTCGGGGTTGAGAATGAGATTCCCGGTGTGTGATCCGGGTTGTGAACTGAGATTCCCGGTGTGTGGTCTGGGTTGTGAACTGAGATTCCTGGTGTGTGGTCCGGGTTGTGAAACTGAACTTCCGATAGTATCCGGAATGGAGACTGAACTTCTGGTGGTATCTGGAATGGATGCAAGCTGTCTTCCAGGGTTATCTCCGAAAGACGATTCTGCCCTCCTATAATGTCAGTAACAGTTATGCAGAAACATTTCGAGTGTCTACAACATGAATATGATAAAGAGGGGCATCTGTAGAGACTCAAAATTTTCTGCACACCTGTTACTTTAACATTGCAGAGGAGGCGATTCGTCAAGATAACTCCGAAGACAGATTCACATCCATTCTAGATACTACCTAAGTTCGATCCTCAACCCCGCAACACACACAGAGTATCAATTCAAACCTCGGAGATAACCCCGAGTTTCATCCTTGGAGATAACCTCAAGGAATGTTGTTGCAGTTCCGGCGATAACTCCAAAAATGCTTGTTTTAAATGCATACGATCTGCTTTAATCTCAGACCTTCTATCGAGGCACTCATACCAAAGACCTGGAGATAACACCGGAAAGACAGGCACACTTACAGATGACCTTGCGGAATTCAAACACTTGCAGCAGTCCAATCTTAGATTTAACCCTGAGCAACGTCTGCTATCAGCCCAAATCGGAGATAACCCCAGTGAGGAGTCAAACTGTCATCTTGCCACCTCAACCCTGACACACCGTCTCAACATTTCATGTATACATTTCTACATAACAGTGTCCCACAAGAGCCAAGGAGTTCCAATCTCGAGTGACTATTATGCATGGTAGTACACCGGATAGAATTTGAAGCTTGAAGATCATGGCATGGTCCCCTCTTCCTGACTTCGTACAACCTCTAATCCATGTCATTGCATAACTCTCAACACAAGCTATCCGAAGAAGGTCACATATACCTCGTTCGGAAGCTCGGATTGAAGTTCTGTAAGTTCGAGCAACATTACAGTGCGTGAGTGCACGTACTTCGAGACGATGAGACCCGCAAAGCTCGGGCCCACCATGACCAGCCGCAGGTGTAACTACGATTGCCGCAGGTACACCTGTAGCCATCAGTCTATAAATATAGGCTGGGGGTCAGCCATTTTGAGAGAGAGAAGAGAGAGAAAAGGCGAGGAAGCCCTGTCCATTTTACTCTATACACACCCGTATTGAGTGTTTCCTCTTTTGTTAGCTCACATATAGCTATCTTTTATCCGACGGGAGCTGAGTATTTATCCACATAGAGTCATAGAAGTCTACTTTGCCAGCCCACTGTAAGCCTTCTTACATTCTATAAAGCTTTCTTCTCATATTATCATAAACTGTTGTACACATTGAGAGTCATATGAGTGTGTTTGCCCGGACTTCGGTCCGTGATTTTCATTTCTGTCTGTATATATATACTTATATATATATATGTATATATTTTTTATACTTTTACTAACATTATCGAGTTATGCCTCAATTGAGCCTAGACTTGATGCAGGCGTTTATTGGCATATATATATATATATATATATATATATATATATATATATATATATATATATATATATATATACTTATATATATAACGTAAATTATTATATCTCGATGAGCACTGGATTTTACATACAATGCATTTATCGCTTATATATATATATATATATATATATATATATATATATATATATATATATATATATATATATTTATATTTTGTCTCACTTTGGAGTTCACTTCGTGGAAGTTGATAGCTTTTTTAAAGCCTTTATTTACATTCAAGTCCCACCGAGTTCACTTTGTGGCGGTTGGTAGCATTTACTGCTTTATTTACATTTCTGATCCCCCATGGAGTTGCTTCGTGGTGGCTGATCACACACACACACACACACACACACACACATATATATATATACAAAAGAAATATAAAATGACTTACAATTAACTCAAAACATTTAGAGAAGAAGAGAAGGAGGGGTTAAGTAGGCTAACAATGGTAGAAACTAAAGATTAGTCTGAGAAGGAGCTCAGAGTCTTTCCAAGTTTCGAAGTCTACTTAGCCAAATGAGTTCGGTTTCCTTTTATAGAACAAGGAAAGAGAACTATTACATTCACTAGGGTAAAGTAAGAAACAAATTACTTAAAGGAGAAACATTTTACTTAAGTAAAAGAAAAAGTAAAAGTACAGACACATTACTATTGATGAATATTGACTACTTTTACTATTGATGAACAAGGTTACAAAGGTCGATTCTTTTACTTTTTACTATTCATGGATGCTTTCGGAACTTTTGACGTTAAGAGTGACAACATTTGACCCAAAGAATCGCTTTGATTGGAAAAGAAAGAGCATCTTTTGACTTTGAAGGTCATTGGGGTAGGGGCGTATATTTGGAGCCGCTTTTGGTGGAAAACAGATTCTTTGATGATTGGTCACTCTGAAGAAAGGTCTTTGGGTCACGAGGAAGCAGTCTTGATTTACTATGGATTTCAAAGTGAATGGGTCCTGAGCATCCTCAGTAGATTGATGGTGCCATATGGATCATCTTCGACCATCATCATCTCGCAAATTGATCGATTGAATCACCACGAGAAGAATGATTAGAAGCCTCCTCATGTATGGCTTCATCAATTCTTTTGTTAAGTGCTTGGGCAATCTTTATTAATTCTTTACTGGAGCAATATTTGAAATCTGAGACCTTACGGGAACAAGAAGAACCTGTAGGACTGACTCTAGGATCTTTTGACTTAGACTCTTTGGGTTTGGATTCTTTTGACTGACTGGAAGGCTCTTTAGAAGAAACTGGAAGAACCTTTCAGTCATTTTATTGTTGTCTATATCGACGATATTCTCATTTTTTCTAAGACCATTGAAGAACACTTTAAACAATTGAAATCATTCTTCAAGACATTTAAAGATAATGGTCTTGTTCTTTCACCTTCCAAATGCAGCCTGTTTCAGGTCAGAATAAGGTTTCTTGGTCTTAATATCTTTAGAGGACAAGTTCAGCCCATTGAACGAGCTATTCAATTCGCTGACAAGTTTACCGATAAGATAACTAATAAAACCCAACTGCAGAGATTTCTTGGCTTGCTTAATTATATTGGCAAGTTTTACAAGAATCTCAGGAAGATCTGCAAACCTCTTTTCCAGCGTTTGCAAGACAATCCTCCACCTTGACCGACATTCATACTTACGTCAGTCAACAAGTTAAAAAATACGTCCAAGGCATTGCCTGTCTTTGGTATCTCTAATGATTCAAATATATAAATTTGTTGAAACGGACGCCTCGAGATATTGGGTTCGGAGGCATCCTTAAACAAAAGTTAACACCCGAATCTCCAGAACAAATTGTTCATTTTCATTCCGGTGCATGGAATATTACACAGTTAAATTACAGTACTATTAAAAAAGAAATACTTTCATTAGTATTATGTATTAATAAATTTCAAAGTTTTGTTGAACCAAAAATTTCTAGTTCGCATTTATTGCAAGTCAGTAAAATATATATTAGAAAAAGATGTTGAAAATCTAGCCTCTAAGCATTCCTTCGCTAGATGGAAAGCTTTGTTAAGCATTTTTGATTTTGAAATTGAATACATTAAAGGTAGTAACAATTCAATTCCTGACTTTCTCTCTGGGAATTCATTAATACAGTGATCTGGTCCGAAAGCACTATGAGTTTTAGAGGAGCATCGTCCTCTGCGTGGTGCAGGTAAGCCCTCTTTCGCCCAAGATATTCAACCCAGAGGAACCCTAGTTCCTCACCCAACAACCAACTCGTCCCTTCAAACCAAGAATAAATTCAACATCCTAGGAACCATGCCTAAGCCGTACAATTCGGCCTTAGCAAGTCAACCAATCCCAGTTGATCCATTTGCCGATCAGTCAAAGCCCATAGCCACCAATCCTAGTAATCCTCATTCTGAATACATACACAAATTGACAACCCATTTATTTCACATTGAACCCACAATGAAAAATAGAACTGACCCAGTCAGCCTGGCCACCCAGTTCTTTCCCCCTTGATGGTATTTCCAGCCTCTTGCTCCTTATAAATCCCTTGTGTATTATAAGGATATTCTTATTGAAACAGAATCAATATTCATTAAACCGATTTATGCAAACAATGATAAGTCCAAAATGCTTTATCATTCTTTGTATATTAAACAGTTTATTTCACTCGCAGAGTGGGGAGATCATCCCTTTGATCTCATGCAACTCTCTAATCAAAATAACTTTTATTGTTAGTATGATTATATTGATGCATGGCATCATGTTTCTATTCACCAAAATGAGTCAAACAGTCATTCGTGGTTTGTCCAGTTCAACCACAAGTTCAAGAGTCAATTTCCTTTCTGGTTCATTCATTGGTGGCATATATTCGGTTCCACTTATGATCTCCTTCCAGATCTCCTGAAGGTTCAATTTAACCACTTATGTATCCATAGTAAACCCAATTCGAAATATGAAGGTTTTCCCTCAGTCCTTCTATTCGTAAGTAAATATAAGATCCCCTGGATTCTTAGGTGGCAGTATGATATTGATACTCCTCCTAAAGTAATCGATCCTCGATGATATAGTCACGCCTCTTTTGATCCGCTTCTTCTTCTTTCCGGCGTTTTTTCATCAAATGGTGGGATAAGTTTGATGTCAATAGGATTATCAGTCGGTTTAATATGTCATTGAGGATATTTTGGAATTCACTGGGAACATTTTTCAGGCCAAATGCCTGGACATTCCATTCGTAGTGACCGAACGGAGTGGTGAATGCTGTTTTGTACCTATCATCTGGATGAATGGCGATTTTCCGTGTTTGACTTAAGGTCAAATTCTTCAATATTGTGGCATTACTCAATCTATTGATAAGGTCGTCCTTGTTGGGAAGGGGATACCTAATCCACTCTAAAACTTTATTCAATGGTTTATAATTGATGACTAGACGAGGTACACCTCTCTCTTTCTCTGCTTCATTATTAACATAGAAAGTAGGACAAGACCATGGGGATTTACTGGGTTTAATTAAACCTTTTCTAAGAAGGTCATTAATCTCCTTCTTACATAACTCCATTTGTTCGTGATTCATCTGAATAGGCCTGGCCTTAGTAGGAATTAAATGCTCTTTAAATTTCTAAGCGTAAGGGAGCCTGACAGTATTCATCTTTCGATGCCAAAAGACATTAGGGGAATCAAAACAAAGGTTATCTTTTAAATATGTTTTTAATTCCTCAATTTTTACCTGAATTTCATTGTTTTGAAGTTGTTCTTCTACTCTTTTGTACTTAATTTCTTCTTTCAAGAAATTCAAGTGGGTTGATTTACAATTTAATAAGTTTAATGATTTTGTAATGGATTCTTCCTGAATGAATCTTAAGTCTCTCTCTTTGGGTTTAATAAGAAATTTAATGTTATTTTTTTTCCTAAATGTCTATAGCTTAAACCTTCATTACTAGTAGTAAATGGATAGAGCAAATATACAAATGGTAACCCTAAAATTATTTTATCTGTAAGATTGCGGATTAAAAGGAATGATGTTTTGAAGCACATATTATCTTAACAGATATGAACTTTTAGGCAATTTATATTTTATTTCCATTTGACTAACATTAGCTGAATTAAGTTTTTAAGTGGTCTTTTTATAATATTTGGTTGGGATTAAACCTTCTTGTATACAGTTTAAATCTGCACCTATATCAACCAGGGCAGGAAGTTGTATAGAGAAACCTTTATCAACAACCAAGTTAATCGAGACATACCATTTCTGAATGGTAATATCCTTAATTCTTTTAAGTGTAAGACCTTGTACAAATAGATCTGGTTCATCTTTAGCACCAGACGATTCTGGTTTATCATGATTTTCATCACTAGACGTGGAATCGTTGACCTGAAGATCAGACCTTTTGTCATCAAAATCTTTTCTTAGATTATAAACTTATAATTTTAAACTAGCAATTTCCTTTTTGAGTTTATTTACTTCTTGATTTAATTTTGGAAGAGTGACCTCTTTAACTGGAGATTTAAATCTTTCCAATGTTTTATTAAGACTAAAAATTGGTTTTTCTTTAGCTTTAATGAATTTGTCATTATCCTTATTGTCTTTGGTTAATAAAGCTTTTAAGCTGCTTGTGTGTCTTTGAGCCTTTAGATTTGGATCAGTGATTTTACTAATTAGGTCAATCAACAAAGAACTCTCTTCATCATCTTTGTTGATTACATTAACTCTTTTATTGCAACAATGTTCGTTGCAATTATCAGCACAAATAGTGACTTCTTTAGCGTCACTACTTGATTCTTTATTATTGTCAGTATTAGAGGAATAAGAGATATTAGAACCTTCATCATTACTTACATCGTTCTCAATTCTAATAAGCTCTAATATATGTTCAGTGTCTTCATTAGAGAGATTTAATTGATTTAATTTTTTTTTATTTTACATTCATTTTTGTAATGACCATTTTGCCCACAATTGTGGCAAACAATTTTACTCTTATCATATTTTTTGGACTTAGATTTTTTATTATAATTTTTATTTGTAGTTTTGGGTTTATTATAATAATTGTCTTGATTTTTATCTTTGTGCTGGCTGTGTTTTCTCCTATGATGTTTATTACTTTTATGAGAATCAATATGTTTATGCCTATGCTTTCTTCTAGAGGGAGCAACTGGAGGTAAACCATATTGTTCACAGAAAGTACCTAACTCATATTTAGCTTTCTTCTTGTCTTTACTAGCTTGTTTGGCTAACCTAAAATCTATGCACATTTTTAAACCAGTCTTTTGAATATAACTGATTATATCACCGTAAGTTAGGTTATCATAATCAATATATCCTAAGTTTTTACTCAATTCTTCACGAACCTTATGTGCAAACAATGAGGGTAAACCATTGACGAATTTCTCTTTCCAGAATGGTTTATTATTGTCATTGCGCAGCATAACTCTAGAAGTAAAAACATCTTTGTACCATCTAAAGTCACTTAGAGTGGGACAAGTGAGATTACTTAACTGGTCATGAATTCTCTCAGTAATATTACTAGGGGTGCCAATAAAATGTTTTATTATGGTAAATATTAGTGTATTTACTCCATCTGGCGGGCCAACTCCAACATCTTCATCGAAGGCTGGGTTGCCGTCCTCGTCTAACTGGACAACATGGATTATTGATATTCTAGTATCTTCAGTGAGATGTTTCTCCCACCAAGACCTAAGGATACTAGTGAATCCACTAGCTATTAATTCAACAATATCTGGCTGAGACAGATTATTGAATTTAGTGATATAGCTATTTGCTACCATAGACATGTGATTTAACTTGTTTAAAATTTCTTGTTCACTAAAACCATTTATGTTCCACTCATAAATTTTATTAGATGAAACTGAGAATTGTTTATCTAGATTTCTCTCTTGAATCAGAATCGGAGGACTAGGTCTAGAATACCAATTCCTAGTTATACTGGTGTTTTTAACTGTTAATTTGTTCAACTGATCATTGAAATCTGGTATTGAAGCATCATCAGAATCATCTGAATGACTATTGTCTTTAATATCAGTTTCTACTTGATCAATAATGGCAATTGTACCACTTGAACTGGGTTGTTCAGTTTTTAATTTTTTGAATAACTTATCTATAGATCGAACTAGAAAGTCCTCATTAGTTGGTAGACCTAGTTTATTTCTATTTTCTAGTAATTTAATTAAAGGATGCTCAATCTTTGAATCAGGTTTTTTAATAATATTTTCTTCGAATTTTTCTTCGATCCTATCTAGCTGTTTTTCCAACGGTTGCTAGATATTGATTACTAAAGTTTAACTGTTCTATAATTTTTTTTATCATTATTATTGCCATCTGCAATCTTAAATGGGCTAGCAACAACTGAAGCATTCTTAACTGAAATTAGGATAGTTTCTAAAGGGGGATGACTGGAAGAGACTTTTAACCTATCTTCTTTAATCCATTGGGTTTTAGTAATGACATTACACTTACTTCGATATTGTTCATACCAATCATAAAATGTAATGTTTAATTTTTCATTAACAATAAATCTTTTCCATCTATTGACTATCTTATCACACTCCTTTTCAATGGGGTGATTAGATCTAAATAAATGTCTTTTTTCTTATTAGATTTGGAATTAAAATATGTTACCAGATTGTCCCAATCTAATACGAACTCTTTTTTAAGATCTCTTAATTGATTGTTAATAGGAATTTCAAAATCTGACTGAGTGGGCATCTCAGAAGAAGTGGGAGAAGAAGAACATTCTTCTTCTACTAAATCTTTATGAGCATAACAGGGATGACTAGCTTGACCTTGATTAAGATGAGCATAACAGGGATGACTAGCTTGACCTTGATTAAGGATACCTTTTAGTTTAACATCTCTAATCGAAGGATTACTAAGTACTTGATTATCTCTTGAGTGTGAAATGAAGGTCTTTGAAGAACTAGTGAAATCTTCAATAATGATCGGTCTTACGCACGCGTTCAAAACTTATTTTGACCGTTCCATCGGAAAATTGCCTAATGTTTTCTATATTCGTGAGATTGTTAACTATAGAATCATTGAGGTATTTCATTTGGTAAAGTTCATTGACCGGAAGCGTAATATCCTTCCGCAGAATTGTTCTCGGACTTGAATATTAGCATCGGTAGTAGAACTTTGAATTAATACTGTTAAATCTTTAGGACTTTTATTTAGAGCATGAACGTTTAGATTCGTTTTCATGGTCTTATAATAAATCCTGTAAATTAAGGCAATGGGCTGCGAACCCTCAATCATGTGAGTGATTTCGCCAGAAGTTTTAATGTTTAATGTTAAAGCTTTTAGTAAATGTTGATCACTTAGGCTCAATGTGAAATCAGGAAAGAAATTAAAATTGACAGGTCCATTGTGCAGACTTGACTCCATTGCACCTATCATACTGGGGTGATAATTCAAGAACCTAGCATCTCTAAGACAGAGATAGATACATGAATTAATTCCCTTAATGTTTAAAGGTTTTAATGCAACTTGAACTAATCCTATGTGAATGAAATTATAGCCCTTTTTTCTATGTTTTTTTTATAATATCTGAGGATAAAAGACTACAAGTTTCATATTCTTTGTTTATTGCATAAACCTTTTCTACTGTTTTAATATTATAATCAGTTTTAAAATTATCTAAAAAGGTTGACTGATAAATTTCTTTAGGGGAAACTCTAGGTATGTTCCAATTATGTAAAGCTTGACTAATATTTTCAAAACTATGTTCTTCTTGGTTAACTATGTCTGGTACTGGTGGTAAAGTTGACCTGTGACTAGCTGAGGAGTTAGATCTAAATAATCTACTCATTTTACCAGATTCAAAACAAATTTCTACTCTTTATCTTCCATACAGACCCTCTTACCTGAAGTAGACTCATACCCATAACCAAATACCCGACACTGCTCGCACAAGAGACTTACAAGGGTAGACACAATGAAGGGTGGACTACAGTAAGTTAGGTGATTTCAGAATAAGAATAAAGAGAAGCTTTGAAAATAGTATAAATGAAAGATTACTAAAATCTTACTGGCAACTAGAAACAACAGAACTTGGCTTTGATACCATTCAGTCTAGGAATCATGCGATCACAGATTCAGTCTACTAAATCTAGATTCGGTTCCCATGATGGACTTTTTCCAGCTGTAAGCAGCTTGTACAATATTTACAGTGTCTGAATTTCCTTCGATGGTTGTCATGACCATAAGTAGTTTGGCACTGCTGTATATTATTTTCTCGCAGATGCTTCGCATCTTGAAAATAAAAGCAAACAAGCCGAACATTTTAATAATAAAATGGAAGTATCAAAGGCCTCAATTATTATTAAGCACAGGATTTGAAAAACCTTTTTCATAAAAATCCATTGCTATATCTTGTTTAAAACTGAATTTTTTAAAAAAATTCAAACCCTATGTATATAGGTGCAACTAGGCATAACACTACTTCCAGATAATTGCACATTGATCCACACACACACATATTCATATAACAGTTTCTTTGAGAAGTGGCGATCACCATGGTAACACGGATGTCGGGGGTGCCTAACACCTTCCTTCCGCATAACCAAGCCCCCGAACCCTTAATGAATCTCGGTTTCACAGACCCGTTGGTGCAACCAGTTAAACACACCAACTGGCGACTCTTTAAGTCCAATCGTCGACATTACACATGTCGGACCTTTTTCACTTGTTTTTTCAAACAAATCTCACATTAACATGAGAACACCAAAGAACAAGTAACGAAAATGGACATTAAAAAATACCGACGTCAACAAGTGGCGACTCTGCGGGGCACTCCAGTAAGAGGGCTTAAGCCGCTATTACAAGATTTTCAAAATTGTTATATGCTTGTGTGTGAATGTTGCATTTACATTTATGATGAATGTGTATGAATGCATCTTAATTACTGCACTGCTAAATATCTATCTGTGATATTAGTGCTTCACACATGTCATCATTTTGCATAAACGGTGAGACACGTTGTATGTGAATGTATGTTGTGTGGTCCCTCCACCAGGAGGCTTTCCTGTCGGTGTTGTATTACTGGACTCGTGGGAAGAATAATTCCCCGGGGCTCAGGAAAGGCATCACTCAGATTCGCTCCAATTGAACGACCGGATTAACTTCCCGTCAAGTACATTGCGATGATCTGGGAACCTTCATGCCAAAAAGCCGCGAGAGTAACCCTAAGATAGGTCAGCCTCTGATAAACAAAATGCAGAGGAAAGTCTCTTCATACTTTCCATTTTCAATTACTTGTAAAAGCATTTACATGTAATTTATTCCATGTTCATCTATATGTAATGGAAAATATGAAGAATATTTGTGCATACATGACATATTATCAATTAACAACCGATTTTGCAGGACAAAATTCCTAAAACGGACATTGTTATAATAACATTTACATTACCCTAAGACTAAACTACATAAGTTTTTTGTATGGAAGCAATTGGGCCTGTTACCGGCTCAAAATCCAAAAAGGCCACGAGCCTACAGCCAATCATGTCTTCTTCTTCCCCGACTCCTAACACTATTTCACGAGAAGAATTTGATAGATTGAGTAAACAAATCACGACTTGGGTCATTCTACGTAAAGAATTACACCACCACCACTCAGGTGCGAAGATACCTACACATACAGAATCCTCTACACAAGGGGGAGTCCAAGGTCTGGAAAAAAAATATTCTAGAACATCAGTTGGATACGACCAACAAAGACCCTGAAAACACCCATCTCAAAGGAGATCCAGACACTGTTGATATCAGGAAGAAGGTCCTCCAAATGGAGGAAACTTTCCGCGTTCTCAAAGGGATTGGGACACATGGCAGTGTTTCATATACAGACCTTTGCATATTTCCTGGTGTTCAGTATCCAGAGAAATTCAAAACCCTTGATTTTGAAAAGTATGACGGATTAGGAGATTCTTATACCCATTTAAAGGTATTCATTGGAGAACTTGGATCTTATGTAGAAGATGAAAAGCTCAAAATGCAGCTGTTCCAGAAGAGTCTGACTAGAGAAGCCCATTCATGGTATACCAAATTAGACAATTCCTAGATCCATAGTTGGGAAGAGCTGGTTCATGCCTTCCTCACTCAATACAATTTTCAATCTCAGATGGCTCCTGACCGGTATCAAATTACCAAGGTCAAGAAACAGTCTAATGAGTTATTCAGAGAGTATGCTCAAAGGTGGCGGCGCCTTGTTGCTCAAGTTATTCCTTCCATGACAGAATCAGAAATGGTCATGACTTTCATAGATGTACAGGAAGCTCCTTTCTATGAAAGAGTTCTAGCTAGTATTGGCAAACCATTCTCCGAAATGATCAAACATAGAGGAATGGCTGAAATAGGATTGAAGTTTGGAGAGATTCAAGACCTCGCCGCTCTTAAAGCTGTTGCTGAACACATCTAGTCTGGATCTTATGGAAACAACCCCCGGAGGGTCCATAAAAAGAAAGAGGAGGATGTTTCCTTGATACTACAAGGACAGAAAGGCAATCAAAGCATGACTATACAAAGGAGAAATTACTCCCCTTTTCAGGAAAATCTTTAAACCCTCCATTGCCTAAAAATAGAGAAGCAAAGCGACGTCGAACGATCACACCCTTAGGGGACTTGCTCGAGAATATTCTTGCTCTTCTGACTACTCAAAAGAAAATTACACGTCTTCTTCCACCAGCCAACCCTAATGGGAGGGGTTTTAATGCTACTCGGAAGTGTGCTTATCATGTCGGAGCACCTGGACATGATACTCAAGATTGTTGGGCCTTGAAACACAAGATCCAAGATTTAATAGACAATTGTGCCAAACCAGATCAACCTCATGTGCAAGACAACCCTCTTCCTCAACACAAAGAAGAAAAGGTCAACATGATCAGTTGGAGCACTGGGTAAAGTTCCAATTTTAATGGTGAGCCATCTCAGACCATCAAAGACAGTGATGACAGATGGGATTATGCAAAATTCCAGTTTACTATGGAACGAAAGATTAAAGCTCTTTGCAAACAAATTGAGCAATTGGCTTAACTGGTGACCCATCAACATCAAGTCACGCGCCAATTAATCAAGTAGGAGCATGCCTATCTCCTTCCATTTGTTATGAATTCTCCACCATCACCTTCAGAAAGCGAAGCTATGGAGGATAAGGTTACAAAGAGAGCAAGTGCTAAAGCCCGTCGAGATTTTGCCAATCAAAGGGAATTTACCTATCTCAGCCAATCTATGTAGGAGGTATTGCAAATGTTAATCAACGAAGGAAGAATTACCTTCCTTCTACCTCTAATCAATCCCCGCTCTGGACGATTCAATTTTGATGAAGCGTGTCAATATCATTCACACTCTTGCGGTCACAGCACAGAAGAATGTTGGGCACTCCGCCATGTCATTCAGAATCTTATTAATAGCGGTGTCCTGTAAATTGCAGATGATTACACTGTGCAACTCAAGGGTGGGAATGCATGTCCTGCCAAATGGAAGGAATCAATAGCAGTTATATCCAAAATGGATGATGAGACTGTCAAAGTATTTCCTATACAGCCAATTCAACTCAAAGGAGCTGACAATCCTTTAAAAGTAGCCGCACCTGAGCCAATTCCTCTACCCTTCAGACCACAACATCCTGTTGTCAGCTTGCACAAAGTTCCATGGAATTATGGAGAAGCTAAAGGATCTACGTCTCATACTACTGCTACAGTGTCGAAGGATAATCCAATGTATCTTCCTAAATGGGTTATGAAGCCTACTTGCAAAACCAAGGGGAAGATTCCCATGGAGAAGATTGAAAAATTCCTCCGCACTATGGGCCACAATGAAGCTAATGTGGTTTTAAGCTTACGATAAGCTCCACACCAGATATCTATACTGGATTTGGTTTTCTCTTCCGAAGATCATCGGAAGATTCTACTGTAGGTTTTGCAAGAAGCCTATCTGCCAAAATCAGTGGATGTGGAAAAATTTCAACATCTGGTTGATCACATTTTCAACAACAATGTGATATCCTTCACTGATAACGACATACCGCCCGAAGGCACCTGTCATTGCAAGCCACTGCACATCGCAGTGTTGTCTTCTGGGTACATGCTAGCTAGAGTTCTGATAGATGGAGGGTCATCTCTAAATATTTGTCCTTATACCACCCTGGTGAAGATGAATGTCAATCTCAAGAGGATCCAAAGCAGCCACACGGTTATCCGAGCTTTTGATGGATCCCAACGAAATGTCGTTGGAAAGATTGAATTGCCAATTGAGATTGGCCCGAATACATTCAATGTAACCTTCCATGTCCTAAAGATAGATTCAGGATACAACCTGCTATTGGGGAGACCATTGATACATATGGTTGGATCTGTTCCCTTCACACTACATCAATAACTAAAATACATTATCAATAACAGTCTAGTCACTGTTAATACTGAGCCAGAGTATCCTAAACAAGAAGATCTGTCAATCATCAGTTTCAACTCTGAAGTTGAGCCAGCCAGTTTTCATACCTTGGAAGTGAGCAACACTCAATATTAACCTATTGAAGCATCACTTCTTGTACCTAAGATTTTTGCCGAGGTTATGTCGGCTACTCAAGAAATGATGTCATTGGGTTATCAGCCTGGACAAGGGCTTGGTAAAGACAAACAGGGTATTAAGCACCCTATTCAAATGTCCAGTCAAACTGGGACAAAGTAGGCTAAACTATTCTCGCGATTCGATCCATAGGAATCCGCATAAAAACACCCGATTCCTCAAGCTTCGCTTTCTGCGGATGATGTTTTCAATCTGCACCTCATGAGCTGACACAGTCTCCAGTTAAGGTGCCAGGACATATTATGACTACGATGTTTCCCAAGCTAGTACCCTTCAAAGCAAAAGAGGTGCTGATTCCTGATCCCGAGATGGAAGAAAAGGAACGAAAACGTAAACATGACATTGCCTTGATGATGGCAGGCATACGCGTCATTGTTTATGATGACCATACAAACAGATACACCCCAGACGATGATTGCCTAGATGTCATGGTTATCATTCGGGAGAAGGAGGACAATGGCGATCCTTCCATTACTGCAGTCCATCAAGGCTATGCCCTCGACAATTGGAATAGCATTCCATGCATTGGTCGACGAGGGTAAAGCAGGCGAAAATCCTACCGCCTCAGATAACTTTAATTGCTTACTTTTCTTTACAGTACTAGCAGTTATTTTATCAAGTACATGCTAACACTTTTGTATGATCGAACAGTTGCATATATTAAGTGAAAGCATACTTTGTTTCAAGACTCTGAATTTAGATGTGCCTATACTTACTGATGAGGTGCCTTCTCTCCATAAAGGCTGTAACTTTGATGCAAAGTTGGACTCAGACTTGATGGAAATTCAAGAGAACATTGAGACACCTCAAGAGATTAAGGAATGGGTTGTAGATAAGCCTAAACCCAAGCTTGACCAAACCACTCCTTTCAATCTTGGATCCTTAGCAAACCCTAAGCTAATCCAGATTGGTTCAGACCTCACTCCAAACCAACGGAATGACATGGTTGCACTATTAACCCAATTCCAAGATGTGTTTGCATGGTCTCATGAAGACATGGTGGGTTTGTCCACCGACATTGTTCTTTATCGCCTTCCCATTAAAGAGGGATTCAAGCTAGTTAAACAAAAGCTCAGGCAATTAAAACCTGAGTGGAGTTTGAAAGTCAAAGAAGAAATTGTGAAACAATTTCAAGCTGGCATTATCATGGTGTCTACATATCTGGAGTGGATATCCAACATTGTTCTCGTGCCTAAACCAAGAGGAGAGGTGTGAGTCTGTGTGGATTACTAGGATTTAAATAAAGCTTGCCTTAAAGATAGCTTTCCCATACCTTTTATCTACAGTCTCATTGACAATACTGCTCAATATGGCATGTACTCTTTTGCTGATTGCTTTGCGGGGTACCATCAAATTATGGTTGCTGAGGAAGACTATGAGAAAACTGCTTTCATCACGCCTCAGAGAACCTTTTTTTATAGACGGTTGTCATTCAGCCTCATCAATGCCGGGGCAATCTATCAACGAGCTATGATGGCTCTTTTCCACGATCTAATGCATAAAGAGATAGAGATCTATGTGGATGACATCATTGTCAAATCCCAAAGGGAGGAAGACCACCTAGACCATCTCAAGAAGCTATTCAACAGGTTGCGTAAGTACAACTTGAAGTTGAATCCAGCCAAGTGCGCCTTTGGTGTTAAATCAGGCAAGTTGTTAAGTTTCCTAGTCAGCCACAAAAGGATTGAACTGGATCCTACCAAAATCCAGGCCATCAAGGAAATGCCCATTCCTCAGACAGAGAAGGAAATACGAGGATTTTTGGGAAGAATTAACTTCATTAGCATATTCATTTCTCAACTCATAGCAACCTATGAGCCCATCTTCAAGCTGTTAAGGAAGAACTCCTCCATGAAATGGAATGATGAGTGCCAAAAAGCCTTCCTTACAATTAAAGAGCAGCTGATTAACGCTCCTGTTTTGGTATCACCCAGGGATAATGTTCCCCTGTTCATGTACCTGTCTATTAATGACAATGCCATGGGCTTCATGCTGGGGCAAAAAGATGATAGAGGCTAAGAACGAGCTATCTATTATCTCAGGAAAACATTCAGCACCAGTGAACACAAGTACACTCTGATTGAGAAGACTTGTTGTGCTTTAGCATGGGCTTCCATGAGATTACAACATTATCTCCATGATCACACAACCCATCTCATATCCCGTGTGGATCCTCTCAAGTATGTGTTCAACAAGCCCATACTGAATTGTCAATTGTCCAGATGGCAGTTGATCCTACAACAATTTGACATCGTCTACGTGACGCAAAAGTCTGTCAAAGGTCAAGGAATTGCGGATCAACTGGCCGCCGCACCTGCAGGGGATTACAAACCCTTGGAAACATACTTCCCCGATGAAGGGGTAATGACAGTTTAGCAACACCATTAGTACGATACATGCCGTACGTGGAAAATGTATTTTGATGGAGCTGTTAATGCAGAAGGCTCTGGAGCTGGAGTAGTTCTAATATCCAGTATGGGGGAACAATATCCCATCGCCATTAAATTGCAGTTTGTCAGCACCAACAACACAGCTGAGTATGAAGGCTGTATCATGGGGCTAAAACTTGCCCATTCAATGGGCATCAGGTGGTTAACTGTCTTTGGGGATTCCGAATTGGTGATCAAATAATCCACGGGAATCTATCAAACCAGAGAATTACATTTGTTGCCTTACCATCGACAAGTTCTACAGATGGCTTTGGAATTCGAAGAAATCTCCTTTCTACACATTCCTCGTAATAGGAATGATTTTGCAGACGCACTAGCAACGTTGGCCTCCTTGGTTCACAGACCTGATAAGGAAAACATACCAAGCATCACATTTGCTATGCAAAAAGCCCCAGCTTATGGGAACTACATTGGAAAAGTATCAGATGAGCTACCTCCCGTCCACCACCCTTGGTATCAACATATCAAGGAGTATCTGCGAGATGGATCTACACCCACTAAGCTAAGCCTAACTGAGAAGAGGCGGATCCATCGACTTGCTATGAAATTCTACCTAAGCGGAGATGCACTCTGGAAAAGAGATGCAGGACTAGGTCTCCTCAGATGTCTTGACAAAGACCAAGCTCAGAGGCTCATGGATGAGATCCATGGTGGAGTATGTGGCCCACACATGAGCGACCCCTTACTTGTCAAGAAAATCCTCCAAACAGGACATTATTGGCTTACACTCAAGGCTGACTGTGATGATCACGTCAAGAGGTGCTATCAATGCCAGGTCCATGGGAATGTTATCCACATCCCTCCAAGGGAGCTCCACAATATGAGTTCTCCCTGGCCCTTCTCAATGTGGGGAATGGATGTGATTGGGCCCATCGAGCCCAAAGCCAGTAATGGTCATTGATTCATATTCACCATGATCGACTACTTCACCAAATGGGTAGAAGCCGCATCTTTCCCCAATGTTACTAAAGAATTTATCATTGCTTTCATCAGAAACAATGTCGTCTGTCGATATGGACAACCAGAGGTCATTATGTCAAACAATGCTAAGAACCTCAACAACAAAATGATGGAGAAGTTATGCAGTAAATTCCACATCAAACACCTTAACTCCGTCATCTACCTTCCAAAGATGAATGGTGCTGTAGAAGCGGCTAATAAAAATATCAAGAAGATCATGCAAAAAATGTCTGCCAATCACAAAGGATGGCCTGACCTCTTGCCTCTAACTTTATTAGCCTACAAAACTTCTATGCGTACTTCCACTGGGGCAACCCCTTACTCATATGGGATGGAAGCAGTGCTCCCCATAGAGGTGGAAATGGAATCCCTTAGAGTATTGATGGATGCTCAGTTGGATGAAGACCAATGGGTACAAGACAGGTATCACCAATATTCTCTAATAGACGAAAGGAGAACCACGATAATCTTCCATGGTCAATTATATCAGCAAAGGATCGCACGGTCCTACAACAGAAAAGTCTGACTACGGAAGTTCAAACAACATGACTTGGTTTTGAAAAAGATCATTGACAACCAAGATCAATCTAAGGGAAAATTCGCTCCTAACTGGGAAGGCTCGTTTGTTGTCAAAGAGGTATTGACAGGAGGTGCTCTCAGATTGCAGGAAATAGACGGCGATGAATTTCCAAAACTTATCAACTCAGACACCGTGAAACGGTACTATGTCTGAAGTTACCATCAAACAAACATCCTGGTTTTGATCATCCAATCACCAGTCATTCCAGTTTTGAACCCTTCCTTTCTACATATTTTTCTGCCCCTCAGGGAAACATACACTTCAAACTAGCAGCTTGGTTTCCACTTTGCTTCAAATCTTTCATACAATTTCGGTTATCCTGAAGACGGGATTAAACCTTTCACACTTGCAGTTTATCCTGAAGACAGGATTAAACTTTTCTACGCCTGCAGTTTATCCTAAAGACGGGATTAAACTTTTCTATGTTTGTAGTTGGTCCTGAAGATGGGATCAAACTTTTTCACACCTGCAGTTTGTCCCCATTATGGGATCAAAATTTTTTATCCCCGCAGTATAACCTGCACATGGGATTCACACTTCTCTTTGCCTTCAATTCGTCCTGAGAGGCGAACTACGTCGACCTGATCTCCTCTTCAATAGGAGTACGTAGGCAACCATATTCTATATGGCCCGATCGCAATAAACAAAAAAATAAACAAAAACATTTCTGCCCTTTCTCTACAAAAACAAAAACAACAAAAACATTTCTACACCTCTCTGCCTTTCACATTCAGCATTGAACCTCTTACACCAGGTTTGAACTACACAGACTTGATACCCTCTTCAATAGGAATACGTAGGCAGCCATTCATGGTTCAGTCTAACCCCTACTAGAATAAAAATATTTGTCATACGGTACTGGGATCAGCCTTCAATTCATCACATTTCATCGGTTTCAGATTAAAGGGATGGAATTACCCAACCTCTTTTCACAAATAGAAGATTCGGTGACCATCTAAGCTACGATCGTGCCTCGAAGAGCAATACCAACCCATAAGAGATGGAATTAACTAGGCTTCTCACAAATAGAAGTACTGGCGACCATCTGTGGTGCAGTCAATCTCAGAGAGGAAGAAACCATTCTCCTCTCCCCATATCATACAGATACCAGTCCCAAGACACCAAAAATGGTGGGGATTCATACGGTTCAATGATCCGTTCTGAGAGATCGTGCGGTGGCTCAATGTCCACATATAAAGGATAAGTCTAGAATGCATCAAGATCACAAGGCCTTGAAGAAATAGGAAAATATCAAGAAAGTATCAAGGCATAACTAAAAGGGAAGTGAATCAAAATATATTTCCCTGCCATACATAATACTGTTTGATATATACATATGTGATGTACATGACAAAATGGCTAAGCTAGTCTGTGCAGGAAAATACAAAGCTATCTATAGATCTGTATACATGCGGACTATCAGATCTAACATGGCATCCCTCTCTGAAGACGGAGGTAACACTGTGAGCTCCTACCCAAGGGTATCTACACGAGCTAGAAGATCAGAGGATAACTGCATGGTGGCATAATGTTCATCAATGTAAGCACTCATGTCAGCAAGACTGACAGTCATCTGGGATCTCACTGAAGTACTGTCTGAAATGGCCACATCCCTAGCAGATAAGGCGCCATCCCGCTCCACTATCAATGCATCTCTAGTTGATCTAGCCTCATCCCTCTTTAACAGAGCGGCGTCTCTCCCATCAAGAGCTGTCAACATCGCGGCCCTAGCCTAATCTCTCTCATAGGTCATTAGATGTAAGCTCATTCCGATGATGTGTCAATAATATCGAGTAATGATGGCACTCAAAGTTGGGAAAATCCATCACAAATGTTGGCAGCCCAGTAGTCAAATCATCGATGGGAATATCAGCCTCCTCTATAGGCTCCTCATCGTCAGAATCAGTCTCCTACACTGTGGATACTACCACAGCCGATGCAATCTCTGTCTCCATCCATGCGGAATACTCTGCAGAACAACCTGGATGACTGACAGAAAACACAGCCAACTCTCGCTGATCCCAACAGTCATACAACATGGATCTCTCCTCCGCTGATAAATGGTGTGAAGCGAATCACTGACTCACTGCCCCCTCATAAGGGTGAAAATCTTGAAACTGGTCAAACTGATACATCACGGCCAGTGGGTGGTAAGTAATCATGCCCCTCAATCCAGTCAGAGGGAGGTAATCCATGCCCGAAGCATGAGTAATGAAGCTTTAGGGTGAGCTAAGCCCTGAACATGACAATATAGCAAACGGGTCTCTAATCCCTGCCAGAAAAGCTGACCACGATGCAGCAGCTCTACACTCCGCAAGCTGAAAGGAGTATGACATGGCTATATCATAGGTGAAGCAAAACCCCTACCGTCTAAGCGTACCAATCGGTCCCAAGTGTGACATAAACCACACATACAGCATGACCGAACTACCTGTGAACACTCCTGCCGGATAATTGTAGCAGTATGTAGCTGACCTCAGAGTCTCTGCAATGATCATCGGTATAATGGTACGACCCTCCCTGAGAGCTCTCACTGCTATAATGACGCCGATATACAGCTCATCCATATATCGTGGCATGTAGACGTATGACAATAAGCACAACAGTAATACATCCACTCTGGTTGAACGCAAATGGTCCTCCGGTGTGGTGAAATCCCTGTAATGCAGTGCATAACTATCCTCAGAGCCAAATCTGTCAAACAAAAAATGCTGGGATATCACGTGGCTGGATGTGATCTCGTCCTCTACCACTCTACGTCTCAATCCGATGAAGGTCATGAACTGTCTACTCATGTCTCCTATAGCTATACGCATGCAAGGTCTATCCAGCGGCAGCATCGTCAACCGTGCATACTCCTCCAAAGTAGGAGTCAACTCCTGGGTCCCAAATCAGAAAACCTGCCTCTTCGATACCAGTGCTCGAGCATACCCTCTACAAATCCTGTGGGAACCTGAAACATCAACAGGGTCATAGTATGCTATAGCAAATCATCTACAATCACCATGTCTGATGGTAATATACTATCATACCATGAACGCATACCAGCTACCACCAAAAATGGTGGGGTATGATCAATACGACTACCTGTCGAAGAAGACATCTGTACGGGCTGTGTCATAAGACCATCCAGGGGTCAATGCTGAGTATCTCTAGACATACATATGCATAACATAATAACATGCATGATACAATAGATGGAAATATGATATAGGGAATGAAAATGTACATACATTCCTAAATATATCATCATCTAATACATCTTTGTACAACTAAAATATAGGGAAATGGGGCAAAGCTACCCAACAACTCAACAGAGGCCTATCAAAAGATATAACGAGAATGGGGCGAAGCTACCCAATAGCTAACAGAGGCCTATCAAAAGAGATAACAAGAAATACATCAGAAAAAGTCAATAGTGTCAATGTCTACATCATCGATGCTATCCACCTGATGTAACTCCTCCTGAGTCACTGGATCTCTATCTATAGGGATGTCAGGCTTATACAAGGGAGGATCTGCACCGGCAAAACCATATGGGTCACCTGAGGGGGCCAGCGCCAGAGCTGGGAGGATCAAAAGTATCTACCTCAATAGGATCTCTGCCCAAATGCCGGATGAAGAAATGTGCCCGGTTCAACTACCGGGTCAATCTGTCAATCTGTGTCACATAAGTCAGATCTCTGACATAGGCTAGTCAATCCGTCATCATCACGAATCCTGAAACCATATCCCCCATAAACTGTGTGGCACGGGTCTGAGCTCCAATGGTACGAGGGATCCACCAATGCTGGAATATCTCCTGAGTGCAGGGGCCCTCTGACAAAGTAAAACTGTCAATCCCCAACAATGGGGTGTCAATGACGGGTGACTGCGAAACAGGCCAGTAATGCCTGGCAGGAGGGAAGATCGGCATACAGATCTCTCCTGTAGTGCTCCTGATAGCACGCTCTCCTAAGTAGAGCTCCCATCCTCCATTTGTGAAGAGAGGAATCCTGCGGGTGGAAATGACGTACTCAACTCCAGTCGGGTACCCATCCTCAAATCCAACTCCCAAATGCTCCCCAGAGTAGGGAACACATGTGATTACACCCACTGTCAACAACTCCAGTTGTAGGCGACAATGAGTGAAACCCTCAGCAACAGGGACCTCCGCCAGTATAGAATGATGCCATCATCGTCCTTGTGGATAGGTGTCTAAACCTAACACGCTCACAGGATGCAAACATGGAAGCCTCTCAAAGGCCCAAAATCGCCAACACAAAGGCAAACATCTGCTTGTCACCAACACTCTTAACTCAGACACGGAAAAGATAAGAGGAATACTCACCAGCAGAAATGGGTAGAATCCTAACCATGCCTCGGTCAACCCCTGCGATCACATGTGCATTCCCCTGAGGAAGTAGGCAAAGGTGTAGGAACCCCAATCATAGTCTCCTATACAGTCCACGTGTCGAGTGTCGCTAATCAAAGCGAAGGACACCGTAGAGGAATTATTTGCTATAAAGCAGCCCCTAATGATCATCAGGAACAATCGCCAAAGAATGAGGTCCCTGACTCTCACATCATCGGGTATAGGCTCACTCAACAATGGCCATTATAAAGCATCTTCGCCAAAGGACCTGTCACGGACATCCCCGCTTCGAGCGCTTTCGCCTGAACTCCTAACAAGGATCTGATGGCAGTAGGGGTAATATCCGTCGTACAAGGCACTGGATCCCCTCCAAACTCCATACCTGTGATAAACCGCTAATCCATCTGCCATCATCACCTCACACAGCCCAAAGAAATGGAGTGATCGAGTCCGGTGAAACCACCGTTTCAGATAATGCCCCGAGGTAACCCTGTGGACAACGACGGGAAGAATGGAAAAGAACGCTCCAAATCCCTCACCATGTATGTAATCGCTCTATAGTCATCATGCAAGGCCTGATGCATAGAGTGGATGCTAAACCAGTTTCCTCGAGGCTGTGTGAAGTCGGGAACCTACATCAAATGCAGATTAACATCAGAATACTTTAATCTTCATCAATAGGAAACAAGGAAGATTAAGATCTAACTTCATACCTCGTTTGTGTGCAGGTATACTGAAGGATGCCGACTCAAGTCACCCAGAAGATTTGGGTTCACCACTTGAATTCCTGGCAACTCCCTACGGGGAACACGTACAGTAGGAGCAGGAACCTCGACTGGTACATCCTCCTCCTCATCCTCGACATCCGGCACTTCAACCCGGATAGGACGTATCATCGCCTCCACCAAACGACGAGGCTGTCTGACAGACCGGTGCTAAGGCTCTTCAGAAGCCCTCCTCCGCACACCTGAAGTAGTCCTGCGAGAACTACTCGGCTGATCCGGATCCATGATATCTGGACAACAAGTTTCCAAATAACCTCAGAAAGGGTGTGGTAAATTCTTACCTTGAGCTTTTCAACATGCATGCATGCATTGTTTTAACATACATCTACAGTAGAGTTAAAATGCATGACTAATCATTCCTATATTTTGGGAAAATTTTGCCATAACCCCTTTGTAAATGGGACTATCCACATGCACATAGGCATGACTAGGTGGCCATTCAGTAGCACACCTATACACAGTCATATACATCCTATATGCATTTAATACATTGCAGTAAAAAATCCGTAAGTGTAATCTAATTACCAGGATTATTTTTCTTATCTACTTTTACTCATTTGTCCTCAGATAGGATAAGAAATGACAGTAAAAAGTGCAAATTTGACAGTTTCAAAAGTCAAAATTTTTCACATCATTATGTTTAGCATGGTTTAATACTAACATTTGCTATGTTGAATATTTTTTATCAAGTTATATCAGCATGCATATTCACTACTATGTGTCTAAATGCATTTCATGTGATAAGTCATTTTCCAACGGATAGAAATTGGAAAAGAATACATGCATACGTTACCAGGACAGTGAAGAGCACTTGTACGGTAGCAGATTATGTAAAAAGTTGCCCGAACTCAACAAGTCTGATGAGAAGCTCTCAGATTTCCTTTGTCGCGTAGCTTGAAAATTACTTATGAAAGCAACCTTTGGGCTTTACATAGCCACGATTGGTCGTAGGTCCACCTGCGGCACTCCTACATGGGTCCCACACCACCGGCTCGCTCCAGTTAGAGTTACAAAGGAGGTCTCACAATCTAAAAAGGCCAAATCAGGAATAAAAGCGTTACGCGATTGAGCGGAATAGCCCAAAATCCGGGTGTTCAAGTGTCAAACTCTAGCTCCACATGCTCCACATTGGTATTCACCTGCATACGAGGTATACGATACCAGTTGCCTCAGCTTTCATAAATCATGCTCAGCAATACCCCACAAAGGTCCGATGCCATCAATGAGCGCCAGGCAACCCTGACGTATCCCCGACGGGGGTTACAACGCAGAATCTACGAAAATACAAATCAAAGACGTATCCCCGGCGGGGGTTACAACGTCGAAGTTTCAAACATCTATGTATCCCCGACGGGGGTCACAACGCACATCTTACAAACATCCACGTATCCCCGGCGAGGGTTACAACGCATTCAACCATTGATACACACATCAATGAAGGTCAAGCAGCCTTGACGTCATGTCAGCCGATGGCAAGTAAACCCATCGAAAAAACTCATTCGCGTATCCCCGGCGGGGGCCATTGATACACACATCAATGAAGGTCAAGCAACCTTGACAATTCTCCCATCAGGGATATATCTGGTGATGCACACATCAACGAAGGTTAGGCAACCCTGACAACAACAGGCTATTGGCAGTAACTAAAATAGGATGAGGGAATATGTTATACACATCCTCAAGCAGATAAAGCTTTATCTCCACATATCTCTTACACACAAGAGGTACCTCTATGGAATATAAGCCAGTGTCTAGGATTCATGACTTTGGTGATAGCCCCAACGTCAACGTCCTTGAAGACTTGGATCGCATGTCCAATCCATCACTGATTGTCATCCCAGTAGGATTACATGATAGTCATGCATCGTACATTTGCATCATGTTGATGCACATAGCATCATGTTTATTTCACTTGCATTTCAAGTGTCTAGGATTCTTTATCCTATCCATGCCTTGCATTGCATGAATATGATAAAGAGGGCATCTCAGAGACACTCAAAATTTTTCTCACATAATATTACTAACATTACAGGAGGGCAGAATCATCTTTTGGAGATAACCCTGGAAGACAGCTCACATGCATTTCGGATACCACTGGAAGTTCGGTCTCCATTCCAGATACTACCGGAGGATCAGTTCAATACCCGAACCACACACCGGGAGTCTCATTCTCAACCCCGGAACACACACTGGAAGGATTTTTTCCAACCTCAGAGATAACCCCGAGATTCGTCCTTGGCGATAACCCCAAGGAATGTTGTTGCAGTTCCGGCGATAACTCCGGAAATGCTTGTTTCAAATACCTGCGATCAGCTTCAATCTCATACCTCCTGCCGAGGCACTCATCTCTCAAACCCGAATCTAACATCGGGTACACAGGCATTTACAAGATGACAATGCGGCATTTAAACACTTGCAGCAGTCCAATAGATGTAACCCTGAGCAACGTCTGCTTTCAACTCAAACCGGCGATAACCCCGACGAAGAGTTAAACATTATCTTGCCACATCATCTGCGCGTCATCTCGACACTTCAATACATACATACATACAAATATGTCCTTCAAGAACCAGGATATCCAATCCCGAGTGACTATTACGCATGGCAGTACACCGGATATAATTTGAAACTTGAAGATCATGGGCATGGTCCCCTCTTCCTGACTTCGTACAACCTCTAATCCATCTCATTACGTAACTCTCGACATAAGCTATCCGAAGAAGGTCACATATACATCGTTCAGAAGCTCGGATTGAAGTTCTGCAAGTTTTAGCGGACATTACAGTGCATGAGTGCATGTACTTCGAGACGACGGGACCCGCAAAGCCCGGGCCCACCACGACCAATTGCAGTAGTAATCATGGATCTTGCAGTACACTCTGCGCCATCGATTCTATAAATATATAGCCGGGGTCAGCCATTTTGAGAGAGAGAAGAGAGAGAAAAGACGAGGAAGCCCTGTCTATTTTACTCTGTAAACACTCATATTGAGTGTTTCCTCTTTTGTCAGCTCACATATAGATATCTTTTGTCCGGTGGGAACTGAGTATTTATCCACATAGAGTCATAGAAGTCTACTTTGGCAGCCCACTGTAAGCCTTCTTACATTCTATAACGCTTTCTTGTCATATTATCACACACTGTTGTACACGTTGAGAGTCGTGTAAGTGTGTTTGCCTGGACTTCTGTCCGTGGTTTTTATTTCTGTCTGTATATATATACTTATATATATATATATGTATATATTTTTTATACGGACTAACATTATCGAGTTATGCCTCGATTGAGCTGAACTTGATGCGAGCGTTTATTGGCTTATATATATATATATATATATATATATATATATATATATATATATATATATATGTTGTCGACTTTGTCCGATGAGCCTAGAACTTTGATCGAGGCGTTTAATTACTTATATATATATATATATATATATATATATAAGCGTTGTCGAACTCATCGATGAGCCTGAATTTAGTCCGGAGCGTTTAATTGCTTTTATATATATATATATATATATATATATATATATATATATATATAAACTGTTGTCGGACTTCTATATCGATGAGCCAAGACTTGATGCAGTGCGTTTAATTGCTTTTATATATATATATATATATAAAAGCTGTTATCGGACATATCCGATGAGCTTGGATTTTACATCCATTGCATTTATCGCTTTTATATATATATATATATATATATATATATGCATTTTTCCTCGCTTCGAGTTCACTTCGTTGGCGCTTGATAGCTTTTTACAACTTTATTTACATTCAAGTCCCACAGGAGTTCACTTCATGGCGGTGATAGCATTTACTCCTTTATTTACATTTCTCGATCCCCATGGAGTTGCTTTGTGGTGGTGATCATGCATATATATATATATATATATATATATATATATATATATATATATATATATATATATATAATCGCTATCGCTTTCCATATACAAATTGTAGTATCATGTGAGACTAGGAATCATGCGATCACTGATTCATCTCTTCAATCTAGATTCTGTTCCCATGATGGACTTTTTTCCAAATTGTAAAGTAGCTTTATACATTATTTACAAAGGTGTCGAATTTCCTTGGATGGCTGTCATGCCCATAAGGATTTCGACAATGCTGTATATTATTTTCTCGTAGATGCTTCGCATCTCGAAATTAAAACCAAACTAGCCGAACATTTTAATAATAAAATGGAATTATCAAAGGCCTCAATTACTATTGAGCACAGGGTTTGAAAAAACTTTTTCATAAAAATACATTGCTATATCTTGTTTAAAACTGAATTTTCTACAAAAATTCAAACCCTATGTATATAGGTGCAACGAGGCATAGCACCACTTCCAGATAATTGCACATTGCTCCACACACACACACACACACATTCATATAACAGTTTCTTTGAGAAGTGGCAGTCACCGTGGCAACATGGATGCCGGGGGGTGCCTAACACCTTCCCTCCACATAACCAAGCCCCCGAACCCTTAATGAATCTCAGTTTCACATACCCGTTTAGCAGTGTCGCATCACTAGGTCAATGTGCAAACCTTTTCGGTTGCGTTGGTGCAACTAGTTAAACACACCAACTGGCGACTCTTAAAGTCCAATCGTCGACATTACACATGTCAGACCTTTTTCACTTGTTTTTTCAAACAAATCTCACATTAACATGAGAACACCAAAGAACAAGTAACGAAAAGGGACATTAAAAAATCCCGACGTCGACAATGAGTGTTAAAATTTAATTTTTACATTATAGTGTTATAGGACCAAGAGTAGGAATATTATTAATAATTAATGAGTTTTGTTATTACACTACTAATGTGACTTGACTATGTGAGTAAAACCAATCCATACATGAAGTAGATACTTAATTGTATACAGAGTATATGTAGTAACTAATTATGTCATGATAACATGTATATAGGGTATTGTGATTCGAGTTATTAAGGTTTAGCTTACACTCAAGGCAAGTTTCTAAACCTTACCTCTTAATATTGAGCAAGTTTTCTTATCTTTAACTTGTTTCGTAGTATGCAAGTTCTTTAACTCTATTTTTACAATTGTGCAAGTTTCTTTACTCTACCTTGTTTATTATTGAGCAAGTTATTCCTAATCTTATTTACACAATTTAAATATATGCGTGCAAAGCTATTTAACCTAACTCTTACTTTGAGAAGGTTTCCTACTTTAACTTGTTTGTAGCATGCAAGCTTATCGTTCAAATTACTATTTATTATGCATGCTCGATAATTCAATTCTAAAAAACATTCTAACCTTAGCTTAATATTGTCCAAGTAAGGTATGTTACGTTATTCAATGTTTATGCTTTTAGTTCATTTCTAAAGCATAACCCTAACACATAAATTTTGATTCATCTATGACTTATTCCATAACCTATTGTTATTTTATTTTATTCAACTAATCCTTAGTTGATGTTCGTTGAATTCTAAAAATTACCTTGAAACGTATCCAAACAAAACTTACTTTGGTGTGGACTTGTATTCTAAATGTTGAGATGAACAACCCTGTCACAGGGGATAATTTATGCATAGCGTTTAGATATTTGTTCACAATACATGGTACGAAGAGCTGATCCCCCTAAGTACGAGAAGTCCCTATAGTCTTATGACTATTAAAGTTTAAGTTAAAAGAATACTTATAACTATAGACATAGTTCGTGGTCTTATGACCCTCAGAAATATATTTTAGACTCTGATTATCATTGATAGAGCATATTATTCAGTTTAATTTTCCGCACTTGATATTTGTATTTAAAGGTTAGATGACCTAGGAGATTTTTATTGATTTAATCCTTTAATGTGAAGGTTTATTATTAAATTTTATTATATTTGGGTAGTTAGAAATGAATGTTTTAATCAAGTAAACGCCAAATCTTGTGGGAATGAAGTACCCGGATTTGGGGGTGTCACATAGAACATATACACTTATACACTTAATACTGCAAGCCTTCACCAAAAATTTTATAAATCACAAAATTCCTTCCCAGAATTGTCAAATCCATTCACTTATTTTTTGTCTAGGTTTATTATTCAACCTTTAATCCATCATTTAAGATTTAAATAATTTTCTAAATTCTCGGGTCATCACAAACTCTTCTTCCTAAATCACACCTTCAAAATGAGAAATTCTTATTCTATGGTATTGTGAGTATTTTCTTGAGTATAAGGATATTTTGAAGGTAGTTTTTTTCTACAAGATTTTCTCAGAATAATATCTGATATTCCGGTCAAATCCAATTTTTACTAAGGTAAAGGATATTATTTTATTTCAATACTCGTAAGAAATATTGTTTTCTTTTATACTCCATAGTATGGAAGAGATATTATTTTATTTCGTATTCCTAAATTTAAACTTACTATGGTAAGTATTGCTTCTATAATTCCTGAAATTAGAAGAATATCCTTGATATTTGCGCTTCATCCAGTATCTTTTCATGAAAATATTATTCTGAGCATTCTTGATAAGTTTTATCTTTTTCATGCCGGAGTACTATTCACGGGGTACTATTCCCAAAGTACTATTCATGGGGTACTATTCACCCGAGGTACTATTCATGACAAAAATTGTTTTCTTTTTGGTCCAAATTATTTTTAATATAATATTATTCTTTAATTTTACTCCACAAAGCAGTATCATGTTGATAATTTGGACATTATTGAATTTTGGATAAATTCAATTATAAATCTTTAGAATTTATCCTTTGCTTGCATTTAATTGAATTCTTATATCATTGCCATCATCCTCATGTTTATATTTTTATGAAAGTCATCTTTGGTCCGTAGTGCATAGATGGACTGTTGATTGGTATGATTATGACCAGGGATCATTTGGTGTAATCATGACCCATAATGTTACAAATGATGTGGTAAAAGTCCTCATTGGCCCGTAATGCATTGATGGACAGTTGTTGGCATGATCATGACCATTGGTGATAATAATGAATATCATTGGCCCGTAGTGCATGGATAATTCAGTGATGTGGATTATTTTTAAGCTGAGTCTCAGCGATAAAATTGATGATAAACTTTTAAATCATAGAAGATAGTAGATGTCATGCTCTACTTGACTCTTCTAATGGATTGTTTGTTCCGCTGCAGTTAAACTTGTGGTCTATTATATTCTATAAGTTTAACACTGTTGAAGGCTAACGATAATTTATTCTGCATTATCTTAGTCATAATATTCTTTACTGGGCTAGTTGAGCTCACCCTTTGCTTTCATTGTTCTCTTTAGGAAATGAGAATATAGCTGGGACTAGTCGGGGAATGAAGTGACGGTCCAGATGGTTATTTTAGTAGTCCACATTATTCTATGAAATATTGTTATAATAATTGTAATAAGATTGAATTTGAGTTTGGATATTATCTAGAAGACAATATTCGTGTTAAAACTCTCAACATATGTTTTGTCGTATTACACGATAGTTGTATTAATTAAGTTGTATTTGAATTTTGTACCATGTATTTGGCGACTTAGAATGGGTGATGTATACCTATTTTGGGGGCGTCACAGACACAATCATTGGTGGACCCCATAATGAAATAACTGGCGGATATAGAAAGCGACAGAAATAACCTTTTTATAAAAATAACGGCAAAACTTTTAGCGTTAAACTTTTGAAATATCCAGTGATAAAATTACTATAATGCGCGTTGTTGCACAGTAGCACACGGTATTGCACAGTATCTCTGATTACTGATGCTTACGTAAGAAGTCACTCAATTTTGTTCAATAATTGCCACAATAGTTACTGCATAGTATCTCATATTATTGATTCAATTATTGTCATAGTATCATCTGTAATATTTTATATTATTAAATCAATAATTGAGACAACACAATTATTCATATTATTATTTGCATTATTGACAATGTCTAGAAAGTTCTGTCAAGGAAAGGGGTTAGGTCATCTAATTGCGCGCCAATCAGGAGAAATCTTTATCGGAAAGCCCCCTCTTTCTTGGGAATGATCTGGTTGTCAATATTGTAAATTATAATATTAATGATGAATAATTGTTAAAATATTGAAAATATGTTTATTGAAGATAAGTGAATTACAAAAGTTAATGGGGAATAATGCAAACTTAGAAAACTTTAGGAGTACCAAAGTGTAATAAGTTAATCAATCTGGACCGTCAGTGGTGGTTTTAATAGTAAATCAATATGGACCACAAGTGATGGTTTTAATAGTAAATCAATCTGGACCGTAGGTGGTCGTTTTAATAGTAAATTAATCTGAACTATTAGAGGTGGTTTTAATAGTAAATCAATCTGGACCTTAGGTGGTGGTTTTAATAGTAAATCAATCTGGACCGTTGTTGGTGGTTTTAATAGTAAATCAATCTGGACCGTCGGTTGTGGTTTTAATAGTAAATCAATATAGATCGTCGAATGTGGTTTTAATAGTAAATCAATATGGACCGTCCATTTTAATAGTAAATCAATCTGGACCGTCCGTGAATCAGTTATTATTTAGTCCATTATCCTATAAATAGAAGCTTAATTCTTCTTTCATTCTCACCAATTCACTAAGACTCACAAGAGAAACTGTAGAGAGAGAAACTATATAGAGAAAGAAGAAGAGTATTCTGTTACTTCACTATTGCAACATCCAGTCTTCTATTAAGGTAAGGGGTGTTATGTTCGTATGGTAAGGTGTTATTTCTTTTCATATTCTTAAATCTAAACTTACTATGGTAAGTATTGCTTCTATAATCCCTAAAATTAGTAGAATATCCTTGAGTTTTGCGCTTCATCTAGTATCGTTTCATTGGAATATTGGTCTGAACTTTCTTATTAAATTTCTATATTTTCACTCGGGATACTATTCAGGGGTTACTATTCACTCAGATATTATTCACTCGGGGGTACTATTCACTCGGATATTATTCACTCGAGAGTACTATTCATGGGGTACTATTCACGACAAAAAATGATTTCTTTCTATTCAAAATTATTTTTGATACATGAATATAAATCTTAAATTTTACTCCACATTTAGTTATTATGTTGACAATTTGGATATTCTTGAACTCTGGATAAATTAAATGATAAATTTTCTAATATTTATCCTTGATCTCACTTGATTGAATCCTTATATCATTTTTATCATTCTCATGTTTATATTGTGGTTAAAGTTATCATTGGCATGAAGTACAAAGATGGACTGTTGATTATTGATTTTACAGTATTATATTTTTGGCCCGTAGTGCAAAGCTGGACAGGTGTATGACATGATCATGACCTATAATATTACAGACAAATGATGTGGTAAAAGTCATCTTTGGCCCGTAGTGCATAGATGGACTATTGATTGTCATGATCATGACCATTGGTTTTATAATTGAATGTCTTTGGCCATAGTGCACTGACAGACAATTGATTTTGAATGATCATGACCATTGAATTTATAGTTGAATATCTTTGGTCGTAGTGCAAAGATAGACAAATGATTGGTATGATCATTATTATTATATTTGAATGTCTTTAGCTTTTGGGGCAAGGATATTGAGTGAAAGTTCTATTAAGCTATTGTGGTAAGGACATTAAGTGAAAATTCTATTAAGCCTTTGTGGCAAGGAGAAACTATTTATTATTGGTTTTATAGTTGTATGTCTTTGGCCCGTAGTGCAAATATGGACTATTGATTATTGGTTTTACAGTTGTATGTCTTTGACCCGTAGTGCAAAGATGGACTGTTGATTTACATGATTATAAATATGAATTGTGAATTTATCTATAATCTTTGGTGGTTCAGGTGAAGACATGTGATGAAAGTTTTCTTTATCTTGGGTACAACAAAGAACTGTTGATGGGTATTACAATAATGAAATATTAATGGACTTTTAATATGGAGGAGATAGTAGACATTATGTTTTACTTGACTCTTCTAATGGATTGTTGGTTCCGCTGCAATTGTTGATCTAAAACTTGTTATCTATTGTATTCTATCAGATTTTTCCCTATTCAAGACTAAGGATAATTTGTTCTACATTATCTTAGTCTTAATATTCTTTACTGGGTTGGTTGAGCTCACCCTTTTCCTTTTGGTTCCATTGTTCTTCTCAGGAGACGAGAATGTAGCTGGGGACTTGTCGGGAAGTGAAGTAATAGTTAAAGATGTTTTTTATAGCAGTCCTCACTATTTTGTAAAATAATGAGATAATAATTGTAATGAGGACTTTATTTGAGTTTGGATATTGTCTACACGACAATATCTGTATTGAAACTCAGAATGTATGTTTTGTCGTATTTTACACGATAATTAATAGTTGTATTAATGAAGTTGTATTTGATTTCTGTACCATGTATTTGGTGACTCAGAATGGGTTGTGTGGACCTATTCTGGGGGCGTCACATGTTACAAAACACGAGCTTATAAGTGTTTAGAAAGAATAATCACTTAGTTTAGATCACTCAAGCAGGGGTTACAAGCTGAAATGGATAGAGTTTTCTCTACTTTTTCATTTTTTTCCTTTTTCAAATAAGCTTCCAAGAGCTCATATTTAAAGACAAGATGGCCGCGAGTCAACCCGCGGAAGCCGCAGGTCTACTTGTGGCTTCCTCGGGCCATGCGGGTCTCGTCGTCTCGAAGTACATGCACTTAGGCTACGCGTTGTCCGCTCGAATCTTCATAACTTTTAATCCGGACATCGGATAAAAGAGTGTTGTACCTTTTCGAAATGTTTTTGTTGAGAGCTACACAATGACATGGGATTAGAGACTGTACGAAGCTGGGAAGATGGGTCCATGACTAGATCTCCAAGTCTTCAAAGTCTATCCGTTGTACTATCTTGTGCAGTTGTCACACGTGATTTGAGCTATGGTTCTTGTGGGACACCTTGGTACGTAGTGTGGTTTGAATTATATTGAGACGACATGAATGTGACGTTGAGGTGGAAAAATGACAATTTTGCCCCCACTGGGGTTATCTTCGGCTTTAGCATAGATGTAAGAGTCATTTCTCATGGTTATCTCTGAGATTGGCCTGCTGTTGATGTTGAATGTCCTCAGGGTTATCTCTGAGGTGTGCTTAACTTCCCGGGGTTATCTCTGGGGTTGAACTATATCCCTCGGGGTTATCTTCGAGGTTGAAATTGACTCTTCTGAGGTTATCTCAGGAGCTTGAACTGGATCCCTCGGGGTTATCTCAGAGGTTGGAACTGGATCTCCCAGGGTTATCTTTGGGATTAAAACTGAATCTCTCGGGGTTATCTTCGAGATTGAAAACTGGACTTCCCGGGGTTGTCTCCGGAGTTAAAACTGATTTGACTTCCAGAGTTATCTCTAGAAGACGATTCTGCCCTCCTATAGAGTTCAAACTGATGGAGTTGACAATGATGACCATGTTGAATTGCTTCGATTTCTAATTGACCAGTAATTTCCAAAGCTTTTATCACAGGAATCTCCTGACGCCATGCTGGGGTAATTTCTAGTGGTTTGAACTTTCCATCAGTGCTATTTGAGCATGATTTGCTAACAAGTCGCAAAGATGTCTTCGAAACTCTTGGAGTGGATGTTCCTCTATGGTTGAGACCATAGGATGTTGACATTGGGGTTATCACCAAAGTCGTTAATCCTTTGCACAGGCTTTCCACCGAAGATGTCATTCTCTTTTTGTGAGTTACTCTTGGGGATTACATTTGATCATTGGGAATCTATATACAGATTCCATCATCGATCCTCCCCGATGAGGATGTTTTTTTGTGGTTTGTATGATCAGGTTTCTCTGATGCTTCGTTGGAGTTATTGTCAATAACTGGTAATGTCAGGGATATATGACCCTCGGTTAAGTAGCTTTCAATGGATGGCATCATCGGTCCACCTCTGATGCTTCACTGGAGTTATTGCCAACGAATGGTGATGTCAGGGATGCCTGACCTTCGTTGAAATAGCTCTCAACGATGACAGATGTCCGAAATCTCTGCTGGAGATGTAGTTCTGACGAGATATCGGCTTTTGATTGCAATATATTACAACCTCAGGTTGATAGCATCGGATCTTCGCAATGCATTGTGAAGGGTAGCTATCAATAGTTTTGGTTATCGGCTTGTGAACCCTATATCCGGGTGAATACCAATGACTAATATGTAGACCCGCAGTTTGGTCTTTGAAATCAGGATTTCAGGCTTTTCCACTTAATCATGTAGCATTTTTTTCCCTGATTTGACTTTTTAGCTTGTGGGACCTCCTTTGTAACTCAAATCGGATCAAGCCAGCAGGGGTGGGGACCACCCAGGGTAGCCAGAGGTAGACCCGCGGCTACTGTGAGTTGACCCGCGACCACCCGTGGGCTATATCTCACTTACCTTTCCCTTTCACAAGTCATTTTCAAGTTGAAGTAATATAGAAAATCCAAGATTTCTTATTCAGATCTACTGAGTTTTGGTTGCTTTCAGTAAAATCTATCGCCGTAAAATTGTTCTGCACTATCATGGTAACGTTTACATGTTTTCTTTTCCAGTTTTGAGCATTGGAAAGTGAGATATCATATAGAATGCTTCAAGACACATAGTAGTGAATATAAATGCTCATATGACTTGATAAAAATTATTCAACACAGTAAATGCTAGTATTTTACCATGTTGAACGTATTGATGTAAAAAAATTAACTTTTGAAATAGTCAAGTTGGCACCTTTTTCTGCTATGTTTTCATCCTATTTGAGGACAAGTGAGCAAAGGTTTTGAACCAAAGCAATCCTGGTAATTAGGCTACCCTTATGGATACGATTTTGATGTTTTTTTATGCATATAGGATGTTTATAACTCTGAGTTGGTGTGCTACTAAATGGCCACCTAGTGATACCTACGTGCATGTGGATAGTCCTTTTTACAAAGCAGACTCTAGAAAAAAAATTCACGAGTCTAGGCATTGAATGATCATGCATTTTTAACTCTACTATAGACGTATGTTAAAGTAATGCATGTATACATATAGCTATGAACTGCATTTAATGAGCTCCAGGTTAGAATTTACCACACCCTATCTGAGGTGATTTGGAGACTTTTGTCCATATATATGGATCAAGACCAGTTGAGTAGTTCCTGTAGGATTTCTTTAGGTGTGAGGAGGAGAGCTTCAGATGTGCCTCGGTCTCGCCCAGCCCCTCACCGGTTAATGGAGTTAGTGATTCATCATATCTGGGTTGAGAGATCGGATGTTGAGGAGGAGGAAGAGGATGCACCCATTGTGGATCTTGCTTCTTCTTTTTCTATTCCCCTCAGGGAGCTTCCAGCTATAAATGTGATGATTCCAGAGCTTCTAGATGATTTGAGTTGTCACCCCTTGATCTATCTTCATGAGAACGAGGTAAAAGTCGTGTTGATCTTCCTTTTCCCATTTGTGGGGGAAAGGGTTTTGATTTTGATTTGCATTGTGATGCAGGTTCCCGGCTTTATGCAGTCTATAGGGAATTAGTTCAGTATACATTCTCAGTACCAGACTCTTCATCCAGAGTACCGAGAGGTGGTGCATGCTTGGGGCTTCAAGGCTTTCTTTTCCATCCTCCCCCATCATTGTCCTTGGGGTTACCTTAGGGCTTTGTCTGAGTACTGGTTTCTCCAGACCCAATCTCTCCATTTGTTGGATTGTGAGGTGATGATGACACCGATGGATTGGCAATTCATTACTAGGATGGAGTTTTCCATGGCGCCAGTGCCTTTGGTGGCAGACATTTCCTCGACTGCCATCAGATCCTTGTAGGGAGTCCCGGCTACGGCGCTCAAGGGCAGGACTGTTTGTTCTGGTCCCTTGAGTGTAGATGTTGTGAGTGGGGCTGTGACGCCCCCAAATTCGGGTATCTTCCAACCCGACATATGGTGCTCCACTGTACTAACATCCATACAATCATTCCATTGAAATACATCAAAATGAATGTATTTACTAACTTTTATTACAACCAAAGTACAATCCTTCCCAAGTTCATAAACCGGTTACATAGTTCATTGTTCATAATGTATAATACATATAAACATTCTAAACTATTACATAACGGCTAAGCATCCATCTTAGCTATGCCCTTATCTCATTTGGCATTCACAGTACGTTCATCCTTAACTGCAGTTATATAATTCACGCAAGAAGTGAGCATGACAGCTCAGCAAGTTTAATCAAGGATAACAGGAATACCACATTCGTGAATTATATAACAATTCTGACATAACTGAACAATAGTTATGAAGTATTATGAATCAATAATACTTTAACGGTTAATAACATCAATTCCCAAAGTATAGAATAGATTAGGAATTCTGAACAGGTCGATAGACCATAAACAATAACTTTCGGTTTTCATACTTGAAAAGGAGTCCACAGCACTAAGGTCGTTCATCCGATAACTTACGAGCACTTCTAGGTGATCAGCCTATAGTACTCTATGTTGATCAACACTCATTCATTAAACGTATTTACATTTAATATTTTTGGCAAACTCACATGCCCGTCGAAATATCGATGAAAAATACTTTTGTTTGTTCATAGACAAACCTTTCCTTCACGTCCGTACCAATTACTTGGCATAGGATAGCATTAACATTTCTATATAGAAAGATATGAATCAAAATCAATCTATATATTACGAATAGTCTAGCTGAGTTAAAATCTGGCATTGACCCTTTCTTTAAAACCCATCATGCAATTCAGTTCAACGAATCACATATAACTTGGCTAACATGAAAGTTAGACAAGCGTTAAGAAAACTTGCCTTTTCAAATACCTTCAAATAATTTACTCAACTCGACCACGACCTTTCTGAGAATCTACATGATATATTCACATAACACACTGTAATTAGCTATCAAACAACTATTCAAATTGTTCCTACAAGCTTCTTTCTCTGCTATGTCTTTGTTAACTTAATATCATTTACTAAAGTCAACAAGACTTATTACCCTTCGTCCCGGTTTATTACTCAACTTTCTTTTATTAACCGGACTCGAACATTGTTGATAAAGTATCAACTTTGTTCATCGATTTTAACTTACTAACATGCATAATATTCCTAAGTTTCATACCATATACCTTAGTATAGGTAGAATAGGAATAACTTTAATACACTTATGAAGTGTACAAACATCATCCCTTTAGGTCCCCGAACAAATGAAGTTTAAAACCTAAGTCATTGTCTAAGGTTCACCACTCATACATGGCCACGACCTAATAATAGTATTTGGCGATGGCTGCTGGCTTCCGATTAGCGATAACAAGGCCCTCGACTTCGGACTGCTACACATGAACGATGTTGTTGCAACACCATTTAGCGATGTTCAATTTTATCGTGTCGACGCTTCTGCTAGCGGCGATTTATCTTATGTATGTCTGCCATGGCAGCTGCACCTCGATACTGAATCTCGAAATTTTTAAAAATATTGCAAAATTCCCGGGGCCGTAACTTCTTCGTTTTAAGCCCGATTTGGTCCGTTCAAAAGCTTACACATCACAAATAATGTAATCTATGCGTTCATATAAGAATTCGACACTTTGGAATCTGTTAACTCAAAATTGACCATTGAGTTCATTTTCTAAATGTTCAGAAACGTTAATGAGCGTTCAATGCTTGTTTTCTTCGTTTTAAGTCAGAATCCGACGATTCTCGGACCCACAACTCTTAATCACCCTATCTCACGAGTTAATATTGAAAACCAACGTTTTCAAGTCTCACGGCAACTTTTGACCCTTAATCCAGAATTCAACGTTTTCGACGTTTTAACGTCTATTTTCGTAAAATTCGCCATAACTTCGCTACTAGGGTTCTCTAAGCCAAATCACATGGAATTCTCCATAGATTTCATATCTACATCCTAACCAAACAAGATGCATATACTAACGTATTGATGGAGCTCAATCGTTTATCAATGATCGATCTCAACTATCAATATTTCAATGGTTCAAAACTATTTCAAACCTTATGATTCTTATAATCTCATGACTTATAGATATTGAATCTATAAAAAGCCATCAATAATTTCCTATACAAGACATATACTAACCATCTATGATTATCCAATAAAAGAAAAATCAAAAAGAGATGGAAAATGAAGAGCAAGAAGTATTACCTCAAGCTTCTTAAGAAATCTCTTGGAAGAATAAAGGTTAAAGCTTCCAAAGTGAAGGACTTATATGAATAACTCTCTTTCTCTCTCAAAATAATCTAGGTTGGCAAGTTTCAAAACTCTCAAATGCTGTGATCTAGCCTTCTATTTATAGAAAACAAGAATGGAGGGTATAATTGTCATTGCACACATCACCTCCTTACTATTCACTCTTGGTCACCAAGTAAAATACTTGGTGATCAAGCCTTATGCTTGGAGTACACAACAAGGTGGCCGGCCCACCCATGTATTAAGACATCCCATGGGTTTCCCCATGGGTTTTACCCATTAGGTGACCCACCGGATCGCCCCACGGTTCGGTTTTAATGAATTGGGCTTAAGTAAATAAACATTGGGCCTTGACTTGGGCGTAACCCATTAATCTCTTTGGGCTTAGTCATTCAATAGATTGGGCTAATCATAATCCAATACAAATGAATTAATCATTGAGACTTAGGTTAATTCTATAATACGCATCGTATTTTACACGTACAATTCACGTATTCCCTTCGTATACCATACGTACAATTATCGTATTGTACTTCGTATTTACTCAACGTATTATACATAGACACTAAAAAATATCATTAATGTATAATACTCACATTAACCTTAACGCATTTCTTCCTTCTACATATTATTTCCTTCTAAAATCAATATACTCAACCCTTAGGTTTTTAAGTCTGCGGTAAAATGCGTTTGCCATAAATGAAATATTATCGGATATTCCATCTAATCTCGATATTCTATCATCACGCGTTTTTCTAATTTCAAAATAATTCCCGACGAAAAGCGGATGAATAGTGTTTTTACGAAAATTTCTCGGAAAACAATTATTTTCGTTCTGGAAATTCCAAACAATTATTTCTTACACGTAGCCCGAATACTAACCACGTTAGCACATTCTAGGTCATAGAACAACCTTCACATAGCTTACTCACAAAGAAATCAATTAAATTCATTTAATTCACATAATCAAATAAAAATTTAATTATCATAAAAATTCGATTTTCTCGGGCGTTACATTCTTTCCCCCTTATAAGGATTCTATCCCCAGAATCTTAGCTTATAATTACATAAACAAATGAGGAAAGTCTTCCTTCATTTTACTTTTGAGCTTCCACGTTGCTTCTTCAGCATTGTGGTTTCTCCATAACACCTTCACTGAAGGTATTACCTTATTTCTTAAAACCTGTTCCTTCCTATCAATAATTTGAACTGGAAGTTCCTCATAGGACAAGTCTTTTTCTATTTGAATAGATTCATACTCTATTACGTGTTTATAGTCCGGTTTATAAGGACGCAACACTGACATGTGAAACACATTATGAATGCGTTCCTTCTCTAGAGGTAAGGCTACTTCATAAGCCACCTCTCCTACTCTTCTTAAAATCTCAAAAGGTCCTACAAACCTTGGACTTAACTTCCCTTTCTTTCCAAAACGTATCTTCCCCCTCCAAGGTGATACTTTCAGAAAAACAAAAGATCCTACATCGAATTCTCTATTCTCTCTGTGAGGATCTGCATATTTTCTCTACCGGTCTTGAGCCGCAACTAATCGAGTACGTATTAACTTCACCATGTCTGCCATCTACTGTACCATCTCAGGTCCCAACATTCGACGTTTACCCACCTCATCCCAACACAATGGAGTTCGGCATTTTTTTCCATACAACGCTTCGTAAGGCGGCATGCCTATACTAGCGTGAAAACTATTATTGTACGAAAATTCCACCAACGGTAGATATTCATCCCAACTCCCTTTGAAATCCATAATGCAAGATCTTAACATATCTTCAAGCGTTTAAATTGTCCGCTCACTCTGACCATCCTTCTGAGGATGATACACCGTACTCAATCTTAACTGTGTTCCCATTTGCTCTTGCAAACTCCTCCAAAAGTTTGATGTGAATCGTGGATCACGATCTGACACGATCGAAACAGGTACTCCATGTCTGGAAATAATTTCCTTGACATACAGCTTAGCTAACTGATCTAGGTTATACCTAACTCCTATTGGTAGAAAATGAGCCGATTTTGTCAATCGATCCACTATCACCCAAATATCATCGTATCCTTTTCTGGTTGTCGGAAGTCCCACCACAAAGTCCATCGTGATATGCTCCCATTTCCACTCTGGAATTTCTAACGGTTGTAACAACCCGATAGGTCGTTGGTGTTCAGCCTTAACTTTTTGACAAGTTAGGCACCTGCTAACATATTCTGCTATCTCCCTCTTCATGTTCGGCCACCAAAAGTTCTGACGAAGGTCTTGATACATCTTAGTACTACCGGGATGTATCGAGTACCTCGAACTATGGGCCTCCATCATAATTTCTTCTTTTAATTCGGGATCATTCGGAACCCAAATTCTTCCTTCAAAACGAAGTAATCCCTCTTTATCGAGGTTATACTTAGTCTTCTCTTCATCTTCTATCCTCTTCTGTATGTGCTTGCACTCCTCGTTGCTTGATTGTACTCCCCTAACCCGTTCCGCTATGGTTGGTTGGGTTTCCATGGAAAATAACATCTCCACTGCTTCTTCCGGTAACTTAACTTCTAACTCCATTCTTGTCATTGCTGTTATCAACTCATTCTGAGTTGTTAATATTGACAGTTTCTCTCTACCCTTCCTACTTAGCGCATCGGCTACTACATTTGCTTTCCCCGGATGATATAAAATATCACAGTCATAATCTTTTATTAACTCTAACCACCTTTTCTGTCTCATGTTCAACTCCTTCTGTGTGAAGATATATTTCAGACTTTTGTGGTCCATGTATATCTCACACTTCTCACCATAAAGATAATGCCTCCATATCTTTAGGGCAAAACTACAGCTGCCAATTCCAGGTCATGAGTAGGATAAACCTTCTCATAATCCTTCAATTGACGTGACGCATACGCAATAACCTTTCTATGCTGCATGAGCACGCAACCCAGTCCTTTATGCGAAGCATCGCTATACACTACGAAATTTCCTGTATCGTCTGGTAAGGACAATACAGGTGCCTCACTTAACCTCTTTTTCAACTCCTGAAAAACTGTTCTCACATTTTTTCGTCCACACATACTTCACCGACTTTCTTGTCAGATGTGTTAACGGAGTAGCTATTTTAGAAACGTCCGGAATGAACCTTCTATAATATCCCGCTAACCCCAGAAAACTCCAAACCTCGGTTGGCGTTTTCGGTTGTTCCCATTCATTAACTGCTTCTACTTTTTCCGGATCCACATAAATGCCATCCTTATCAATAACATGCCCTAGCAACTGCACTCTCTCAAGCCAAAATTCACACTTTGTGAATTTCGCATACAACTTCTCCTTTCTTAGTGTTTCCAACACTATTCTTAAATATTCTGCATGATCTTCTGGCGTCTTTGAATAGACTAGAATGTCATCAATGAACACTACTACGAACTTGTCTAAATATTGTTTGAACACTCTATTCATCATATCCTTAAATGCAATTTGGTGCATTAAACCCAAAACGACATTACGAAACTCATAATGACCATCATACAGAAGTTACGAACGCAGCGTCCTTAGGTACATCCTCCTTCCTCACCTTTAACGTGATGATACCGATGCGTGAATCTATCTTAGAAAAATACTTTGCCCCTTTCAACTGATCAAATAGATCATCGATCCTGGGCAACGAGTATTTATTCTTAATCGTCAACTTGTTCAACTCTCGATAGTCGATACAAAGTCTTAATGACCCGTCCTTCTTCTTGACAAACAACACTGGTGCTCCCCAAGGAGACACACTCGGTTGAATATACTTCCTATCTAATAATTCCTGTAATTGAACCATTAACTCCTTCATCTCAACTGGCGCCATCCGATATGGTGCCCTTGAAACTGGTGCCGTTCCCGGTAACAGATCAATTACAAACTCTACCTCCCTGTCCGGTGGAATACCCGATAACTCCTCCGAAAATACATCCGCGAACTCTTGTACTATAGGTATCTGGTCCAAGGATGTTCCCACTCTTTGGGTATCCACAACATGGCACAGATATCCTACACACCCTTTTCTCCACATCTTCCTAGCTTGTGTTATAGACAGACAACAAGAGCGTCTCAGTGATTTACTACCGAAGAACACTACCTTGGTTTTCTTAGAAAGCTGAAAGTTTACACTTTTCCTATGGCAATCTATAATCACCTTATGGTTAACCAACCAATCCATACCAAGAATTACATCGAATTCTTTTAACCTTATCGGTACCAAATCTACTGATAATTTATTCCCTCTAATTTCTACGCAACAATCCTTATGAATATGTTCAATGGGGATTATTTCTTCGTTTGCTACCTTAACGTCTAAAGGTATAGATAACTTCTCAGGGATTAAACCTAATTGCTTAGCAAATTCACATGCTATAAAAGAACATGTAGCACCCGAGTCAAATAGCACATAAGCATTTATCTCATTGACCGGAATGATACCTGCTACCACATCCGTTGATGCAATCGCATCTTGGACAATCATATTAAACGTACGAGCTGAGGGTCTACCCACTGATGGTGTTGGTCCAGTAATGGCTAATTTAACACTACCAGAACTCTTTTTCCCCTCTAAACCCTTCTGTGGGCAATTTCTTGCCATGTGGTCCATTGACCCACAGATAAAACATCCCTGGTTCTTCTTGGGGTTAGGACAGTTGGGTGACAAATGCCCCTCCTGCCCACAGTTATAGCATACTACTTTACCCTTTAAACAAACTCCCATTTGAGACTTTTCGCATGTCTTACATGCTTCCGTCCTCCGCTTGGGATCTCCCTGCTTTACCCTAGTATTCCCAAGGTTAAAACTCTTTCTCTTTGGCAAGTTGCCGCTTCCGCTGGCAACTTCAGCCTTATTACCTCCTTCTAACTTACTCTTAATCTTCCGCTCTTTGTGGTACTGAGATAAAGCCTCACCACCACCTTCAGCTATTATCGCCTTCTCCAGAATGGTTCCATAAGAAGCACTCTGGAAAATCGATATCCTACTGTAGAGCCAGGGTTTTAAGCCCTGCTCAAACCTACGCGCCTTCCTCGCTTCTGTGTCCACCTGATGTGGAGCAAATCTGGCCAATTCGTTAAACTTGGTGGCCCCACCCTGGTGAGCCTCCCACCAGTAGTTGGCTTCTCCCTTCATCATGTAAGTCGCAAAAGAAGTCTTTTGCGCGTCACCTACATTTGTTATCACAAACGCCTTTTCAATCTCTTTAACCCATGTCTGGGCTTCTAACGGGTCTGTCGTTCCTCGGAACTCGGGAGGACCAACACTTTTAAAGTCCTTAAAGGTAGTTGTTCTTACTACCCCATGAGCTACAGGAATCCCACCCCCTTGGTTAAATGCATCCGTTAATAAATTAACGAACTCTTGCATAGGGTTATTAGGACCCCCCTGGTTCTCATTATGAGACTCGGCCTCTTGGTTACGTTGTCTCCTTCTCGGCGGCATAATTCTGATTAAATAAATAAAGCTTAGTTATTATCTATTTAACTACTAGGTTATCATTTTAAATCAACAACAACCATTCATACCACAACAAGCACATTAAATAAGAACTACATTATATTAATATGCTTTCATAGTCAAAACTATTTACATCATGTTTCTTTAGCCAAAAAGCTATTACATACAATCCCGCGATTGCCTTCTATAAAAAATTGGGATTTACAAAAAGACTACCCTTAGTTATACAAAAGAGGGTTTTACGTCACTACTCATATACAAAAAGATCTAATGATCTACTAACACTGTCGAACGGCATTCTCATATTTCTGATTTTCCAGAATCGACACTATATCTCGACTTATGGTATGTCGAGTCTGCCCGGACTCAATAGAATAACAAGCAATTTTCAGCTTGAAATCTTCATGAGCACATTCATGGATGTATGACATCCTAGCTATTTTCTGGTCTTTCTCAACTAGTTTCTTTTGTAGCTCAAGGACCTCGTCCTTATAATCACGAGCTTTATCAGTCATAAGCACTTTTTCATCGTGCTCAGACTCAAAGTCTGCCTCTGCAGATTCCTTAGCCTCATATAAGGCAGTTATCTCCTCAATCTGATTCTCCACTACTGTGCGTAGTTGCACATTTCTATCCAACACGGCCTCATACAATGCTCGAGTTGCATCCGGAGGTGTTGGTTCCTGGGTAGGTAACACCGTGTTAATCGATGTCACCTCCATCTCCTCCTCCACGTCTAGCATCTCATTAAGGTATGATGCTAAACCCATAGTCTCCTCAGAGTATTCCTCCTTAGAGATGTACTCCTCAATGTTGGAGTCGTCTAGTACAACTATTGGTACCTCCGCCACTGGCATTGGTACAACCTCAACATGGTTCACTGACTCTTCACTCACGACGTGAATGTCTCTATACATCATGCTATGGATCGACATCTTCAATAGCACATAACAAGTTGATTAGTACATAATACACAATAGTATAAGCACAAATCACATTTAATATCTTTAAGATTAATTTTCATCTTTTAATCCTTTTTTATACTGAGTTATCTCAATACCTTATTAATTCAATGGACTAGAATTTTATTCCTCGGACTTTAACTTCCTTACGAGCTTATTAGCCTAAGGTTTTCCCCCCTTTAGTTTTATAACCTAAGGCTCTGATACCAACCTGTGACGCCCCCAAATTCGGGTATCTTCCAACCCGACATATGGTGTTCCACTGTACTAACATCCATACAATCATTCCATTGAAATACATCAAAATGAATGTATTTACTAACTTTTATTACAACCAAAGTACAATCCTTCCCAAGTTCATAAACTGGTTACATTGTTCATTGTTCATAATGTATAATACATACAAACTTTCTAAACTATTACATAACGGCTAAGCATCCATCTTAGCTTTGCCCTTATCTCGTTTGGCATTCACAGTACGTTCATCCTTAACTGCAGTTATATAATTCATGCAAGAAGTGAGCATGACAACTCAGCAAGTTTAATCAAGGATAACAGGAATACCACATTCGTGAATTATATAACAATTCCGACATAACTGAACAATAGTTATGAAGTATTATGAATCAATAATACTTTAACAGTTCATAACATCAATTCCCAAAGTATAGATTAGATTAGGAATTCTGAACCGGTCGATAGACCATGAACAATAACTTTCGGTTTTCATACTTGAAAAGGAGTCCACAGCACTAAGGCCGTTCATCCGATAACTTACGAGCACTTCTAGGTGATCAGCCTATATTACTTTATGTTGATCAACACTCATTCATTAAACGTATTTACATTTAATATTTTTGGCAAACTCGCGTTCCCATCGAAATATCGATGAAAAATACTTTTGTTTATTCATGTACAAACCTTACCTTCACGTCTGCCAATTACTTGGCATAGGATAATAAGTAACATTTCTATATAGAAAGATATGAATCAAAATTAATCTATATATTACGAATAGTCTAGCCGAGTTAAAATCTGGCATTGACCCTTCCTTTAAAACCCGTCATGCAATTCAATTCAACGAATCACATACAACTTGGCTAACATAAAAGTTAGACAAGCATTAAGAAAACTTGCCTTTTAGCATCTTCAAATAATTTACTCAACTGACCACAGCCTTTACAGAATTTACATGATATATTCACATAGCACACTGTAATTAGCTATCAAACAACTAGTCAAATTGTTCCTACAAACTTCTTTCTCTTCTATGTCTTTGTTAACTTAATATCATTTACTAAAGTCAACAACACTTATTACCCTTCGTCCCGGTTTATTACTCAACTGTCTTTTATTAACTGGACTTCAACATTGTTGATAAAGTCTCAACTTTGTTCATCGATGTTAACTTACTAACATGCATAATATTCCTAAGTTTTATACCATATACCTTAGTATAGGTAGTATAGGAATAACTTTAATACACTTATGAAGTGTACAAACATCATCCCTTTAGGTCCCCGAACAAATGAAGTTTGAAACCTAAGTCATTGTCTAAGGTTCAGCACTCGCGCCGCGGCAACTTTTGACCCTTAATCCGGAATTCAACGTTTTCAAGTCTCACGGCAACTTTTGACCCTTAATCCAGAATTCAACGTTTTCGACGTTTTAACGTCTATTTTCGTAAAATTCGCCATAACTTCGTTACTAGGGTTCTCTAAGCCAAATCACATGGAATTCTCCATAGATTTCATATCTACATCCTAACCAAACAAGATGCATATACTAACGTATTGATGGACCTAAATCGTTTATCAATGATCGATCTCAACTATCAATATTTCAATGGTTCAAAACTATTTCAAACCTTATGATTCTTATAATCTCATGATTTATAGATATCGAATCTATAAAAATCCATCAATAATTTCCTATACAAGACATATACTACCCATCTATGATTCTCCAATAAAAGAAAAATCAAAAAGAGATGGAAAATGAAGAGCAAGAAGTATTACCTCAAGCTTCTTAAGAAATCTCTTGGAAGAATAAAGGTTAAAGCTTCCAAAGTGAAGGACTTATATGAATAACTCTCTTTCTCTCTCAAAATAATCTAGGTTGGCAAGTTTCAAAACTCTCAAATGTTGTGATCTAGCCTTCTATTTATAGAAAACAAGAATGAAGGGTATAATTGTCATTGCACACATCACCTCCTTACTATTCACTCTTGGTCACCAAGTATTTTTACTTGGTGACCAAGCCTTATGCTTGGAGTACACAACAAGGTGGCCGGCCCACCCATGCATTAAGACATCCCATGGGTTGCCCCATGGGTTTTACCCATTAGGTGACCCACCGGATCGCCCCACAGTTCGGTTCTAATGAATTGGGCTTAACTAAATAAACATTGGGCCTTGACTTGGGCTTAACCCATTAATCTCTTTGGGCTTAGTCATTCAATTGATTGGGCTAATCATAATCCAATACAAATGAATTAATCATTGAGACTTAGGTTAATTCTATAATACGCATCGTATTCTACACATACAATTCACGTATTCCCTTCGTATACCATACGTAAAATTATCATATTGTACTTTGTATTTACTCAACGTATTATACATAGACACTAAAAAATATCATTAATGTATAATACTCGCATTAACCTTAACGCAATTCCTTCTACGCATATTATTTCTTTCTCGAAAATCAATATACTCAACCCTTAGGTTTTAAGTCCGCGGGCGAAAACTGCGTTTGCCATAAATGAAATATTATCAGATATTCCATCTAATCTCGATATTCTATCATCACGCGTTTCTCAGAATTTCAAAATAATTCCTCGAACAGAAACGAATGAATAGTGTTTTTACAGAAATTTCTCGGAAAACAATTATTTTCGTTCTGGAAATTCCAAACAATTATTTCTAACACGTAGCCCGAATACTAACCACGTTAGCACATTCTAGGTCATAGAATGACCTTCACATAGATTACTCACAAAGAAATCAATTAAATTCATTTAATTCACATAATTAAATAAAAATTTAATTGTCATAAAAATCTGATTTTCTAAGGCGTTACAGGGGCTCTGACTGAGCCATTGCCCGATGATCGGAGGATTAGAGATCACATTCTTTGGCGATTGTACCTGATCACCCTCAAGGGTTATTTCCTGGTTGATAACTCTTCAACGATGTCATTCGATTTAGTTAACTCCACACGGGAGGTGGACCTTATTAGAGAGTTTCATTGGGGCTCCTACACATTTACCTACTTCCTCAGGGGGATGCGCCTACGCTCGGAGGGTGTGACATAGGCTTGGTTAGGGTTTTACCCATTCCTGCTGGTGAGTATTTTCTCTTTTGATTTCCCTTATTCGGGTTATAAGTTTGACTGACCATAGATGTTTGATCTTGTATTAGCAGCCTTGGGCCTACAAGAGGCCCCCATTTCTTCATCTCATTATCTTGTTAGGTTTGGATACCTATCCACGGGGACAACAATGGCATTACTCCACTCTGGCCGTGGTTCTTGTAGTTGAGGGTTTCACCCATTCGCGCCTATAGTTGGAGTTATTGACCGCAGAGGTCATTACATGGGTTCCTTACTCTGAGGACCACTTGACAGTTGGCTTTGAGGGTGGTTTCTCGACTAGTGTCGAGTATGTATTGTCCACCCGTCAGATTCATCTCCTTATTGATGGAGGTTGGGAGCTCTATTTAGGATAACGTGCTATTAGGAGCACTACATGAGAAATATGTATTCTGATCTTTCCTCCTACCAGGCGTCATTGGCCTTTGTCGCAATCGATCACTGAGGTCCCATTGATGGGTGTGGATGACTTTACTTTGTCAGAGGGACCTTTCACTCAGGAGGCTTTTTACCATTGGTGGTTCCCTTACACCATTGGAGCTCAGACCCGCGCCACAAAGTTTATGGGGAATATGGTTCCTGGCATGATAACATATTGGATTGCCTACGTCTGAGAGCCTACTCATCTGACACAGATTGAGAGTTTGACCTAGCAGTTGGACCTGGCACATTTCTTTATCCGACATTTGGGCAAAGATCCATTAGAGACTGATACTTTTGATCCTTCTAACTCTGGGGCTGGCCCTTCAGGTGGCCCATATTTAGATGGTTTTTTCGGCATAAATCCTCTGTTGTATTGGCCTGATATCCCTTCTGGCAGAGATTTAGTGACTGAGGAGGAGTTACATCAGATGGATAGGTTGGATGATGTAGACATTAACACCATTGACTTCTTCTGATGCATTTCTCACTATATCTTTTGATAGGCCTCTATTAGATATTGGGCGGCTATGCCCCAGTTCTCGTTATATCTTTTTATAGGCCTATATTAGATGTTAGGCGGTTGTGCCCCATTTTCTTGTATTATTCAGTTGTACACAGAGATAATGTATTTAGATTATAATGTACTTAAGAATGTATGTATACTATTTCTATTCCCTACATCATATTGTCATCTGTTATTTATCATGCATGTATTATATAATAGATATGCATTTCCAGAGATGAGTTCTAGCATTGACCTCTGGATGGTCTTATGACACGGCTCTACAGATGTCTTCATCCACTTTTAGCCAGATTGAGCACACCCCACCAGTGTTGGTGACATATTCCTTGAGATTGTGGTATGACAGTTTGTCCTCCCTAGATCGGGTGACAGTTGATCAGTTTCTGCAACACTCTAAGACCCTTCTAACATTTCCGGTTCCATAGGGATTTATAGAGGGCATGCTTGAGCATTGGGTACCAGATAGGTATGTATTTAGATTTGATACCTAGGAGTTGACTCCTACCTTGGAGGAGTATGAGCGTCTTACAGACTTACCATTGGATAGGCCTTGGGCTCAAATGGCTGCCGGTGACATGAGCCGACAGATTATGACCTTGACAAGTTTGAGGCACAGAGTTTCCCTAGACGAGATCTCCTCGGGGCATGTAGTGTCCATGAGTTTCTTGATGGATAGATCTAGGTCGTTGGAAAGCAATCTGCGATACTTTGGGGACTTCACCATTTTTGAGGGTGATTGGCATGTCGCCCGTATAGACATACTCTTTATGTCCATAGTGGCTTATCTGTACACGCCGTTGTACATGGACCACCTGGATATCGGTGTGATCATGGTATGTGCTGTCAAGGAGGGTCATATCCTCTTACCAATGATTTTAGTAGAGACCTTGTGGTCGGCCACGTTTTTCCATACCCATTCAGTGCCGGTTTTCATAGGCAGTGCAGTTTTGTTATACGTGTGGTTTATGACACACTTGAGACCAATTGATACTTTCAGACGCCATGGGTATTGTTTTTCCTACGAGATAGCCATGTCATATTCCTTTCAGCTAGCTGAGTGTACAGATGCAGCATCATGGTTGGCTTTCTTGTCAGGGATCGAGGACATGTTTAATATCATGCCATGTTCAGGGCTCAGCTGTAATAATCCAGAATTTTTAATTGTAATTTCAAATATTTTATTGAATTAAATAAATATTTTAGTTGATGTGTTTATTGTTAAATAAATATTTATTTAATTTAATTATTTATTAGTTAAATAAATAATTCATGAGTTGTGGAGAATTAACTTAATTAAGGTAATATGTTAATTAAGTTGATAATTGGTAATTTGGTATTTCAAGTTAATTAAAATAAAAGAGTGATGAATTAATTATTATGTGATAATATTCTAATTTAATTTAATAATTAAATTAGAGAGTTGATAAGGATTAAATAAATTGTTATAATGTTGTTTTAATTTAATTATGTAATGAAAGTAATGTACTAATTTATTAAATAAAATTATAAGGAAATTATAATTTTGTGGCAATGTGATTATGTGGCAAATTGATTTAATAAGTTGTTATTAGCTTTAATTTAATTAAATTTGAATATGGAAATTTAGTTAAATAAAGTGTGACAATAAACTATATTGTAATTGAGTTATTAAAATAAGTTAAAAAGCGTTTTAAATGGGTTTTACCAAACAAGGTGTTAGGTGAAATCTAAAATACGCACGACACGCAAGTATACATGATCAACAAGTAATATAATAGTAAGTAGAGTATCGTTCCCACAGAGACAAGTATGAATTTTAATCTAACAATTACCAGTTTTATATTATTTCAATTTTATTAAACTAATCGAATGAATAATTGTAATTAATAAAAACTATTAAACTAAAAATCAAAACAAATCAACACAACTAATAACTGTAAATTTCAATCAGATAATGGAGAATTAAGTTTACAATTTCACTTTAAGTTTCACTCAGATTATCACACTTCTTTTCAATTCAATTAACTATCTCAGTTCATTAATCAAGAACACTAAAGTAGAATTAGCCATCTCTCGATGCACTAACACCATATTAACTTAAATCCACAATTGATAGAATTAAGCCAAATACCCTAATTCACTATATCTCTATATGAATTAAAATCAAATAAAATTTAAATTTCAAGTTCTTACACGATTATGTGCGAAGTTAGGTATATCTCTATCCTAAACATACATCAAACATTCCATCAAAACGCAGAAATCATGAACACATGATTGTGACTAAGTCTAGATTCATTCATCATCTCTCGAGTCCATACAAATCCACATAAAATTGGTGATCAAGCAATTTATAAATTAAACATAAATCACAATAAATGAACTGAATAGATTGTTTTATTAAACTAAATTCAAAGTATGACAATCACCATTCCACATTAAAGATCCATTGCAAGCTTAATAAATTATTTAGTTCATAATAGATGAATTAAAAACTGAATAGATAAAGAAATTCATCATCCCAATTACAGAAACTGAATTGAAAGAAATAGAATAGTAATACACCACCCTTATCCTCACTCAAATCTGCAATTTTCATGAATCTTAATTCCTTGCTCACTCAAAGATTGTAATTGATTCGTGTCTTATTAATCTCTCTATTTTTTTTCCATATGTCTCTGTAATACTAATAGAAAAATGTCCATAAACAGTCCCAATCCAAGCTAAAGTTGATCAGTCCATGCCACCACAATGTTTGAATTGCATCAGAAGTCTCCATTCTGTTCGCGTACCCCCGCCTCGACGGGGTCTTAACTTTCTTTATACGTGCACCCCCTCCCCGGCGGGGGTATTCCTTTATTATTGGTCCCGCCCTGATGGGGGGATCAAACTGCAGTTGCTACCTCTTTGCACTTCCAAGTTGTTTTCCACTGCATTGCCACCATTATGCCAACGTTAACACGTAATGCAACCTACAAACAAAACAAAACAAAAACAAGTAAAACTGTACAAAAATAACTGGATTAACACCATTTAAGTCCAAATAGGAACTCGATTCGTAGGTGTAAAACCCACTCATCATAAGGCTTAAGGGCTTGTTAATCCTTATTTTTTTAATTTTGTTTTGCCAAACAAGCCCTAGTGGCTTTTGAATTTAAAAAGAAAAATAACTAACATCAGTTATGTTATACATTAATATGTATTATATGTAATTATATATTATATGTTTATATTTTATATATCAGTTTATATTTTTAAGTTATGTAAAGCTAAAATAGGAAGAGAACATAGAAGACAGAAAAGAAGAAAATAGAGAAAAAAAAAAGGAGAGAACTCTAGGGAAATTTAGAGAATTTAGAGGTTTTGAGAATCAAGGGAGATTGTTAGAGCTATTCTCATCATCTAACAAAGCATAATCAAGGATTTAAGGTAGTAATTTAACCTTTTTGTTCTTAGTTCTCTGTGTTCTTGAGGTTTCATAAATATTCTCTGTAAATGAGTTTTGAGTATGATTGTTGAAAACATGGTGTTATATGTGTTAATGGGTGTTGATAACATGTCTTATACCATTTATTCATGATGTAGAGTAATCAAATTCGTGGAAATATGTTTAGTATTGAAGAACATGAATTACAGTGGAATATATATATGATATGGCTTATTTTAGAATTAAAATTGATGTTCAATTCATGTGTTAAACTGTAAATTATTTGTTGATTGTTAAAATACATGAAGAAACGAAGATAATATGATTTAAACGGACTATTTTGGTTGTAAAACGAATTCACAGTAAATTATTTCACTAAGAATGTCTAAAAGTGAAGGAATAGTAAAAATAGTGAATTTAGAGGTTATAATTTTGATGTTTATATTGTTTATATGGTTAGAAACATGTTAGAAACATTAGTTATGTTTCTATAAACTTATTACAACTTGGGTAAGTTGGAATGGTTGTTAGAAAGGAGCTTTTAGGCCTAATTTGGCTTTCTGTTGTGTTCGTTCGTGAACTGCAGAAGCTGATATTGGGTACCCCTGCTCGGCCGGGCATTACCAGTGTATTTTGTGGCGCTCTAGCAGGGACCCCATCCCGACGGGCATTTCTATCTCAAAACCCTTGCTTGGGGGGGGTAGGCGAGACTTTACCAAGTGTTAGAGAAATTCTGACCGGATATGTTTACTAAAATTGGCATAACGTTTTTATACGAACTTCGATTGATATGATTCAAGATTATCCAGAACGAGGAAGAGTAACCTAAACCTTTTGTTTTTTAAGTGTTTCAATTTGATGTCATTAATAGGAGTCAAAATGGCCATCTTTAGGACTGATGTGCACTCAGAGGTAATTAGAGGGCGTCGGGATGCACTTATGCAAGTGCAGTCCTTTGGGTGTTAATCTAACCTAATCTAAGGAACATGATAATGTGTTGGACATTCAATAAGATGTTATATAATGTTATTAACGTTCATATGTTGACATGGCCTGATAATTTGATAAGTTATAAAAGAGCTAAAATGTGATGCTCATGAAAAGATGTGATGTTGTTTAAACTTAAGATTCAAGACTTCGGTCTTGTAATATGTGATTTGTAGTAGTAAGAAAAAACTTAAACTAAGTTAATGAGCTATACTAAAAGTGGGAACTAAACTCATGAAGTTAATATTAGTATAACTAATGATTATTGTCAATACATATGGTATGTGTAGGATTTGTGGTGAACATGAGTAGTGATCGTTTAACCTACGCACGAGGCAAGTTTCTGAACCCTAATCTCTATTTGAGTTTATCCTATCTTACTTACCTTATGCAAGTTCTCTAAACCTAACTTTCTTTGAGCAAGTTTCCTTACCTTATCTTTATCCTATCTTGTTTACTATTGTTGTGCAAGTTTCCTAACCTAATCTTTATTTTTAGTTTATCCTATTATTTATAAGTATGCAAGTTATTAGTCTGTCATGTTTATCAAATTACGCAAGTTCTTGAATTCTATCGAGCAAGTTCTTAATTTTATTTCTTTATGGGAAAATGTAACCTTAGTTTATCCTTTTTATTCAATCTAGGTTCATTATATTTTTTTTATTTCTTTAAATGTTATTCTTAAGGCATGACTTTGACGTATCATACTATTCATTTATAGTCCATAATTACTCTATAATATATCGTTATTAAACCCTCGTATTGTCATTAAACTTTTGATTCAACTAATCCTTAGTTGATGTTCGTTGAACTATAAATTACCTTGAAGCTTATCCAAACCAAACTTACTTTGGTGCGGACTCGTATATTAAAACTGAGATGAATAACCCTATTATAGGGGATTATTTACGCAGAAGCGTTTAAATGTTTGTGCACAGTACATGGTTTGAAGGGCCGATCACCCTAAGTATGGGGAGTCCCTACAGTCTAATGACTGTTTAGGTTTAAGTTGAAAGAAATACTTATAGCCTTGGACATATTTCTTGGTCTTGTGACCCTCAGATAATTTCCAGTATCAGTTTTTGATTATTGATATCAAGATGTATTATTCAGTTTAATTGAGTTTATTCATTTCCAGTAATTGTGTTCTTTCAAGTGAGCATTTGTTTAGCTCACTCTTGAATATATATAACCATTGCAACTAAAGTTGAGAAGGTTGACGAGCCAACCACTAGCAAAGGAAAAGGCAAGATGAACAAGTGTTAAAGACCTGTAAATTTATTGATATTTATGTTTTTGTGACTTAGTTTAATTATGTGATGTAATTGTTTACTTTTTCGCAATTGATGAATGTTTTAAAGGTTAGATAACCTGCGATTAATCGGATTTAATTATGTAACCCTTTAATGGGAAGATTTATTGTTTAAAATTTATTGAATTTGGGTAGTTAGAAATGAATGTTTAGATAGTGAACATCAAATCCTATGGGAATGAAGTACCCAGATTTGGGGGTGTCACATCAGCTTTCCCTATAGCTTTATCACTCATGCAGTTGGCATGGACTATCTTCCCCTGTTCGGTTTGAGGGGGGTGACCACATATCATCCACTGGTTATTATGGCACAGTTTGACCAGTTTCAGGATATTCATCCTTTTGTAGAGGGTCGTTGATTGTCATCTCGCTTCACATCGAGAGGATTTGTCAAAGATTTATGACTGTTGGACTCGTCGAGAGAGGGCTGACTTTTTGACTAGCCATCCAGGTCGCTCTCCATAGTATTCTGCATGGTTAGAGGCAAAGATTTCATCGACTGGGGTTGTATCCTCAGAGCCGGGTGTGACTCCCCCAAAATAGGTGTACACCACCCATTCTGAGTCACCAAATACATGGTACAGAATTCAAATACAAACTTAATTATACAACTATCGTGTAAAATACGACAAAAACATAGTTAAGAGTTTTAACACAAATATTGTCTCGTAGACAATATCCAAACTCAAACGGAGTCATCATTACATTTATTATCACACTATTTCATTGAATAGTGAGGACTACTATAGCAACCATCATGGACCGTCACTCCATTCCCCGACTAGTCCCAACTATATTCTTATTTCCTAAAGAGAACAATGAAAGCTAAGGGTGAGCTCAACTAGCCCAGTAAAGAATATTATGACTAAGATAATGTAGAATAAATTATCGTTAGCCTTCAATAGTGTAAAACTGATAGATTATAATAGACAAAAAGTCTAACTGCAGCGGAACAAGCAATCCATTAGAAGAGTCAAGTAGAGCATAATATCTACTATCTTCTATGATTTAAAAGTTCATCATCAATATTTTATCGCTGTAACACAGCTCAATAAATAATCCACATCATTGAATTATCCATGCACTACGGGCCAAGGATATTCGTTAGTATCACATCCATGAATTATCCATGCACTACGGGTCAAGGATATTCATTATTATCACATCCACGAATTATCCATGCACTACAGGCCAAGGATATTCGTTAGTATCACCAGTGGTCATGATCATGCCAACTGTCCATCAATGCACTACGGGCCAATGAGGACTTTTATCACATCATTTGTAACATTACAGGTCATGATTATACCAATACATAGTTATAATCATACCACTCAACAGTCCATATATGCACTACGGGCCAAAGATGACTTTCATCACAATATAAGCATGATGATAATGACAATGATATAAGAATTCAATTAAGTGAAAGTAAGGATAAATTTTAAAGATTTGTAATTCAATTTATCCAGAGTTCAAGAATGTCCAAATTGTCAACATGATAACTTCTTTGTGGAGTAAAATTCAAAAATAATATTATATCAAAAATAATTTGGACAAAAAAGAAATCAAATTTTGTCATGAATAGTACTCCGGGTGAATATTACCCGAGTGAATAGTACCCCGTGAATAGTACTTTGTGAATAGTACCCCGTGAATAGTACTCCAACATGAAAAGATCAAAATTTAACAAGAATGTTCAGAAAAATATTATTATGAAAAGATACTAGATGAAGCGTAAATTTCAAGGATATTCTACTAATTTCAAGGAGTTTAGAAGCAAAACTTATCAATATGAGTGTAGAATTAGGAATACAAAATGAAATAATATTACTTACATACTACAGAGTATGGAAGAATATATTATTTCATACGAATATTGAACAAAATAATATCCTTTACAACTGTTAAATGAAAATAATATTCCTTACGAATATTGAACGAAAATAATATTCCTTACGAATATTGAACAAAAATAATATTTCTTACTAATATTGAACGAAAATAAAATTCCTTACGAATACGAAAAATAATATCAAAAGCGAATATGAAATAAATAATACCCCTTACCTTAAAAGGAGTGTATTTTTGACTGGTACGGCGGAAATATTCTTGAAGAAAACTTGCACTCTTTTCTACACTCAAAGCTTCTTAAACTCTAAAGAAATACGCTCAATATTATAAAAGAAGAATTCTCTGATTCTGGTGTGATTTTAAATTCTAAACTAAGCATCCTATTTATAGGAGAATGACATGGTACTATTTAGAAATTTTTCACGGGTGAATAAGAGCGAAATCACAAGCAACCTTCGGTGCAGAAATTTTAAAAAAAATTGATTTTACTATGCTGCACTATGCACTACTATGCAATAATATGCATTACTATGCAAATAAAATAAAATATATTCTATTTTATATGAAAAAAAAACTTATATAAAATATATATATATATATATACGAACATATATATATATAAAACTTTCTACCGACGATTTTAAAAAATGAATAAGTGAGGGTCCATGTAATAAGCAAAATTTACAACAATTACTTCATAAAATTCCCCTCTATTTATCTCAAATCACTTGGCTTCTCAAAACATTTTTTTAATAACATTTATTCATCATTTATAACTCACAATATTAACAACCAGATCATTCCAAGGAAAGATGGGGCTTTCTGATAAAGACTTCTCCTTTTTGGCGACAATTAGGTGACCAAACCACTTTCCTCGACAGAACTTTCTAAAAATCGTCAATAATGCAAATAATAAAATGAATAACTTTGTCGTCTCAATTATTGATTTAATAATATAAAATATTGTGCAAATGATACTGTGATAATAATTGAATCAATATTGTGATATACTATGCATCAACTACTGTTGCAATAATTGAATAAAACTGAGTGACTTCTCGCGTATGCATCAATAATACAAATAATGTACAATACCGTGTGCTACTATGCAACCACGCGTATTACTGTACTTTTATCACAGGGTATTTTAATAGTTAACAGCAAAACTTTTACCGTTATTTTTATAAAAAGTTATTTCTGTCGTTTTCTAAATCCGATAGTAATTCCATTGTGGGGTCAACCAATGATTGTGTCGTCGTACGAATATTCCCAAATAAAACGAATATTCCTCGACTAAATGAATATTTTCTGACAACTTGCTTACTTTGCAAAATTTATAAATATTACTCATAACTATAATATTATATCAAATCCACACCTTATTATTCATAAAGATATTTTGAGAAAATTAAATTTTTATTCATAAAAGTTGGGGTCTCACAGCTTGATTCTGCGATTGATTCTGTAATGAACCCGTCAGTAACGTCACTAACTGCTGAACTGGGTTAGCCTCGGCATTGTTGTTATTGGTAGATCCCTCAGGGGTTCTTTGTCGTGGCTGACGTCTTGGAGGCATTTTCTGTTAAAATATACTCATTAGATTATTACTCAATTCCTTTAAGTATTGTCTACTTAACTTGTACACCATAAAAGATCATCACATAACACATAATACTTTGAATAAAATAATAACTTTTGTTCATTCATATTCTTTTAGAAAACATAAGAACAATAGCATTACTGCTATTTACATTACTTTCCTGAACTACTAAAGTTTTAATATAACATCAACATCATATCCCATTGATTACATATCACTAGGGATTTACATATTATTTATCATATTATTAATCGTATATCAGGTACATTTCCTACGATGTCCTACTAAGATGTTGCGTAGTCGTACGACGCTCTTCTTCCATAATACGAATTATTGTTCGATGATCTAACATGTACGGTGACAGCGTCTCAAACTAAATCGGATAATACATAACTCGATCTCGAGCTCGATTAATCACGGTGTTGAATACATTATTCATCTCCTCCATCTTGATATTCTTTGCTTGTGCTTCCCCCTCTGCTACTCCTTCACGCTGAGAAGCTTTCTCAAACGTGTCTTTAGCTCTTGCTCTCTTACCGGATTCTTCTTTTAATTTGTTCTTCAGCTCCGCGATCTCCTATGTCATTTGCTCGTTCTCTCCTTCAGTGTGAATCAGCTTCCATTCGACATTACTCAAGCGTCCATCAAGGTCTCAGATCTCGTCGTCCTTTTATGCCATCGAGGTTTGTTTTTCAGCTACTATCTCTTCCAACTCCTCGACGCTATCTTGAAATTCCACATTACAGTCGTATACTTCGTCATACATACAGGCTGAAATCCAGTTTGGTGGAAACTCTTCTTCCTCATCATCCTTATCCCCATCCGACTGTGGTAGCTCAATGGGATCCTCTTTATCCGTCTCTACCTCATCATCCTCATCAGGTAAGCCCTCCTACTCAACCACTGTCACCAATGGAGATGACTCCCGTGGTAGTAGTTGTTCCCAAACCACCTGAATGACACGAGGCTCCTCCTCTCTAGGCATCTGGGGTCCTTCCTCCTTAGCCTGACTGGATTCTCCTACATTAGCCATCCTGACAACAAAATTTTTTGAAGTTTTAATTACTAATCATTACTACTTGACACTCACGAGCACATAGATTGCAATCACATAAGCACATAAGTGTTTTATTACTTCTTCCTTAAAACTCGATAAGAGTTTATCACCACTATCTTCTCAAAGGTTACTTCCTAAGGCTTTTTCCCACCTAAGGTTCATAACCTAAAGCTTTAATACCAATTTGTGACACCCCGAAATCCGGGTACTTCATTCCCATAAGATTTGGTGTTCACTTGATAAAAACATTCATTTTTAACTACGCAAATATAATATAATTTAACAATAAATCTTCCCATTAAATGATTACCTCAATAAGTTCAATAAAAATCTTCCAGGTCATCTAACCTTTAAATACAAATATCAAGTGCAGAAAATTAAATAACTTCATCACAATATTTCAAAAAAAGTCTGACAATATAAAAATCAACATGTTTACAAGTCTTCAATACTTGTTAATCTTTTCTTTCCCTTTACTGGTGGTAGGTTCATCAACCTTCTCAACTTTAGCTGTAATATTTATATAAGCAAGATTGAGCAAACAATGCTCACTTGAAATGATAATGAATAAAACTTCATAACAACTGCCAAATAAATAGGCTCAATAGAACTGAATAATATGCTCTATCAATGATAATCAGAATCTGAAATATATATATTTGAGGGTCATAAGACCACCAACTATGTTCATAGTTATAAGTATTCTTTCAACTTAAACTTAAACAGTCATAAGAATATAAGGACTTCTCGTACTTAGGGGGATCAGCCCTTCGTACAATATATTGTGCACAAACATCTAAACGCTTAAGCGTAAATTATCCTCTATAATAGGGTTATTCATCTCAGCATTTAGAATACAAGTCCGCACCAAAGTAAGTTTGATTTGGATAAGTTTCAAGGTAATTTAGAGTTTAACGAACATCAACTAAGGATTAGTTGAGTAATAATAATATGCTATGGAATAATTCATAAGTGAATCAACATTGTATATATATGTCATGCTTTAGAAATGAACTAAAGCATAAGCATTGAATAACGTAACCTACCTTGCTTGAACAATATTAAGCTAAGGCTAGAATTTTGTTTAGTAATGGATTGAGTTATTGAGCATGCATAATAAATAGCAAATTGAACGATAAAACTTGTTCAATATAAGTATATCAGAATTTAGAAGCTTGCATGCTAAGAAACAAGTTAAAGTAGGAAACCTTCTCAAAGTAAGAGTTAGGTTAAATAGCTTTGCATGAATATAACTAAATTGTATAAATAGGATTAGGAATAACTTGCTCAATACTAAACAAGGTAGAGTAAAGACACTTGCACGATCTAATTAGAGTTAACAAATTTGCACAATCATAACAATAGAGTTAAAGAACTTGCATACTAAGAAACAAGTTAAAGATAAGAAAACTTGCTCAATATCAAGAGGTAAGGTTTAGAAACTTGCTTTGCGTGTAAGCTAAACCTTAATAACTCGAATCACAATACCCTATACACATGTCATCATGACATAATTAGTTACTACATATACTCCGTATACAATTAAGTATCTACTTCATGTATGGATCAGTTTTAATCACATAGTCAAGTCACATTAGTAATGTAATAACAAAACTTGTTAGTTGTTAATATTATTTTCATTCTTAGTATTGTAATACCAAAATCACATCTTAACAGTCATAATATTTCACCTTATCCACAATTACAGACTTTGTGTAACTAAAATACACTGTTTGGCCATTCTCATAACTTGGGTGACATGCACATTTCACATTTTTACACTGAACAGCGCGTTGCGGCATGAGGCACAGTGAACTCAGGCGTTATATATTTATGAATGAGACTTAGCCATTCTGACGCTAAGGTTGGCGCCAGGTGTCGAATTACAGTTCTGGGAACGAAGAACAGAAACAAATCTAATTTAACCTGCATCTTAATTTTTAGCACCTAATTTAACACATATAACTTATATAGATTACACATAGACATTACCCATAATATATATACTGATTTAAAACAACTCAACAACAACTTCTAAAAATTTAAATCATTGAATGCCATGTTTTAAACCAAAAACTCTATTTTTGACATTGTTCACAAAAATTAACACCGTGATCACAATTATACACCAAATTAATTCATTCAAACTACCTTTTCTTCGTTTCGTACCGAATTAACATGTTCAAGGCTCAATTTATCTATTAGCTTACAAATTAACTATCAAATTTGGTACTTTCACAAGCCATATATATACATATAGTCACTGTAATTAGTTTCTTCCTTTTTAACGTAATTAGGATACTAAATCCTTGTCTAGATGCTGATTATAACATCACAATTACATATAATTACAATTACACTTTATATCACAACAATTCATCAAATTTGAATTCACTAAGACTTTGAAATTCATGAACACATAAACTTTTCATACATAGGAATTAAAGCTTTTGGAAATTAGAATTATATCTTCTCTTGCTTGATTAACCCTTGCTAAAACACAAAGAATTTCTTGGAATCACTGAACTTTTGTCTCCTCTAAACTCTCTCTATCTCGTCTCTGTATTCTCCCTCTCTTCTTTTCTTAGGCTTAGCCAAAGTTTCTTACGTACAAATAAAACAGACGCGAGAAACAAAACAGACAAATAACTAATACTCTTACTAAATACTCTTTTACATTAAAAGTTTTCAAAATAAATTGTGAGTTAAAATTTTAAAAGCCACAAGGCTTTGTTTGGATAAAACTAATTAAAATAAAGACTTAATATCTTTAAGCCTTGTTTGGCAAAACTGAATTAAACTCCTTTAATTTATTTTAATAACTTATTTATAGCATAGTTTATTGTCACACTTTTATTACCAAATTAAATTAAAAATATTATAATAATCCATTTAATCCCTATCAACTCTCTAATTTAATTATTAACTTAAATTAGAATATTATCTCATAATCATTAATTTCCTTAACTCATAAATTATTTATTAAACAAATAAATAATCAAATCAAATCAAATTAAACAAATATTTATTCAACAATAATAAAAAAATCAATTAAAATATTTATATAATTTAATAAATATTTGAAATTACAATTTAAAATTCTTGATTGTTACATCCGTCCCTCCTTACAAGGATTCTGTCCCCAGAATCACAATTCAAAAAAATCATTCGTCACATTCTTCCCTACTTACAAAGATTTTGTCCCCAGAATCGAAGACACGTATTAAACAAATAACTCAGGATAATCTTTCATCATTTTATCTTCGAGTTCCCACGTAGCTTCTTCAGCATTGTGGTTCCTCCATATCACCTTCACGGAAGATATTACTTTATTAATGAGCACTTGTTCTTTCCTGTCAACTATCTGGATAAGAACTTCCACATAAGACAAATCATTATGGAACTGTAATGGTTCGTACTCGATTGCATGCTTGTAATCTGGTTCATACGGTAGTAACACCGAAACATGAAAAACATTGTGAACGTGTTCCAACTCTGGAGGTAGAGCTACCTCGTAAGCTACTTCCCCTACTCTTCACAGCACTTCGAAGGGTCCAATAAACCTCGGGCTTAGCTTTCCCTTTTTACCAAAATGAATTTTCCCCTTCCAAGGAGAAACTTTTAAGAACACGTAATTTCATTCGTCGAATTCACGATCTTGTCTGTGTTGATCAGCATACTTCTTCTATCTGTCTTGATCAGCTACCAATCTTGTCCTGATGAGTTTGACAACCTCAGCTGTTTGTTGTACCAGTTCTGGTCCTAATAGTTGACATTCACCCACTTCATCCCAGCATAGTGGAGTTCTGCACTTTCTATCGTACAATGCTTCGTAAGGAGGTATGTCGATACTTCCATGGTAACTATTGTTGTAGGCAAATTCTGCCAATGGTAAATGTTCATCCTAACTCCCTTTGAAGTCCATGATGCGTGCTCTAAGCATATCTTCCAATGTCTGGATTGTTCGTTCACTTTGGCCGTCTATTTGCGGATGGTATGTCGTACTCATTTTCAATTATGTTCCCATACATTCTTGTAGTCTCTTCCAGAAGTTTAACATGAATCGTGGATCTCTACTAATACAATTGACACTGGAAGTCCATGTCTCGAAATGATCTCTTTAACGTATACTTTGCCAACTGATCAAGATTGAATCTAATCTTTATTGGAAAAAAGTGTGTTGGTTTCTTCAGTCTGTCCACTATTACCCAAATCGCATCGTATCCTTTCTTAGTAGTTGGAAGACCCACCAAAAAATCCATTGTGATGTGTTCCCACTTCCATTCCGGTATTTCCAACGGTTGAAGTAATCAACTTGGTCTTTGATGCTCAACCTTGACTCTTTGACAGTTTAAGCATTTCGCAACACATTCTGCAACTTCTCATTTCATGTTTGGCCACCAAAACTGACGTTGTAAATCTTGATACATCTTCGTACTTCCCGGATGAGTCGAGTATCTTGAGTTATGAGCTTCTGTCAAGATTTCTTCTTTAATATCTGGTACCGCTGGAACCCAAATTCTTCCCTCGAATCTTAGTAGTCCTTCGGTATCTATCTTGTATTTCACCTCACCACCTTCAACCACTTTTTCTTTGATTTTTCCACATTCTTCATCTTGTAGTTGAGCATTCTTTACCCTGTCCACCAAAGTTGGACTAGCTTCTATCTGGAATAGTTGTTCATCGGATTCTTTTGGAAATTTTATTTCCAACTCTAGCTTTGTAATTGCTGAAATAAGCTCCTCCTGAGTGGTTATCAGCATCAACTTTTCTAGACCTTTCCTACTTAAAGCATCTACAACCACATTTGCCTTGCCCGGATGATAAAAGATCTTACAATCATAATCTTTTATTATTTCCATTCATCTCCTTTGACGCATGTTTAGGTCCTTTTGAGTGAAAATATACTTCAGACTTTTATGGTCTGTATATATCTCACATTTCTCTCCATAGAGATAGTGTCTCCATATCTTCAGAGCAAATACCACTACAGCCAACTCTAAATCATGAGTCGACTATCCTTTCTCATAGTCCTTCAATTGCCTTGATGCATACGAAATGACTTTGTCGTTCTGCATAAGGACACAACATAATCCTTTATGTGAGGCATCACTATACACCACAAAGTTTTCGGTATTATCTGGTAATGACAATACAGGTGCCACACTTAACTTCTTTTTCAAGTCTTGAAAACTTTCTTCACACTTCTCCATCCAAACAAATTTTACAGCTTTCCTTGTCAAATTTGTTAACAGAGTGGCTATCTTGGAAAAGTCCTGAATAAACCGTCTATAATAGCCGGCCAATCCCAAGAAACTCCTCACCTCTGATGGTGTCCTTGGTTGTTCCCAATTGATTACGGGTTCAACTTTTGATGGATCCACTGAAATCCCATCTTTGTCAATCATATGTCCTAGAAATTATACACGATCTAGCCAAAATTCACACTTAGAGAATTTCGCGTACAACTTTTCCTTTCTTAGTGTCTCCAATGTCAAACGTAAATGTTCCACATGTTCTTCTTGCGATTTGGAGTACACCAGAATGTCGTCTATAAATACCACCACAAACTTATCTAAGAATGGTTTAAACTCCTTGTTCATCAAATCAATGAATGCAGTAGGGGCATTGGTCAAACTAAAAGACATCACCAGAAACTCGTAATGTCCATACCGAGTTCTGGATGTCATTCTAGGTACATCCTCCTTTCTTACCTTTAATTGATAATACCCACTTCTCAAATCTATTTTCAAAAAGTATCTAGCACCCTTCAATTGATTAAACAAGTCATCTATTCTTGGAAACATATATTTATTCTTAATAGTGACTTTGTTTAATTCCCTATAATCAATGCAAAGACGCATTGATCCATCCTCCTTCTTCATGAATAACACCGGTGCTCCCCACGGTGATACACTAGGTTGAATATACTTCTTGTCTAACAGCTCTTGCAATTGTACCATAAGTTCCTTCATATCTACCGGAGCCATCCTGTACGAGGCCTTTGATATCAGAGTGGTTCATGGCGCTAAGTCGATCACGAACTTAATCTCTCTGTCAGGCGGAAGTCCTGACAAATCCTCCGGAAACACATCTACAAATTTCCTAACCACTGGTATCTCTTCCAGTTTCACCCCCTTCCTTTGAGTATCGACTATGTAAGCTAAATAACTCACACAGCCTTGACTCAATAACTTTGTTGGGAGAGTGCATATTTTGATTTGATGTTTAAAGTAAATACTCATGATTATATGTAAAGTGTAACGACCCAAAAATTCATACAATTTAATTCTCGACTTCGGTCTTTAACAATACATTCAACCTCTAATTTTTACATCATTAAACTATAATACAACCATTGAAATTTGCGGAATAATTAAAATTTTCTATTATAATTAAAATTTTCTATTACAAATTATTCTTGTTCCCAGAACTTTCAACCTTTACATCTAAATATCTCAGAATTATTGTAATACTACAAGAGTTTACATCACAAAACGATATTACAATTCAACATTAATACATTATTCGGAACCTTAAACATGGTTTAAATAATAATAACACAACCAAAGTGTATAAATCTTCAAGTATCACATCTGATTCATGTCTTTCAAGAAACACTTAACTTTACCTTGAATCTTGAACCTGCAAAAGTGGTTATTTGCAAGGTTGAGCTTGACAGCCCATCAAAATCTAACAGTTTTCATGCATCACATAACACATAATAACATGCTCAACATATAACATACATGCTACAATTCATATAACAAGTATAAAGATTGAGTCCTTACTCAATCAACATGCTTTAATCAATCAACATAGTCATAAATTGACTTTAACATTTCATACTTTCAACATATATATAACACATCATGCTCTTTGCAATAAAGATTTAAAACAGTTAATCATCAAGTTCACATAGCAAATAGGAACTGAAAGACTTGCCTGATCCATAGTTTATGAACTACGACTTAACAGCTTAATGCTTATCTGAACTTCGTGTATTCCTAAACAGTTATATAATCATGGATTCACATCCATTAGTTATATATTTCATATATTCTTAATATAATAGTAACGTTACATTGTTTCCTAACTAGGTTTTTAAAACCTTCATTTCACTTTCTCATCATACTCTTAAAATAGCTAGGCATGTATAAGTATACCTTAACCATCCGTACTTGAAATCAAATAGGTTGTGATCTATTTTCAAGTTCACATTCAAATTACTTAGCTCCATAATGATTTATTTCAATCAATAAGGCTTAACAACTTTCTTTAACAAGATTTGATGTTATAAGCTTTTAAACCATATATTTGTACTAATAAGCCTCTAATAGCATGCTCACATGTATCTATCTCATTTACATGAACATAGCATAGTTCATACTTTTAAAACATGCTTAATAACTTATGCCATGCTTGACTAGTTGAGTGTACATATCATTCATGTTTTAATACTTAGTTTACAAAAGATAATGGAGTTTGTCTTTGAAATCATTTTATCATGAATGATGTAGTATAGCACATATAAGACAACTTTTAAAACTCTTATCATAAGTAGCTAAGTCATGATAACATCTTCTCAAATTCAAAACCTACCTCATGTAGCATTCATGCACCTTAATTCTATTATATCAAGTTTCTCTTGAAAACTTCTCTAACACAAGGTCTAACAAGTTTTATCATGAACAAGACACTATAACACCATATCATACTCATTTATATTTGAACTCAATCATGTATATAAACTACTAAGTTCAGAACTTATAGAACATAAGTTTCCACAAGGTTTGTTTTTTTTTCAAAATCTTTAAGTTTCTTTTCAAAACACATAATAAGTCATGCCAATGCTTTCTATTATGAGCAAGGAAATTTTATATGTCATGTATTATATCATGCATTTTCATGTTACATCACTTAGAATAACATATTCCATCGTCGGGAGCACTATACTTGCGTATGTGCTCGATCAACTCCCTCTGATCGCCTCTAAATACATAATAGTCACACATATGACTATTTTGACTCTTCCTAAAGAACTCAAATTAAGAAACTTAAAGAACAAAAGTTGTAGGTCTATTTGTCCTCATTCCGGATCATCTTGAATCACCTCAATCGGAGTTCCTATGAAAACATTATAGTTGTTTTAGTATAATATGTCCTGTTAGATTTATTTTTCCAAAATTGGCTAGGCAGACTACCCCCCGCTGGGGCGGGGGTCCCTTTTGTTAACTCGTGAATTTTGATCCCGAGCACTACAGAAAGCCAAATTTGGCCTACAAACTCCTTTCTAATCATCATAACATGAGTTATACTCATCCAAATGAGTTCATTATCGATTTTATGGGTTTGTAACTCATAATACTACAACATACCAAATACCCAACAATTAACATAAACATTAACTAACCCAGATATGAATTTAAAGCTCATGTTCATACTAATTTTCATATTTTGACAATTTAACGAATTCGTTTCTCAACCATTTTGATTCATTCAACTTTCGTTGTTTTCGTTTCTTCACATACTAACATAATCCAACATCAATTTAAAAATTATAACACATATTAGACATAAAATTTTGTACTTTCTTAAGCCATTTTCACACATAACCACTGTTATTTCAATTTCTTCCTAAAAACCAATTTCTTGTAACCTAATCATCAAATAACACTTACAAATGATGATTAACACATTATAAACCACATACATACATGTATAACTCCCATGTGATAAGCAATTTACAGAAGATGATCATAAGAATTCAAACTGTAAATATTAGAAGTAAAGTATACCTTCAAACCCTAGTTGTGGGCTTAGCAAGAGATGGTGAACTCTCCTTCCTCTTGGCAAAATCACAGAAAACTCTCTCTCTCTCAAAACCTCTGTATTTCCTCTCTTCCTCACCAAGCTTAGTACTAGCCTTAGGAAAAAGAACGTGTAACATATAACTGACTCCATCTCTCCCCCAACGTACGTCAGGTGAAGAAAATAAAAAGGCGTCAGTTACAATAAACCAAAAGCCATAAGGCTGCGTTTGGTTACACACAATTTCTCCCACACTAGATTATTTTAATAATATTATATTATATAGTTTTTATTTGCTACACCTGTAACCAATTTACATAACTTACAATGATAATTATAATAATTATAATTTTTATTATAATTCTTCTGATGATTAATAAATAATCATATATCTTATTTAATTAATAAATTAGACTTAAACATCGCTTTATTTAATTTACATATTTTCTTTAATATTAAACAACTCATTTAATTTAACTAATTCATTAAATTAAATCTTCAAAGAATAAAATTTACCTTTGCTTTAACTTAATTATCATACACATGTAACTAAATTATTATACCACAATTTCATAAATTATTTATTTTCTCAATAAATAAATTATTTAAAATATTTATTCAATTCAATAAATATTTAAGATTAATTATAAAATTTATTTAATTCCTTTAATAGTTAACTCAACTATTAAACCTCACTTTCCCAATATATGAATATATATTTATCTTTACACCAGATCACATATTTCAAAATATATAGCACGATATATACATATTCAAACTTAAAACATCTCATAATAAGAATTTTAATTATTAAATTCCTATTTTAATAACTTATAAAAATTCGGGTTTTCACATCCTTCCCTCCTTATAAGGATTTCGTCCCCAGAATCACTAAAACCCTACCTTACTAAGGTTTTCACAAAATCTCTTTTACAATTATCGTTGAATAACTTCAACACGTTAACTTAGCAAAAAGTTTTACATACATATATATATATATATATATATACTTCATTCATTTCTTCAACAACTTTTAGCTAGGTTTTATTACATAACCTTCAATTAAACACAGTCATATATCGAATATTATATATTCTTTAACTCATTCATTTCCTTTTCTAAGGATCGTTATCATAAACACTCGGGATATTACATAAAGTCCTTCAAGGATTATATATACAAGGACTTAGTGATAGACCAAAATTGTTAGGTTGATCTAAGATTTTAATATTTATCATTCTGTAAATGAATATATAGATAAAGAAATCAAAGATGTTAGGTTGATCTATGTCTTAAAATGTAATAGATAGGCTTCAACAAAATCATATTCTATTAAGCTGATCAAGAGTTTGTAAAAGCCAAGGCAGAATCGTAGAGCATCGAGGATTGTAGTATGTCTACCTTGAAGGGCCTCTCCGAAAATCATAGAGTAGTACAGACGTTTTTCGAAGCCAACTCAAAGATCGTAGTGTGCTCTCGGAAACGTAGAGTCTGCAAGATAAGCAAGTGAAGATCGTAGTGTGCCAGTCCTTAAGAGAAATCGTAGTGTTCTCATTTGATAGCATCAGATCAAGCATCAAGGTGGCAAGACACCACGATCTGAATCATAGAGTATCATCTGCCTGTGTTAGAAGCATCGAGCCTTACCCTTTTGTTTGGAGATAAATTCCAACAAATATGGAATGGGTTATAAACGTTGAAGTCCTCACCAGTCCCAATGGCACAAAATATATCCTTAATATACAACGAAGGAAACGTATTGAAGAAGCTAAAGAAAGTACTTTTGGGTCAGAAGAAAACATCTTTTCAGGTGTTAGGTGAGAAAGCAGTCTGTTATGTCAGTAGGCCAGAATGCAATTCAGAAGATGTACAAAAACGTCTCCATCAAAGTTTAGAAATGTCAAACGCATTTAATGCTTCAACGGACGTCTTTAACGGATAGATTTCAAGGATCACATATATGCAAAACATTTGCAGATGATTCAACCAAGCAAGCATTGTACAAAATACTGAAGAACACTCAACACTCAACACTATGATCTGAAAGAGAGAAAGCTTGCTCAGCTACTCAGTTCTTTCGAACAAGAGCTTAACGGCAACTGAGTAGCACCAATCAAGAACACATCAACTACCAATCAAGTGAAGTAAGAAGTTCAAAGTCAGAAGGACTTGAAGAGTTCTAAAGTAAACTGTGAAGAACCAGGTCTGCTAGACTTGAAGAGTTCAAGAGTGAACTAAGAAGTTCCTAGACTGCTGGTCTAGAAGGAATCAGTGAGATTCAGAAAGTTTAAAAGATATCCTTAATGGATTTCCTACTCAAAGAGTGGAAGAGTGGACTAGGAGCTTTAAGTGCTCTAAACAACTTAAAACTGTTGTGTCTATTGCACTCTTGCTATAACTGATATAACTGTTATAACTACCTCACTCTCATTAACTTACTATATCTAAAAAGGGAGATCAAACAAATCTTAATTCCGATGTGTTTGAATCATTATCAAAAGTAACAAAGTAAAACGAATAAAATTTTAAATATTTATTCAACCCCCCCCCCTTCTAGATAAATATTGTGCCTCCGGGAACTAACAATTGGTATCAAAGCATGTTCTATTATATAGCCTATAAAGCTTAAGTAGATCCAATGGCACACTTACCAAGAGAATCAAAGACTGGAGGAGGTAGCAAGCCACTTATGTGCTACAAAGATAAATTCACCAACTGGAAAGTTTGGATGAAAGCATACATGGATTCAATAGATGATCTATTTGAAACTGTTCAGAATGGGCCCTACGTTCCTACAAAGCTTGCACCAACTACATACGACCCAAACAAAATATAGATCAAGGTCAAAGGAGAATGGACAGACAACGAGAAGAGAGTTGTTCAACTCGATAAAAAGGCCAAGAACATTTTGTTCCGATCCTTAGAAGATGATCTGTTCAAAAATGTGGTCAACAGTAAAACAACAAAGGAGGTTTGGGAAGCATTGCTTATCATGTATGAAGGAACAGAAGAAGTCAGAGAAAACAAATAATCTCTCCTGACACAACGATATGAAATGTTTGCACACATTCAAGGAGAAAACGTCACTGCCACCTACGAGAGATTCAATGTTATGCTCAACTCTTTATAAGCCTATGGAAAGATCTATTCAAACGAAGATCTAATCATAAAGTTCATGAGAGCGTTACCAAGCAAGTGGGATGCCAAAACCACTGCTATTAGAGAGTCAAAGAATCTCCATGAGATGATTATTCAACAGGTATATGGAAACCTTCTTACATACGAACTGGAGCTAACTCAACGAGCAGAAACTCTATCTGAAGGAAGAAAGAAGGATAAGGGTGTTGCGCTCCAAGCAACTGACAACACCTCCAAAGTCAATACTAAAAATGACTCTGACTATGATGAAGATGATGATGAGGACTTTGCAATGCTGGTGAAAAGACTTAGAAGGTTCATGCATCAAGGCAGAATCAGGAAACCAAAGAAAGTCAACAACTACAGCAGCCAGAAGCAAATAAATGAATTACATTTGCTGCCTTACCATCGACAAGTTTTATAGATGGCTTTAGAGTTCGAAGAAATCTCTTTTCTACACATTCCTCGTAATAGGAATGATTTTGCGAATGCATTATCAACGTTGGCCTCCTTGATTCACATAACTGACAAGGAAGACATGCCAAGCATCACATTTTCCCTGCAAATGGCCCCAGCTTATGGGAACTATGTTGGAGAAGTATCGGATGATCTACCTCCCATCCACCACCCTTGGTATCAGCATATCAAGAAGTATCTGCGAGATGGATCTACACCCGCTGAGGCGAGCTTGACTGAAAAGAGACGGATCCATCTACTTGCTATGAAATTCTACCTGAGCGGAGATGCACTCTACAAAAGAGATGCAGGATTAGGTCTCCTCAGATGTCTGGACAAAGACCAAGCTCAGAGACTCATGGATGAGATCCATGGTGGAGTGTGTGGCCCACACATGAACGACCCCTTACTTGTTAAGAATATCCTCAGAATAGGGCATTATTGGCTTACACTCAAAGCTGACTGTGATGATCACGTTAAGAGGTTCTATTAATGCTAAATTCATGGGAATACTATCCACGCCCCCTCCAAGGGAACTCCACAATATGAGTTCGCTATGGCCCTTCTCAATGTGGGGAATAGACATGATCGGGCCCATCGAGCCCAAAGCTAGTAATGGACATCGATTCATATTCACCATGATTGACTACTTCACCAAATGGGTAGAAGCAGCCTCCTTCCCCAGGGTTACTAAAGAAGTCATCATTGCTTTCATTAGAAATAATATCGTCTGTCGGTATGGACAACCAGAGGTCATTGTGTCAGACAATGCTAAGAACCTCAATAAAAAAATGATGAAGGAGTTATACAGTAAATTCCACATCAAACACCTTAACTCTGTCATCTACCGTCCAAAGATGAATGGCGCTGTTGAAGCGGCTAATAAAAATATCAAGAAGATCATGCAGAAAATGTCCACCAATCACAAAGAATGGCCTGACCTCTTGCCTCTGACTTTATTAGCCTCTGTAACTTCCATGCGCATTTCTTCTCTTTGGGCAACCCGTACTCATTAGCCTATGGGATGGAAGTAGTGCTCCCCATAGAGGTGGAAATGGAATCCCTCAGAGTGTTGATGGATGCTCAGTTGGATGAAGACCAATAGGTACAAGACATGTATCACCAATTGTCTCTGATAGACGAAAGGCGAACCGCGACAATCTTCCATGGTCAGTTATATCAGCAAAGGATCGCACGATCCTATAATAGAAAAGTCCGGCTACGGCAGTTCAGACAATATGACATGGTTTTGAAGAAGATCATTAACAACCAAGATCAATCTAAGGGAAAATTCGCTCCTAACTGGGAAGGCCCATTTGTTGTCAAGGAGGTATTGACAGGAGGCGCTCTCAGACTATAGGAAATGGATGGCGATGAATTTCCATAGCTTATCAACTCGGATACCATGAAATGGTACTATATCTGAGGATATCATCAAGCAAAAATCCTGGTATGGATCATCCAATCACCGATCATTTCGATTTTTTAACCCTCTCTTTTACAAACTTTTCTACCCCTCAAGGAAACATACATTTCAAACCAGCAGCTTGGTTTCACCTCATTTCAAACTTTTCATACAATTTCGGTTATCCTAAAGACGGGATTGAACCTTTCACACCTGCAGTTTATCCTGAAGACGGGATTAAACTTTTCTACGCCTGCAGTTTATCCTGAAGACGGGATTAAACTTTTCTACTCTTGCAGTTTGTCCTGAAGACGGGATCAAACTTTTTCCACACCTGCAGTTTGTCCCCATTATGGGATCAAACTTTCTTCTCCCCACAGTTTAGCCTGTACATGGGATTCACACTTCTCTTTGGCTGCGATTCGTCCTGAGGGGCGAACTACGTCGACCTGATCTCCCTGATACACGAGACTATGTAGGCAACCATATTCTATATGGCCCGGTCGCAATAAACAAAAAACAACAAAAACATTTTTGCCCTTTCTCTACAAAAACAAAAAACCACAAAAATACTTCTACACCTTCTTTATCAATAAAACTTCTACACCCATCTGCCTTTCACATTCAGCGTTGAACCTCTTACGCCAGGTTCGAACTATGCAGACTTGATCTCCTCTTCAATAGGAGTACGTAGGCAGCCATGTATGGTTCAGTCTAATCCCCTACCAAAACAAAAATACTTGTCACGCGATACTGGGATCAAACTTCAATCCATTACAGTTCATCGGCTTCAGACCAAAGGGATGGAATTATCCAACCTCTCCTCACCAATAGGAGATTCGGTGGCCATCTAATTTGAGGTTGTGCCTCAAAGAGCAACACCAATCCATAAGAGATGGAATTAACTAGGCTTCTCACAAATAGAAGTACTGGCAACCATCTATGGTGCGGTCAACCTCAGAGAGGAAAAGCCACACTCCTCTCCATATTTCCATACAGAAACCAGTCCTAAGACACCAAAGATGATAGGGATACATACAGATTAATGATCCATTCTGAGAGATCCTGCGATGGCTCAATGTCCACATATCAAGGATAAGTTCAGAATGCATCAAGATCACAAGCCCTAAAGAAACATGCAAATATCAAGCAAGTATCAAGGCATAACTAAAAGGGAAGTAAATTAAAATATATTTCTCTGCCATATATAATACTGTTTGATATATACATCTGTGTTGTACATGACAAAATGGTTAGCTAGTCTGTTCAGGAAAATATAAAGCTATCTACAGATCTGTGTTTATGCGGAGTATCAGATCTAACATAGCATCCCTCTCCAAAGAAGGAGGTAAAGCTGCAAGCTCCTGCCCAATGGTATCTACACGAGCAAGCATATCCGAGGCTAACTGCATGATGGCATGATGCTCATCGATATATGCACTCATATCGGCACGGATGCCAGTCGTCTAGGATCTCACGGAAGTACTTTCTGTAATGGCCACATCCCTAGCAAATAGGGCAGCATCCCTCTCCACAATCAATGCATCTCTAGCTGATCTAGCCTCATCCCTCTCTAATAGAGTGGCGTCTCTCCCATCAAGAGCTGTCAACATCGAGGCCCTAGCCTGATCTGTCTCATAGGTCATCAGATGTAGGCTCTGCTCCAAATACTTTGTTGAATACTGAGTAACAGTGGCACTCGGGGTGGGAGAATCCATCACATATGCTGGCAGCCCATCAGTTAAGTCCCCATCGATGGGAATGTCAGCCTCCTCCATAGGCTCCTCATCGTCATAATCAATATCCTGCACTGTGGATACTACCATAGTCAATGCAGTCTCTGTCTCCATCCATGTAGAATACTCTACAGAATAACCCAGATGACTGATAGAAAACTAAACTAGCTCTCGCTGATCCCAACAGGCATACAACCTAGATTTGTCCCCTGCTGATAAACGGCGTGAAGCGAAGCGATGACTCACTGCCCCCTCAAATGGATGGAAATCCTAAAACTGGTCAAACTGACACATCACGACCAGTGGGTGGTAAGTGATCATCCCTCTCAAACCAGCTAGAAGAAGATAATCTATGCCCGGAGCATGAGTAATGAAGCTGTAGGGTGAGCTAAGCCCTGTACACGGGAATATAGCGAATAGATCTCTAATCCCTGCAAGGAAAGCTGACCAAGATGTAGTATCTGTACACTCTGCAGGCTGGAAGGAGTATGACATGGCTATATCATGGGTGAAATAATACCCATGCCGTCTAAATGTGCCAATCGGTCTCAAGTGTGACATAAATCACACGTATAGAATAATCAAGCTGCCTATGAACACTCCTGCCAGATAAGTACAGCAGTATGTAGCTGACCTTAGAGTCTCTGCGATAATCATCGGTATGATGGTATGACCCTCTCTAAGAGCTCTCACTGCTATAATGACGCCAATGTCCAGCTCATCCATGTATCGTGGCATGTAGACGTACGACAGTACGCACAGTAACAGTACATCCACTATGGCCAAATGCCAATGATCCTCTAGTGTGGTAAAATCCCCAAAATGTCGTGCATAACTATCCTCAGAGCCAAATATATCACTCCAAAAATCGTGGGATATCACGTGGCTAGATGTAATCTCATCCTGTACCACTCTACGTCTCAAACCGGTGATGGTCATAAACTGCCTACTCATGTCCCCGATTGCCATGTACGCGCAAGGTGTGTCTAATTCAGAGCATCGTCGATCAATCATGCATACTCCTCCGGTAGTAGTCAACTCCGGTACCAAATCGAAAAACATGCCTCTCCGAGACCCAATGCTCTAGCATACCTCTATGAATCACAGTAGGAACTCACGAAACATCAACGTAATCATAGTATGCTACAACAAATGATCTACTGATCCACCCAATGCTGTGGTGACATACTATCATACCATGAACGCATACCAGATGCCACCAAAAATGGTGGGGTATGATCAATAAGGCTAATTGTAGAGGAAGACATCTGTACGGGCCGTGTCATAACACCATCCAGGGGTCAATGCTGAATATCTCTGGACATACATACATATGCATAACATAATAACATGCATGATACAATAGATGGCAATATGATATAGGGAATGGAAAACTGTACATACATTCCTAAGTATATCATCATATAATACATCTCTATATAGCTAAAATACAGGGAAATGGGGCAAAGCAACCCAGCATCTAACAGAGGCCTATCAAAAGAGATAACGGGAATATACATCAGAAGAAGTCAATGGTATCGATGTCTATATTGTCAACACCTGCGCGTCGTCTCAACACTTCATACATACATATATACAACAATGTCCTATAAGAACCAAGGAGTTCGAATCCCGAGTGACTATTACGCGTGGCAGCACACCGGATAGAATTTGAAGCTTGAAAACCATGGGCATGGTCCCCTGTTCCTGACTTCTTACAACCTCTAATCCCATGTCATTGCATAACTCTCGACACAAGTGGTCCAAAGAAGGTCTTATATACCTTGTTCGGATGCTCGGATTGAAGTTCTACAAGTTCGAGCGGACATCACAAAGATACAAGTGCACTTTACTTGAGACGATGAGACCCTTGAGCCGGGGCACCACCCCGACCCTTGAGTGCATCTTCGGTTGTCGTAGGTACACTTAAGGCTCCCCCCTCTATAAATAGAGGGCTTGGGGTGACCATTTTGAAAAAAAAAAGGCGAGGAACCTCACAAATTTGCTCAGACACACCCCATATTGAGTGTTTCCTTATTTTAAACACCTGTTAGCTCACATATAGGTATCTTTTTACCAACGGGAGCTGAGTGTTTATCTATTTAGAGTCATAGAAGCCTGCATTGATAGCCCACTATAAGCCTTCTCACACTCTATAAAGCCTTTCTCTTCATCTTTGCACACACTATTTTACACATTGAGAGTCGTGTTGTGTACGTGTGCCCGGACTTCGATCCGTGATTTTCATTCTGTCTGTATATATATACTTATATATGTATATATTTATATATGGACTAACATTATCGAGTTATGCCTCGATTGAGCCTAGACTTATGTCTAGAGCGTTTATTTGCTTATATATATATATATATATATATAATTGTTGTCAGACATATCTGATGAGCCTGGATTTTACATACAGAGCGTTTATTGCTTTTCTATATATATATATATATACTTATATATATATGTAAGACCCCAACTTATTATAAATAAAATTAAATTATTTTTTTAAAATAATAAGGGTTGATTTGATTAATGTGGTTAGTTATGAGTAAAATTCGCAAATATTTTAAATAAGCAAGTGGTTAAAATATTCATTGTTGTCATGAATATTCGTTTGGTCGTGGAATATTCTTGCATTGTCGGAATATTCGCAATGCGATATGGCGCAGCCTTTTGTGGGCCCCAAACGGCGATTGGATGAAGAAACGACAAGCTTGAGTTTTTATAAATAATACAGAATGGTTACTAAGTTAATCTTTGTTGGAATACACGTGGTTAAAATACGATGATTATGCGATTTTGCATAAGTAAAGCACTTGCAGTATTGCACCAATTATTGATTCGACGTAAGAAGGCACTACTCGATAATTGTTACGATAATTATCGCTCAATATTTTATTTTATTGATTCAATAATTGCTACGTTGATATTTTATATTATTGTTGTTTCAATAATTGTCACTACACAATATTTTCATTATCAGATCAATAATTCATATTATTTGAATAATATTATTAGATAGCATTATTGGCAATGTCTAGAAAGTTCTGTCTAAGGAGAGGTTTGGTCACCTAATTGCGCGCCAATAAGGAGAAATCCTTATTGGAAAGCCCCTCTTTCCTGGGAACGGCCTAGTTGTCAGTATTGTGATTCTGTAATATTATTTGTGAATAATTAATTATTGATTTATATGATAAGGAAAATATTCATTTTATGTGGATATATATGGATAAAATTTTTAATGTGACAATTGTTGAAAATTGATATTTATCTTTTCTGATAAAATAATTCATTTAAATATATTACTATATTATAATAATATAATAATGGTGATATTTTACAATGAATGTGTGATATATGAATAAATGAGGAGGAAGGTTATTTTTGTTACAAAAAATGTTTAACACGTGTTTTGTGTGTTGGTGGACCCTATTTTTGACTGAAATTTGATTATAGCACATAAAATCGTCTGTGACGTGGATTTCAAATCAAGTTCTGCTTGAATTTGGAAAACTTTCTTCTAAAAGTTGTAAAGAATTAAATTTCCTATGGAATGGACATAAGATTCAATTTTTCCGATAAAAGGGCTATTTATTATGAATTATTAAAGTTTCGGAATATTGGGTGCGAATTGATTTTGTTACAAAAAATATTTAAAATATGTTTATCATGTTGGAGGTCCCCACTTGCATGTGTAATGTCTTTGAATTTTGATTTTCAAAGTATATGTATAATTTTTAATAAATAATATTAATTTATTAAATTTTTTGCTTTAGTGTTCTAAGGATTTTCCTATAAATGGGGTGTTTAGGTTAGAATTGAAAATCACACCAAAAACTGAAGTTTTCTCTCTCTATATTATCGAGCGTATTTTTGTGAGTATTTAGATATCTTGAGTGTTGCTATATGGTGCAAGTTTCCTTCAGTGTTATATCTGATATTCCACTCAAAAGTACTATTCTTTTGAGGTGAGGGATGTTATTTTTTTTTATAAATAATATTATTATTTTTTCAATATCATTATGCCAAAATATTGGTAAGATTTTTCTTGTGAAATTCTTATCTTTTCTTGTCGGGGTTACTATTCATGAGTTACTATTCACGAATTACTATTCACGAGTTACTATTCATGAAGCATGATGATTTTTTCTTGCGGAATTTCTACCTTTTAGTGTCAGAGTTACTATTCACGTATACGGCACTATTCACGTATACGACACTATTCATGAATACGACACTATTCACAGAAAAATTAAATTTTCTTTTCTGTATCAATCATGCATACTCCTCCAGAGTAGGAGTCAACTCACAGGTCCCAAATCGAAAAACATGCCTCTCCAAAGACCCAATGCTCTAGCATACCCTCTATGAATCCTGTAGAACCACAAAAACATCAACAGGTCATAGTATGCTACAACAAATGATCTACAACATCACCACATCTGGTGGTGACATACTATCATACCACGAACACATACGAGATGCCACCAAAATGGTGGGGTATGATCAATAAGGCTAATTGTAGAGGAAGACATCTCATGACGGGTAGTGTCATAACACCATCCAGGGGTCAATGCTGAATATCTCTGGACATACATACATATGCATAACATAATAACATGCATGATACAATAGATGGCAATATGATATAGGGAATGGAAAACTGTACATACATTCCTAAGTATATCATCATCTAATACATCTCTATATAGCTAAAATACAGGGAAATGGGGCAAAGCAACCCAGCATCTAACAGAGGCCTATCAAAAGAGATAACGGGAATATACATCAGAAGAAGTCAATGGTATTGATGTCTACATTGTCAATCCTGTCCACCTGATGTAACTCCTCCTGAGTCACTGGATCTCTATCTACAGGGATGTCAGGCCTATACAAGGGAGGATCTGCACCGGTAAAGCCATATGGGTCGCCTGAGGGGCCAGAAACAGAGCTGGATGGTTCAAAAGTATTTGCCTCTGAAGGATCTCTACCCATGTGCCAGATAAAGAAATGTGCCCGGTCCAGCTGCCAGGTCAAACTGTCAATCTATGTCACATGAGTCGGATCTCTGACACAGGCTAGCCAATCCATCATCATCACGGATCCTGGAACCATATCCCCCATAAACTGTGTGGCGCGGGTCTGAGCCCCAATAATATGAGGGAACCACCAATGCTGGAACATCTCCTGAGTGCAGGGACCCTCTAACAATGTGAAACCGTCAATTCCCAACAATGGGATATCAATGACGGGTGACTGCGAAACAGGCCAATAACGCCTGGCAGGAGGCAAGATCGACATGCAAATCTCTCTGCGTCTCTCACGATATGACGCTCTCCTAAGTAGAGCTCCCATCCTCCATCCGTGAAGAGAGGAATCCTATGGGTGGAAATAACGTACTCAACTCCAGTCGGATACCCATCCTCAAATCAAATTCTCAAATGCTCCCCAGAGTAGGGAACCCATGCGATGACATCCGCTGTGAACAACTCTAGCTGTAGGCGGCAATGAGTGAAACCCTCAGCAACAGGGACCTCCACCAATATGGAATGATGCCATCTCTGTCCTCGTGGATAGGTATCTAAACCTAGCATGCTCACAGGACGCAAACATAGAAGCCTCTCATAGGCCCAAAACTGCCAACATAAAGGTAACATCTGCTGTCAGTCAACGCTCTTAACTCAGATATGGAAAAGACAAGAGAAATACTCACCAGCAGAAACGGGTAGAATCCTAACCAAGCCTCGGTCAAGCCCTGTGATCGCATGTGCATTCCCTTGAGGAAGTAGGCGAAGGTGTAGGAACCCCAATCATAATCTCCTATACGGTCCACGTGTCGAGTGGAGCTGATCAAAGCGAAGGACACCGTAGAAGAGTTATCTGCTATGAAGCAGCCCCTAATGATCATCGAGAACAATCGCTAAAGAATGCAATTCCACTATCACATCATCGGTATAGGCTCACTCAACAGCCCATTTCATAGCATCTACGCTCAAAGGACACAGTACATACGGTCCTACCATTGGCGCCTCATTGAAACTCCCAACAAGGATCTGGACGGAAGAGGGGTGATATCCGTCGTGCAAGGCACCAGATCCCCTTCAAACTCCATACCTATGATAAACTGCCAATCCATCGGTGTCATCATCACCTCACAGTCCAGCAAGTGGAGTGACTGAGTCTGGTGAAACCACCGCTCAGACAATGCCCTGAGGTAACCCCAGGGACAGCGATGGGGAAGAATGGAAAAGAATGTCCCAAATCCCCAACCATGTACAATCGCTCTATAGTCATCATGCAAAGCCTGATACATAGAGTGGATGCTGAACCAGTTCCCTCGAGGCTGTGTAAAGCTGGGAACCTACATCAAATGCAAATCAACATCAGAACCCTTTCCTCCTCATTAATAGGAAATAAGGAAGATTAAGATCTAACTTCATACCTCATTTGCATGCAGTTAGACTGAAGGATGTCGAATTAAGTCACCCAGAAGTTCTAGGTTTGCCACTTGAATACCTGGCAAATCCCTACGGGGAACACGTACACCAGGAGCAGGAACCACAACCGGTACATCCTCCTCCTCGTCCTTGACATTCGGCACTTTAACCCGGATAGGAAGTATCACCGCCTCCACCAAACGACGAGGCTGTCTAACAGAACGGGGTCGAGGTACTTTAGAAGTACTCCTTCGTACACCAGAAGTGGTCCTGCGGGAACTACTCGGCTGATCTGGATCCATAATATCTGGACAACAAGTCTCCAAATCACCTCAAAAAGGGTGTGGTAAATTCTTACCTGGAGCTTTTCAAAATGCATCTTATGACTACATGCATGCATGCATTGTTTTAACATACAGTATAGTTAAATATGCATGACTACCTAATGCCTACATTTTGGAAATTTTTTGCCATAGTCCCATTTGTAAATGGGACTATCCACATGTACATAGGCATGACTAGGTGACCATTCAGTAGCATACCTGCCCACAGTCATATACATCCTACATGTATTTAATATATTACAGTAAAAAATCCATAAGTGTAGTCTAATTACTAGGATTATTTTGCTTTTTTACCTTACTCATTTGTCCTCAAATAGGATAAGAAATGACAATAAAAGGTGCCAAATTGACTGTTTCAAAAGTCAAATTTTTTTACATCATTATGTTCATCATGGTTTAATACTAACATTTACTGTGTTGAATATTTTTTATCAAGTCATATCAGCATGCATATTCACTACTATGTGTTTAAATGCATTTCATATGATAGGTTATTTTCTAACGGATAGAAATTGGAAAAAAAAATACAAGCATATGTTACCAGGACAGTGAAGAACGCTTATGCGGTGGCGGAATATGCGAGAAGTTGCTCAACTCAAAGACTCACGAAGAGAGCTCTCAGATTTCCTTCGTAGTGTAGCTTAAAAATGATTTATGAAAGCAACCTGCAGGCTTTACATAGTCACGGTTGGCTGCAGGTCCACTTATGGCTGCTGCAGGTGTACCTGCGACACCCCTACATGGGTCCCACACCTCCGGCTCGATCCAGTTAGAGTTGCAAAGGAGGTCTCACAAGCTGAAAAGGCCAAATCAGGAGTAAAAACGCTACGCGATTGAGCGAAATAGCCTGAAATCCTGGTTTTCACGGGTCAAACTCTGGCTCCACATGTCACATATTGGTATTCGCCTGCATACAAGGTATACTATACCAGTGGCTTCAGCTTTTACAAATCATGCTTGGCAATACCTCACAAAGGTCTGATGCCGTTAGTGAAGGGTCATAGCCCTAACACGTATCCCCGGCGGGAGTTACAATGCCAAAGTCACAAATTGACGATATATCCTCGATGGGGGTTACAACGCCGAAGTCATGAATTGACAACGTATCCCTGGCGGGGGTTACAACACAGAAATTCAAGCACCCACGTATCCATGGCGGGGGTTACAGCGCATTCTCAAACATTGATACACACATCAATGAAGGTCAAGCAACCTTGACGTTATTTCAGCCGGTGGAAAGTAAACCCATCGAAGCAACGTATCAATGTCTATGTATCCCCGGCGGGGGTCACAACGTGATGCAACCGTTGATATACGCGTCAACAAAGGTCAAGCAGCCTTGACACACTCCCCAACAAGGGTCACAAAACAATGCAACCTTGATACACACATCAATGAAGGTCAAGCAGCCTTGACAATGCACCCAGCAGGGATCTATCCGGTGATACATACATCAGCGAAGGTCAGGCAGCCCTGGTGATACATACTATTGGCAGTAACTCCAACAAAACCATGGTATATGTTGGTGAACAAGCCAGATAAGACCATCCTCATCGGAGATGACCGATGATGGAATATGTTATAGACATCCTCAAACAGACAAAGTTTTCTCCCCACAGATCTCTTTCACACAAGAGGCACCTCTATGGAGTAGAAGTCTGTGTCTAGGATTCACGACTATGGTGATAGCCCCAACGTCAAACATCCTTGAAGACTTGGATCGCATGTCCAAGACATCATTGATTGTTATCCCAACAAGATTAACAGGGAACCGACAATCATTCATTCCATTATACATTTGCATCATATTCTTTGCATATAGCATCATGTTTATTTTGTTGTATTTCAAGTGTCTAGGATTATTTATCGTATCCATGCCTTTCATTGCATGAATATGATAAAGAGGGGCATCTATAGACACTCAAAATTTTCTGCAGACCAATTATTAACATTGTAGGAGGGCAAATTCGTCTTTCAGAGATAACCCTGGAATACAGCTCACATCCATTCTGGATAATACCGGAAGTTCAGTCTCAACACCGGAACACACACCGGGTGTATCATTTCCAACCTCGAAGATAACCCTGTGTTTTGTCCTTGGAGATAACCCCAAGGAATGTTGTTGCAGTTCTGGCGATAACTCCGGAATGCTTGTTTCAAATGCAATCAGCTTCAATATCATACCTCCTGCCGAGGCACTCATTCCTCAGACCCGGAGCTAACATCGAGAAGACAGGCATACTTATAGATGACCTTGTGGCATTCAAACACTTGCAGCAGCCAATCTCAGATATAACCCTGAGCAACGTCTACTTTCAACTCAAACTGAAGATAACCCCTGTGAGGAGTCAAATGTCATCTTACCACCTCAACACCTGCGCGTCGTCTCAACACTTCATACATACATACATACAACAATGTCCTATAAGAACCAAGGAGTTCGAATCCCGAGTGACTATTACGCGTGGCAGCACACCGGATAGAATTTGAAGCTTAAAAACCATGGGCATGGTCCCCTCTTCCTGACTTCTTACAACCTCTAATCCCATGTCATTGCATAACTCTCGACACAAGTGGTCCAAAGAAGGTCTTATATACCTTGTTCGGATGCTCGGATTGAAGTTCTACAAGTTCGAGCGGACATCACAGTACACAAGTGCACTTACTTCGAGACGATGAGACCCGCAGAGCCCGGGGCACCCCGGGCAGCCGCAGGTGCATCTTCGGTTGTCGTAGGTACACTTAAGGCTCCCCCCTCTATAAATAGAGGGCTTGGGGTGACCATTTTGAAAAAAAAAAGGCGAGGAACCCTGTCAAATTTGCTCTGTACACACCCCATATTGAGTGTTTCCTTATTTTAAACACCTGTTAGCTCACATATAGGTATCTTTTTACCAACGGGAGCTGAGTGTTTATCTATTTAGAGTCATAGAAGCCTGCATTGATAGCCCACTATAAGCCTTCTCACACTCTATAAAGCCTTTCTCTTCATCTTTGCACACACTATTTTACACATTGAGAGTCGTGTTGTGTACGTGTGCCCGGACTTCGATCCGTGATTTTCATTCTGTCTGTATATATATACTTATATATGTATATATTTATATATGGACTAACATTATCGAAGTTATGCCTCGATTGAGCCTGAACTTATGTCTAGAAGCGTTTATTTATATATATATATATATATATATATAATTGTTGTCGATTATATCGATGAGCCCGGATTTTACATCCGAGGCGTTTATTGTTTTTCTATATATATATACTTATATATATATGTAAGACCCCAACTTATTATAAATAAAATTAAATTATTTTTTTAAAATAATAAGGGTTGATTTGATTAATGTGGTTAGTTATGAGTAAAATTAGCAAATATTTTAAATAAGCAAGTGGTTAAAATATTCATTGTTGTCATGAATATTCGTTTGGTCGTGGAATATTCTTGCGCATTGGAGAATATTCGTAAATGCGATGGCGCAGACCTTTTGTGGGCCCCAAACGAAAAGATTGGATGAAGAAAACGATGAGCTTGAGTTTTTATAAATAACTGGCGTAATGGTTACCAAGTTATCTTTGTTGGAATACACGGTGGTTAAAATACGATTATGCGATTTTGCATAGTAGTAGCACTGCAGATTGCACTAATTATTGATTCTAACGTAAGAAGGCACTAATTCAATAATTGTTACGATAATTATTGTTCTCAATATTTTATTTTATTGATTCAATAATTGCTACGTTGATATTTTATATTATTGTTGTTTCAATAATTGTCACTACACAATATTTTTCATTATCGGATCAATAATTCATATTATTTGAATAATATTATTAGATAGCATTATTGGCAATGTCTAGAAAGTTACGTCTAAGGAGAGGTTTGGTCACCTAATTGCAATTGCTACAAAGAAGGAGAAATCCTTATTGAAAGCCCCTCTTTCTGAGGAACTACTTAGTTATCGATATTGTGATTCTGTAATATTATTTGTGAATAATTAATTATTGATTTATATGATAAGGAAAATATTCATTTTATGTGGATATATATGGATAAAATTTTTAATGTGACAATTGTTGAAAATTGATATTTATCTTTTCTGATAAAATAATTCATTTAAATATATTACTATATTATAATAATATAATAATGGTGATATTTTACAATGAATGTGTGATATATGAATAAATGAGGAGGAAGGTTATTTTTGTTACAAAAAATGTTTAACACGTGTTTTGTGTGTTGGTGGACCCTATTTTTGACTGAAATTTGATTATAGCCTGCAAAATCGTCCGTACGTGGATTTCAGTCAAGTTCTGTTTGGAATTTGGAAAACTTTCTTCTGCAAAGTTGTAAAGAATTAAATTTCCTATGGAATGGACATAAGATTCGAATTTTTCTGATAAAAGGGCTATTTATTATGAATTATTAAAGTTTCGGAATATTGGGTCTGAATTGATTTTGTTACAAAAAATATTTAAAATATGTTTATCATGTTGGAGGTCCCCACTTGCATGTGTAATGTGCTGAATTTTGATTTTCAAAGTATGCGTATAATTTTTAATAAATAATATTAATTTATTAAATTTTTTGCTTTAGTGTTCTAAGGATTTTCCTATAAATGGGGTGTTTAGGTTAGAATTGAAAATCACACCAAAAACTGAAGTTTTCTCTCTCTATATTATCGAGCGTATTTTTGTGAGTATTTAGATATCTTGAGTGTTGCTATATGGTGCAAGTTTCCTTCAGTGTTATATCTGATATTCCAGTCAAAAGTACTATTCTTTTGAGGTGAGGGATGTTATTTTTTTTTATAAATAATATTATTATTTTTTCAATATCATTATGCCAAAATATTGGTAAGATTTTTCTTGTGAAATTCTTATCTTTTCTTGTCGGGGTTACTATTCATGAGTTACTATTCACGAATTACTATTCACGAGTTACTATTCATGAAGCATGATGATTTTTTCTTGCGGAATTTCTACCTTTTAGTGTCAGAGTTACTATTCACGTATACGGCACTATTCACGTATACGACACTATTCATGAATACGACACTATTCACAGAAAAATTAAATTTTCTTTTCTGTATCAATCATGCATACTCCTCCAGAGTAGGAGTCAACTCCTGGGTCCCAAATCGAAAAACATGCCTCTCCAGTACCCAATGCTCTAGCATACCCTCTATGAATCCTGTAGGAACCTGAAACATCAACAGGGTCATAGTATGCTACAACAAATGATCTACAGTCACCCTGTCTGGTGGTGACATACTATCATACCACGAACACATACCAGATGCCACCAAAAATGGTGGGGTATGATCAATAAGGCTAATTGTAGAGGAAGACATCTGTACGGGCCGTGTCATAACACCATCCAGGGGTCAATGCTGAATATCTCTGGACATACATACATATGCATAACATAATAACATGCATGATACAATAGATGGCAATATGATATAGGGAATGGAAAACTGTACATACATTCCTAAGTATATCATCATCTAATACATCTCTATATAGCTAAAATACAGGGAAATGGGGCAAAGCAACCCAGCATCTAACAGAGGCCTATCAAAAGAGATAACGGGAATATACATCAGAAGAAGTCAATGGTATTGATGTCTACATTGTCAATCCTGCCCACCGATGTAACTCCTCCCCGAGTCACCGGATCTCTATCTACTGGGGATGTCGAGCCTATACAAGGGAGGATCTGCACCGGTAAAGCCATATGGGTCGCTTTGAGGGGCCGTAAAGCAGTTTGGATGGTTCAAAAGTATTTGCCTCTGAAGGATCTCTACCCATGTGCCAGATAAAGAAATGTGCCTTATTCCAAATTGCGCCAGTCAAATCACAATCTATGTCACATGAGTCGGATCTCTCGACACGTGCTAGCCAATCCATCATCATCACGGATCCCCGGAACCATATCCCCATAAATCGTGTGGTGGCGCGTGCCGAGCCCCAATAGTATGAGGGAACCACCAATGCTGGAACATCTCCTGAGTGCAGGGACCCTCTGACAATGTGAAACCGTCAATTCCCAACAATGGGATATCAATGACGGGTGACTGCGAAACAGGCCAATAACGCCTGGCAGGAGGCAAGATCGACATGCAAATCTCTCCTGCAGTGCTCCTGATAGCACGCTCTCCTAAGTAGAGCTCCCATCCTCCATCCGTGAAGAGAGGAATCCTATGGGTGGAAATAACGTACTCAACTCCAGTCGGATACCCATCCTCAAATCAAATTCTCAAATGCTCCCCAGTAGGGAACCCATGCGATGACATCCGCCAGTGAACAACTCTAGTCAGAAAGCAAATGAGTGAAACCCTCAGCAACAGGGACCTCCACCAATATGGAATGATGCCATCTCTGTCCTCGTGGATAGGTATCTAAACCTAGCATGCTCACAGGACGCAAACATAGAAGCCTCTCATAGGCCCAAAACTGCCAACATAAAGGTAACATCTGCTGTCAGTCAACGCTCTTAACCTGTATATGGGAAAAGACAAGAGAAATACTCACCAGCAGAAACGGGTAGAATCCTAACCAAGCCTCGGTCAAGCCCTGTGATCGCATGTGCATTCCCTTGAGGAAGTAGGCGAAGGTGTAGGAACCCCAATCATAATCTCCTATACGGTCCACGTGTCGAGTGGAGCTGATCAAAGCGAAGGACACCGTAGAAGAGTTATCTGCTATGAAGCAGCCCCTAATGATCATCAGGAACAATCGCCAAAGAATGCAATTCCCGACTATCACATCATCGGGTATAGGCTCACTCAACAGCCCGCTCATAGCATCTACGCTCAAAGGACCTGTACATACAGTCCTACCCTTGAGCGCCTCCGCTGAAACTCCCAACAAGGATCTGACGGCAGTAGGGGTGATATCCGTCGTGCAAGGCACCAGATCCCCTTCAAACTCCATACCTATGATAAACTGCCAATCCATCGGTGTCATCATCACCTCACAGTCCAACCCAAGTGTGGAGGATCGAAGTCCAGTGAAACCACCGCTCATAACAATGCTCGAGGTAACCCTGGGGGACGGCGATGGGGAAGAATGGAAAAGAATGTCCCAAATCCCCAACCATGTACAATCGCTCTATAGTCATCATGCAAAGCCTGATACATAGAGTGGATGCTGAACCAGTTCCCTCGAGGCTGTGTAAAGCTGGGAACCTACATCAAATGCAAATCAACATCAGAACCCTTTCCTCCTCATTAATAGGAAATAAGGAAGATTAAGATCTAACTTCATACCTCATTTGCATGCAGTTAGACTGAAGGATGTCGAATTAAGTCACCCAGAAGTTCTAGGTTTGCCACTTGAATACCTGGCAAATCCCTACGGGGAACACGTACACCAGGAGCAGGAACCACAACCGGTACATCCTCCTCCTCGTCCTTGACATTCGGCACTTTAACCCGGATAGGAAGTATCACCGCCTCCACCAAACGACGAAATTAGGTCTAACAATCAGGGGTCGAGGTACTTTAGAAGTACTCCTTCATTACACCGTAAGTGGTCCTCATGAACTACTCTACCGATCTGGATCCATAATATCCGGACAACAAGTCTCCAAATCACCTCAAAAGGGTGTGGTAAATTCTTACACGGAGCTTTTCAAAATGCATCTTATGACTACATGCATGCATGCATTGTTTTAACATCTGAGATAGTTAAATATGCATGACTACCTAATGCCTACATTTTGGAAATTTTTGCCATAGTCCCATTTGTAAATGGGACTATCCACATGTACATAGGCATGACTAGGTGACCATTCAAGAGTATATACACCTTACGATCATATACATCCTACATGTATTTAATATATTACAAAGAAAAATCCATAAGTGTAGTCTAATTACTAGGATTATTTTGCTTTTTTACCTTACTCATTTGTCCTCAAATAGGATAAGAAATGACAATAAAAGGTGCCAAATTGACTGTTTCAAAAGTCAAATTTTTTTACATCATTATGTTCATCATGGTTTAATACTAACATTTACTGTGTTGAATATTTTTTATCAAGTCATATCAGCATGCATATTCACTACTATGTGTTTAAATGCATTTCATATGATAGGTTATTTTCTAACGGATAGAAATTGGAAAAAAAATACAAGCATATGTTACCAGGACAGTGAAGAACGCTTGTACGGTGGCAGAATATGCAGAAAGTTGCCCGAACTCAGCAGCTCTGAAGGAGAGCTCTCAGATTTCCTTCGTAGTGTAGCTTAAAAATGATTTATGAAAGCAACCTGCAGGCTTTACATAGTCACGGTTGGCTGCAGGTCCACTTATAGGCTCACTGCAGTGTACTGCGACACCCTATATGGGTCCCACACCTCCTACCGATCCAGTTAGAGTTGCAAAGGAGGTCTCATAAGCTGAAAAGGCCAAATCAGGAGTAAAAACGCTACGCGATTGAGCGAAATAGCCTGAAATCCTAGTTTTCACGGGTCAAACTCTGGCTCCACATGTCACATATTGGTATTCGCTTTGCATACAAGGTATACTATACCGGTGGCTTTCACTTTTTAAATCATGCTTGGCAATACATCACAAAGGTCTGATGCCGTTAGTGAAGGGTTATAGCCCTAACACGTATCCCCGGCGGGAGTTACAATGCCAAAGTCACAAATTGACGATATATCCTCGATGGGGGTTACAACGCCAAAGTCATGAATTGACAACGTATCCTCAAGCGGGGTTACAACACAAATTCAAGCACCCACGTATCCATGGCGGGGGTTAACATAAGATTCTCAAACATTGATACACATCATCAATGAAGGTCAAGCAACCTCGACGTTATTTCGAGATTTATGGAAAGTAAACCCATCAAGCAACGTATCAATGTCTATGTATCCCCGGCGGGGGTCACAACATGATGCAACCGTTGATATACGCGTCAACAAAGGTCAAGCAGCCTTGACACACTCCCCAACAAGGGTCACAAAACAATGCAACCTTGATACACACATCAATGAAGGTCAAGCGACCTTGATAATGCACCCAAAGAGGATCTATCCTGTGATACATACATCAGCGAAGGTCAGGCAGCCCTGGTGATACATACTATTGGCAGTAACTCCAACAAAACCATGGTATATGTTGGTGATACAAGCCAGATAAGACCATCCTCATCGGAGAGGACCGATGATGGAATATGTTATAGACATCCTCAAACAGACAAAGTTTTCTCCCCACAGATCTCTTTCACACAAGAGGCACCTCTATGGAGTAGAAGTCTGTGTCTAGGATTCACGACTATGGTGATAGCCCCAACGTCAAACATCCTTGAAGACTTGGATCGCATGTCCAATACATCATTGATTGTTATCCCAACAAGATTAACAGGGAACCGACAATTATTCATTCCATTATACATTTGCATCATGTTACTGCACATAGCATCATGTTTATTTTGTTGTATTTCAAGTGTCTAGGATTATTTATCGTATCCATGCCTTTCATTGCATGAATATGATAAAGAGGGGCATCTATAGACACTCAAACTTTTCTGCAGACCAATTATTAACATTGTAGGAGGGCAAATTCGTCTTTCAGAGATAACCCTGGAATACAGCTCACATCCATTCCGGATAATACCGGAAGTTCAGTCTCAACACCGGAACACACACCGGGTGTATCATTTCCAACCTCGAAGATAACCCTGTGTTTTGTCCTTGGAGATAACCCCAAGGAATGTTGTTGCAGTTCTGGCGATAACTCCGGAATGCTTGTTTCAAATGCAATCAGCTTCAATCTCATACCTCCTGCCGAGGCACTCATTCCTCAGACCCGGAGCTAACATCGAGAAGACAGGCATACTTATAGATGACCTTGTGGCATTCAAACACTTGCAGCAGCCAATCTCAGATATAACCCTGAGCAACGTCTACTTTCAACTCAAACTGAAGATAACCCCCAGTGAGGAGTCAAATGTCATCTTACCACCTCAACACTGCTAGCGTCGTCTCAACACTTCATACATACATACATACAACAATGTCCTATAAGAACCAAGGAGTTCGAATCCCGAGTGACTATTACGCGTGGCAGCACACCGGATAGAATTTGAAGCTTGAAAACCATGGGCATGGTCCCCTCTTCCTGACTTCTTACAACCTCTAATCCCATGTCATTGCATAACTCTCGACACAAGTGGTCCAAAGAAGGTCTTATATACCTTGTTCGGATGCTCGGATTGAAGTTCTACAAGTTCGAGCGGACATCACAGTACACAAGTGCACTTACTTCGAGACGATGAGACCCGCAGAGCCCGGGGCACCCCGGGCAGCCGCAGGTGCATCTTCGGTTGCCGTAGGTACACTTAAGGCTCCCCCCTCTATAAATAGAGGGCTTGGGGTGACCATTTTGAAAAAAAAAGGCGAGGAACCCTGTCAAATTTGCTCTGTACACACCCCATATTGAGTGTTTCCTTATTTTAAACACCTGTTAGCTCACATATAGGTATCTTTTTACCAACGGGAGCTGAGTGTTTATCCATTTAGAGTCATAGAAGCCTGCATTGATAGCCCACTATAAGCCTTCTCACACTCTATAAAGCCTTTCTCTTCATCTTTACACACACTATTTTACACATTGAGAGTCGTGTTGTGTGCGTGTGCCCGGACTTCGATCCGTGATTTTCATTCTGTCTGTATATATATACTTATATATGTATATATTTATATATGGACTAACATTATCGAGTTATGCCTCGATTGAGCCTAGACTTATGTCTAGAGCGTTTATTTGCTTATATATATATATATATATAATTGTTGTCAGACATATCTGATGAGCCTGGATTTTACATCCAGAGCGTTTATTGCTTTTCTATATATATATATATACTTATATATATATGTAAGACCCCAACTTATTATAAATAAAATTAAATTATTTTTTTAAAATAATAAGGGTTGATTTGATTAATGTGGTTAGTTATGAGTAAAATTCGCAAATATTTTAAATAAGCAAGTGGTTAAAATATTCATTGTTGTCGCGGAATATTCGTTTGGTCGTGGAATATTCTTGCTGTCGGGGAATATTCGTACGATGGCGCAGCCTTTTGTGGGCCCCAAACGAAAAGCGATTGGATGAAGAAAACGACAAGCTTGAGTTTTTAAAAATAACGGCGTAATGGTTACCAAGTTATCTTTGTTGGAATACACGTGGTTAAAATACGATGATTATGCAATTTTACATAAGAACATTACACAGATTGCACCAATTATTGATTACGACGTAAGAAGGCACTACTCTAATAATTGTTACGATGAATTATCGTTCAATATTTTATTTTATTGATTCAATAATTGCTACGTTGATATTTTATATTATTGTTGTTTCAATAATTGTCACTACACAATATTTTTCATTATCAGATCAATAATTCATATTATTTGAATAATATTATTAGATAGCATTATTGGCAATGTCTAGAAAGTTCGCGTCTAAGGAGAGGTTTGGTCACCTAATTGCGCTACCAAAGAAGGAGAAATCCTTATTGAAAGCCCCTCTTTCCTGAGGAACTACCTAGTTATCGATTGTTGTGATTCTGTAATATTATTTGTGAATAATTAATTATTGATTTATATGATAAGGAAAATATTCATTTTATGTGGATATATATGGATAAAATTTTAATGTGACAATTGTTGAAAATTGATATTTATCTTTTACGATAAAATAATTCGCTTAAATATATTACTATATTATAATAATATAATAATGGTGATATTTTACAATGAATGTGTGATATATGAATAAATGAGGAGGAAGGTTATTTTTGTTACAAAAAATGTTTAACACGTGTTTTGTGTGTTGGTGGACCCTATTTTTGACTGAAATTTGATTATAGCCTGCAAAATCGTCCGTACGTGGATTTCAATCAAGTTCTGTTTGGAATTTGGAAAACTTTCTTCTGCAAAGTTGTAAAGAATTAAATTTCCTATGGAATGGACATAAGATTCGAATTTTTCTGATAAAAGGGCTATTTATTATGAATTATTAAAGTTTCGGAATATTGGGTCTGAATTGATTTTGTTACAAAAAATATTTAAAATATGTTTATCATGTTGGAGGTCCCCACTTGCATGTGTAATGTGCTGAATTTTGATTTTCAAAGTATGCGTATAATTTTTAATAAATAATATTAATTTATTAAATTTTTGCTTTAGTGTTCTAAGGATTTTCCTATAAATGGGGTGTTTAGGTTAGAATTGAAAATCACACCAAAAACTGAAGTTTTCTCTCTCTATATTATCGAGCGTATTTTTGTGAGTATTTAGATATCTTGAGTGTTGCTATATGGTGCAAGTTTCCTTCAGTGTTATATCTGATATTCCAGTCAAAAGTACTATTCTTTTGAGGTAAGGGATGTTATTTTTTTTATAAATAATATTATTATTTTTTTCATTATCATTATGCCAAAATATTGGTAAGATTTTTCTTGTGAAATTCTTATCTTTTCATGTCGGGGTTACTATTTATGAGTTACTATTCACGAATTACTATTCATGAGTTACTATTCACGAAGCATGATGATTTTTTCTTGCGGAATTTCTACCTTTTAGTGTCGGAGTTACTATTCACGTATACGGCACTATTCACGTATACGACACTATTCATGAATACGACACTATTCACAGAAAAATTAAATTTTCTTTTCTGTATCCAAGATTGTCTGTTATGGTTCCTATCTTTGATTGGATCTATGTTTTGATCTTCATTTTTGAATTCTGCTCCACAATAGTTTATTATGGAGTATTTTTGAACATGGATAAACTGAAGTATGAATCCTTAATATTTGTTCTTTTGTCTCGCTGGATTCGTTTTTTTTAAAATATTTTTCATCATCCCCAGTCATAAATGATGATATTACTGAATATCTTTGGCCTGTAGTGCAAAGATGAATGATTTCTAGATGAATATCTTTGGCCCGTAGTGCAAAGATGAGCAAGTGTTGAGATGAACATGACCGACTGATTAATATCTTTGGCCTGTAGTGTAAAGATGACTATTTGATTCAAGATGTATATTGATTGATGTTACAGGGATAAAATATCGTTGATGGACTTTTAAATTCATAAATGATAGTAGATTTCATTCTTTACTTAACTCTTCTAATGAATTATTATTTCCGCTGCGGATATTGATCTGAAACTTGTTGTCTATTATATTATATCAGATTTTTCCCTGTTGAGGACTAACGATAATTTGTTCTATATTATCTTAGACATAATGTTCTTTACTGGGCTAGTTGAGCTCACCTTTTTCCTTTTTGTTCCATTTTTCTTCTCAGGAGGCAAGAATATAGCGGGAACTAGTCGGGGTGTGGAGTGATGGTTCAAGATAGTTATTTTAGTAGTCCTCACTATTTAGTAAAATAGTGTATCAATAATTGTAATGAGGACTTATTTGAGTGTGGATATTATCTAGAAGACAATATTTGTATTTAAACTCACAGTATATGTGTTGTCGTATTTTGCATGACAATTATATTAATGAAGTTGTAGTTATTTCTGTACCATGTATTTGGTGACTCAGAATAGGTTGGGTGGATTGGACCTATTTCGGGGGCGTCACAGTTGGTATCAGGGCTTAGGGATATGGTCTTTGGCGGAGATTAGGGAATAGAACTAGGAGGGGAGAGACGAGTAAATCCTTCGCTAATATGTCCTACCTAAGCTTATTGTTGGTTGGTTAGAGTATAGGATTATTATGTTGCATGTCAATTTCTTTAATTAACCCTTATTTTGTGGAAGTATTTAAGAATGGCAACTGAGAATGTTAATAGTGGAGTAAATGAGACCGTGGATACATGTTTACTCACCAATCAGGAGAACGTGCAACAGGACGACAATGTTCCTCCTGTAAACAACACTACTGATCAGACGATGAACGATGGAATGTTTAGAAGCTTTTTGCAGTTCATGCAAAATTAGACAAGGGAGACTCGTGTACAAAATACAGGTGGAAATGATAGCAATGCACGGTTTGTCACAGCCAAGTAGTTCAAAGAGTTGGGACCACCAGAATTCTGGGAAAAGTCAGATCCGATTAAAGCGGAGACGTGGGTCAAGCAAATTACCAAGATATTCGATGTCTTGGGATGCACAGAGGAAGAGAAGGTTCCATTCACCACTTTTATGTTCCGTAATGAGGCAGATTACTGGTGGGAATCTGTGAAGCATACCCAGCCAGCCACACTCAACATGTCTTGGGAAACGTCTCAAAAACTGTTCAATGACAAGTACTTTCCTAAAAGTATTCGTCATATGAAGGAGGTAGAGTTTATTAGACTTGAACAGAACAACATGACAATGTCCCAGTATGAGGCAAAGTTCGCGGAGTTATCCAGGTTTGCACCTCATTTGGTGGAGAATGAGGAACGTATTACGTGGATGTTTCTGAGAGGTTTGAAACCCGACATACGTCAATATCTCATTTCTCATAAATTTTCTCTATATTCAGATGTTGTCAACAGGGCTCAATTATTATAGCGAGATAACGAGTACGTTTAACCAAGGGACCACAATCAGGGTCATACTGGTGACAGCAGTCATCGGAGCAACGATAACCAACGGGGAGGGAAAATACAGACAAAAGCGATAACCACTCAGGTGGTAATCTGGCCATGATAATAGAAGAAGCGAGTCAGGGGGAGATTTTAAAAAAGAGAAGGTACAACAATGACAATATGAAGACATCAAAGACCAAAGATCAACTCGATTCTAAGGAGGAGAACGACCACCTGGGTCGTATGCTATAAATGTGGAAAAGAGGGACACATCATCATTTCAAATCATCTGAATAGTTCAAGGTATGTTATAATTATGGAAAAGAAGGTCATATCGCTCGAGATTGTACGGTAGTGAAACCCAGTCCAGCGGGGATGGTGACTCAAAAGGCTGTCCCAAAAAAGTTAAAGTCGGCGGTACCTGGAAGAACGTTTGTCGTGACTGGCCAAAATGCAAGGAACCCGAATGAGGTGATCACAGGTAAGCTAATCATAAATTCTTGCGAAGTTTATACCTTACTAGATACCGGTTCTACCCATTCATTTATCTCTCCTGCTTGTGATCAACGTTTAAACATGACTCCGGAGAAATTAGACTTTGACTTATCTGTGGAAACTTTCATTACATCCACTGTTTATTAATCTTGTTTGATCCAAGTTCGCACCATCACATTACCTGTTAATCTTATCTCTTTAAAGATACTTGCTTTTGATGTAATTTTAAGGATTGATTGGTTAACTACTCATCATGCCAACATTGATTGTTTTTGTAAGGTTGTTAGTTTTCATATTCCTAACCAGCCTATTATGCGAATTCAAGCAACTAAACCATTGAAGTCAAACTCTTTCATATCAAGCCATAAAGCCATTCGTTTATTGAAAAATGGATGTCAAGCTTTCTTAGCCCATTTCATGGATTTAAACAAAAATACGTTAGATTTGAATGATATTTCTGTTGTTAGTGAATTTCCTGACGTAATTCCTGAAGAATTTCCTAGCCTACCCCCAAAGCGTGATATTGAATTTTGTATCGTCTTTGAACCCGCTACAAAACCCACTTCTAAAATCTCATATCGAATGGCTCCTATTGAACTTCAGGAGTTAAAAACCTAGCTGTAGAAGTTGGTACTCGAGCCTCTATCTGGTGACTTCCTTTGTGGAATGCACCGAAGCCAGACTCTCCATAGTGTACGCCATATTCGTGTGGTGGTAAGCTGATAGGTGCCATTGTGACGTGCTATCCTAGATTGGGATATGAGTCACAGTTGAAAGCAACCTAAGTCAGTAATCGAAATACGTAGCTTTCTTGGCTTAGTTGGTTACTATCAGAGATTCGTGGAAAGATTTTCTCGAATCGCTACTCCATTAACTCAGCTGACTCACAGAGATACAAATTCGAATGGAGCAAGGAATGTAAAGCCCCCAAATCCAGGTACTTGAAATCCAAACTCGGTGCTTCACGATACCATTTCTATGAGCGGAATAATACTAATAATAATATAAATAATATAAATAACAAACTTAATTTATATAATTATCAGAGTCTATCTCCCTAGGTACGAGACCTTTAAACATTCATTACATAGCATGCTAGATAATATATATCATTGTCTTAATAATATCAAACTATTACATAAACTACCACAAATCTTATTTGGTTAGCTTTCCTTTTCCTTTGTTTCTGCATGAGCCTTCTGGTTCTTCACACTTAGCTGAAAACATTTAAATTAAGCAAGGATGAGCATTTGAGTGCTCAGCAAGTATTAACAATTATATATATATATATATAAGCTGAAAGAATTTAAATATTTTCTTTATACTACCCTTCTACAACAAATCAATAGTTGTGAAGTAATCTGAACCGATAATAATAACATAACAACCCTCTTTCAAAATTTTGAAACTACGTACTGACTATAAATAGGGTTAAGGTGACATACTATGAACATTGTTTTCATTTTCAAAAAGATTAAACGAACTTCATCTTGTAACCGTCATAACTTACTTAGCACGGGGGTGATCAAATCAGTTGTACCTGTATTGATCAATACTACATGCAAGAACGATGTTATCGTTCACTCATCCACCTTGGGTGCATAAAAAGTTTTCCCGTGTAAGGGATGTTCATACTTGTCGGGGTTCCAAACCAAAGCAATTCGGTTGGATAATAATAAGGTTTTATCTTGTTCAACAACAATCTATAATTCAACATATATATATATACGGGTAATTAACAAAGGTGTATCAACATGTGATTAAATACAATGATTACCTAAGTGGGGACACTTGTATAACCATTTATAGAAATTAACAAACATAATATATATCTGAATTACCATATACTAACATGTTGATAATCAATGAGCACTACAAAAAAATGGGCCTTTAGCAACGATTTTTCGGGCAACAACTTTATAAGTCGTTGCTAAAAGTATATGTTTAGCAACGAAATTTGTCATTCGTTGCAGATTGTTTCAGGCTTTCACTTTTTGCAATGAAATTCATAAGTCATTGCAAAATTTCGTTACTAATTCATTGGCAGGAAAAAATTTCGTTAGAAATTCGTTGCAAAATTTCCGACCACTTGATTTCCCGTCATCGTGGGCAACGAAAGTTTTTTTGTTGCTAAAAATGGGGCATTAGCAACGATTTTTCAGGCAACGACTTTATAAGTCATTGCTAAAAGTGTATGTTTAGCAACGAAACTTGTCCTTTGTTGCAGAATGTGTCAGACTTTCACTTTTTGCAACGAAATTCATAAGTAGTTGCAATATTTGGAAACAAAATTTGTTAGAAATTCGTTGCAAAATTTCTAACCACTTGATTTCTCCTCATCGTGGGCAAAGAAAGTTTTTTTTGTTGCTATATTTCGTTGTCTAATATGGACCACATTCATCGGCAACAATTTTTATTTTCGTTGCATATTTTATACAACTTTTTGCAACGACTATTAACATGTTGCCTTAAATTAAGATGATAATAATAATAACAACAACAACAACAACAACAACAACAATAATAATAATAATAATAACAATCATAATAATAATAGTACTAATAATAATAACAATAACAGTATTAATAATAATAATAATAATAATAATAATAATTATTATTATTATTATTATTATTATTATTATTATTATTATTATTATTATTATTGTTATTATTATTATCACGCAATTAGTTATGTACATTTATGTATGTACGTAATAGATTTAAGGAAAGGGGATCTATTTTATCTCGAGGAAAATGATTTGTTCAGTTATAAATACTAATCCTTGCAAAATAATAGCAACTAGGCCCATATGCTTGGGTGGTCATTGGATCAATATTCTAAACTGGAGGTCTTGGGTTCAAATTTGTGCATCAACATATTTTTTGGGATGAAGTTCAATATTCACCACGTCAGTCCGTCCACGTGTAAAATAAAATAAAAAATGCCCACGCAGATCTGTTATGTGTGCCATGTAGGCGCCACGTATGCAGGTCAATGCACAAGTGGCGCTTGGGGCTCGAAGTCCAAATTTTTTAATAGAAAAGATCTCAATACCCAAAAACATTGAGCGTTGACCAAAAGAAAAGATCTCAATACCCAAAAACTCCTAAAGTTCAGTGGTCAACTTTGCATTTTACCCTTATAATATATTGTGTAACTCTTCAAAAAGTCTACGGAATGAAAATTTTAATTAATTTAACGATATTTTAAACATGAACAAATGAAATGTTACATAAGATTAAAACTAAATTGTATGTAGTTAATAAGACTATATATATATATATATATATATATATATATATATTTTAAAGTTTTTCGCTTTCATTGGTATTTTTATTTGTGCATCATAGATTCATTTGTAATAACTTATCAAATTCATAAATTTACAATAACTTCTCAAATTCGCAAAAACAAAATGCATATATGGTGTCCCTTTTTCATATTCTTATTCCAATTAAAGTGATATATTATAATGATATCACTTAAAATTAATCAAATTATTATTATAAATATTGTCATTAAAATATGTCATATTTAAAATTTATCTAATAAGTTATTTATAAATTTAGTTATATTTTGCACCAGTTATTAAACTTATTTATTAAAAAATAAAGTTTAAGTTGCTTTAAATAAACTATAATGAAGAGATTTTATGTCTAGTTGTTCTATTATATAAATAATTGGGGGATAATACATTTTTTGGTCACTGTACTAGGGTCCGATTTTCGTTGTGGCTACCGAAACTTTTTTTGTTACAATCGAATAATTGTACTCTAAAAAATTATAAAATGGTCATTATTTTTAATTTTCGAGGAAAAAAATGGACTAATCTTGATTGTGCATATTGGTCATTATTTTTTTGCTAACGTGGCCCGTTATTTTTGCTGACGTGGAGGGCAGAAATGCTTGGTAAAAATTTTCTTCAAGAAAATGTTACACTTTACAAATATTAAATCAATATTAAAAATAATAATAATAATTAATTATTATAATTTTATTTAAATTTGTATATATTATAAAAGAATGTATCGAATATCTACTCGAATACATGTTAATAAAATATGTATCGAATCAAAATCGAGAGTTCGAGTAGTTTGAATCATGAACGAGTCGAGTATAACCTATAAATTATAATATAATTTTATTTAATTGTTGAAAATAAAATTTTATTTTAAATAATAATTTTTATGTTATTTACAATACAAAATATAAGACTTTTTTGTTGAATAGATCACAAATGCTAGAGTAACACTTCTTTGTTCTGCAATTTGTTTATTTAAATTTGTTCTTAGTTAATTTATGATATCCTAAAATTCAAATTATAATGTCAATTTATTTATTTTTTTCAAATATTAATTTTATTTTAAAAATACTTCTTAAATAATATAAATATCAATATCGGTGTGATACAAATTGTTTTTTTCCTATTTCTTAAACAATCCAAATCTGTCGTTTGCTTTTTCGTTTCAGATAGAAAGACAAGTTCATTCTCTTTTGATTCTTCAATCGATCCCACCGCCTAGCTTCGCTCACCTCTTGTGTCCTCCATCACATGTTCATGTCCCTTTTCTCTCTCCTCTCTCTCCTCTCCTCTATCTTATATAAGGCTGTAAACGAGCCAACACAGTTCGGGCTCGATTCGGGCTCGACTCGAAAAAATACGAGCGAGACTCGGATTCATTAGTAATATGATGCAAAATCGAGCATTAAAAATAGTTCGAATAAAAATATGAATAGAATCTAATCGAAGCAAGGTTATACTTTCACTGCTTAAGATTCAAACTACTCGAATTTTTTATTGTGATTCGATACATACTAGGGTTAATACATATTCGATTAGATATTCGATATATTCTCTTATAATATATACAAATTTAAATTAAATTAGGATAATTAGTTATTATTTTGTTTTGTTTTTAATTTTAATTGTGATTTTATATTTGTAAAGTGTAATAATAAATATATTTTTTCATTTTTAAGTAAAATAACAAATTCAATTTATAATTATATTTATTATAAAAATAGTTATTATGTGGAGACTCGAATTCTAGCTTGAATTTGAAGCTCGCGAGTAGTTTGAGTAAATATTCGAGTCGAGTCGAATCTGAGTAGGATTTTTCAAATATAATTTAAATTTGAACCGAATTCGAGTACAAATTTATTATTTCAAGTCGAATTCGAGTACCTCTTTGTTCGCTCCGGTTTGACTCATTTACACCCTTAATCTCATACATTTATCCTTTAAAATTGATTTTTATTTTTTAGGGTAATTTTTTTCTTCTGCTGCCCTCTTTCAATTCGGTAAGACATCTAATATCAGTTTATTTATTTGCAATTTTTCACTTGGTTCATCCATTTGTGCTCAATCAAATCTGATTTTGATTATATGTGGTGATTTTGGTGCTCAGTCAATTTTAATTTTGGATATAGGTGCCCCACATGTTTGATGTATTGTCCATCTGTTGCACTAGCTTGTACATTATAGCTACAAATTTAATGTCAGCGTAACCCTCTCAATTTTAAATTTAAGTACACAAACTTAATCCATTTCATTTGGATACTCTGAACCATGTTTTGGAATTGATTTGTCTAACGTGAACTTTTATTTGTAAAACTCTATATGACCAAACCTAATTATGAAGCAGGCGTTTGGTTGACCATAAATTTGTAATTATTTCAGCTTTTTAAATGAAAATATCTAATTCTTTGTTATTATATTATTCATTATACAACTTTAACATTCTTTAACATTATATACATCCGGAAAACTTGAATGGTGCATAACATGTACCTGTTTGTTTAAATGCCAAAAAGAGGGTAGACACCTATATTTTAACAAGTGTTGATAATTTTTCACTTTTATTTCTTCACAACCCTTAATTTTCTCATTAACTTATCTGCAGTGGTTAAAGAACCTTATCTTTTATGGATTACAAACTATATTTTACTAATTAAGCTTAATCTCTAATTGGAGTTGGGTCTAGTTTACAATTTATGGTCTTTTGAAAATAAAATACTAGTACAAAATCATAAAAAGACAACATTTAAAAGATGACGTTTTTATAAAAAACGTTGTGGTATTTTTTTTTACTAACGTTTTTTAACAAAATGTTGTAGATAAATATGAAAAAATATTATGTATTTATAAGGGAAATTTTTAATTTTAAATAGATAACGTTTTTAAAAAAAATAAAAAACACGGAGCAAAAAATATACGGGGTCGCGCGGTTGTATTAATTTTTCTGATTTCACCCAAAAACTTCCCTCCAGACCATTTTAGTTCCCCCCACTCTGCAAACGATTTTCCTTTTTGTACGACCTGATCTGTTCTTTCTCCTCTCTGGTAATTTTGCAACTTCTACTTCTAATTTCACTAATTTTGAAATTATGTATCACTAATTCTGTATCTTCTACTTCTAATTTCTATCTCCAATCAGCCCTAATTCCTTTTTGAAAAACCTGATTTGTTCACGGTCTTCCTCTCTTGCCCTAGTTCTACGATTGAGGGTTTTTTCACTTTGGACTGTACAGATTCGATGAGGATAAGAAGAGAGAATAAATAGCAGATCACAGTGTTTGACTACAGGCAATAAGAAGCAGATCTCGGGCTTCTTTTAGGTAATCAGATTGCATGTTTTTCTGTATATATATAGCTATATGTATACATTATACATATATATATATATATATATATATATTTGTGAATTATCTTATTCATATATTAAATTCTTAAATTCATGATATGTGTTGGCTATTATTTTTTTAATAAAAAAAAACTGAATTCACAAACAAACTCTTAAGCCGTCTTCAATTAAATTGGGGAAAAGCCTTCATCACTCCAGAAAAATTGGTTATATTTCCTCCTTTTCTCTCTCTCTCTCAATATATATGTATATATGTGTGTCATGATACTCATCTTATTCCACTTTATATTGTCTTTACTAATTGCAATATCAAACCAATTGCATTCATTCAACATCTTAGATATGTAAATCTCTTTAATGTACCTTTTGATGATTTTATTATGCAAAAGGATTATGATGTTTGATTTTCTGATTTGTATATATAGATGTATGATGCTTGTTCATTTTGATTTCTATTTGATAATTATTAGATTTTTCCAAGTTTTAATAAATGCATGCAACCTGTTTGATGGAATTCCTGAACTAATTTAATTTGTATCAAATAAAAAGGTAACTAATCCAAATGACAAAAATTTAACATGTGTTGATGAAACTATCATGCCATTATTACAACTTAATGATTGATACCTAATTATTTATTAGGCATCTATAATCTTGAGTTATGTTAACAACTACTTTTAGATTATTTGAAGATATCTGTTCTATTTGTATCTATGGTTGACTAAAATTCAATTTGAATCTCAAGGCTGGTAGTTTGTAAATTTGAGGATAAAGGACTTTGAATTTTACTAGATTTCTTGTTTCTCAGTGTTAATGCCAAAATTCCTTTTTATGGACTTTGGTCACCTTATTATTTGTGAATTGCTTTGCTGGATTTCGTGTAATCTATATGTTTTTATCTAATAATCTTCAAGACTATGGAATTCAGTCTCAGGAGTACTTTAATGTGCACAACAAATTCCGAAAATTGATGAGGTGATTACTAGAGTTCTTGGTTTTCTTACAGGCCCTTATGTTGTGGTCACGACTATATTGAGCCAAAACCTAAGGAATGGCACACGACAGGATCAGATCAAAACTTCAAAGGAGTAGCCTTTACACATTTGGATGTGTTAGGCCAACTCCTGACGATGCAGAGGGACCGCGTCAATTACAAGGCCCCAGATATTCACGAACGGTATACTGCAACCAGCCTCATGTCCACCAAAAGAAACCTCTTAAATACCGCTCGAATTATATATCAACTACAAAATACAATATCATAACGTTCATACCCAAGGCAACTTTTGAGCAATTTCGGCTAGTTGCTAATGTTTACTTTCTCCTAACTGTAATTTTGTCCCTCACACCTGTTACGCCATTCTCAGGTGTCAGTATGATTGCTCCTCTGGCCTTTGTGGTTGGGCTTAGTATGGCAAAGGAGGCTATGGAAGACTGGCACAGATTTATACAGGATATGAAGGTTAATCTGCAGAAAGCTAGTGTTCATAAAGGGAATGGGGCATGGATGAAGATTCAGGTCCGAGACGTGGTAAAAGTAGAAAAGGATCAGTTTTTTCCTGCAGACTAATTTCTTTTGTCTTCTAGCTATGAAGATGGGATCTGTTACGTGGAGACTATGAACTTGGATGGAGAGATGAACTTGAAGGTTAAAATAGCTTTGGAGGTAACTTTACCCCTGGATGATGATGAAGCTTTCAAGAATTTCACGGGAACAATTACATGTGAAGACCTGAATCCTAACCTTTACAGTTTTGTGGGTAATCTTGGTATTAGCTGGCAATTATATCCTTTCGATCCCAATCAGATTCTCCTTAGAGATTCAAAGCTTAGGAATACAGCTTATGTGTATGGAGTGGTGATATTTACCGGCCACGATAGCAAAGTCATGCAGAACGCTACGAAATCTCCTTCGAAAAGAAGCAGGATTGAAAAATAGATGGACAAAATCATTTACATCCTTTTCACACTCCTTGTGTTGATCTCAATAATTAGCTCAGTAGGCTTTGCTGTGAAGACAAAATTCCAGATGCCGGATTGGTGGTATTTGCCTCCAGATGAGAAGGGTCTTTATGATCCTAGTAGGGCCAACTTGTCTGGATTTTATCATCTGGTCACTGCTCTTATCCTTTATGGATACCTAATACCCATCTCACTCTATGTTTCTATTGAGGTTGTGAAGGTCCTGCAAGCAAAATTCATTAACCAGGACATACACATGTATGATGAAGAGACAGGAACTCCTGCTCAAGCACGGACATCAAATTTAAATGAGGAGTTAGGCCGGGTTGACACGATTCTCTCTAATAAAACTGAAACTTTGGCATGCAACCAGATGGATTTTCTCAAGTGCTCCATAGTTGGAACTGCATATGGCATGTCTGCTAGTGAAGTAGAACTTGCAGCTGCAAAGCAGATGGCAATGGACCTTGATGGGCAGGATCCAGAGTTTTCAAGCAACCCCATCCATAGAAATAGTGCAGATATTAACAACCGGCATAGTTTTGGACCACCTGAAATCGAGTTGGAGAGTATCATTACTTCTAAAAATGAAAACTATAAGAAACCTGTGGTCAAAGGGTTTAGTTTCGAGGACAGACGAATCATGAATGGAAATTGGTCTAGAGAACCCTATGCGGATGTTATTTTGTTATTCTTCTGGATACTTGTAGTTTGTCACACTGCAATCCCTGAGCTAAACGAGGAGACTGACATCTTTAATTATGAAGCAGAGTCACCAGATGAAGAAGCTTTTCTTGTCGCAGCAAGAGAACTTGGCTTCGAGTATTATAAAAGAAGTCAAACAAGCATATTTGTTCGTGAAAGGCATCCTTCAGCTCAGGAATCTGTTGAAAGGTCAGGGCATGTTCAGTTTGATTTCATTTCACCTTGGATTATAGGTGTCTTTGCATATTATGTATATAGGTGTCTTAGCTCTATAAAGTTCTTAAGTGATGTTTCTCATTTTTCAGGTTGATGGTTATTACAGACTGAGCAGCCTTTATAGTTCTATTTTGCTTAGTGTATGCTCTTTTTTTTTGGTACGATTACGTCTTTATTCTCATGTCGAAGTGTACATTGGAATGATGTCAAACACTTTGATGAGTGAATATGCATTACATGCAACACAAGTACATGCATAAAGTAAAATATCCTGCAATTTTATTATTATGTAGAGAATATTTTTGTCATGATAGCAACTGCTAAAATAGAGTATGCATGTGCTCTCATCTCATCAGCATCATATCAAGCTTATTTTTTTGATTTATAATTCTAGTGACTTTATAGGTCAGTGTGACATACCCATATTAAACTGTGCTACAACATAATCTCATGACTATAAACACATGATGAGTTGAAACTAGAATAGAAAATAATCAAAACCGGGAAATTTTGTATGGTTAGCTACAGTCCAATTTCAGATCAAAGCTGATGTGAATGTGTATTTCTCTCAATCAGATATATACCTTCCTCTCTGCATTATGGAACTCTGTTTATCTCTATTTTTCTCGAATTAATTACTATTTTTTCCATCTTTGCACTAGAAGGGATCAACAATCTGGTGGGTTGATGGTTTTTTTTTAAAGAATGTGTAGAAAGTTCATTAACCCTCTCTCCTAGTGTTTTTAATTGATCTGATGGTTTACTCCCTGCTCAACTTAGCTTTGGGCTTTATGTTTATGCCGAGTAGAACTTCAAGTACTCTCAATTTATGTTCTTTTATCTTTTACAGATCTTATTCTCTACATGCATGTTGGGTCATAGTTCTTTATAGTTCATTTAATTGGAGTGTACCAATATTTTTATTTTTGTAAACTGTGTAGAGGATTCCCAGTTTGACTTAAATATGTTTAAGCATCAACGTTAGTTTAAGCCATTAATGTCATAATTCCCAACTTTCAGTTGTTTTTTTGCAAGTTACTCAACATTAAAGCAATTGAAGGCACTTAATTAATCATTTACTATTTAATTCATAGTGTTACAGATGGTTGTGAAAGGGATTGTTAAAGACTTCACGAATAATGAAAATATCAACTTCGAGGAAAATTGCCCCAATATACCCTCTTCGATTTGAGTTTAAGGGTTTTGATATTTCAACTTTTTATTCTATAAAATACTTTTTTAGTTTTGAGGTTTTGAGCACTTAAGTTTCTTGGGTTTGTGTTATAGTACTCTTACTTACTTACACTTGTTCACCAATTACCGAAAATAGATATTTGCATGATTTAGGAATTAGACTATTTATAATGATTATGCTGACTACGTCTGCTTCTAGATATTGAGAACGAATGTCGAACAAAAGGTAAAAACTTGGAGATGTTAAAATTATTTTGGAATTGCATTATTGATAGTGATTACACCGGCTACATCTAAGTTCCGGTGGTATACTATGTCTTAGAATCTAAATTATCATTATTTTTCTTTTTGGATTTGTAGCAAATGATATTGTGATTGCTTATTTGTGTTTTTTCTGCTTATGAGCAATACGGTGTACATTAGTACCACGTAGTAACTCTATTGTCTTTGTGTATTGATTTTGGCACTAGGTGCCTTTGGTGACCTATTTGCTTCATTTTTCTGACTTGTTATTATTTTTAAATATGTGCAGGAAGACTGCTTCTACGATTTGCCTTACAATACTGGGTATCAAATTTTCGTGCTACGTTTACGAAAGATAAGGGACGAAATTATGAAGTGTACTTTCTCTATATATGTAGATATATACTTTGATTGAAGAACTGTGATAGCTTTAGATGGTTAATTGTAAAGATAATGAATGATTATGTTGTGGATGATTTTATTAAGTTAATAATATTTTAGTTTTTTGTATGTTTGCCATTATTTGCTATGGGGACATTGAGCCAGCCAGGTACACAAAAGGAATGTCAAATTTTGATTTGGAAGCATTGAACAAGTTTTAGTATAGCAACAATTTTTCGTTGCTAATGGCATTACAAATATAATATTTGGAAATGAAAAATTAACCTAATAACAACGGAGAGAATATTGTTGCTAATACTAAAATAAAAGGCAACATTTTTTATCGTTGCAAATCATATAAACTTTCGTTGCATATATAAAGCAAACGACAACATATAATGTCGTTGCTAATCGATTTACTTTCGTTCTTATTGAAAAATAACCCGATTAACATAAACATTTTCGTTGTTGATTCAAAGATAATGTCATTGCCAAATAATATAATCAAGAATTTAAAATCGTTCTTAAAAAGTTTACATTCCGCAATGAAAGCAAACTTAGGCAACAATTTTCATAATTTCTCGCAACGAAAATGTCGTTGCAAAATGGTGTCAATTATTAACGAAAATGCATGGTCGTTGCAAAAAAGAGTTCATTTCGTTGCCAATTAGCGAGACTTTTGCAACAAAATGGGGTTTTTAACAACGAATTTTTAATTATTTTGCAACAATACATTTTGTTGCTAAAGGATCGATGCCTCATCTGAAAGACAAATTTAGTTGCAAAATGTATTACTTTTGGCAACGAAAGAAAAGTTCGTTCTTGGAACAATTAGCAACGCTCATTCAATAACGAAAACCTTACGAACGACAAAGTGAAAGTCGTTGCAAAACCTTTGCAACGAAATTTGGCACCTTTAGCAATGAAAATGGGTTTGTTCTTTGAAGCCCAATTTTTTTGTAGTGGAGCGTATATAATATATATATATATATATATATATATATATATATATATATATATATATATATATATAATAGGGTTAATAATTTGTACAGTAATAATATATTTCTGAAACATTCTTACTCATGTTCACTACATAAAGAAAATACAAAGGTAGGATACTTGCCTGGTCTGCTGCTTACAAAATGCAACTTAGTTTTATCTTTTATATCACGACATATCATTAATCAGATCAATCGTTCGATTAGAATAATATACTATAACACATAGTACTGCATTTCGCAGTCAGCACAAAACCTAATCACATTATCACACATATTCAATAGTCATTGGATCACAAACAAATATTAACACAATTAAAATATATAAGTATATATTAATTTCTGAAATATGTCGGTGTACCGAAAGCTTGATCGGATAATAATCGAGTCTAAGACTCTATTCTGTATCTCAATATCCGTAAATATCAGTCATATTATTTTAAATGACTTAATAATTATTTATTATAATTTATCATGAATTTTCAAACACCGGAATCATTATTAAATGATTTAAATATCCAACAATTCTATTATCATTAATATTTAATTAATATTAAAGTATTAATGAAACCATTGCCAAAATATTAAAGTTATTTATCATAACTCAAAATATTTCTAAAACATTTATATTAACCTTAAATGATTTTTAAAACATTTAAAATCATTTTTAAATAATTACCATTAATATTAAAATATTAATGTATTATTTATCCAAATAATAAAAGTCATTAATTATTAATTAAAATATTTTTAATTCATTTATATCCTTTTTAATTAATAAAACTATTTTTAAACCATTTATTTAATATAATTATTAAATAAATTTAATATCATTAATATTAAATTACTATCATTAATATTAAATTATTATTGAAATTATCCTTTAAATATTAAAAGTTATATTTTATAACTTAAAATATCTTTAAACACTTTATTTTCATTTAAAATAATTTTTATAATATTAAAATCATTTTTAAACTAATTTATTTAATATAATTATTAAATAACCTTAGTATCATTAATAATAATTAATTAATGAATTTTACCTTTAAATATTAAAAGTTATATTTTATAACTTAAAATATTTTTAAATACCTTATTATTATTTAAAATGATTTTTAATACAATAAAATCATTTTTAATTAATTTATTTAATTCATTTATTAAATAACTTAATTATCATTAATATTATTTTTAATGAATTTCATCACAAAATAGTAAAAGTCATTAAAATTAACTTAAAATATTTTCTTATACCATAATATAATTTTAAATGATTTTTCAAATATTAAAATCATTTCTAAATAATTTATTTAATAGAATAATTAAATAAATTAAATACCTTTAATATTTCAAAATATTAAATATTTATGAAATATATTAAAAATAATTAAAAACTAATTTTCAAACTTTAAAATAATTTTTTATAATTTATTTGATATTTTTAATAATTAAAAACTAATTTTCTATAATTATTTAATAAAAATATAATTTTTATAAATAATTTGTCGCTAAAGACCACCTATAGCGACAGAACCATCGCTATAGGTGTTCTTCATGTTCTTGAGCACTGACAGACAATTAGCAATATAATGTTTTTGGACAAGGTAAGATATTGATTTTGTGACACCCCCAAATCCAGGTACTTCATTTTCACAGAATTTGGTGTTCACTTATCAAAACTATTACATCTAACTACCCATCATTAAAGGATAAAGACATAATTTAAATAACTTAAACAATAATCTCTCCCATTAAAGGGTTACATCATCATCTCAAATTAAATCCTAGGTAATCTAACCTTAAAATTATTACATAAGTTTGCAGAATACATCACATATTAAAACAAGTCTAACATAATTTATTAAAATATAATTCTCAAAAGTCTTCATCATTTGGACATCTTGCCCTTGCCTTTGCTAGTCGACGGCTCATCGACTTACTCCACTTTAGCTGCAGTGTTAATTGCAAGAGTGAGCAAACAAATGTTCACTAATATAGAACGTAGCAATGATAATAACATGAGAGTGAACAACGAAAGCGAACAATAAGGAACTTGTTCTACAAATCAAACTAGAAAACAAGTTCGAACTTTAATTATCTGAGAGTCTTAAGAGCACAAACTATGTCCCCGGTACTTAGGTATTATTACCCAACCTTAATAAATCATTTAGACTATACTTAACCCTTCTTAACGTATTTAGGGGATCACCCTTTGTACCATGTATTGTGCACAAACATCTAAACGTTACACGTACAAAAATCCCACAATGTTAGGGTTGTTCGTCTCGGTTTGAATTTAGAATTTCATGATAAAGAAAGTTTAGTTTGGAACTAGCTTATCGGTGTTTCTAGAATTTTAGAACACTATTCGATTTACATCGATAAAGGTTTGATACAAGAGTTTATAATCTGAACAAGACTATTTAGATCAAAGATTAATGACAACAAAGATATATTTAGGTAAACATGGAATTCATGCAAAAGTGCTACATTCAAATGAGTTAGAACAATCTCATTTGAAGCAATGAATTAAAGCATTACAAATTCGAATAATGAGAAGCGAAATATGAAACTCATTCGAGGTAACGAAACAGGTCACAAGAGCTTATACAAACATATTCAAGATAGATTAGGCTTGCTCAATTTTAAGAACTTGCACAATAATATTATAGAAATGGAGACTTGCATTCAATACGAAAAGAATGAAGTTAGAAAGCTTTGCTCAATATAAAGAGTTAAGATTTAAGAACTTGCTCAATAATAACAAGGTAGAGTTTAGAAAACTTGCTCAATCGTAAGGAGATAAGGTTTAGAAACTTGCCTTGATTGTAAGCTACACAAATGAAAAATAATCTCCAATTACCCTACATACATCATTGAAATCGCAGCCACAATTAGTTGTATGAATATTAGCTTTTAGTGTTTAAACCATCATTTGGGTCATAACCCTAACCTAGCACCTAACCACGTAGGTTAATATACTTAATTCTTCTGAAATTACACATTGATCAACATAACTTAATCGTCCAACTCTATCTTTCGAAAACATCTCATTTGGTTTCATTTTATAACTTATTTAAATAATTATTTCAAATCTTTACGCTTTGCATTTCAACACATTGACATCTGATATTATAGTTTATATCATGTTTTAACATCATTAACATACACGCTAAACTAACATAAGTCTGATATGCCTGACCTGCAAACAAGCAGACCTCATAGTCTCAGTTCAAGTTGTGGCGCAGCTGTGCCACATTTAGGCTGCTTGGGGCCGTGGAAATTGGCTTATTTTTTTTTTGTCACGCAAGCAATTGCTTGCAGAATGTTCGAATTTCAACGCAGAGACTAAGCAATGAACGATGTCCGCTTTTAGCCCAACAAACACAAATTTCACCCATCAAACGGTGATAACAACATGTAAAATAAATATACAACTAACAAAAACATGATTGCTAATATATTCAACCACTTAATGCAATTTAACAACAATTAGAACTATTTTAATTTCTCAATTTTTATGTTTTTCATATTAAACTCCATTTTTGACAGTCTATCCCAAAATCATCACTGCGAATTCGTTATTTGGCCAAATCACTCCATTCAAATTACATTATGTTCGTATCTCAATGAACTACCATATGCAAGCATCAATTTACAGTTTTATACACAAATTGACCACTAAAATTGATACTTTCTAAGGCCATAACATATGTATATAAACACTGCTAATTCCTTTTCTTCCCACAACCAATTTCTCACGAACTTGATAACTGATACAACACGCATACAAGATAATTAACAGATTCTACAACATAATACACACCATTTACATAACGCTTGAACAACAAATCCACAAAAAACCAATTTACAAAGAATAGAAAATTACAATTCTGAGAATTAGAATTAGATATACCTTAATCTTCTTGAATATAGACTAGCAAGATGGTGAGTCTCTTCCTCAATCGTCAACAATTTGCAGAGATTTCACTCAAATTGTCTCTAACCCTCTGTGTCTTCTTCTCTCTCAACTCACCACTAACCTTAGGAAACTAAGATGCGTAGAAAAATATACTGACTCCCACTAACGTCAGTTGAATAAGCCAAAAGGTTTGCGTCGGTTAAAAATAAGCCAAAGGCCACAAGGCCCTGTTTGGCTAACCAAAACTCTCCCAACCAATTTATTCTAATTCCTTTTCTTCCTACAACCAATTTCTCACGAACTTGATAACTGATACAACACACATACAAGATAATTAATAGATTCTACAACATAATACAAACCATTTACATAACGCTTGAACAACAAATCCACAAAAAACCAGTTTACAAAGAATAGAAAATCACAAGTCTGAGAATTAGAATTAGATATACCTTAATCTTCTTGATTATAGACTAGCAAGATGGTGAGTCTCTTCCTCAACCTTCAACAATTTGCAGAGATTTCACTCAAATTCTCTCTAACCCTCTGTGTCTTCTTCTCTCTCAACTCACCACTAACCTTAGGAAAATAAGATGCGTAGAAAAATATACTGACTCCCACTAACGTCGGTTGAATAAGCCAAAAGGTTTGTGTCGGTTAAAAATAAGCCAAAGGCCACAAGGCCCTGTTTGACTAACCAAAACTTTCCCAACCAATTTATTTTAATAATATTTATATTATATAGTTTTCATGTCACACCTTAATTTAGTTAATTTAAATAACCTTAGATTAGTTGATTTAAATTAACTTATAATATTAATAATAATAAAAATCTTATTATCATTAATAAATAATTATATATCTAATTTAATTAATAAATTAGACACATCACTATATTTAATTTATTTATTTCCTTTAAATTAAACAATTCATTTAATTTAACTAATTTCTTAAATATTAAGCAATTGATTTAATTTAACTATCTCCTTAAATTAAATCCAACAAATAAAATTATCATTACTCGATTCAATTAACATTAATTAATTTAGCTACTAAATTAATTCATGATAATTCATCAAATATTTATTTTGCTCAATAAATAAATTATTTTAAATATTTATTTAATTTCATAAATTATTAAATTAAATTACAAATTTCTCGATCGTTACATCCTTCCCTCCTTAAAAGGATTCTGTCCCCAGAATCACAACTCGAAAAATTTATTCGTTACATTCTTCCCTCCTTATCAAGATTTTGTCCCCAGAATCGCTATACAAGATCAAGAAAACAACTGAGGATAATTTTTCATCATAACGCTTTCAAGTTCCCACGTAGCTTCGTCAGCATTGTGGTTCCTCCAAATTACCTTAACAGAAAGTATCACCTTATTCCTCAGTACTTGCTCTTTTTTGTCAACAATTTGAACAGGGACTTTTTCATAGGACAAATCTTTCTCAAACTGTAAGGGCTCATATTCTATAACATGCTTATAGTTAGGCTTATATGGTCTCAATACCGAAACATGGAAAACATTATGAATATGCTCTAACTCCGGAGGTAAAGCTACCTCGTATGCCACTTCGCCAACTCGTTGAAGCACTTTAAAAGGTCCTATAAATCTAGGGCTCAATTTTCCTTTCTTGCCAAATCGAATTTTCCCCTTCCAGGGAGACACTTTCAAGAAAACATAACTACCGACATCGAATTCTCTATTTTGTCGATGCTGATCAACATATTTCTTCTATCTATCTTTTGCTGCTATCAATCTTGCTCAAATTACTTTAATGATCTCGACAGTCTGTTGTACCAATTCTGGACCCAATAGCTGACGTTCACCAACCTCGTCCCAACATAATGGAGTTCTGCATTTCTGTAGTATAACGCAACCGTGGGCGGCGTGCCAATACTACTCGCGTATAACTATTATTATAAGCAAATTCCACCAATGGAAGATGGTCATCCCAATTTCCCTTGAAATCCATGATACATGCTCTGAGCATATCTTCAAGTGTTTGGATGGTTCTCTCACTTTGTCAATCGGTTTGAGGATGGTACGCTGTGCTCATTCTCAGCTGTGTCCCCAAACATTCTTGTAATCGTTTCCAGAAATTAGATGTGAAACGTGGATCTCTGTCTGATACAATGGACACAGGTACACCGTGTCTTGACACAATTTCCTTCATGTACAACTTTGGTAACCGATCTAGTGTAAACCGAATCTTAACTGGCAAAAAGTGTGCCGACTTCGTCAGTCGATCGACAATCACCCAAATGGCATCGTAACCTTGCTGAGTCGTTAGAAGACCTACCACAAAATCCATTGTGATATGCTCCCATTTCCATTCTGGTATCTCCAACGGTTGTAACAATCCGCTTGGCCTTTGATGTTCATCTTTAACTTTCTGACACGTTAAGCATTTCGCCGCACACTCAGCCACATCCCTCTTCACATTCGGCCACCAAAAATGATGCTTAAGATCCTGGTACATCTTTGTACTCCCAGGGTGAATTGAATATCGAGAGTTGTGAGCTTCATTCAAAATTTCTTCTTTAACTTCTGGTACTGGTAGAACCCAAATTCTCCCTTTGAATTTAAGTAACCCTTCTGAATCGATTTTGAATTTATTTTCCTCACCTTCAGATATCTTTTGTTTTATCTTTTTACAGTCTTCATCCTGAAGTTGCACATTTTTCACTTTATCCACCAACGTTGAACTGTTTCCCATCTGGAACAACTTTTCATCGGATTCAGTCAGATATTTAATTTCCAACTCCATCTTAGCCATTTTCGACACTAGTTTCTCTTGAGCAGTTAACATTATCAACTTCTCCCGTCCCTTCCTACTTAAGGCATCAACAACAACATTTGCCTTTCTGGGATGATAGAAAACCTCACAATCATAATCTTTGATCAGCTCCAACCATCTTCTTTGTCGCATGTTCAAATCTTTTTGTGTAAAGATATACTTCAGACTTTTATGGTCGGTATATATCTCACACCTCTCTCCATAAAGATAATGTCTCCAAATTTTCAGGGCAAACACCACTGCTGCCAACTCTAAGTCATGGGTCGGATACCCCTTCTCGTAATCTTTCAACTGTCGTGATGCATACGCAATAACTCTGCCGTTTTGCATACGCACACAGCCTAGTCCTTTATGCGATGCGTCACTATATACTACAAAATTTCCTGTATCACCAGGTAACGACAACACAGGTGCAGAGCTCAGCCTCTTCTTCAATTCTCGAAAACTTTTCTCACACTTTTCTGTCCAAACAAACTTAACCGCTTTCCTAGTTAAATTCGTCAACGGAGTAGCTATCTTGGAAAAGTCTTGAATAAAACGCCTATAGTATCCTGCCAATCCTAAGAAACTCCTCACTTCTGACGGTGTCTTCGGCTGATCCCAGTTTATTACTACTTCAACCTTTGATGGATCTACCAAAATTCCGTCCTTGTCAATAACATGTCCGAGAAACTGTACACGTTCTAACCAAAATTCACATTTTGAGAACTTAGCATACAACTTCTCTTTTCTCAACGTCTCCAACATCAATCTCAAGTGTTCCACATGTTCCTCTTTGGTTTTGGAATATACCAATATGTCATCAATAAACACCACCATAAATTTGTCTAAGAATGGTTTAAACACTCTGTTCATCAAGTCCATGAACGCTACAGGTGCATTAGTTAAACCAAAAGACATAACCAGAAACTCGTAATGACCATACCGAGTTACGAGCGCTATTTTTTTACATCCTCCTACCTCACCTTCAACCGATGATAACCACTTCTCAAGTCTATCTTAGAGAAATATCTCGCTCCCTTCAACTGATCGAACGGGTCATCGATCCTAGGTAATGGATACTTATTTTTAATCGTGACCTTATTCAACTCTCTGTAATCAATACAGAGCCGCATCGATCCATCTTTCTTCTTAACGAACAACACCGGTGCTCCCCATAGCGAAACACTTGGCTGAATATACTTCTTGTCAAGCAATTCTTGTAATTACACCATCAACTCTTTCATTTCTACCGGGGCCATTTTGTACGGTGCTTTAGATATCAGGGTTGTTCCTGGTAGTAAGTCAATCACGAACTCGATTTATCGATCCGGCGGAAGACCTGACAAATCTTCTGGAAATACGTCTGCAAAATCTCTTATGATCGGTATCTCTTCCAACCTCGCACTTCTTCTGCGTATCGACGATGTAGGCTAAGTATCCTACACATCCTCGTCTCAATAACTTCTTGGCTTGCATCACCGTCAGACAACTTGCTTGTCGAGGTGACTTGCTTCCATAAAACACAAACTTTAACGGAGTCATAAGGTTAACACACTTCCTTTGGCAATCAATTACTGCTCTGTAATTGAATAACCAATCCATTCCCAATATAACATCAAATTCACCAAGTCTAATTGGTATCAAATCTACCATCATCTCGTGACCTTTCACATCCACTCTACAATTCTTATATATAAATATAACAGGAATCACTTCCCTATTCACAATCTCTATACTTAAGGGAAATTCTAATTCTTCCTGAGGCAAATCTAAATTCTAAGCAAATTCATCAGATATAAATGAACAAGTAGCACCTGAATCAAATAGTACATAAGCATTAATACCATTAATCAGAATGATACCTGACACCACATCCTTAGATTGTATAGCATCTTACACGGTCATATTGAAAGTCCTCGCAGTAGGTTGGCTTGATTGAGCTGGTCTAGTGATAGTCAATGCACCACCACCATTGTTGTTTCTTTTTCCGCTACTTGCACTTCCCGCTGGCTTCTTAGGGCAATCACGAGCCATGTGATCTTTTAAACTGCAGGTAAAACATGCTCCTTTCTTCGGACTAAAACAGTTCGGTGCAATGTGTCCCTCCTGACCACAGTTGAAACACACCCGCTTTCCCTTCAAACATACCCCAGTATGGTTCTTCCCGCACGTTGCACAAGCCTCAAACTTTTTCTTCTGCTGATTTCCTTGTTGTCCTCTCGCAGTTGAATTCTCACTCCATTTCCTCTTCTGATTATTACTTCCAACGTTACTTCCACCCGCCTTATTCTCATTGTCACTCTTCCTCTTCTTTTGTTCTTGGTTAAATCATCGCTTCCACCTTTCGCAATAATTTCCTTCTCCAGTACTGCCGCAAATGTGTTCAGCTGGAACATTGAAACCTTGCTGTAAAGCCAGGGCTTCAATCCTTGTTCAAATCTTCTTGCTTTACGTTCATCAGTATTGACTTGATATGTGGCAAACCTTGTCAACTAGTTAAACTTCACAGCATATTCTGGCATCGTCATCATTCCTTGCTTCAACTCCAGAAATTGCACTTCCAGCTGATTTCGAGAACTCACTGGAAAATACATTTCAAAAAACATTTCTTTGAATCTATCCCATGCTATCACTCCTTGTCCTCCACGAACCTTATTTGTTTGCCACCAGTAGCTAGCTTCAGACATCAGCATGAACATTGCGAACGCAGTCTTCTGATCTTCGTTAACTCTAGAAACGTCGAACACCTTCTCTATTTCCATGATCCAGGTTTGGGCTTCCACTGGATTCATAGACCCTTGAAATTCTGGCGGTCCAACCGCTTTGAACTCTTTAAAGGTCGTGAATTGAGCTTGCGGTTGATTCGCAAGTGCACCCGTCAACAGAGCTACCAACTGCTGAACTGGATTAGCGTTGGTCTCATTGTTATTATTAGTAGACCCCTCAGGAGGTGCTTGCTGACGTGATTGTCTTCTTCTAGGAGGCATTTTCTGTTAAGATATACGCTTATTAGCTCATTACTCAACTTCTTGGGTATTTAAAGTTTAACTTAAACATTCCAAGATTAAAGCTTTAACACATAACATTTTAAACAAACTTTGATATTTTATTTATTCAAAACGTTTTAACACATGATAAAGATATCATAATCGCTATAACATCCACTTTCCTAAACTAAACACGTTTCAGGATTACATACTCATATTATCCCTTTATTTATCTCCAAATAAGGGATTCACAATTTAATTTATTCACATGATTTAACGACATATTGTTATCTATCCTATTCTATCTAGGCATATTAAGGCGTCGTAAGGCTTCTCGACGTTCCTCCTCCATGATACGATACGCCGTTCTACGATCCATCACGAACCACGACGAATTCTCAAATTGAGGTGGATAATAGTAGACTCGATCATGGGCCCTATCAATCGCCGAATTAAAAGCATAATCCATCTCTTTTATTTTGGCTTTCTTCACTTGAACCTTAGTCTCAGCACGATCTGCACGTTGAGTTGCCTTCATCCACGCATCCTCTGCTCTTGCACGCTTAGCTAATTCCTCCTTGAAATCATCTTTCAATTTCTCCATGTCAGTCTTCATCTTCTCATGCACTGCCAACAGGTATTCATGCTGACCCTTTGTATGAACCAGATCCCACTCCGTGTTTCCAAGTTTTAAATCAAGTTCCTGAATCTCTGTATCCTTCTGCTCCATCGAAGCATGATGCATCTCAACCATTTCCTTCAGCTCCTCGACCTCATCCTGTAATTCTACATTACGGTCATATAAAACATCATACATCTCGACCGATATGGAGTTTGGTGGAAACTCCTCAGGATCCTCCTCCTCATCATCCTCTTCTATTTCCTCAGAACTATTCTCCTCGGGATCGGTTACAGGCTCATCCTCTTGGATCAACTGCTCCCGCACCACATGAATATCCCGGGGTTCATCATCTATAGGTATCTGAGGTATCACCTCTCTAGATGGACTGGATCCTCCTTCATTAGACATCCTGACAACAAAATATTTTAAGTTTTACTTAATATTTTTCGATACTCGCGAGCACATAAGTTATTAACACATAACACATAATGTCTTTTGTTATTTAGCTTCAATGGATACCTTAATCCATTCCTTAAAACTCGGTAAGAGTTAAACACCTCTATATTTTCTGTTTCCTTAAAGGTTACTTCCTAAGGTTTCCCCACCTAAGGTTCATAACCTAAAGCTCCAACCTCTGACACCCCCAAATCCAGGTAGTTCATTCCCACAGGATTTTGTGTTCACTTATCAAAACTATTACATCTAACTACCCATCAATAAAGGATAAAGACATAATTTAAATAACTTAAACAATAATCTCTCCCATTAAAGGGTTACATCATCATCTCAAATTAAATCCTTGGTAATCTAACCTTAAAATTATTACATAAGTTTGCAGAATACATCACATATTAAAACAAGTCTTTAACATAATTTATTAAAATAAAATTCTCAAAAGTCTTCATCATTTGGACATCTTGCCCTTGCCTTTTGCTAGTCGATCTACCATCAACTTTCTCCACTTTAGTCATGCGATGTTAATTGCAAGAGTGAGCAAACAAATGCTCAATAATATAGAAACGTAGCAATGATAATAACATGAGAGTGAACAACGAAAGTTGAACAATAAGGAACTTGTTCTACAAATCAAACTAGAAAACAAGTTCGAAATTTAATTATCTGAGAGTCTTAAGACCACGAACTATGTCCCCGGTACTTAGGTATTATTACCCAACCTTAATAAATATTTAGACTATACGGACCCTTCTTAACGTTACTTAGGGGGATCAGCCCTTTGTACCATGTATTGTGCACAAACATCTAAACGTTACACGTACAAAATCCCCTGTGTTAGGGTTGTTCGTCTCAGTTTGAATTTAGAATTTCCGCAGTAAAGAAAGTTTAGTTTGGAACTAGCTTATCAGTGTTTCTAGAATTTTAGAACACTATTCGATTTACATCAGTAAAGGTTTGATACAAGAGTTTATAACTGAACAAGACTATTTAGATCAAAGATTAATGACAACAGTATATATTTAGGTAAACATGGAATTCATGCAAAGTGCTACATTCAAATGAGTTAGAACAATCTCATTTGAAGCAATGAATTAAAGCATTACAAATTCTGAATAATGAGAAACAGAAATGTGAAACTCATTCGAGGTAACGAAACAGGTCACAAGAGCTTATACAAACATATTCAAGATAGATTAGGCTTGCTCAATTTTAAGAACTTGCACAATAATATTATAGAAATGGAGACTTGCATTCAATACGAAAAAAATGAAGTTAGAAAGCTTTTCTCAATATAAAGAGTTAAGATTTAAGAACTTGCTCAATAATAACAAGGTAGAGTTTAGAAAACTTGCTCAATCGTAAGGAGATAAGGTTTAGAAACTTGCCTTGATTGTAAGCTACACAAATGAAAAATAATCTCCAATTACCCTACATACATCATTGAAATCGCAGCCACAATTAGTTGTATGAATATTAGCTTTTAGTGTTTAAACCATCATTTAGGTCATAACCCTAACCTAACACCTAACCACGTAGGTTAATATACTTAACGCTTCTGAAATTACACATTGATCAACATAACTTAATCGGCCAACTCTATCTTTCGAAAACATCTCATTTGGTTTCATTTTATGACTTATTTAAATAATTATTTCACATCTTTATGCTTTGCATTTCAACACATTGACATCTGATATTATAGTTTATATCATGTTTTAACATCATTAACATACACGCTAAACTAACATAAGTTCGATATGCCTGACCTGTAAACAAGCAAACCTCACTGTCTTAGTTCAGGGGGTGTGCAGTGACGCCACACACTTAGGCTCTGGACCCAGCAGCAATTGCACTGCTTTTTTTTTTTAACACCCCAAGGCAATTGCGTTGGTGTTCAAACAGACGCAGAGATGGCAATGAACAGTAGCCGTTTTTAGCCCAACAAACACAAATTTCACCCATCAAACGGTGATAACATGTAAAATAAATATACAACTAACAAAAACATGATTGCTAACATATTCAACCACTTAATTCAATTTAACAACAATTAGAACTATTTTAATTTCTCAATTTTCATGTTTTTCATATTAAACTCCATTTTTGACAGTTTATCCCAAAATCATCACTGCGAATTCGTTATTTGGCCAAATCATTCCATTCAAATTACATTATGTTCGTATCTCAATGAACTACCATATGCAAGCATCAATTTACAGTTTTATACACAAATTGACCACTAAAATTGATACTTTCTAAGGCCATAACATATGAATATAAACACTGCTAATTCCTTTTCTTCCTACAACCAATTTCTCACGAACTTGATAACTGATACAACATGCATACAAGATAATTAACAGATTCTACAACATAATACACACCATTTACATAACGCTTGAACAACAAATCCACAAAAAACTAGTTTACAGAGAATAGAAAATCACAAGTCTGAGAATTAGAATTAGATATACCTTAATCTTTTTGATTATAGACTAGCAAGATGGTGAGTCTCTTCCTCAACCGTCAACAATTTGCAGAGATTTCACTCTAATTCTCTCTAACCCTCTGTGTCTTCTTCTCTCTCAAATCACCACTAACCTTAGGAAAATAAGATGCGTAGGAAAATATACTGACTCCCACTAACGTCAGTTGAATAAGCCAAAAGATTTGCGTCGGTTAAAAATAAGCCAAAGGCCACAAGGCCCTGTTTGGCTAACCAAAACTCTCCCAACCAATTTATTCTAATTCCTTTTCTTCCTACAACCAATTTCTCACGAACTTAATAACTGATACAACACACATACAAGATAATTAATAGATTCTACAACATAATACACACCATTTACATAACGCTTGAACAACAAATCCACAAAAAACCAGTTTACAGAGAATAGAAAATCACAAGTCTGAGAATTAGAATTAGATATACCTTAATCTTCTTGATTATAGACTAGCAAGATGGTGAGTCTCTTCCTTAACCTTCAACAATTTGCAGAGATTTCACTCAAATTCTCTCTAACCCTCCGTGTCTTCTTCTCTCTCAACTCACCACTAACCTTAGGAAAATAAGATGCGTAGGAAAATATGCTGACTCCCACTAACGTCGGTGGAATAAGCCAAAAGGTTTGCGTCGGTTAAAAATAAGTCAAAGGCCACAAGGCCCTGTTTGGCTAACCAAAACTCTCCCAACCAATTTATTTTAATTATATTTATATTATATAGTTTTCATGTCACACCTTAATTTAGTTAATTTAAATAACCTTAGATTAGTTGATTTAAATTAACTTATAATATTAATAATAAAAAAAATCTTATTATCATTAATAAATAATTATATAGCTAATTTAATTAATAAATTAGACACATCACTATATTTAATTTATTTATTTCCTTTAAATTAAACAATTCATTTAATTTAACTAATTTCTTAAATATTAAGCAATTGATTTAATTTAACTATCTCCTTAAATTAAATCCAACAAATAAAATTATCATTACTCGATTCAATTAACATTAATTAATTTAGCTACTAAATTAATTCATGACAATTCATCAAATATATATTTTCTTTAATAAATAAATTATTTTAAATATTTATTTAATTCAATAAATAATTAAATTAAATTACAAATTTCTCGATCGTTACAGATCTTGTAGTACTAATGTAGTACGACACATACCACACAAGATCTGGGTCAGATTTCAACATAAAAGAAAGCAATGAACGTTCAAAGTTGCAGTCAGACCAAATCTGGGTTTTCTGGGTAACCCAGAAACCCAACAGCTTCGAGGGTCCATTTTTGGGCTAGATTCTTTCTATGTTCAGGTGTTGATTCAAGTTATCTCAAGGTTTAAAGCTATAGTAGTTGTGTCAAAGTACATGATTAAAGTAAAAAATAAGTCTAACAACAACAGAGTCACAAATTATTCTTTGGTCAAACGTTGTCAGAAGAGTTGTTTTAACAGTTTCTGGAAATTCCAGAAATTGCACTTTATGATCAACTGGTCAAGTTTGACCACTCACCACACTTGATCGGCTGACTGTTTTAATGTTCTAAAAGTATACATATATAGTCCATACAACAAGCTATAATCTAGATGAAACAACATGACCAAACATCATACAACCTGACAAATATCGGGCTTCAAAAATCTTGTCAAACGTTAATCTACACTTTCTGGGTTACCCAGAAAGCTTCGGTCATGCCCGGTCAACGGGTTTTGACCAACCATAACATGAAATCTAGACATCAAATAATTGTTATTTCACTTGCAGATCACAGACCACATAACAGACTACTCATATAAAGCTTTAAACAACACAAATCAAGATCGGACAAGAATATAAAGGCATTGACATTCGTTGTCAGACCACAAAATATAATTTTTCCAAATTTTGTAAAATGCTAGATCTGTGCCTATAGATGTTATGAATCTAACATCTATCAACCCAGATCACTTAATTAGACTCCATACAACATATTTAACATAACAAACTTAACATTTAACAACAGATCAAAGGTCAGATTTCATGGCTAAGATTTATACCTTTTATTTGATCTATCTTGTATTTGGGCTTCTGAATTGTTAATGGATTTCGTGGGGCTGGTTTGTGACTGATCTTAACAATAAATTTCGGAGCTATGAGCTTGGGATAGTTTAGGTTGAGAGTTGATACAAAAATGGCTAGCAAGTGATCTTTTTCTCTCTCCAATCTTTATATAGAAGTGGTAGATGCATGTATCGGTTAATCTAGAGCTCATGTGCTGGCAATTTTGTGTCACATGGATTGGTTGAAGTAGTTCACCAACTAAAGAATTATCTAATTTGACAAGTTAGCTTCAATTATATAATAAGGGCAAAGTGGTCAATATGCTTGCAATTTTAATGGCTTAAATGTAATCTTGTCAAACCCTTAGGGTTTGACCCTTAGCATTTGTAGGATTTCCAATTAGGATTTGTACAAAATAAAAAATTTAGTTTCTAAAATTTATAATTAGGGTTTTCTTAATTAAGTTAGGTTACCTAACCACTTAGGTCTTACACACTAGGATTTAACATTTACTAATTATTATTAAGCGTTCAAATTTAGCAGTTAAGGTGCCGAATTTATCAATTAGGGTTTATAATTAATAATTAGGATTTTTAATTACTAAATTAAGGTTAACAAATTGTAATTAGGGTTTCTAATCACCTTATGCATGAACATTAGAGTTTATAGTCCACTAATTAGCATTAAACATTCTACATTAGCAATTAGGGTTTCCCAATTTGACAGTTAGGGTTCTAAATATAAAAATTAGAGTTGATAAACATTAATTAGGGTTTTCAAAAATTACGGTTTCCCTAATTAAGGTTAATATCTATAATTCCAGTCATTAATCACATTATTTTGATTACATAACAATCTTGTACTCTAATTTGAGTTTCAAATTTGGGTTTAACAGTAATACTAGGGTTTTGACATGTTACATGAAAACTGTTCCACACATTAACATTACACACATACAGTACATATTTATAGCACTGAAAAATCAAAATATAATTAATATTATATTATTATTCTCATTCGTTGATCAAAATCCAAAATTAGGGTTTGGATTCCATATCTGATTTATCTGCCATTCTTAACATTATTAATTAAGTTAAAATAATTAACTTAATAATATGTACTAAAATTCATATAATAAAATAATTATTATAATTTTTCTATAATCATTCCATATATTATTTAAATAATATAATAATTATATTTTCAAGGAAAATAATTAATAAAAACATTTCTACTTGTAAAATTAATTATTATAAGAATATAGTTTATAATGATTAATAATTCTAAAATAAAATCATTTGTAATTATTCATGTAATAAATATATTTTTTATTCATCACATAAATACATACACATTATCTTGGCACATATTCCCCATATTTATTTTAATAAATAAATAAAAAAATTTATACACAAAATTTCTGATTTATTTGTATAGAAAATATCGGGTTGTTACACGAAATGTGGGAAGAGCTTCGAAGAACTCAAGAGGAGACTCATTTCGGCACATGTTCTGACCATACCATCATGGAAAAGCGAATGTGGTAGCTGATCGTATACGAGTACGAGTGCGATATTGTCAAAGACCCATTTCATATAACTTACAAATGATAGAGATAGAGTTAAAGACTCTAGGGACCCATGTGATAATATACGAGTAGAATCGACTTTAATCAATAAAGTTAAAACCGCTCAAGCTACACACCGGAGCTGATGGATATGAAGAAGGAGGTGTAAGAAGTTGTTATTCCAAAAGCGAGAATCGGCGATGTGAGGAAAGCACAAACCTTCGATTTATTAGTCCATTTGAAATCCTCGATCAAGTAGGAACTGTGGCCTATAGACTCGTTTTACCGCCAAGTATGTTGCGTGTTTATAACATTTTTCACGTATCAATGTTACGTAAATATGTGGAAGACCCGAACCACGTTATTGAGTTAGAACTAGATGAAATAGCCAAAGATTTAACGTACGAGGAAGTACCAGTCAAGATCTTGGATCATGTCTTACGCACAAAGGTCATACCACAAGTCAAAGTTTTATGGAGAAACCATGCTATTGAAGAAATGATCTGGGAGTTGGAAACGGAAATAAAAACGAGGTATCCTCACCTTTTCGAAACACCAGGTACGTACGTCAATTTCGAGGATGAAATTTCATAAGGAGGGGAGGTTGTAAGACCCCAACTTATTATAAATGAAATTGAATTATTATTTTGAAATAATAAGGGTTGATTTGATTAATGTGGTTAGTTATGGGTAAAATGTGCAAATATTTTAAATAAGCAAGTGGTTATAAAATATTCATTGTTGTCGGGGAATATTCGTTTGGTCGTGGAATTTTCTTGCTGTCGGAGAATATTCGTACGATGGAGCAGCCTTTTGTGGGCCCCATAACGGAAAGCGATTGGATGAAGAAAATGACAAGCTTGAGTTTTTATAAATAACGACGTAATGGTTACCGTTAATACTGTTGGAATACCCGGTGGTTAAAATACAGTATTATGCAATGTTGCATAGTAGCACATGATATTGCACCAATTATTGATTCTTACGTAAGAAGGCACTACTCAATAATTGTTACATTTATTATTGTTCAATATTTTATTTTATTGATTCAATAATTGCTACGTTGATATTTTATATTATTGTTGTTTCAATAATTGTCACTACACAGTATTTTTCATTATCAGATCAATAATTCATATTATTTGAATAATATTATTAGATAACATTATTGGCAATGTTTAGAAAGTTCTGTCTAAGGAGAGGTTTGGTCACCTAATTGCGCGCCAGTAAGGAAAAACTCTTATTGGAAATCCCCCTCTTTCCTAGGAATGGCCTGGTTGTCAGTATTGTGATTATGTAATATTATTTGTGAATAATTAATTATTGATTTATATGATAAGGAAAATATTCATTTTATGTGGATATAGATGGAGAAAATTTTTAATGTGACAATTATTAAAAATTGATATTTTATCTTTTCTGATAAAATAATTCATTTAAATATATTATTATATTATAATAATATAATAATGGTGATATTTTACAATGAATGTGTGATATATGAATAAATGAGGAGGAAGGTTATTTTTGTTACAAAAAATGTTTAACACATGTTTTGTGTGTTGGTGAACTCTATTTTTGACTGAAATTTGATTATAGTCTGCAAAATCGTTCGTATGTGGATTTCGGTCAATTTATGTTTGGAATTTGGAAAAACTTTCTTCTGCAAAGTTGTAGAGAAATAAATTTCCTATGGAATGGACATAAGTTCTGATTTTTTTTATAAAGGGCTATTTATTATGAATTATTGAAGTTCCGGAATAATGGGTCTGAATTAATTTTGTTACAAAAAATATTTAAAACATGTTTTTTATGTTGGAGGTCCCCACTTGCATGTGTAATGTGCTGAATTTTGATTTTCAAAGTATGCATATAATTTTTAATAAATAATATTATTTTATTAAATTTTCTGCTTTGGTGTTATAAGCATTTTCCTATAAATAGGGTGCTTAGGTTAGAATTGAAAATCACACCAGAAACTGAAATTTTCTCTTTCTATATTATCGAGGATATTTTTTGAGTATTTAGATATCTTGAGTGTTGCTATATGGTGCAAGTTTCCTTCAACGTTATATCTGATATTACAGCTAGAAGTACTATTCTTTTGAGGTAAGGGATGCTATTTTTTTTTATAAATAATAATATTTTTTTTCAATATCATTATGCCAGAATATTGGTAAGATTTTTCTTGTGAAATTCTTATCTTTTAATGTCGGGATTACTATTCATGAGTTATTATTCACGAGTTACTATTCATGAATCATGATGATTTTTCTTGTGGAATTTCTATCTTTTAGTGTCGGAGTTACTATTCACGTATACGGCACTATTCACGTATACGACACTATTCATGAATACGACACTATTCACAGAAAAATTAATTTTTTTTTTATGTGTCCAAGATTGTCTGTTATGGTTCCTATCTTTGATTGGATCTATGTTTTGATCTTCATTTTTGAATTATGCTCCACAATAGTTTATTATGGAGTATTTTTGAACATGGATAAACCGAAGTACGAATCCTTAATATTTATTCTTTTGTCTCACTGGATTCGTTTTCTTTAAAATAATTTTCATCGTCCTTAGTCCTAAATGATGATATTACTGAATATCTTTGGCCTGTAGTGCAAAGATGAATGATTTTTTAATGAATATCTTTGGCCCGTAGTGCAAAGATGAACAAGTGTTGAGATGAACATGACCGACTGATTAATATCTTTGGCCTGTAGTGTAAAGATGACTATTTGATTCAAGATGTATATTGATTTATGTTACAGGGATAAAATATCGATGATGGACTTTTAAATTTATAGATGATAGTAGATTTCATTCTCTACTTAACTCTTCTAATGAATTATTATTTCCGCTGCGAATATTGATCTAAAACTTATTGTCTATTATATTATATCAGATTTTTTCCTGTTGAGGACTAACGATAATTTGTTCTATATTATCTTAGTCATAATGTTCTTTACTGGGTTAGTTGAGCTCACCCTTTTCCTTTTTGTTCCATTTTTCTTCTCAGGAGGCGAGAATATAGCGGGAACTAGTCGGGGTGTGGAGTGATGGTTTAAGATAGTTGTTTTAGTAGTCCTCACTATTTTGTAAAATAGTGTATCAATAATTGTAATGAGGACTTATGTAATGCCTTGGAAAATCGAACAATTGTAAATACTTTTAATAATGAATAAAATAATATTATTTATTATTATTACGTGTTGATAAGATGAATGTCGTTCTATAACCTAGAAACGTCTGAATGTCGTAGTATTTTAATCATGTGAGTGAATTAAGGTGTTTGAATTTCTAAGACGAAAATAAAAGCTTTCAGAGAAATTTTCCGAAAAACGCTATTCATCAATTTCTGCTCGAAAATTATTTTTGAATTTTCGAGAAATACGTAACGTTATAATATCAAGGTGAGATGGATTATGTAATAATAATCTAAGTATGGAAAACGTAATATTTTGCATGTGGACATAATTTGGGAACGTTAGGTTTATTAATCCTAAAGGAAGAAAAGTTGTGATTATATAATGTGTATACATTGTATGAAGTAATGGATGTAAGTATAATACGATGTATTGTACTATTATGTATGAAGAATGAGATAAAATATGTTACAAACTAATATACGAGTTAGCATACGAAGATGGACTTGTGGAGAAATGTTAAGTTGGTTAATTAAAGTTAATGGACTTGTAGGATTATTAGCCTAATAAGAGAAGTCTAATATAATGTGACAATCAAGCCCAAGAGTTTGATATATCATGAGTCCAAACTATGTTAGCACAAGCCCATTAAAGAAGTGGCTAGATTTAATTAACAAATCCAATGAGAAGCCTTGATCCATGGGGCAAACCAAGTATGAAGTGGGTAAGCTTGATGGGCAAGGATTTTGTGTGGTGACCAAGTGATGTGATGAGCAAGGAATGAATAGTAAGGATGTGGAGGATGAGGAGGTGGAATAAGGAGGTGGGATGTTTTAAAGTCTAAAATTCCCTAACCTTTGGTGGCCTATAAATACAAGCCTCATTTCAAAATTTATTGGTTGTTATTTTCATCCAACTTTCCTCTCAAATATAAGTTACTTAATTGGTAGAGAGACTAAGTCACTTAAGACTTATAACCCACTTCAACTTTTGCTAGTTTTCCAAAGTGAATTGAATTCTTTAAGGGTAAGACTCATCTCTTTTATCTACATCTCTTCTATGATAGGATTGATAGAGAAGGGAGATTATATGTTAAGAACATGTAATAAGTTAATAAGGAATGAACTTAAGCCGAATAAGTTGGTTAAGCAACTTGAACATTAATAAGTTGTTAGAATAATGAAGAATTTATTATATGTTTGTCATATGATGATTAGTATGTTAAATATAACATAAGAATATTGATTAATGGACTTAAGTTCATAATAAGGCATAAACATGAGGAATTATAGTTCATAAGTTAAATAAGTCATTGACTTATGAGAATAAGTCAAAACCTACTTTGTCTATAAGTTGGTTTAATAAGTAACTTGTAATGATCCTTTGTTGATTAAAATTCATTTAGAATCATTAAGAATGTAGTTTTGCCGGAATTCACATGATTGGACGATAATCGTCGAATTCGTGAAATTCTCAGAATGGAAGTCATATTTTGAGTTTGAAGTCGGAAATGTTGGTTTTCGATGGAGACAAGTCATATTTGGCATTATAGAGTTACGGACTCAAAAATGACCGGATTCCGACTTAGAACGAAGAAACGAGCGTTGAACGTTCACGAACGTTTATCGTTTTTGTTAAAAATGAACTAATAGGTGAAATTTTAGCAAACGAAGTCAAATAGATAAAATTCTTGCATGAACGCATAGAGTATATAATTTGTGAACCGTAGGCTTCTGAACGAGCCAATTCGAACTTATAACGAAGAAGTTATCGTCCGGGAGTTTCAGAATATTCAAAATTTTGCAAATATGCTCGAGGCACGAGTCTGTACATGCACGACTCATGACCTTCTTAAAGCCCGCACCTCGGTCTTGAGGTCGAACTGCAGATATCTCCTAACTTCTTCATGGCCATGCCGAGATCGAGAGCAGAAATGTGGCGCCATGGCCTCCCCTAGAATTTTGATGGACAAGAATGTTTACAAGTATGGAATGAAAGAAAACTCTTGGTAATGAACTAAGGTGTTAATATAACATTGTTAAGGCATTGTAAGACACTAATGTATGTTGATTAAGAGTTAATAAACAATTGAAAGTGAACGTACTGTGAATGACGTAATGAAAAGCCAGAAACCATAATAACATATTTAAGTCAGGATTTAGATTGAGGTGAATGGTAAGATATAATAATATACCTACTTGATTATATAAAACCTAATGTGGTACGTTATATGATCATGTATTGTAGAGACTTAGAGACCTAAATTGTACGTTTGATAATCAATAAGCAGACGCTGAAGGCAAGTATTCTAACCATTGTTCCAGTTCAGTCTGGACAAGTTTGTAATTCATGTATTCTTTCACATGAAGTTTTGAACGATGAAGTCTACAGCCAATTCTTTCGGATAGACTTATATTATGATTCTGTCAAGCATGATTTATGTTTACCGAGTTATATTGGTAAGGTTTTCAATCGAAGACCAAGTTTGCTAAAATGTTTTTATCGTTTAACGACAGGCACGTGAGGTTGCCACAACTTAAACGTATACACGTTTAATGAATGTAGTGTTGATCAACATAGAGTACTATGGGCTGATCACCCAGAAGTGCTCGTAAGCTATGCCAGACTTACGGACTTAGTGCTAGGTTGTCCTTTTCAAAAGAAATTATGAACCGCTTTCATAGTTTTGAGCCTTAGTTGATATTCTCTACCAATATTGTTGTTGGAAAACGTTTTGAATGAAAAGAAGTGCTATTTTTTGAATTATCGATAGTACTTACGTAACTATTGTTCGATTACTAAAGATATATGAGTTCTATGTTTCAAGCATGTTATTTATTAGAATTGCGATTACTTATTTGAGCTAGTTATGCTCACTCTTGCTTGAACCATATGAACACGACCAAGATCGAGCTGGATCAAGGCTCGAAAAGGACAAAGGCAAGGCGAAGACGAACCCTTAGATTGCTTATGTAATAGAATAGTTGAATGTTTGTAATATATTTGATATTATGACAAGAACAAATGAATGGGTTACAAAGAACCTGGGAAATGTAATACTATTTTGGATATATATAGAAGTTATATTAGTCCTTTTGAGACTATTCAATTGAATGAATGAAAGAATGGTAGTACCGTGTAGCACCATCTGTCGGGTTGGAAGAGACCCGGATTTGGGGGCGTCACAAGTTGGTATCAGAGCATTAGGTTATAAAACTTAAGGGGGGAATTAAAAACCTTATGTCATAACCTTAAGAGGAGTCAAAGAAGTACAAGAAAGGAAAATAACCTTATAAAAATGCATTATGATTATGTTATGTGTTTTTATTATTCTACTGACGTGTACTAATCAACTTAATTATTTTGTGTAGATGTCAGGAGTAAACAAGATGTTTGTTAATGGGCAAACCATTAGTGAAGAATCGGTGAACCAAGTAGAGGTTATACCGAACCCTATAGCAGCAGAGCCAGATGTAGTGATTATTGAGTCTGGAGACTCAGATGAAGCTGACTATATGTCAATATTTGACGGGATGATAGAAGAGGAGGTAGAGACAGTCTCCTTTAACCAGTGGCTATAGCAGCAGAGATAGCTCCTGGGGGGTCGATAATGTCTCTATTTATGTCAGTGTTGGATAGAAATATCCATTAATGTTAGGAGGTCAAGGAGTTGAAGGAAGAGCTCCAGATGGTTATAGAGGACAAGACTGATGTTGAGTCCATGTGGGAGCAGGAACATGATGAGAGAATTTTGGCTAAGGATAAAGTCCAAGATTTAAAGCACGAGGTCTTTGAGCTCAAGGAGGAGCTAAAGACTAAGGTGCAGAAGATAGGGAGGATGTCCTATATCTATAGGAGTTCTCATACGGATTTCCAGCAGCAGGTAGCTGGATATCCGGTGGAGTTGGGGCAAACACGGCATACTATTAGCCGTGATATTATTGTCGGTCTTGCCAAGGCAGATTTCGAGAATACCTTGAGGCAGATGTAAACTAGTAGCAGTTAGAGTAGTATGTAAATATTTTATAAGTAGTAGTGACGTAAAGCCCTTTTTATATAGTAAACGGTAGTCTTTTGTAAATCCCAATTTTTGGAAAGTGATAGCGGGAAAGTAAAGTAATCAGCATAGGCTGTGTATGTAACCGATGTAGTATTATACTACGAGAATGAATATAAAGATCTTTTTATGGAAAGCAATGTGTTATGGATGTTGGATTTATTGTTTACTATTAAATGATAACTAACAAAGAGAGGAATAATAACGAAATGTGTTTATTGTATCAGCAAAATGCTGCCAAGAAGAGTGCAACGTAATCAAGGTGCGAACGTAAATCAAACGGAAGGAGGTCCGATTAATGTGATGCAGGAGTTTATTAATTTATTAACAGCTACCTTTAATAGAATAGGGGCTAATATCCCCATAAATCCAGGAGTAGCACGAGCTACTACCTTTTAGGATTTCAAGAGTGTAGGTTCGCCGGAGTTCAAAGGAACTACGGACCCTATTGAAGCCCAAACGTGGGTTAAGGAGATAGAGAAGGCATTTGTAATAGCAAATATCGACGAGGCCAAAAAGGTTGCCTTTGCAACCTATATGATGAAAGGAGAGGCCAACTTTTGGTGGGAAACCAATCAAGCTAGGGTTGGGATAGCGAATCTGACGTGGGATAGGTTCAAGGAGATATTCTTCGAGAACTACTTTCCCACGAGCATGCAAGGGAGGATGGAGATGCGATTTTTGGAGTTGAAACAAGGGGACATGACGGTTCCCCAATACGCTGCTAAGTTCAATGAACTGGCGAGGTTCACTCCACACCAAGTGGATACGGAAGTGAGGAAGGCGCGACGGTTCGAGCAGGGCCTGAAACCCTGGCTCTATAACCGTATATCGGTGTTCCAAAGTACTTCTTTCAGAACCATTTTAGAGAAGGCGATAATCGCCGAAGGTGGTAGTGAGGCGTTGAGCCAATACCACAAAGAAAAGAAAAATAAGGGTAAGGTAGATGGGGGAGTAAAGATCGAGGGAGCCAGTTGTAGTGGTGAGGGTCAGAAAAGGAAGGTATTTAGCTCTGGGAATACCGGAGTGAAGCAAGGAGACCCGAAGAAAAGAATGGAGGCCTGCAAGACCTGTGGGAAGACTCACTTAGGAGTCTATCTCAAGCGGAAGGCCGTCTGTTACAATTGTGGGCAGGAGGGGCACATTGCGCCTAATTGTCCGAGTCCGAAGAAGAACCATGGATGCTTTGTGTATGGATCAACTGACCACATGGCAAAGAACTGCCCGAATAAGGGGACGGACGGGAACTAGGGCGCTAATAGCGGTAAGTTAGCTATTAGTGGGCCAGCACAGCCGGGTAGGCCGATGGGCCATACCTTTAACATGACAGTCCAAGATGTAGTTGCATCAGGGGACGTCGTCGCAGGTATTATTCCGATCAACAATATTAATGCATAGTGCTGTTTGATTCGGGTGCTACTTGTTCGTTTATAGCATGCAATTTTGCTAGACGTTTAGGATTACTTCCCAAAAAGTTGCCTATACCTTTAAATATCAAGGTAGCAAATGAAGAGATAATTCCTGTTGAAGATGTTCATAAAAGTTGTTGTGTATATATACGGGGTTGTAAATTATCAGTAGATTTGTTACCGATAAAGTTAGGAGAATTTGATGTGATTCTCGGAATGGATTGGTTAGTAAACCATGGGGCAATTATAGATTGTCAAAATAAATGTGTGAACATTAAGACGTTAGAACAACCTCGGGTAGTATTTTACGGGAATAGATCGCCGGGACGTTCGTGTTGTCTAACCATGACACAAACTAGGAAATTACTGAGAAAGGGATGCGTAGGTTATCTGTGCCATGTTGTGGATACCTAGAGAGTGGTAGCAAGAGTCCTAGAATTTTGATGGATAAGAATGTTTACAAGTATAGAATGAAAGAAAACTCTTAGTAATGAACTAAGGTGTTAATATAACATTGTTAAGGTATTGTAAGACACTAATGTATGTTGATTAAGAGTTAATAAACAATTGAAAGTGAACGTACTGTGAATGACGTAATGAAAAGCCAAAAACCATAATAACATATTTAAGTTAGGATTTAGATTGAGGTGAATGGTAAGATATAATAATATACCTACTTGATTATATAAAACATAATGTGGTACGTTATATGATCATGTATTGTAGAGACTTAGAGACCTAAAGTGTACGTGTGATAATCAGTAAGCAGACGCTGAAGGCAAGTATTCTAACCGTTGTTCCAGTTCAGTTTGGACAAGTTTGTAATTCATGTATTCTTTCACATGAAGTTTTGAACGATGAAGTCTAAAGCCAATTCTTTCGGCTAGACTTATATTATGATTCTGTCAAGCATGATTTATGTTTACCGAGTTATATTGGTAAGGTTTTCAATCGAAGACCAAGTATGCTAAAATGTTTTTGTCATTTAACGACGAAGCACGTGAGGTTGCCACAACTTAAACGTATACACGTTTAATGAATGTAGTGTTGATCAACATAGAAATACTATAAATCGATCACCCGAAGGGCTCAGAAGCTATACTTTAACTTACGGACTTAGTGCCAGTTGTCCTTTTCAAAAGAAATTATGAACCGCTCATAGTTCTCGAGCCTTAGTTGATATTCTCACCAATATATTGTTGTTGGAAAATGTTTTGAATGAAAGGAAGTGCTATTTTGAATTATCGATAGTACTTGTGTAACTATTGTTCGATTCAAGATATATGAGTTCTATGTTTCAAGCATGTTGTTTATTAGAATTGTAGTACTTGCTGAGCTTGTCATGCTAACTCTTGCTTGAACCATATGAACACAGCCAAGATCGAGCGGACCGAAGGCTCAGGCAATGACAAGGGTAAGGCGAAGACGAACCCTTAGATTGCTTATGTAATAGAATAGTTGAATGTTTGTAATATATTTGATATTATGACAAGAACAAACGAATGGGTTACAAAGAACCTGGGAAATGTAATATTATTTTGGATATATATAAAAGTTATATTAGTCCTTTTGAGACTATTCAATTGAATGAATGAATGGTAGTACCGTGTAGCACCATCTGTCGGGTTAGAAGAGACCCGGATTTGGGGGTGTCACAACTTATTTGAGTGTGGATATTGTCTAAAAGACAATATTTGCATTTAAACTCACAGTATATGTGTTGTCGTATTTTGTACGACAATTGTATTAATGAAGTTGTAGTTGTTTCTGTACCATGTATTTGGCGACTTAGAATAGGTTGGGTGGATTAGACCTATTTTGGGGGCGTCACAATATATAATTGTTGTCGGACATATCCGATGAGCCTGGATTTTATATCCGATGCATTTACTACTTATATATATATATACATTTCTGTCAGGCCTGGAGTTTACTTCGAGGCCTTTTACTGCTTTATTTACATTTACTCCCGCCTAGAGTTTAATTCGTGGCGGTTGATCATCTTTACTGTTTTATTTACATTTAGTCCCGCTTGGAGTTTACGTAGTGGTTCATCGCATTTACTGCTTTATTTACATTTCTGATCCCCCATGGAGTTGCTTCGTGGTGGTTGATCATGTCCATATATATATATGTATATATATTTACCGCTTTTATATATTTATATTTTCGATCCCCCATGGAGGTATTTCGTGGTGGTTGATCATGTCTGTATATTTATATTTACTACTTTCATATAAACTGCGGTATCATGTGAGCATAGGAATCATGTGATCACAGATTCAGTTTACTGAATCTAGATTCGGTTCCCGTGATGGACATTTTCAGCTGTAAGCAGCTTGTACATTATTTTACAGTGTACAAATTTCATTAGATGACTGTTATGCCCATGAGGAGTTCGGCACTGCTGTATATTATTTTCTCGATGATGCCTCGCATCTCGAAAATAAAAGCAAACAAGCCAAACATTTAATAATAAAATGGAAGTATGAAAAGGTCTCAATTCCTATTGAGCACAAGGTTTGAAAAACCTTTTTTATAAAACCTTATTGCTATATCTTGCTTAAAACTGAATTTTTCTATAAATTCAAACCCTTTGTATATAGGTGCGAACGAGGCCTTGCACTATTTTTAAATAATTTCACATTGATCCACACACACACACACACATTCATATAATAGTTTCCTTGAAAAGTGGCGGTCATCGTGGTAACACGGATGTCGGGGGGTACCTAACACCTTCCCTCTGCATAATCAAGCCCCCGAACCCAAATGAATCTCAGTTTCACAGACCTGTTTAGCAGTGTCACATCACTGGGGCAATGTGCAAATCTTTTCTTCCTCACAGTGCACCCATTAAAAACACCAATCAAGCGACTCTTAACAGTCCATCGTCGACATTATACATGTTAGACCTTTTTCACTTGTTTTTTCAAAAAAATCTCACCTAACATGAGAACACCAAAGAACAAGTAACGAAAAGGGACAACTAAAAAATCCCGACGTCGACATGCAACAAAAGAAGTTCCCCACTGTCAAAGGGTACAAGAAGAAAGAGTTCCCCCAGAGGTATGAATTTTTGGTAGACATTGTTGGGAAATGCATATGCTGCAAGAGCTCCGGCCATGACTCTGTAAATGAAGTGCAGCTCAAGCTTATGACAGCCATAAGTTATGGGATTCAACTCAACTATGAAGCCCTACTACTTGAATGGATTGGGAAGTGGATAATTAGCTCGAAGAAGTCAAAGAGCTCTTGAAAGATGCTCTACGGGTGATTCATAAGTATCATCCTACAGTCTACTTTAGGTGATGAGATTGGGGATGATGAAGGAGAGTCCATCAATCCGAACAAAAGAATGACTCAGCAGCTGTTCGAGAACTAGAAAAGGAATCTAACAGAGAATGTAAGAATGATGTCTGAGTCTAGTGGAAGGACATGTGATGCAAAGGAATTAGTGATTCTAGGAAAAATGTATGTTATCAAGGAGACTGAAGAAGAAGAGGAAGAGATCAACAAAGAAGAACCCATTGCTTTAGTCAGAAAAAGCAAGGGCAAAAGAAAGATGAAGACTCAAATGGTAGAAGAACCTCAAGGGTCAACCACTGATATACCTCAAGAGTGTTCTAACATTAAAACTTTGAGGATTTTGAGAAGGAAAGAATAGCAGGCTGAGGCAGATGAAGATAGAGCTACCATCTCTCAGCTGCTAAACATAGCCACAAATCTAAGAGGCCCTCTGCCTCTTCGATCTTAGAGTCTCTACCAATCGTAGAGACCAGACTGGACTCCTCTCCCAAAGAAGTTGCTGCCATAGACTTTCAGACTGATAGACCACTCAGAGCTGAAGAGAGTCCTAAGGTTGTGGCTAAGCCTAGGAAACCAAGAAGAAAATTGGTTAAAAAGTACATCCTCGTCAATGAAGGAGTACTTAAAGAAGAAGATAAAAAGATAGCTTCTGAGAAGGAGTTATCCAAGGCAAGCCAGAAGGAAATAGCTCAAGCTAAGGGGGAGTTGCCTGAAGTTCTCACTCTAGAGAATGCTTCAACTGAGGGGGAGCTATTTGAAATGCAAATGGATGATCATGTTGAGGGGGAGCCTCATGATATCCCTATGGCAGTAGAAGCTGCTCCTGAGAAAGATGAGAGAGCACTAGAGCAAGAAAAGTCAAAAAGAGGTCATTGATGTAGTGGAATCCTCGAAAGAAGACAGAGAAGAAGAAGAAGATGATGAGATCGAGATTATAACTTTGGGCTATAATGGGTATAAGAGAGCTAACTACAATCAGCTATTCTCCTATCTACCCATGATGCCTTTCCATAAAACGTAAATTCTCAACTCTTGAGATCACATGTTCTGGAGCTTCAAAGCATATCATGTAATCTCAGTGCTAGCTCATGGATTTCCAGACAACTTCAACTTTTCCAGACAGCTAATCACAAATTGCCCTTCTTCAAGGAATGATCATGAGTTACTATCTATCCTAATCTCTTTCAGAGTTAATCACAGTCCACCATTATTCTTCAGCCAATTCTATGAATTCCCAAAATGGTTGGAAGTGATCCTCAATCCACTTAATCAATTCCCAGTAACAAAATCCCAACATTTTGTAACTGACGAACCAAATACGCCAAACTTCGTTTTGATACCATCTCCTCTCATATCTACGATTACTGACTCGAGCCCAATCGTAGAGTCACATGCTCAAATCATAGAGCCACCTACTCAAGAAGCCCAAACACAATCCCCTCCATCAGATATTCCCTCCTCGTTCTCAAATGAATATTTCAATATTGATCTTGCTCTCTACACCCTACAAGATCAATACATGAGAACCCCACCTCCAAACAATCCACAACTCTGTGACTCCTTTCAAATCTTCCCACCAAAACTAAGTTATCAGAAGCGTCCAAGAAAGTGACAAAGGACATAGACGACAGTCTTGAAGCTCATACTGAACTCGTTCAAATGAGACTGACTAAAATGATCAATGCTGCCAATGCTCTCCCAAGTACCCTAAGCTCTGAGCTCACAAAGAAGCTTAGGGAGATCATAAAAGATATGTTTAAAAGCATAAATGACAGGGATTAGATCCACTTTCAAGCTGCTAAGAGACACATGGGTGTTGTTCTTATCTTACAGATGACTCAAGAGTCCCATAACAAACTTATGTTGGACAACATCACAAATCTGCAAACTGCCGTAAAAGAACTCCAAGAATTTTTCATGAGCCAAAGGAAGTAGAATGACAATGTCCTGGACATCCTCCAACGAAGGTAAGCTCGATCTGATGCTCTAATCAAAGAGAATCGAGAGGACATTGCTCAAACCCAAAGTTAGCTCAACGAGCTTGTCCAAGGAATGACTCACCTCTTAGAAGACATTAGAACCCTTGATGCTGACATAAAGGGGGAGAATAAAGAGAAAGGAGATCAAGCCAAGGGCAGAGGCAGAGGCACATTCTTAGCTCAATCATCAAGGAGTCCTCCTCCAAGGTAGTCTCACCATCAGACTCCATGATCTAGCCATCATACTCAACGATCTGATGGTGAGCCAATTATCACGGCTCAACCATTAAGGAATCTAGGGCCAACTCCCAGCTCATAAGAAATGACCACCATAGGCCTAAGAATGCCAATTGGAGATCCTGTATTCATGAATAAGCATGATAACAATCCAAGACTAAGTCAAAGCGAGCTAGAAGATCTAGCCAGAAGAGACGAAGCAAGCAGAAAAAGAAGAGTTGAGGAGTATGCCAATCCTCCACGAGGCAAAAGGCCGAAGAAATAGAGATAAGTTGAAATTTATTTCTTATTGATGTAGCCAAACATAAATGTAATATCTATCTTCAAACATCAATAAATTCATGCTTATTCTCTAAAAATTTCAGCTGCTCACTGAAATATTAAGTCATATTTACTTTGTTGCAACTGCAACTAGAAAGTGATAATCATGACAACAAATCTCCTTGGTTATGTCAACATCAAATAGGGGGAGATTGTTGGGAGAGGGCATATTTTGATTTGATGTTTAAAGTAAATACTCATGATTATATGTAAAGTCCTTCAAGGATTATATGTACAAGGACTTAGTGATAGATCAAAATTGTTAGGTTGATCTAAGCTTTTAATGTTTATCATTCTGTAAATGAATGTATAGATAAAGAGATCAAAGATGTTAGGTTGATCTATGTCTTGAAATGTAATAGATAGGCTTCAACAAAATCGTAGTCTATTGAGCTGATCAATAGTTTGTAGAAGCCAAGGCAGAATCATAGAGCATCAAGGATCGTAGTATGTCTACCTTGAAGGGCCTCTCTAGAAATCATAAAGTAGTCCAGACGTTTTCCAAAGCCAACTCAGAGATGGTAGTGTGCTCTCAAAAATGTAGAGTCTGCAAGACAAGCAAGTGAAGATCGTAGTGTTCCAGTCCTTAACAGAAATTGTAGTGTTCTCGTTTGATAGCATCAGATCAAGCAACAAGGTGGCAAGACACCATGATCTGAATCGTAGAGTATCATTTGCCTGTGTCAGAAGCATCGAGCCTTACCCTTTTGTTTGGAGATAAATTCCAACAAATATGGAATGAGTTTTAAACATTGAAGTCCTCACCAGTCCCAATGGCACAAAAGATATCCTTAGTATACAATGAAGGAAACATATTGAAGAAGCTAATGAAAGTACTTTTGGGTCAGAAGAAAACATCTTTTCAGGTGTTAGGTGAGAAAGCAGTCTGCTGTGTCAGTGGCCTAGGATGCAATTCAGAAGATGTGCAGAAACGTCTCCATCAAAGTTCAGAAATGTCAAACGCATTTAATGCTTCAACGAACGTCTTCAACGAATAGATTTCAAGGATCACATATATGCAAAACATCTGCAGATGATTCAACCAAGCAAACATTGTACAAGAACACTCAATGCTACGATCTGAAAAAGAAAAAGCTTGCTCAACTACTCAGTTCTTTCGAATAAGAGCTTAACGGCAACTGAGTAGCACCAATCAAGAACTCATCAACTACCAATCAAGTGAAGTAAGAAGTTCCAAGTCAGAAGGACTTAAAGAGTTCTAAAGTGAACTATAAAGAACCAAGTCTGCTGGACTTGAAGAGTTCAAGAGTGAACTAAGAAGTTCCTAGACTGCTGGTCTAGAAGGAATCAGTGAGATTCAGAAAGTGTAAAAGATATCCTTAGTTTATTTCCTACTTGAAGAGTGGAAGAGTGGACTAGGAGCTTTAAGTACTCTGAACCACTTAAAACTGCTGTGTCTATTGCACTCTTGCTATAACTGCTATAACTGTTATAACTGCCTCACTCTCATTAACTCACTATATCTAAAAAGGGAGATCACACAAATCTTAATTCCGCTGTGTTTGAATCATTATCAAAACTAACAAAGTAAAAAGAAAAGAATTTTAAATATCTATTCAACCCCCCCTTCTAGATAACTATTGTGCCTCCGAGAACTAACAAACTTCTTGGCCTGCATAATCGTCAGACATCTCGCATGTCTAGGTGATCTGCTATCGTAGAAAACTACCTTTGATGGAGTTATAAGGTTTACACATTTCCTGTGGCAATCAATTATCGCTCCATAATTGAATAGCCAATCCATTCCCAATATAACATCAAACTCACCAAGTTTAATCGGGATTAAATCTACCATCGTGACATTCCCCTTAATATTCACCCTACAATTCTTGTATACGAACCTAACAGGAATCACTTCCCTATTCGCAATTTCTATGTTTAAAGGAAAATCCAATTCTTTACTAGGCAACCATAACCTTTTAGCAAATTCATCAGATATAAACGAGCAAGTAGCACCTGAATCAAATAATACATAAGCAACAATATCATTGATTGGGATAATACCTGACACAACATCTTTTGATTATATAGCATCCTGCACAGTCATGTTGAAGGTTCTGGCTGTGGGTCTGTTTGATGACGTTGATCCAGCAATGGTTAATGTACCTCCACTGTTACCTCCCTTGCTTCCTGTTGTCTCTCCAAATTTCTTCTCAGGGCACTCACGAGCAAAAAGATCCTTTGACCCGCACGTGTAGCAAACATTCTTCTTAGGTTGATTGCAATTTGGGGCAATATGGCCCTCCTGGATATAGTTAAAGCATACACGCTTCCCCCTTAAGCACATACCCGAATGAAACTTCCCGCATGTAGCACATGCTTCAAACTTCTTTCTCTGCTGGTTACCCTGCTGGTTTCTAGCACCCACATTTCCATTCCATTCTCTCTTTAGGTTATTGTTACCATTTCCACCACTACCACCACCATTCTTAACCTCGCCTTCATTTTTCTTCCTTCTTTGTTCTTGATTAAACTTCATTACAGCCTCGCTTCCACCTTCAAAAAGAATTGCCTTCTCCAGTACTGTTGTAAATGTTTTTAGCTGAAACATGGAGACCCTGCTGTATAACAAGGGTTTTAGTCCCTGCTCAAACCTACTAACCTTGTTCTCATTTGTGTTAACTTGATATGGCGCAAACCTCATCAATTCGTTAAATTTTGCGGCATACTCCGATACCGTCATTGATCCCTGCTTCAGTTCTAGAAACTGCACCTCCATCTGATTCTTCGAACTCTCTGGGAAATAAGTCTCAAAGAATATCTCCTTAAACATATCCCAAGTTATAACCCCTTGTCATCCTCGAGTTTTATAATTAGCTTGCCACCAATAACTAGCCTCTGCTTTCAACATAAATGTTGCAAAAGCAGTCTTCTAATTCTCACCTACCCTAGCTACATCAAACACTTTATGTATCTCCATGATCCAGGTCTGTGTCTCAACTGGATTCATGGACCCACAGAATTCTGGTGGTCCAACCGCCTTGAAGTCCTTAAATGTCACAACTTGATTCTGCGGTTGATTCTCAGAATGCACCAACCAAGAACATCACTAATCACTTGAATCAAGTTAGCTTCAACATGGTTGTTATTGGTAGATCCCTCAGGGGTTCTTTGTCGTGGTTGACGTCTTGGAGGCATTTTCTGTTAAAATATACTCATTAGATTATTACTCAATTCCTTTAAGTATTATCTACTTAACTTGCACACCATAAAAGATCATCACATAACACATAACACTTTAAATAAAATAATAACTTTTGTTCATTCATAATCTTTTAGAAAATATAAGAACAATAGCATTACTGCTATTTACATTACTTTCCTAAACTACTAAAGTTTCAGGATAACATCAACATCATTTCCCATTGATTACATATCACTAGGGATTTACATATTATTTATCATATTATTAATCGCATATCAGGTACATTTCCTACGATGTCCTACTAAGATGTTGTGTAGCCATACGACGCTCTTCTTCCATAATACGAAATATTGTTCGGCGATCTAACATGTACGGCGGTTGCGTCTCGAACTGAATAAGATAATATAAAACTCGATCTTGAGCTTGATTAATCATGGTGTTGAATACGTTATTCATCTCCTCCATCTTGATCTTCTTTGCTTGTGCTTCCCCCTCTGCTACTCTTGCACGCTGAGAAGCTTTCTTAAATGTGTCTTCATCTCTTGCTCTCTTACCGAATTCTTCTTTTAATTTGTTCTCCAGCTCCGCGATCTCCTCTATCATTTACTCGTTCTCTCCTTCAGTGTGAATCAGCTTCCATTCGACATTACTCAAGCGTCCATCAAGGTCTCGGATCTCGTCGTCCTTTTGTGCCATTGAGGTTTTCTGTTCAGCTACTATCTCTTCCAACTCCTCGACTCTATCCTGAAATTCCACATTGCAGTCGTATACTTCATCATACATACGGGCTGAAATCGAGTTTGGTGGAAACTCTTCTTCCTCATCATCCTCATCCCCATCCGACTGTGGCAGCTCAACGGGATCCTCCTCATCCGTCTCTACCTCATCATCCTCATCAGGTAAGCCCTCCTGCTCAACCATTGTCACCAACAAATATGACTACCGTGGCAGTAGTTGTTCCCAAACCACCTGAATGACACGAGGCTCATCCTCTCTAGGCATCTGGGGTCCTTCCTCCCTAGCCTGACTGGATTCTCCTACATTAGACATCCTGACAACAAAAATTTTTAAGTTTTAATTACTAATCATTACTACTCGACACTCACGAGCACATAGATTGCAATCACATAAGCACATAAGTGTTTTATTACTTCTTCCTTAAAACTCGATAAGAGTTTATCACCACTATCTTTTCAAAGGTTACTTCCTAAGGCTTTTTCCCACCTAAGGTTCATAACCTAATGCTTTAATACCAACTTTTGACACCCCCAAATCTGGGTACTTAATTCCCACAAGATTTGGTGTTCACTTGATAAAAACATTCATTTTTAACTACCCAAATATAATAAAATTTAACAATAAATCTTCCCATTCAAGGATTACATCAATAAGTTCAATAAAATTCTCCCAGGTCATGTAACCTTTAAATACAAATATCAAGTGCAGAAAATTAAATAACTTCATCACACTATTTCAAATAAAGTCTGACAATATAAAAATCAACATGTTTACAAGTCTTCAATACTTGTTCATCTTTCCTTTCCCTTTACTGGTGGTAGGTTCATTGACCTTCTCAACTTTAGCTGTAATATTATTTATATAAACAAGAGTGAGCAAACAATGCTCACTTGAAATGATAATGAATAAAACTTCATAACAACTGCCAAATAAATAGGCTCAATAGAACTGAATAATATGATCTATCAATAATAATCAGAATCTGAAATATATATATCTGAGGGTCATAAGACCACGAACTATGTCCATAGTTATAAGTATTCTTTCAACTTAAACTTAAACAGTCATAAGACTATAGGGACTTCTCGTACTTAGGGGGATCAATCCTTCGTACAATGTATTGTGCACAAACATCTAAACACTTACGTGTAAATTATCCCCTATAATAGGGTTGTTCATCTCAGCATTTAGAATACAAGTCCGCACCAAAGTAAGTTTGGTTTGGATAAGTTTCAAGGTAATTTAGAGTTCAACGAACATCAACTAAGGATTAGTTGAGTAATAACAATATGCTATGGAATAATTCATAAGTGAATCAACATTGTATATATATGTCATGCTTTAGAAATGAACTAAAAGCATAAGCATTGAATAACGTAACCTACCTTGCTTGAACAATATTAAGCTAATTAAGGCTAAAATTTTGTTTAGTAATGGATTAAGTTATTGAGCATGCATAATAAATAACAAATTGAACGATAAAACTTGTTCAACATAAGTATATCAGAATTTAGAAGCTTGCATGCTAAGAAACAAGTTAAAGTAGGAAACCATCTCAAAGTAAGAGTTAGGTTAAATAGCTTTGCACGAACATAACTAAATTTTATAAATAGGATTAGGAATAACTTGCTCAATACTAAACAAGGTAGAGTAAAGAAACTTGCACGATCTAATTAGAGTTAAGAAATTTGCACAATCGTAACAATAGAGTTAAAGAACTTGCATACTAAGAAACAAGTTAAAGATATGAAAATTTTCTCAATATCAAGACGTAAGGTTTAGAAACTTTCCTTGCGTGTAAGCTAAACAGTAATAACTCGAATCACAATACCCTATACACATGTCATCATGACATAATTAGTTACTACATATACTGCGTATACAATTAAGTATCTACTTCATGTATGGATCGGTTTTAATCACATAGTCAAGTCACATTAGTAATGTAATAAAAAAAACTCGTTAGTTGTTAATACTATTTTCATTCTTAGTATTGTAATACCAAAATCACATCTTAACAGTCATAATATTTCACCTTATCCACAATTACAGACTTTGTGTAACTAAAATACACTTTGTCGGCCATTCTCGCTAACCTAGGCGTTATTGGCATGAGGCACATGTTCGACGTTGGTATTGACTACGCCTTAATTACGCTTCCGAACGAAGAATAGAAACAAATCTAATTTAACCTACATCTTAATTTCTAGTACCTAATTTAACACGTATAACTTATATAGATTACATATAGACATTACCCATCATATATACACTGATTTAAAACAACTAAACAACAACTTCCGAAAATTTAAATCCTTGAATGCCATGTTTTAAAACAAAAACTCCATTTTTGACATTATTCACAAAAATTAACACTGTGATCACAATTATATACCAAATTAATTCATTCAAACTACGTTCTCTTTGTTTCTTACCGAATTAACATGTTCAAGGCTCAATTTATCTATTAGCTTACAAATTAACTATCAAATTGTGTACTTTCACAAGCCATATATATACATATAGTCACTGAAATTAGTTTCTTCCTTTTTAACGTAATTAGGATACTAAATCCTTGTCTAGATGCAGATTATAACATCACAATTACATATAATTACAATTACACTTTATATCACAATAATTCATCAAATTTGAATTCACTGAGACTTTGAAATTCATGAACACATAAACTTTTCATACATAGAAATTAAAGCTTTTGGAAATTCGAATTATACCTTCTCTTGCTTGATTAACCCTTGCTAAAACATAGAGAATTGCTTGGAATCACCGAACATTTCTCTCTCTCTCAACTCTCTCTATCTCTTCTTTGTATTCTCCCTCTCTTATTTTCTCAGGCTTAGCCAAAGTTTCTTACGTACAAATAAAACAGTACAAAAAAAAAATAGACGCGAGAAACAAAACGGACAAATAACTAATACCCTTATTAAATACTCTTTTACGTTAAATATTTTCAAAATAAATTGTCAGTTAAAATTTCAAAAGCCACAAGGCTTTGTTTGGATAAAACTAATTAAAATAAAGACTTAATATATTTAATCCTTGTTTGGCAAAACTGAATTAAACTTTCCTCTCTTTATAAATCTCGTAACTCCCCATGGAGCAATACGTAACAACACATGATCTCCAACATTGAATTCCACGTCCCTTCAATGAAGATCAACAATACTCTTTTGTCGATCTTGTGAGGTTTTTATACATTGTCGGATCATTTGAATATTTTCCGTTGTCATGCGTACCAATTTTGGTCCCGAAAACATTGCTTCACCCACCTCATCCCAGCATACTGGAAAATGACACTTGCGTCTATACAACGCCTCGAATGGAGCCATGCCTATACTTAATTAATAACTGTTGTTGCATGAGAATTCCACTTATGGCAAGAACTTGTCCCAACTTCCTTTGAAGGACACAGAGTCTTAATAGATCTTCAAGAGTTTGAATAGTCCTCTCTGACTGCCCGTCCGTCTGAGGATGATATGCCGAACTGAATTGTAAATCTATGCCCATAGCTTTTTGCAAACTAACCCAAAATCGTGAAGTGAATCTTGGGTCTCGATCAGAAACTATGGATATTGGCATACCATGAAGTCTTATAATCTCATTTATGTATATACGAGCAAGACATTCAAGTGAATAAGTTTCTCGTATAGGTAAGAAATGAGCAGACTTGGTTAATCTATCAACAATAACCCAAATTGCATCTATGCCTTGAGAAACCCTAGGAAGACCAGTAACGAAATCCATGTTAATGTGCTCCCACTTCCATTCTAGAATTTCAAGTGGTTGCAATGGACCTTTTGGCACTTGATGCTCCGCCTTGACTCGTTGACAAGATAAACTCCTTAAGATAAACTCTAAGATCTCCCTTTTCATATTGCTCCACAAAAATGTATGTCGAAGAGATCACGATACATTTTGGTACTCCCAGGATGGATTGCAAATGGTGTGTTGTGCGCCTCCATCATGATTTTATACTTCAAATCAGAGTTGTTAGGAAAACAAAGTCTAGATTTGACTCGAAGTATTCCTTCTTCATCGATTCTTGCTTATGGAATAACACTTTCTTCAACTTTCTTCTTCATATGCATCAGCTCCAGGTCCGTAACTTGAGTGGCTTTAACTTTATCGATTAAAGTCGGTTCTACTCGTATATTTGACATCATCATATGGGTCCCTAGAGTCTTTAACTCTATCTCCATCCTTTGTAAGTCATACCAAATAGGCATTTGCATTGACAATATCGTACTCGTACTCGCATATAATCTTCTACTCAATGCGTCAGCTACCACATTCGCTTTTCCAGGATGGTATTAAATGGTATGATCGTAATCTTTCAACAGCTCGAGCCAACGTTGTTGCCGCATGTTAAGTTCCTTTTGGGTGAAGAAATATTTGAGGCTTTTATGATCAGTATAGATCTCCACTTTCTCCCCATACTGGTAATGCCTCCAGATTTTAAGCACGAAAACGACTGTTGCCAACTCTAGATCATGAGTAGGATAATTCATCTCATATTCTTTGAGTTGTTGTGAGGCATAGGCTATGACTTTCCCATGTTTAATGAGAACACATCCTAAACCTTTGCCTGAAGCATCACTGTATATGACAAATCCCTTCGAACCAGATGATATTGTCAGAACAGGTGCTGAAATGAGTCTCCTCTTGAGTTCTTGAAAACTCTTCTCACATTCCTCTCTCCAACCAAATTTTGTATCTTTTTGAGTCAGCTTAGTTAAAGGAGTGACGATTCGAGAAAACCCTTCCACGAATCTCCAATAATAACCAGCTAAGCCCAGAAAGCTACGTACTTCGGTTACTGACTTAGGTTTCTCCCAACTTTGTATTGCTTCAATCTTTGCTGGGTGAAGAGTTGATCTATGATTTGATATCACGTGCCAAAGAAATGCTATTTTCTCAAGCCAGAACTCGTATTTCTTCAACTTGGGATATAACTTGTTTTCATGAAGCTTTTGGAGTATCAACCTCAAGTGATGCTCATGATCTTCACGGATTTTGGAGTAAATGAGGATGTCATCAATAAAGACAACCAAAAAATGATCCAAATATTCCTTGAATACTCGGTTCATCATATCCATGAAGGCAACAGGAGCATTAGTTAATCCAAAAGACATTACTAAGAATTCGTAATACCTGTACCGAGTTCTGAAAGCAGTCTTTGGAATGTCATCGGTTTTAATCTTTAACTGATGATATCCGGAACGAAAATCGATCTTTGAAAAGAATTTAGCGCCTTGCAACTAGTCAAACAAGTCATCAATGTGAGGCAATGGGTACCTATTTTTGACGGTGATATGATTCAACTCCCGATAATCAATACAAAGTCGCATACTCCCATCTTTCTTCTTTACGAATAAAATAGGAGCACCCCAAGGAGACGTAGTAGGACAAATGAAACTGATGTCTAATAATTCCTGCAGTTCGGTTTTTAACTCTTGAAGTTCAATAGGAGCCATTCGATATGGGGCTTTGAAAATGGGTTTTTTACCGGGTTCAAGGTAAATACAAAACTCGATTTCACGCTCTGGGGGTAGGCCATGAAGTTCTTCAGTGACTACGTCAGGAAATTTATTAACAATAGAACTATTATTCAAATCTTACGTATTTTTGTTTAAATCCGTGACATGGGCTAAGAAAGCTTGATATCTGTTTTTCAATAAACGAATGACTTTATGGCTTGATATGATAGTGATTAACTTTAGTGGTTTGGTTGCTTGAATTCGCATAATAGGTTGGTTAGGAATATGAAAGCTAACAACCTTATGAAAATAATCAATTTTAGCATGATGAGTAGTTAACCAATCAATCCCTAAATTCACATCAAATGCGAGGGTGCCAATTTGAATCAAACAAGATTTATAAATAGTGGATGTAATGAAGGTTTCTCCCAATGGAGTTTCAACAGATAAGTCAAAGTCTAATTTCTTCGGAGTTAAATTTAAACGTTGAGCACAAGTAGGAGAAATAAAAGAATGGGTAGAACCGGTATCAAATAAGGTATAGACTTCGCAAAAGTTTATGATTAGCTTATCCATGATAACCTCGTTCGGGTTTCTCACTTTTTGGGAGGTCACGACAAACGCTCTCCCTTGAACTACCGACTTTAACTATTTTGGGATGGACTTTGGTGTCTCCATCCCAGTTGGACTTGACTTCACTACACAAAAAAATCGGGCTAGGTGACCTTCTCTTCCTCAATTGTAACATGCTTTGGGTTGTTGCGTATAGTTTGGACTAATGTGTCCCTTCCCTCCGCATTTGTAGCATACGACTGGTGGTCGTTCTCCTTCCTTGAAAACGGGTACTAGTGCTGCTGTCTTTCCATCATTGTTGAATCTCCTCTTCTTGAAACTTTCAATTCTATTATCTTAGCTAGGATTACCACCGAAGTGGTTTCCATTTCAGGCATGACGATTTCCTCCATGTTTGTTGTCACCACTTCGATGACTACTACCACTAGTATTATCGTTTTGTCGGCTGCTATCTCTTGGTTGGGCTAACTCATTATCGCGCTCCAATAACTGAGCCATATTCACAACATCTGAATACAAGCAAAGTTTGTGAGAAATGAGGTATTGACGTATTTCGGGTTTCAAACCTCTTAGAAACATTCGCGTTATACGCTCCACATTATCTACTAAATGGGATGCAAACCGGGATAACTCCGCAAATTTAGCCTCGTACTACGATACGGTCATATTGTTTTGCTCCAGCTTGATGAATTCTGTGACGCCCCCAAAATAGGTATACATCACCCATCTTGAGTCGCCAAATTCATGGTACCAAAATACAAAATACAACTTAATAATACAAGCGTATAAATAACATACGACAAAACATAAGCTGAGAGTTTAAACAAGAATATTGCCTTCTAGACAATATCCACTCTCAATGGAGTCCTCATTACATTTATTGTCACACTATTTAACAGAATAGTGAGGACTACTAATGCTATCATCTGGACTGTCACTCTTTTCCCCAACTCGTCCCAGCTATATTCTCATTTCCTGAAGAGAACAGTGAAAGAAATGGTGAGCTCAACTAGCCCAGTAAGAAATATTATGACTAAGGTAATGCAGAATAAATTATCATAGTCTTCAACAATGTTAAACTGATAAAATACAATAGACATCAAGTTTAACTGCAGCGAAACAAGCAATCAATTAGAAAAGTCAAGTAGAGAATAAAATCTACTATCTTTTATGATTTAAAAAGTTTTCATCAATTTTTATCGCTGAGACTCAGCTTAATAAATAAACCACATCATCGAATCATCCCTGCACTATGAGCCAAGGATATTCATTAAATCATCAATGGTAATGACTATACCGAATAATCCCCGGTCATAATCATACCAAGTCCATCTCTGCACGTAAGCCAAAGATATATAACTATAAAACCAATAATAAACAGTCCATCTTTGCACGTAAGCCAAAGATATACAATTCAATAATCAACAGTCCATCTTTGCACGTAAGCCAAAGATAACTTTCATCATCATATAAGCATGATGATGATGACAATAATATAAGCATTAATCAAACGAAAACAAGGATAAATATTAAAGACTTTAAATTTATCCAAATATTATCAATCACATAATAAATTCATAGTCTAATATTATTAATATCATAACAATATTTTAATCACTTCTTAAACTTATAAACAATTTATTTCAATTGTTTACACTTTTACCAACTAATGCATTTAATCATTCAAAAATGCCATACTCATAAGATTTCATCACCAATGATCAAATCCCTCATCAAAAATCTACATATACCTTATATAGGATTTTCCAAGCCATAAAATCCTATTTTTCAACTTTGTTACTTCACATAACATATTTAACTCATATGTTCGTAACTAAACTATTTTAATGAAAAATACTAAATCAGTCCCAAAAATATTTCTTTTCTGGGATTTAGCAGAATATAGTCCCATAATGAACATATATTTTTCCCAGAATTTTTAAAATTCATTTACTATTTTTCAAAAATCAATTTCTAATTAATTCCTTAAGAAATTAGCTACCTCAAGTTTAACTCCAGAAATTCCCAAATCCTGGCAGGATCTTACACATGTTAACGTAAGCCTCCAGTTTAAATTTCATGGTCATCGGAGTTATAGAACTCCAGTTATAGCATTTTTTGTCGGAAAAACCTAAATATTGAAATGGTCATAACTTGCTCATTTTAAGTTGGAATGAGCTCATTTTTGGACAGGAGGTACCTTATACCATATAATTTCATGTTCCAAAAGGCCAGAAATTTTCTCAGAAATTAAGTGGCCGAAACAGCCCTTACAAAATTATGGGCAGTAGCCTTTTTGGAAATTTTTAGTTTTGACTCCTTTGCTAAAATCAGTCCACATGAATATCTACAACACCTTTTCCAGTGATTCCACTTGGAGATGCTACAAAACTGATAGATCTAACTCTAGAACTTGACCACACTCAAAAATTCAAAATATAATAGGAGATATGGTCAATTGAATTTCATGTTCTATTTTTACCAAAATCTGATTTTCAACCCTTTGTGATTTCTAAGAAACTTTCATGTTTTCACATAATAACCAACATAACTCATCATGACAATGACATAACAATTCAATAAAACAAGTTCAAGAATAAATTTTAAAGATTTATAAGTTAATTTATCCTGAACTCAATAATGTCCAAATTGCCAACATGATACTTCTTTGTAGAGTAAAATTTAAGAATGCTTAGAAGAATATTTCCATGAAACAAATACTGGATGAAACACAAATATCAAGGATATTCAACCAATTTCATGGAGTATAGAAGTTAAAACTTTAACCAACTGAGTATAATAAAGAATATATGAAACTGCAAATGGATTTTCACCCACCATGCGGTAATCCACGTATACAGATCATTTCCACAATTTAATAAGGAATGAATACAAAGGATCATTCACCATGCATGTGGTAATCCACATAGATAGGTTATTCAAACAGAATAATAAGGAATTGAATAACAGAAGGATTCACCATGCGTGCGATAGATCAAGACGAGTGTTATTCTAACGAGAATAATAAATAATGGAACCAGGTCCCACAGAACGCATTGCATGTGGGATATTCGTGAGAATAATAAATAAAGGAACCGTAAGGCAAAATTCAGACCGCAGCTGGGATATTCCAAATGTAATAATAAAGAATGGAATAATAGAAGAATTTCACCATGTATGCGGTATTAGCATAAACAAAGTTATTCCAACATAATAATAAAGAATGGAATAACAGAAGAATTTCACCATGTATGCGGTACTTCGCATAAACAGGTTATTCCAACATAATAATAAAGAATGGAATAACAGAAGAAGATCACCATGTATGCGATACTTCGCATAAACAGGTTATTCCAACATAATAATAAAGAATGGAATAACAACTCTTACGGGTATTGAAAGAAAATAATTCTCTTCATGAATACAAAAGAATAATACCCCTTACGGTACAACAAATAATATCCCTTACTTTGGAAAAACTGGATATTGGAAAAGTGAGGTAGTAGATTTCTCTCCTTCTTTCTCTCTATAATTTCTCTCTCAAGATGTCAGTGAATTCGTAAGAAATAATGAAGGAATGAGCTTCTATTTATAGAAAAACTGAAAGTGGCTCTTGGTCAAAACGAAGGGTCAAAATGACTCTTGGTAATATTGAAGAGACAACTACTATTTGCGAAGGGGAAATTAACTCTTGAGACACCGAAGGGGAAAATAACTCTTGAAAAACTGAAGGGACAAATAACTCTTGGAAAACTGAAGGGACAAATAACTCTTGGAAAACTGAAGGGACAAGTTACTATTAAAACTTTAAATCAACGATCCATATTGATTTACTATTATAATTTCAACTAACGGTCTGAAAAATTAGCACATCTCCTCATGGAATAATATTATACCCAAAAATAATTTGGACCGAAAAGAAATATATTTTTTGGGTGAATAGTACCCCGTGAATAGTAACTCGTGAATAGTAACTCATGAATAGTAACTCATGAATAGTAACTCATGAATAGTAATTCATGAATAGTAACTCATGAATAGTAACTCGTGAATAGTATTCCGACACAAAAAGTGCCCCGAATACCCGATTGAACAATATAACCTCCAGACATCAATTATTATCGAAATAAATGTCGATTTCCACTAACACAAATAATTTCAACACAATGGAGCTATCAAATTCATCTTTAATCAACACGAACTTATTCATCATTAATATTATAACTCATAATATTTAACAACCAGGTCGTTCCCAGGAAAGAGGGGGCTTTCCAATAAGGATTTCTCCCTATTGGCGCACAATTAGGTGACCAAACCTCTCATTGACAGAACTTCTAGACATTGTAAATATTGCAATTTAATAATATGAACAACTTTGTCGTCTCAATTATTTATTTAATAATATATCATATTATGCAGATGATACTGTGACAATAATCGAATCAATAATATGAGAGATATGATCACGAGAATTATCGTAGCAATAATTGAGTATAATCGAGTGACTTTTCACGTAAGCATCAATAACCAATACCGTGTGCTACTATGCAACCACGAGTATTACTGTACTTTTACTACCGGGTAGTTCAACAGTATTAACGGTAAAACTTCCGCCGTTATTTTCATAAAATATTTTTGTCATTTTCTCAATCCGACAATAATTACATTGCTATGGTCCACCAATGATTGTCTTAGTTGTACAAATATTCCACGATAAAACGAATATTCTCCCAATTAAATCGAATATTTATAATAACTTGCATACTTTGCAAAATTTTCAAATACTACCCATGACTATAACACTATTTCAAATCCACACCATAATATTTAAAAAATATTTCAAAAAAAATAAATCTTTATTCATAAAATTTGAGGTCTCACAATCTTCCCTCCTTATGAAATTTCACCCTCAAAATTTACGTACGTACCTGGTATGCTGAAGAGGTGAGGATACCTTGACTTCATTTCAGATTCTAACTCTTGAGGTAGAGTGTTGAATGTGATCCTTCTTATCCAAGATTTTAACACGTATCTCCTCATACGTTATTCTAATTTAATAATGTGGTTTGGGTCGTCCACATATTTATGTAACATTGATACGTTAAAAACGTTATGAACACGCGACATACTTGGACGTAAAACGAGTCTATAGGCCACAGTTCCTACTCGATCAAGGATTTTAAATAGGCCAATTAAATCGAGGGTTGAGATTTCCTCTCTTCGTCGATTCTTGCTTCTAGAATAATGCCCTCTTGAACCTTCTTCTTCACATTCATCAGCTCCGGTGTGTAGCTTGAGCAGCCTTAACATTATCGACTAAAGTCAGTTCTAATCATATATTCGTTATCTTTACGTAGGTTCGTATATTCGCACTTGTAAACGCATACGATCTTCTACTCAATATGTCAGCTACCACGTTCGCTATCCCACGATGGTATTGAATGGTACAATCATAATCTTCAACAGCTCGAGCCAACATCTTTGGCATATTATACGTTCATTTTGGTTGAAGAAATATTTAAGGGTTGAAGAAATGTGTTTTGTACTGGGGTCAATACAAAATTTGATTTCACGCTCTGGGGTAGGCTAAGAAGTCTTCAAGAATACGTCAAGAAATTTATTAACGATAGAAATATCATTCAAAACTGTGACTCTCATCCAAGACTTGGATAACACATGTAATGAAGGTTTCTCCTAATGGAGCTTCAACAGATAAATCAAAGTCTAATTTCTCCGGAGTCAAATTTAAACATTAAATGAAAGCAAGAGAGATAAAAGAATGGGTAGAATCGGTATCTAATAAGGTATAGACTTCGCAAAAATTTATAATTAACTAACACGTGCTAACTTCGTTCGGGTTACTCGCTTTCTGAGAAGTCACGAAAAATGCTCTTCCTGAAACCAGCGACTTTGTTTTGTCCGTATCCGCCTTTGGTGCCACCGTCCCAGCTGGACTTTACTTTGGTGCACGACAAAATCGAGATAAATGACCTTCTCTTCTTGAAATTTCCACTTCTATTATCTTGGCCATGATTACCACCGAAGTGGTTACCATTCTTGGCATGATAATTTCCCCCACGATGGTTATCATTATTTCTATGGTTGTTTCCACCGGTATGATTATTATCGTATTGTTGGTCGTTACCTTTTGGTTATGCTAACTCATTATCGCGCTCCAATAACTGAGTCCTATTCACAACATCTGAATATAAACAAAGTTTATGAGAAATGAGGTATTGACATATATTAGGTTTCAAACCTCTTAGAAACATTCGTGTCATTCGCTCCTCATTATCGACCAAATGGGATGCAAACCAGGATAACTCCGCAAACTTAGCCTCGTACTGCGATACGGTCATATTATTTTGCTCCATTGCTTATCTCAACATTTTCAGATGCCATTTTCAAACACTGTCACAAAACAAGGGTTAATTGACATATCACATATTATCCCTATACTTTGACCAACCAATTAAATACCAAATAAACTTAGGTAGGTCATACTAGCGAAGGAATTCCCCGTCTCTCCCCTCCTAGTTCTTGTCTCATATCTCAACTAGGGATCATATCCCTAAGCTTTGATACCAACTGTGACGCCCCCAAAATAGGTATACATAATCCATCTTGAGTCGCTAAATACATGGTACAAAAATACAAAATACAACTTAATAATACAACTGTCGTGTAACATACGACAAAACATAAGCTGAGAGTTTAAACAAGAATATTGCCTTCTAGACAATATCCACTCTCAATGGAGTCCTCATTTCATTTATTGTCACACTATTTAATAGAATAGTGATGACTACTAATGCTATCATCTGGACTGTCACTCCTTTCCTCGACTCATCCCAGCTATATTCTCATTTTTTGAAGAGAACAGTGAAAGAAAGGGTGAGCTCAACTAGCCCAGTAAGAAATATTATGACTAAGATAATGCAGAATAAATTATCATTAGTCTTCAACAATGTTAAACTGATAAAATACAATAGACATCAAGTTTAACTGCAGCGGAACAAGCAATCTATTAGAAAAGTCAAGTAGATAATAAAATCTACTATCTTTTATGATTTAAAAAGTTTTCATCAATTTTTATCGCTGAGACTCAGCTTAATAAGTAAACCACATCATCGAATCATCCCTGCACTACGGGCCAAGGATATTCATTAAATCATCAATGGTCATGACTATACCGAATAATCCCTGGTCATAATCATACCAAGTCCATCTCTGCACGTAAGCCAAAGATATATAACTATAAAACCAATAATAAACAGTCCATCTTTGCACGTAAGCCAAAGATATACAATTTAATAATCAACAGTCCATCTTTGCATGTAAGCCAAAGATAACTTTCATCATCATATAAACATATTGATGATGACAATGATATAAACATTAATCAAACAAAACCAAGGATAAATATTAAAGACTTTAAATTTATTCAAATATTATCAATCACCTAATAAATTCATAGTCTAATATTATTAATATCATAACAATATTTTAATCACTTCTTAAACTTATAAACAATTTATTTCAATTGTTTACACTTTTACCAAATAATGCATTTAATCATTCAAAAATGCCATACTCATAAGATTTCATCACCAATGATCAAATCCCTCATCAAAAATCTACATATACCTTATATAGGATTTTCCAAGCCATAAAATCCTATTTTTCAACTTTGTTACTTCACATAACATATTTAACTCATATGTTCGTAACTAAACTATTTTAATGAAAAATACTAAATCAGTCCCAAAAATATTTCTTTTCTGGGATTTAGCAGAATATAGTCCCATAATGAACATATATTTTTCTCGGAATTTTTAAAATTCATTTACTATTTTTCAAAAATCAATTTCTAATTAATTCCTTAAGAAATTAGCTACCTCAAGTTTAACTCCAGAAATTCCCAAATCTTGGCAGGATCTTACACATGTTAACGTGAGCCTCCAGTTTAAATTTCATGGTCATCTGAGTTATAGATATCCCACATATAGCATTTTTCGCTTTAAAAACCTAAATATTGAAATGGTCATAACTTACTCATTTTAAGTCGGAATGAGCTCATTTTTGGACAGGAGGTACCTTATACCATATACTTTCATGTCCCAAAAGGCCAGAATTTTTCTCCCAAATTAAGTGGCCGAAACAGCCCTTACAAAATTATGAGCAGTAGCCTTTTTGGAAATTTTCAGTTTTGACTCATTTGCTAAAATCAGTCCACACGAAAAATCTATAACACCTTTTCCAGTGATTCCACTTGGAGATGCTACAAAACTCATAGATCTAACTCTAGAACTTTACCACATTGAAGAGGAACTTTAAAATAACTCAGACGATGAAATAGCCATGATCTCGAGAAGACTCAAAGGATTACTTTAGAGAAAGAACAAAAGGAAGAATGCATTCAATCCTAACAAACTGAAAAATAAGCAAACCGAAGAAAAAAGTTTTGAATGAAAATGACCAGGTCACTTCAAAAAGGATTGTTTCCAGCTTAAAAATAAGGAAATCTAGGCATTAAAGAGTTCTAAAAGAACAAAGCTTTCTTAACTTGGAGTGATGATGAAGAATCCAAAGTGGAGATTGATGCAAACGATGAACTAGCTCAAGTATGCTTCATGGGACTTAAAGGTGAATCCAGTGAGGTATCTCTTTATGATATTATTAGTTTAAAACAAGAAAATAAAAAGCTAAAAGAAAAAATGTGTATTTAAAAGATCTAGTAAACACACTAATGGGAGAAGTTGAATCACTAATAGATGAAAAGAAGGAAATAGAAAAATTAACACACACAAATGAAGAAAAAGTATTAGCTGCAAAAAATGCCTATTTAGAAAACTACAATAAAATACTTTTTAACAAGGTAAAACAATTAAATAATGAAGTTGAAAAATTAACAAATAAAATAAAAATGAGAGATGTATTCATTGATGCGTTTAGTGATGAGTCTCATAGTAAAACACCTCTGACTAATGAACTTCAAAAGGAAATAGAATCACTAAAACTCTCTCTAGCTAAATTTGTACATGGTGAAGAAAATTTAAATGTCATGTTAGGGAAACAAAGACCTAGTTATGATAAATATGGCATTGGATATAATCCGATATATAGAAAAGAAGTAAAAATGCTTAAGTCTAAATCATCATTTAAATTAAATTATTGTTCACCATTCACTACATGAAAAAATTATGGCACTAAAGGTTATCTAGAAATAAATTGTTTAAAGAAGAAAAATAACAGTAGAAGCAAAACATTATGGGTAAAGAAAAGTGATTTGATCTCAACTAACACAAATGGACCCAAAAAGATATGGGTACCGAAAAAGATAAATTGCATTTTCTTTGAACATGTATGTTTCAAGGCAAGGGTATCCTCACAAAAGTGGATTCTTGATAGCGGATGCTCACGTCACATGACGGGTGACAAATCAAAGTTTGTGGAGCTAAATATCAAAAAGAAATATGGAACTGTCACTTTTGGAGATAATTGGTCATGTGAAATAGTCGGGAGAGGTAAAATCGATAATGGTAAGGTTAATATTAATAATGTTCATCTTGTTAATGGTCTAGAATTTAATCTTATCAGTGTCAGTTAATTAATGGATAATGGACATCAAGTAAAATTTGAAAAAGACAAATGTACAATTTCACATGGTACTAACATTGCTACTTTAGTTGCCCAAAGATAAGGAAATATATATACTCTTGATTTTGAGCAACATGAGGAAGAATTATGCCTTTCCACAATTCAAGATGAAGCAAATCTATGACATAGAAGAATGGGACATGTTCATATGGACCTAATCAAAAAGCTATTATCAAAGAACTTAATGAAAGGATTACCTAAAATGAATTTTGAAAAGAAAGGTATATGTGAGCCTTGTCAACTCGAAAAATAAGTAAGAACATCATTCACAACAAAGAACATGGTATCAACTTCTTCTCCCTTACAATTACTCCATCTTGATTTATTTGGACCTGAAAGGCATGCTAGTCTAAATGGTAAAGTTTATGCATTTGTGATAGTTGATGATTTCTCTAGATACACATGGGTACTATTTCTTAGAACCAAAGATGAGGCATTTATAGAGTTGAAAAACTAATCAGAAACTTGGAAACAAAATATAGCCTCAATCTCATAAAAATTAAAAGTGATCATGGTACTGAATTTCAAAAGGATTTTATTATATTTTATGATAAAAAAGGAATTACTCATGAGCTCTCAGCACCAAGAACTCCTCAATAAAATGGAGTGGTAAAAAGAAAAAATCGAACCTTACAAGAAACAACTAGAACCCTAATTCTAGAAATTAATCTTCCAAAGAAATTTTGGGTTGAAGCTGTAAACACATCATGTTATGTACTAAATAGAGTACTTATCCATCCAATTATCTTGAAAACACCCTATGAATTATTAAATAATAGAATTCCAAATATAAGCTATTTAAAAGTCTTTGGATCTAAATGTTTTATTCTTAACATTACTGAGAACTTGGGTAAATTTAATGCTAGATCATATGAGGGAATCTTCATTGGCTATTCTCAAAATAGTAAAGCATATCGCATATATAATGTTTAAAAGATGAGTATTGAAGAATCAATACATATTAAATTTAATGAGTCTAACAATGATATTCCAAAAGAAAGAGAAGAAGATACAGGGAATCTAGAGACTGCTGCAAATCCAGCCTATCATATAAAGCAAAATAGCAAGTCGAAGGAACCTATCCATCAATCCAGTCCTACACTCATACACAAAACATATAGAATTTTGACATCATTTTCTTAGAGACAATGTAACGCCTGAGAAAATCGGATTTTTATGATAATTAAATTTTTATTTGAATATATGGATTAAATGAATTTAATTAATTATTTATGGGAGTAAGCTATTTGAAGCTCGTTTTATGACTTAGAATGTGCGGATGTGGTTAGCATTCTAGCTATGTGGTGGAATTAAAGTGTTTGAATTTCTAAGACGAAAATAAAAGTTTTCTGAGAAATTTTCTGAAAAACACTATTCATTGATTTCTGCTCGGGAATTATTTTTGAACTTCCGAGAAATACGTAACGATAGAATATTGTGGTAAGATGGATTATCCAATAATATTTCAGTTATGGAAAACACAGTTTTTTGCCTTCGAACTTAAAACCTAACGGTTAAGAAAAGTGATTTTCTAGAAGGAATTTAAATGCGTATAATGTATTAAAGCGATGATCCTATAATATGTAGGTATTGTACGATGTAATGAATACGAGTATGATATGAGGTATTATACGAGAATGTATAAATGAGGATATGTCGTATATAAATAAGTATACGAGTGGAATACGAGATTAATACATAAATTATACGTTATAAGGCTTTAAGCCAAATGTATTTGATTTGTAGGATTGTGTAAGAAATTATAATGTCCAATTGGAATTTTGATAAAGCCCAAGTGTAGGAATGGATAAGTCCACTATGAATTAATGAACAAGCCCAATTTTTGTTAATGCAAGCCCAAGTATAAGTTAAGTTAATTAAGCTATAAGCCAAAGTAAGAACCGGATCCATGGATCGATCCAATGGGTAAAGATAAACCATGGGTGACCCAAAGTGTTGACCAAGTAAAGTAGTTGGTGGCTAAACAAAGGATAAGTTAAGTAATATCCAAGGAAAGTGCTTATGCTTGGAGGCTAAGTAAAGTGCTTATACTTGGTGGTTAAGCAAGAGATAAGCTATGTGATTACCAAGTAACTTAATGTCTAAGTAAATGTGGTGAGAAAGAAAGAGATATAAGTTGTGGTGATCAAGTAAACTTGATGGCTAAGCTAGGAATAGTAAGGAGGTGGATGGCTTATTGACCATTAAGCCCTCACTTTGAGATTTCTATAAATAAGAAAGAGGCTAGCTCATTTTTTGGTTGTTTCATTTCATCCAACATTATAAGTGCTTATTGGTTAGAGAGAAAAAGCTAAAAAAGTTAGACTTTGCAATTCAAGAAGCAAGAAGAAGATTAAAGCTTAATCAAGTGATATTCAAGGGTAAGATCTTAAACCATGAATCTCTTTCTCTTCAATTGTTAGAGAAGTGAGTAGTGGTAGGATTTGTGTGCTAGGAAGTGATGAGAATGATTAATCAAAAGACTTAAGCCGTAAATAAGTCATGTTGTAAGATAAGCAATAAATAAAGTTTTGAACTTATAAAGAACAAGTAAAAACTTATCATGTATATAAGTTAATGAAATATGTATGTTAAGATGTTAGTATGATGGAATGAATCCATTTGAAATGAAGAACAAATCATAAGTAACGAAGTTATGCCAGAATTTACACGATTAGACGATAATCGTCGAATTCATGAAATTCTCAGAATGGAAGTCAAATTTTGACTTTGAGCTCGAAAACATTGGTTTTCGATGGATTATAGTCTCATTTGGAATTCTAGAGTTGCGGACTCGATAATGACCGAATTCTGACTTAGAACGAAGAAACGAACGTTGAACGTTCACGAACGTTTATCGTTTTTGTTAAAATGAACTAAAAGGTGAATTTTGAGTTAACGGATTCGAAATTGTAAAATTCTTACATGAATACTTAGAGCATGTAATTTGTGAACTAATGACTTTTGAACGAGCCAATTCGGACTTATAACGAAGAAGTTATGAGCCCAGGAATCTCACATAAAAATTTTCTGTCAAAATTTTTTTGGTGCTGAGGACTGGCGTCGCGGTGCCAATTAAGGAAAAATAAGTGGCGCCGCAGCGCCAAGAATAGCTATAAGCTACTGAAGTTTTGTGCCGCATCACGAAAGTTAGCACTAGGACTCAAATGCTTGTTGCCAGTCTGGATGAAAGCCATCGAAGTGTGTGGCGCCATACTTACGACTTAAAGAGTAGCATATGGCGCCGTAACACCAGCACTAGAAGGTAGGTCGAAAAGAAAGATTTTGAATGTAAAGTGAAGGAAAAGTGGATGAAGAGTGAATTAAATCCTTAATCAACTTAATGTAACATCATTTAGGATGTTATAACCTTAAGTATGACACTAAAGGTTGCAAGAAAGATTAATTGAACGTAAGTTGTTGAATATTACATGAACATTATGCAATAAGTGTACTTAACCAATGCCGATCGAGTTTCGATTAATAACGTAAGAACGTTAGTAAGCCGTGAGGAAAGATGATTAACTCAAAACGAGTGGTATTAATGAAGTAAATCCACTTAAGACATAGAAGGGAAAGAAGTTGGTAAGAACGATGTAAAGAACGACAACAAGCCAGAACCAATAATAACAAATCTAATACATGATTAGATTGAGAAGAAGGGTAAGATTCATTAGGAACCATGTATATTTATTCATGACCTAATGTGGTATGTTATGTGGTTATGTGTTGTAGAGACCATAAAGACTCAAAGGAAAAGTAATTTTACTGTAGCAGAAGCTGAAGGCAAGTTTTCTTATCTCTTGTATAACTTTCGTGTTAGCCAGGTTTTCAGTGATTCATGTTATGAGATGTATGAATGGTTTTAAAGAAAGGGTCGATGCCAGTTTTAACTCGGCTAGACTAATCTTGAAAGAATGATTGATTTATTAATAAGTCTTTCAATATAGAAATGATAACGTTATCCTACACCAATTGTTTGGTACGGATTCAAGGTAAGCCTGAGTATGAATAAACAAATGTATTTTACATCGATTATTCTATGGGCACGCGAGGTTGCGAAAACTTAAACGTAAATACGTTTAACGGATGTAGTGTTGATCAACATAGAGTACTATTGTAAGACCCCAAATTATTAATAAATGAAATTTATTTTCCTCTATTTATTATTTTGAAATAGTAAGGGTTGATTTGATTAATGTGGATAGTTATGGGTAAAATACGCAAATATTTTGAATAAGCAAGTGGTTATAAAATATTCATTATTGTAGGGGGATATTCGTTTGGTCGTGGAATATTAAATGATTTGTTTGGGAATATTCGCATGCGATGGCGCAATCTTTGTGGGCCCCATAACGGAAAGCGATTGGATGAAGAAAACGATAAATATAAGTTGTTTATAAATAATCATGTAGTTGTTATTCACTATTATCTTGTTGGAATACTCGGTGGTTAAAACACACTAATCTGCGTTGTTGAACAAGAGCACTGCAGTATTGCACCAATTATTGATTCTTACGTAAGAAGGCACTACTCAATAATTGTTACGATAATTATCGCTTCAATATTTTATTTTATTGATTCAATAATTCTTTGCATTGATATTTTATATTACTTTGTTGTTTCAATAAATTGTCATTACACGGATTTTTCATTATCGAGCAATAATTCATATTATCTGAATAATATTATTGGATAACATTATTGGCAATAAGTTACTGCTCTAAGGAGAGGTTTGGTCACCTAATTGCGCGCCCGATGAGAGAGATCCTTATTGAAAGCCCCTCTTTCCTGAACTACGGCACAGTTGCCCGATCTTGTGATTCTGTAATATTATTTGTGAATAATTAATTATTGATTTATATGATGAGAAAAATATTGATTTTATGTGGATATAGATGGAAAAAATTTCTAATGTGACAATTGTTGAAAATTAATATTTTATCTTTTTCTAATAAAATAATTTATTTAAATATATTATTTTAATAATATATTAACGGTGATATTTTTATAATGAATGTGGGATATATGAGTATATGAGGAGGAAGAGTATTTTTGTGGCATTAAATGTTTAACACATATTTTGTGTGATGGTGGACACAATTATTAACCGAAATTTGATTATAGACTGTAAAATCGCCCGTTTGTGGATTTCGGTCAATTTCTGTTTGGAATTTGGAAAAACTTTCTTCTTCAAAGTTGTAGAGAATTGAATTTCCTATAAAAAGTTGCAAGATTCGAATTTTCTGATAAAAGGGCTATTTATTATGAATTATTGAAGTTCCGAAGTTCTGAAATAATTGATTTTTGGAAGTTTTAATTATTTATTTTATGAAAAACATTTTTTATTACTTTTTCTAGAAGGTTGGCATGTGGGAAATGTTAGGAGCTGATTTCCAAAGAGGCGTAGGAGAATTTATTATTAATAATATATTATATTAAATTTTCTGCTTTGGTGTTCTAAGCAATTTCCTATAAATAGGGTGCTTAGGTTAGAATTGAAAATCACACCAGAAATTGAAGTTTTCTCTCTCTATATTATCGAGCGTATTCTTGTGAGTATTTTGAGTATTGCTATACGGTGCAAGTTCAAGTCATAGCCTATATACGGTGTTTTAACTTGAAGTACTGTCTTTCGAGGTAAGAGACATTATTTTATTCGAAAAATGATATTATTTCTTCAATATCATTATGCCGAAATATTGTTCTGAACTTTTTATCAAATTTGGAACTTTTTCATGTCAGAGTTACTATTCATGAATTACTATTCATGAGTTACTATTTACGAGTTACTATTCATGAGTTATTATTCACGAGTTACTATTCACAAGTACTATTCATGAAGCATGATGATGTTTTTTGTGAAATTTCTATCTTTTGGTGTCGGAGTTACTATTCACGTATACGACACTATTCACGTATACGACACTATTCACGAATACGACACTATTCACAGAAAAATTAAATTTTCATTTTTCGTTCAAAATATCTATTGTGGATACTAGCTTTGATTGTATCCATGTTTTGATCATTCTTGAATTTTACTCCACTTTGATTAGTTATGAAGTATTTTTGAACTTGGATTGTTTAAAATACGAATCCTTAATATTTGTTCTTTTGTTTTCTTCGATTCGCTTTCCTTTAAAATATTTTTCATCATCCTCACCCTAAATGATGATATTACTGAATATCTTTGGCCTGTAGTGCAAAGATGAATGATTTCTTGATGAATATCTTTGGCCCGTAGTGCAAAGATGAACAGGTGTTGAGATGAACATGACCGACTGATTAATATCTTTGGCCCGTAGTGCAAAGATGAACAGGTGTTTAGATGAACATGACCAACTGATGAATATCTTTGGCCTGTAGTGCAAAGATGAATATTTGATTCCAAATATATATTGATTGATGTTACAGGGATAAAATATCGACGATGAACTTTTAAATTCATATATAGAAGATAGTAGTTTGCATTCTCTACTTAACTCTTCTAATGAATTATTATTTCCGCTGCGAAGATTGATTTAAAACTAGTTGTCTATTGTATTCTATTAGATTTTTCCCTGTTGGAGACTAACGATAATTTGTTGTATATTATCTTAGTCATAATATTTTTTACTGGGCTAGTTGAGCTCACCCTTTTCCTTTTTGTTCCATTTTTCTTCTCAGGAGGCGAGAATGTAGCGAGTACTAGTCGGGGTATGGAATGAAGGTTCTAGAGAGAGTTGTCTAGTAGTCCTCACCATTTTTGTAAAATAATGTATCAATAATTATGATGCGGATTTATTTGCGTGTGGATATTGTCTAGATGGCAATATCTATATTTAAACTCACAGTTTATATGTTGTAATAATAAAGTTGTAGTTATTTCTGTACCATGTATTTGGCGACTCAGAATGGGTTGGATGGAATGGACCTATTTTGGGGGCGTCACAACTATAGGCTGATCACCTACAAGTGTTCGTAAGATATGTCGAACTTACGGACTTAGTGTCAGGTTGTCCTTTTCATGAATAAAATCTAAAGAAAATGTTCATCGTCTATGGACCTACTCAGAATTTCCAAAACTACTATATGTACTTTAGAATTGTATTATGAGATGAGAAGTGCTAGTCAATATTTCATAGTACTTCATAACTATTGTTCAGTTATTGAAGAATAATCATATAATTCATGAAGTGGTATCTATATAATATATTATTAGACTTGTTGAGCTAGTTATGCTCACTTCTTGCTTGAATCATATGATTGCAGCTAAGGTCGAGCGAACTGAGGGTTTCAGTAGAGATAAAGGCAAGGAGAAGATGAATGATTAGTTTATCTTGTAATAGACTAGTAAGTGTATGTATTATATTATGATGAACAAAGAATGTAACGGTTTCAGAACCTGGGAACGAGATGTAATATTATTAATGTAATAAGAATGTCGTTGATACACACATTTTGATGTTGTTTCAATAGAATGAATGTACAGTTAGGAGTACCGTGTAGCACCATCTGTCGCGTTAGAAGATACCCGGATTTGGGGGCGTCATAGACAATGTGTCCAAAGGTTTAATCAAATTAATCTTTATCCCCACTGAGCACCAATTAACAGACATATTTACAAAACCTCCAGGTGAAGAAAGATTATGTACTCTAAGAAGAGAACTTGGGATGTGTCTAATATAAATATATATGGTCTGCATGCTTTAAGGAAATTAGACATACAATCTAGATATCACGGCATAACTTGCTGCCTTAAATAAGAGAAAAATCCATTCAGATCTCTCTTATCAAACACGGCTCCACAACTTTCTATATCTCGGTAACATATACACACGTTAAATCATAATCTACTTTACTCTTTTGGCTTCATCATCTCTTCATCACTCTAACCGTCTATGTACCCATCACTTGCTCTCAAACGCTCTCTTTCAAAATGCGAACCAGACTCGCAAAATGTCTTCGTCATGAATCTGACGACGAGATGCCTCTGCCATCTTTGCCTTCTTAACCTCTGGTTCGCTCTTCTTGTAAACTAAAACGGAAGCAAACATCAATAACAACCATCTCTGGTGACTCCACCCCTGCAGAATTTGAAGCAAGTTTGCCATCTCCTCCACCGGTTGGCACTTCTACTGGGACCAAACATCGTCGAATCAAAGAATCGACACCCAGATCTCCACCAATGTCAGTAATCCCTTTATCTTTCTCTTTGCATGACATTCCTAAGAACTTTTTTAGATGTCATAACTTTAAACTACATTTTAAATCCTAAATTTGTCAAAAATCGTTTGTTTATTAGAAATTAATTGATATATTTTACTATCAAAACTCTCATCTTCAACATCTCCTTGAATCCTATGGTTTATTATCCCTAAGCTCTCCTCCCTCTATGGCATATCCGAAGTTAGTTCAACAATTATATACCAACCTCGAACATAATGGTGACTGCTATACCTCCTTTGTCAAAGGAAAGTCATTATTCTTTATTGGTATGGATTTAGGGAGCATACTATCTATTCCTTTTATGGGTGATTGTCCATTTACCCTTAAAGGACCTGTCTATTCTCCTTTGTCCCCTCTTGACAAACTTTAAACCATAATGGATGGCCCCACTCTGACTTCAGTAATTCTTCTCAAGACCATTGATGTGTCCCCCATTGCTATAGTTCTACACAAATTATTGCGGTATAACATTTTACCTCGTATTGGTGGTGGGGCTGAATTTACATACCAAGATTTGGTCTTAGTTTCTCTACTATTGAAAGGGAAACCTTTTAACTTCTCTCTTATGATGTTGAAACATATGGTTAACTCCATAAAACACTCCAAAAAATGTCTTCCCTATAGCTGTTTTCTCACAAAACATTTCAGTCACTTTCAAATCTCCCTAGACAATGAAGTTTCCATCACCATCACTGATTCCATTGATTCTGTGAATCTAAAAAGTTCCCATATTACTCTGGTTGATGGCAAGTTTATGCAAATCCCGTCTGCTCCACCACCCCCTTCTCTTGAAATTTTAACTCTTCTCAATACTCTTGTTACTAATTAAACCACTCTTCATGATGATGTAAAAGATATTCAACACCGTTTTTCTGTGTTAGAAAAGGGTAAACTTCCCATCAGTCGAGCATAACTGCACACTAACTTTCGCACAGTGGAGGATGAATTCATTAATCTGTAAGCCAAATTTGAACTGCATACCAGGGCCATGGTGGAAGCTCTACAAAGGAAAATAAATCGTAACGCTTGCCAACTAAGTACTGAACTGAAATTCATCTGCAACCAGGTTGGGTACCTAGGTCGATTCACTGAAAGGCGCATGAATGATTTAAGTGAAGAATTATAGGCTGAAACATTTAACTCTCGCATTCCTGAGTAGCCACAGTGCAACTGGATGGTTGAATATCAAGGAGACTTCTTGGACCTCCCTCTACCTCCTCCTACCTTCATTCCTAGTCCTCCACGATTTGCAAACACTATGTCTTTGGAGGAAATTGAACATCGTCGGCTACACCGTCCGTATTTCACTGCTCGGGAGGTCAACCATGTTCATATTGATGAGGAGGATGCCTAGGTTCTTGCCCAATCTTTCCCCTTTTACTCTCTGCGTCCTCTTTTTGATAGATGCCAAAGGGGGAGATGAATTCTGCCATTTTATGAAAACTGATTTCTTTAAATTTCATGCAAGATTACAGACTTTTGTTTAAGACTATGTTTAAGTGATTGTTGTTGGGATGATTTTATGGTTAACAATTTAATGGTTTAATGATGTTTTGGTTAACAGTTTAATGGTTTAATGATGCTGTTGTTTGAAGCATATCATGAATTATTCTAACAGTTTATTGCATGCTCATTAAAACTGCAAATATGCAGAAAGTATGAATCAAGTGTTTGATTTTATTTTTGCCAATTTTGAGATATGAATGAATTTAGGGGGAGCCATAATTATTTTGTTGTCATCATCAAAAAGGGGGATAATGTTGACTTATGTCATACTCCATCCTAAATGTTTTGATGATGACCATATTATATCTCTAATCATGCTCTATGAAATTTCAGGAAAAGAAATTGCATTACATGATCGAGGAAGAATATATAAAGACTTGAAGTCTTTGAAGGATGAAAGACATTTTGAGTCCTAGGAGATAAATGTAAGATCTTAGCATTAATTACTTTTCAATACAAGGCTTTAGGGCATATGCATTACATATAATTATTACTCTAAAATATTAATCCGGAGTAAAAAAATTAGAGTAACAAATTAAATAGTTTTACCGCAATTCGTGAGACAGATCATGGAGTAAATGTTTGTTTAACAGTAATTGCCTTAAACCATGCTTTATAATCTAAGGAAAATTATGAGTTACTCCCACCGACCCATTTACTGTTAAATCACATATGGTAATAAGTTAGTGAATGTTTTTTAATACTACATGATATGGAAATGTAATCAATATATTATTGGATTTCCAAAAATTGAGTTGCTGATATATATATATATATAGTTATATAATTCCAGAGAATCTACCTATTTTCTTATAACAATACGGGATATAAAATGGGAGTTATAAGAGATATGTTTTCACCACGTGATGGGCACTCAATCAGACCTAAACCTCTCACCAATCACACTGATATATATCATGTTTTTAGTGAAATATCTCATATTGCTCATAACAGTTTTCTACGGTAGCCATATAACTGGAAAGAGAATTGATCATATTGTGATTGACACATAATCTTGATATTATACTAATTGTTCATCAATACATGATTTGTGCAATTTGTCTCAAACGATCACTTAAAGAATATGCGACCATGCAACAGTAATATACTAATATTAGCCTATAAAAGAACAAGGCCTATTGATAAGAAAGTTAAGAAAAACATACTACCTTTGATATACATAGATAACAGTAACGTGTCTTTCTACATCTTCTTCCTACTGCTAATTACGATCTCATAAAAGAAGTTTCTGAGGTTGATTTGTGAAGTTATCTTGTAGCATATAATTTGGTAATATCTTTCTTTCTCATCATTGCATATGTGACGCCCCCAAATTCGGGTATCTTCCAACCTGACAGATGGTGCTACACGGTACTCATAACTGTACATTCACTCTATTGAAACAACATCAAAATGTGTGTATCAACGACATTCTTATTACATTAATAATATTACATCTCGTTCCCAGGTTCTAAAACCATTACATTCTTTGTTCACCATACTATAGTATATACAACTTACTAGTTTATTACAAGGTAAACTAATCGTTCAACTTCGTCTTGCCTTTATCCTTGTCGGATCCCTCGGTTCGTTCGGTTTTAGCTGCATTCATAAGGTTCAAGCAAGAGTGAGCATAAAAAGCTCAGCAAGTACAACAATTTCTTTTAAATGACATACTTGAAACATAGGAATCATATATCTTCAATAACTGGATAATAGTTATGAAGTACTATCGATAATTTAAAATAGCATTTTTTTTCTTCAAAACGTTTTACAATAACAATATTCAGTAAAACATTAATTCTGGTCCAAGACCATGAGCATTTCATAATTTCTTTGAAAAGGACAACCTGACACTAAGTCCATAAGTTCGGCATATCTTACGAGCACTTCTGGGTGATCAGCCCATAGTAATCTATGTTGATCAACACTACATTCATTAAACGTGTGTACATTTAAGTTTTTGCAACCTCACGTGCCCATCGAATAATCGATGAAAATACATTTGTTTATTCATACTCAGGCTTACCTTGAATCCGTACCAAACAATGGGCGTAGGATAGCGTTAGCAATTCTATATTGAAAGACTTGTAAATAAATCAATCAACTCTTCAAGATTAGTTTAGCTGAGATAAAGCTGGCATCGACCCTTTAGTAAAACATTTCATGTATCTCATAACATGAATCACAGAAAACTTGGCTAACACGAAGGTTAGACAAGCGTTTAAGAAAAACTTGCCTTCAGCGTCTACTATAGTAAAAATTACTTTCCCTTTGAGTCTTTACAGTCTCTAAAACATATAACCACATAACATACCATAGTAGGTCATGAATGAACATACATGTTGCCTAATGAATCTTACCCTTCTTCTCAATCTAATCAGATATTAGATTTGTTATTATTGGTTTCGGCTTGCCATTATATTTTACATCGTTCTTACCAACTTCTTTCTCTTCTATGTCTTACGTGGATTTACTTCATTAATAGAACTCGTTTTGAGTTAATCATCCTTCCTCACGGCTTACTAACGTTCTTACGTTATTAATTGAAACTCGAACGTTAAGTACACTTATTGCATACCGTTCACGTTCACGTATTACTTAACAACTTTTAGTTGTAACTCTCAACGTTATAGTCATTATCATTATTGAATACAGTTCAAGTTCTTTATACTTTACGTTCTTCATTTAACTATTCATTCAACAACAGTAAATTCCTAAAGTCATCACTATAAAAGTGATTTAGGAAAGGTCTTATCATGTTCATTAATTAATTACATATCTCATACTTGTCTTGCAACCCATTGGGTTCATAAACAACTTGGTCAACAAATGTCCACTGCTGGCACCGCGCCGCGGCATCCCTTTACTATAGTGGAGTTGCGGCGCCACTCTTCCGTACCTGATCCTACTGTACATGGCGTTGCGGCGCGAGTGTTATAACTAGAGTTGGTGCTGCGACGCGAAACTCCAATAGCCAACCCCCTCGCTCCGGCATTGCAGCGTGGTTCATAAAGCTCTGTCTATCGCTGCGGTGCCAGACTTTAGTCCCAGAAAAATTTGACAGACAAATTTTTATGTGAGATTCCCGGGCTCATAACTTCTTTGTTATAAGTCCGAATTGGGTTGTTCAAGAGCCTAAAGTTCACAAATTACATACTCTACGTGTTCATGCAAGAATTTTATTTATTTGACTTCGTTAACAAAAAATCCACTTATTAGTCCATTTTTAACGAAAACGATAAACGTTCGTGAACGTTCAACGCTCGTTTCTTTGTTCTAAGTCAGAATTCGGTCATTCTCAAGTCCGCAACTCTATAATTCCAAATAAGACTTATCTCCATTGAAAACCAATGTTTCCAAGCTCAATATCAAAATTCGACTTCAATTCCAAGAATTTTACGAATTCGACGATTATCGTCTAAACTCGTGAATTCCGCCTTAACTTCATTTCGTAAGATTTGTTCTTCGCTTCAAATGGATTCAATCGATCATATTAACATCTTGACTTTCAATCCATCATATTAACATCTTGACATACATACTTCATTATGATAATTTATTACTTGTTCTTTGTGAGTTTATAACTTATAAAAGTATAAACTACTTATGACTTCCTTTCTCATGACTTATTATAGATTAAGTCTTTTAACCACCATTCTTGCTTCTTATTATCAAATAATCTTATTAAAGTACACATATGAGTAGTTCATATAAGCTCTTCATAAATTCATAACTTAATTAAGTTTAAATTACTTATTCATGACTTATACGGCTTAAGTCCATTGATTAATCATTCTTATCATTCCTTAGCATACATGTTCTACCACTACCCACTTCCCTAACAATGGAAGAGAAAGAGATTCATGGTTTAAGTTCTTACCCTTGATAATCACTTGGTTAATCTTTAATCTCCTTCTTGCTTCTTGAATTATCAAAGGCTAACTTGTTCTAGCTTTTGTAGCATTTTCCCTTTAACCAATAAGCTATAAGTTAATGGATAAAAATCTAACAACTAACAAATGAGCTAGCAAGCTTCCTACTTATAGGAATTCCTAAGTTAGGGTAGTTTGGTCATTAGGTCATCCCACCTCCTTAATCACCTCCTTACTATTCCTAGCTTAAACACCAAGTTAACTTGCTCCCCACAACACTTGGCCATTAAGTCTACTTGGTCATCACACTTACTTAGCCATTAAGTATACTTGCTCATCACATATAAGCACTTTACTTAGCCTTTAAGTTAGTTAACTTATCATTTGCTTAACTCTTAAGTCTACTTACTCAACACACCTAATTCTTGGTCACCAATTCACCCATGGGTTGCCTCATGGATCAAGCTTTACCCATTGGATCTTATTTTGGGCTTTATATTTAATTAGCTTAATTAACTTATCTTATACATTGGGCTTGTAATTAAACAAACATTGGAATTAACCATTTCCACCCTTGGGCTTAATCATTTCTATACTTGGGCTTGTATAATTCCTAACAAATCCTACAAGTCCAATACATTTTACTTAAAGTCTCATAACGTATAATTTACGTATTAATCTTGTATTCTAACTCGTATACTTATTCATGTACATCATACCATTATCCATACATACTCATATAATACTTCGTATCATACTCGGATTCATTACTTCGTACAATACCTACGTATTATACGATCATCGCTTTAATTCATTATACGCATTTAAATTCCTTCTCGAAATTCACTTTTCCTTAATCGTTAGGTTTTAAGTCTGCAAGTGAAAAACTACATTTGCCATAACTAAAATATTATTTGATATTCTATCTCACCTCAATATTCTATCATTATGTATTTCTCAAAAATTCAAAAATAATTCCGGAGCAGAAATGTGTGAATAGTATTTTTCAAAAAAATTCTCGGAAAGCTTTTATTTTCGTCTTGGAAATTCAAACACTTTAATTCTACCACGTAGCCAAAATACTACGATGTTCTGATATGTTTAGGTCATAGAACGACCTTCAAATAGCTTACTCCCATAATTAATTAATTAAATTCATTTAATCCACATATTCAAATAAAAATTTAAATCTCAAAAATCCAATTTTTTTGGGGCGTTACACTCTTCCCCCCTTATAAGGATTCTGTCCCCAGAATCTCGCTAATAATACATACACTATTGAGGAAAATTTTTCTTTTATTTTAATCTCAAGTTCCCACAATTCTACTTTGGCGTTGTGGTTCCTCCAATTCACCTTGACCGAAGGTATTATCTTAATTCACATGATTTATTACTTCCTATCAATAATATGAGTTGGAAGTTAAACATTTACTCACACATTATGTTATCTCCCTTTTATTAATCCTTCTTTTAACTCAAAATTATATAATACACAAATTCCTCCTTCAAAATGAGATGATACTTGATCTTTTCTTCATTCGCTTACCTTTCTCGTTACCTATTTGTACTTACTCAACTCGTTCCCTTTTCGTGGATTGAGTCTACATTGTGGATAATATATCTACCGCCTCATTCCATAAATTAGCTTCTAACTCTGTTCGCGTCATCTCCGTTATTAACTCATTTTGAGTTGCTAACATTGATAGCTTTTCCCTACCCTTCCTACTTAACGCGTCGGCTTCTACGTTTACCTTCTCTATATGATATAACATATCACAGTCGTAATCTTTCATCAATTCTAATCATCTTCTCTACTTTATATTCAACTCCTTCTGTGTGGAGATATATTTCAGACTCCTAGAGTCTGTGTATATCTCACACTTCTCCCCGTATAAATACTATCTTCAGATTTTTAATTCAAAAACTACAGCTGCAAATTATAGATCATAAGTAGGATAAACCTCCTTATAATCCTTTAACTGGCATGATGCATACACAATGACTTTGACATGCTACATGAGCACGCAATCTCGTCATCTATGCGAAACATCGAGATACACTACAAAATTCCCCTTATCATTTGATAAAGACAATACAGGTGCCTCACTTAACCTTCCTTTTTTAGTTCCTGAAAATTATTTTCTCACTTCTCATTCCCTACATACTTCTCAATAATAAATTTGTCTATCTCTCAAGCTACAATTCACACGTAGTGAATTCCGTATCCAACTTCTCCCTCCGTAGTGTTTCTCACACTATCTTCAAATGTTCAACGTGATCTTTTGACGTTTTAAAGTAGACTAGAATACCACCAATGATCATTAAGACACCCTCATCCCACTATTATTTGAACACTCTGTGACGCTAATGGTACTTTCAACCATAACACCTCACAAGAGTACCTATCAATTTGCCACCGACTTGCTCGGCGCCCCTTACGGAAAGTCTAACTTCTGCACATTAGTTAACCAAAACGACATAACCAGAAACTCATCATAACTATAACAATTTTTGAACGTCGTCTTAGGTACCTCGTCCTTCCTTACGTTTTGCCAATAATACCCCGTACACAATTCTATCTTAGAAAAATACTTTACCCCCTTTCAATTGATCAATTAGATCATCGATCCTGGGCACTGGGTATTTACTCTCAACCACTAATTTACTCCCTTTACGATAGTCGATACGCAAATGTAACAACTCTTCTCTTCCTTAATATCTTCCTAGCTTGCATTATAGCTAGACAACAAGAGCATCTCGGTGTTTTATTACCATAAAATACTACCTTGGGTTACTTAGAAAACCGAATATTCATACTTTTTCTAATAATTTATTAAAGTTCTATGATTAATCAACCCATTCATATCGAGAATTACTTCAAATTATCTCAACATTATCGGTGCTTATCTATCGACAATTGCGTACCATTATTATCCATTAAAACCATTTCCACGAATATAATCAATGAAAGTTATTCCCTCCTCCTCTACCGTAACATTTAAAGGTACTTATAATCCCTTTCAGACAGACTCCTAGATGAGTCTTTCCATATGTCTTACACGCTTCGATTTTACGCTTAGGATCCCCTTGTCCCACTCTAGTATTCTTGGAGTTAATAATTCATTATTTTTGGCATACTACCACTGCCACTGCCACTGGCACTCTCTACTTTGGTTCCTCCCTCTCCCTTGTTCTTATTCTTCCTCTTTTTGTGATATTGAGTCAACGCCTCACTACCACCCTCTGCTATAATCACCTTCTCCAGAATGGTCCAATAGAAAACACTCTGGAACACCGAAATCCTACTATAGAGCTAGGGTTTTAGGCCCTGCTCAAACCTACGAGCCTTCCTCTCCTTAGTGTCCACTTGGTGTGGAGCAAACCTTGACAATTTATTGAATTTGGCCGTACTGGGGAACCGTCATCTCCCCTTGCTTAAGTTATAAGAAATTAATCTTCCTCCTCCCCTGCATACTCATAGGGAAATAATTCTTGAAGAAAACCTTTATGAATTGTTCCCCACGTTATCAAGATCTCGTTCTAGCCCACACCTCGGTGAGCCTCCCACCAAAAGTTGGCTTCCCCTTTCATCATGTAAGTCGCAAAAGAAGTCTTTTGTGCCTCACCTACGTTTGTAATAAAAAACGCCTTCTCTATTTCCTTTAATCACACCAGAAATTGAAGTTTTCTCTCTTTATATTATCGAGCGTATTCTTGTGAGTATTTTGATACTTTGAGTGTTGCTATACAGTGCAAGTCTCTTCAGCGTTATATCTGATATTCCAGCCAGAAGTACTATTCTTTTCGAGGTAAGAGATGTTATTTTTTTTAAAATGATATTATTTCTTCAAATATCATTATCTTGGGAATATTGGTAAGATTTTTCTTGTGAAATTCTTGTCTTTTAGTGTCAAGGTTACTATTCACGTATCTATTACTATTCACGAATCTGACACTATTCACAAAAAAATTAAATTTTTGTTTTTTGCCCAAAATATCTATTATGGATACTAGCTTTGATTGTATCCATGTTTTGATCATTCTTAAATTTTACTCCACTATGTTTATTTATGAAGTATTTTTGAATTCGGATTGTTTAAAGTACGAATCCTTAAAGGTAGTCATTCTGGCTAACCTAGGTTCCGCGGTACTCTACCCCCGGTTTAGTTAAATGCAACCGTTAATAAATTAACGAACTCTTGCATAGGGTTGTTTTGACCCCCTTGATTTTCATTACGTGATTCCGCTTCCTGATTACGTTGTCTTCTCCTTGGCGGAATTTTCTGATTAAATAGAATTTCATTAATATCTATTTACTTACTTCGTTATTATTCGTCTCATAATAACTCATACCATAACAAATCATATTTAATGAAAACTTCATCATATTCATATGCTTCTTCATAGTCAAAACTATTTATAATTTACGTCCCTAGTCAAAGGCTATTACATTTCTATCCCGCAATTGAACTTCTCAAAAGTTGGGATTTACAAAAAGACTACCCTGTTATACGAAAGAGGGTTTTACGTCACTACACACATATTTATAACTCTAGACTTCTAATAATGCATAACAACGTCCTCGTGTTTCTCATTCGCAATTATCGCTACAGTATCCCGGCTAATAGTATGTCGAGTCTGTCCCGACTCAGTGGAATAACAAGCAACTTTCATCTTTAAATCCTTATAAGCACTCTCATGGATGTAAGACATATGTGCTATCTTCCGGTCCTTCTCCCCCAGTTCCCTACGAAGCTCATCAACCTCTTCCTTATAGTCCCTAGCATGCTCTGTCATAAACACCTATTTATCATGCTCTGACTCAAAATCTGCTTCTGCAGACATCTTAGCTTCATGGAGATAACTAATCTCTTCACTCTAATTCTGCACAACTGTACTCAGTTGCACATTCCTATCAAGAACTGCCAGATACAATGCTCTCATTGTATCTGGAGGTGATAACTCTAGTGTAGGTACCACCATATCAACCGATGTTACCTCCATTCCTTCTTCCACATCGTTCATCATACTAAAGTATGACGTTATATCCATATCCCCCTCGGAGTAGTCTTCCTCAGAAAAGTACTCATTTGTCTCCGACTCCTCTAGAATCACTAATGGTACCTCCGCCATCGGCATAGGTACAGGCTCTACTCTGTTCACAATTTCTTCACTCACCGTGTGTATATCTCTATACATCAAGCTATCGATCAACATCTTACAATAACATATATGTTGATTAGTACATCACACACAATAGTATAAGCACAAATCACATTTAATTTATTTAGGGTTACTTTTCATCTTTTAAATATTTTGGTATTGAGTTTCCTCAATACCTTATTACCTCATTCAATCTTAAATAAATCTTGAGTTTACTTCCTTCGTACTTTTCTCCCTTAACGAGGTTATTAGCCTAAGGTTCTTCCCCCCTTAAGTTTTATAACCTAATTCTTTGATACCAACTTGTGACTCCCCCAAATCCGGGTATCTTCCAACCCGACAGATGGTGCTACATGGTACCCATAACTGTACATTCACTCTATTGAAACAACATAAAAATGTGTGTATCAACAACATTCTTATTACATTAATAATATTACATCCCGTTCCCATGTTCTAAAACCATTACATTCTTTGTTCATCATACTATAGTATATACAACTTACTAGTTTATTACACGGTAAACTAATTGTTCATCTTCGTCTTGCCTTTATCCTTGTTGGATCCCTCGGTTCGTTCGGTTTTAGCTGCATTCATATGGTTCAAGCAAGAGTGAACATAACAAGCTCAGCAAGTACAACAATTTCTTTTAAATGACATGCTTGAAACATAGGAATCGTATATCTTCAATAACTGGATAATAGTTATGAAGTACTATCGATAATTTAAAATAGCATTTCTTTTTCTTCAAAACATTTTACAATGACAATATTCAGTAAAACATTAATTTTGGTCTAAGACCATGAGCATTTCATAACTTCTTTGAAAAGGACAACCCGACACTAAGTTCGTAAGTCCGGCATATCTTACGAGCACTTCTAGGTGATCAGCCCATAGTACTCTATTTTGATCAACACTACATTCATTAAACGTGTGTATGTTCAAGTTTTCGCAACCTCACGTGCCCATCGAATAATCGATGAAAATATATTTGTTTATTCATACTCAGGCTTACCTTGAATCCATACCAAACAATTGACGTAGGATAGCGTTAGCAATTCTATATTGAAAGACTTGTAAATAAATGAATCAACTCTTCAAGATTAGTCTAGCGGAGATAAAAATGGCATCGACCCTTTAGTAAAACATTTCATGTATCTCATAACATGAATCACAGAAAACTTGGCTAACACGAAGGTTTGACAAGCGTTTAAGAAAAACTTGCCTTCAGCGTCTGCTACAGTAAAAATTACTTTCCCTTTGAGTCTTTACAGTCTCTTCAACACATAACCACATAACATACCACATTAGGTCATGAATGAACATATATGGTGCCTAATGAATCTTACCCTTCTTCTCAATCTAATCAGGTATTAGATTTGTTATTATTGGTTCCGGCTTGCCATTATATTTTACATCGTTCTTACTAACTTCTTTCTCTTCTATATCTTACGTGGATTTACTTCATTAATAGAACTCATTTTGAGTTAATCATCCTTCCTCACGGCTTACTAACGTTCTTACGTTATTAATTGAAACTCGAACGTTAAGTACACTTATTGCATACCATTCATGTTCACGTATTTCTTAACAACTTTTAGTTGTAACTCTCAACATTATAGTCATTATCATTATTGAATATAGTTCAAATTCTTTATACTTTACGTTCGTCGTTTAACTATTCATCCAACAACATTAAATTCCTAAAATTACCACTATAAAAGTGATTTAGGAAAGGTCTTATCATGTTCATTAAGTAATTACATATCCCATACTTGTCTTACAACCCATTGGGTTCATAAACAACTTGGTCAACAAAAAGTCCATTGCCGGCTTCGCAGCGCGGCATCCCTTTACTATAGTGGCGTTGTGGCGCCACTCTTCAGTACCTGATCCTACTGTACACGGCGATGCGGCGCGAGTGTTATAATTAGAGTTGGTATTTGCAAGCTAAAACTCCGATAGCCAACCCCTAACTCCTGGCGCTACTGACGCCGGTTCATAAAAGCTCATCATGCATGCAAGCTGCTAACTTAACATCTCCCGTAAAAATTTGATAGACAAATTTTGATGTGAGATTCCCGGGCTCATAACTTCTTCATTATAAGTTCGAATTGGCTCGTTCAAGAGCCTAAGGTTCACAAATTACATACTCTACGTGTTCATGCAAGAATTTTATCTATTTGACTTCGTTAACAAAAAATTCACTTATTAGTCCATTTTTAACAAAAACGATAAACGCTCGTGAACGTTCAACGCTCGTTTCTTCGTTCTAAGTCAGAATTCGGTCATTCTCAAGTCCGCAAATCTATAATGCCAAATAAAACTTATCTCCATTGAAAACCAATATTTCCAAGCTCAATATCAAAATTCGACTTTCATTCCAAGAATTTTACGAATTCGACGATTATCGTCCAAACTCGTGAATTCCGCCTTAACTTCATTTCTTAAGATTTGTTCTTCGCTTCAAATGGATTCAATCCATCATATTAACATCTTGACATACATACTTCATTAACTTATAAACATGATAAGTTATTACTTGTTCTATGTGAATTTATAACTTATAAAAGTATAAACTACTTATGACTTCCTTTCTCATGACTTATTATAGATTAAGTCTTTTAACCACCATTCTTGCTTCTTATTATCAAACAATCTTATTAAAGTACACATATGAGTAGTTCATATAAGCTCTTCATAAATTCATAACTTAATTAAGTTTGAATTTCTCTTATTCATGACTTATACGGCTGAAGTCCATTGATTAATCATTCTTATCATTCCTTAGCATACATGTTCTACCACTACCCACTTCCTTAACAATGGAAGAGAAAGAGATTCATGGTTTAAGTTTTTACCCTTGATAATCACTTGGTTAATCCTTAATCTCCTTCTTGCTTCTTAAATTCTTAAAGGCTAACTTCTTCTAGCTTTTGTAGCTTTTTCCCTCTAACCAATAAGCTATAAGTTATTGGATGAAAATCTAACAACTAACAAATGAGCTAGCAAGCTTCCTATTTATATGACTTCCTAAGTTAGGGTAGTTTGGTCATTAGGCCATCCCACCTCCTTAATCACCTCCTAATTATTCCTAGCTTAAACATTAAGTTAACTTGCTCCCCCACAACACTTGGCCATTAAGTCTACTTGGTTATTAAGTCTACTTGGTCATCACACTTACTTAACCATTAAGTATACTTGATCATCTCATATAAGCACTTTACTTAGCCTTCAAGTTACTTAACTTATTATTTGCTTAACCCTTAAGTCTACTTGCTCAACACACTTAATTCTTGGTCACCAATTCACCCATGGGTTGCCTCATATATCAAGCTTTACCCATTGGATCTTATTATGGGCTTTACATTTAATTAGCTTAATTAACTTATCTTATACATTAGGCTTGTAATTAAACAAACATTGGACTTAACCATTTCCACCCTTGGGCTTAACCATTCCTATACTTGGGCTTGTATAATTCCTAACAAATCCTACAAGTCCAATACATTTAACTTAAAGTCTCATAACGTATAATTTACGTATTAATCTTGTATTCTAACTCGTATACTTATTCATGTACATCAGAACATCATTCATGCATACTCGTATAATACTTCGTATCATACTCGTATTCATTACTTCGTACAATACCTACGTATTATACGATCATCGCTTTAATTCATTATATGCATTTAAATTCCTTCTCAGAATTCACTTTTCCTTAATCGTTAGGTTTTAAGTCCGCAAGCGAAAAACTGCGTTTGCCATAACTGAAATATTATTGGATATTCTCTCTCACCTCGATATTCTATCATTACGTATATCTCAAAAATTCAAAAATAATTCCCGAGCAGAAATGCATGAATAGTGTTTTTCGAAAAATTTCTCAGAAAGCTTTTATTTTCGTCTTGGAAATTCAAACACTTTAATTCTACCACGTAGCCAAAATATTACGACGTTCTGATATGTCTACGTCATAGAACGACCTTCAAATAGCTTACTCCCATAATTAATTAATTAAATTCATTTAATCCACATATTCAAATAAAAATTTAATTCTCAAAAATCTGATTTTTCTGGGGCGTTACAACATACTAGAGCCTTGCATTGTTATGCGATTAATTGCTTTGATCAATAGACCTCTATTTGTATTTTAATTTCTCTTGCAATTGATATTATCTAAATCTGTGTGATAATTTGGTTTGGGTTACTGTATTGTTACAATCAAGTTCAAGGAAAACATAGGTGTTTGAGAGTGCATAGTTGCACAAGGAGCAAAGGTGCTCAAGTGGTTGAAACTTGTATTGTAATCAAAGTTGATTAATAAAAGTGAGTCTCCAATACTAGTTGGTATTGGACGTGGATTAGGCTACTATTATAGAGGGTAGTAGTTGAACCACGTAAAAATTCTTGTGCTTGCGTATTTGCTTATTATGCTAAATTTTCTCATCATTCGGCTAACCATTAATCTAGCAGCCTACATTTAATATCTATAAATTTACAAAATTGATTCAGCAAATTGTATTCACATAATCATATTCTGAAAAAGGCTAAGTTTCTAAATTAAGCATTTTGCAAAGTTTTAAATCAACTTAACATCTTGTCTTAATACTTTGGTCTATAAGGATTTGGAATCCAGCCTCCTGCATTGAATACCCAAAGGCATTTTTATTTGCTCAAAATTTTGACATTGTTTGTTCCTACACTTATTCACCCCCCCTTCTAAGTGTGCCTACTTAAATTTCAATACAACTATTAACTGTCGTGAAAAATACGACAAATTATAAACTGTGAGTTTTAATACAAATATTATCTCGTAGACAATATCCAAACTCAAATAATGTTCTCATTACAATTATTGTCACACTATTTTATAGAATAGTGAGGATTATTATAGCAACCATCTTGGACCATCACTCCATTCCCTGACTACTCTCATCTATATTGTCATTTCCTGAAGAGAACAATGAAAGAAAATGGTGAGCTCAACTAGCCCAGTAAAGAATATTATGACTAAGATAATGCATAATAAATTATCCTTAGTCCTCAACAGAGAAAAATATGCATAATAAATTATCCTTAGTCCTCAACAGAGAAAAAAAATTGATAGAATACAATAGACAACAAGTTTTAGATCAACAACTGCAGCGGAAATATCAATCCATTAGAAGAGTCAAGTAGAGCGTAAAGTCTATTATCTTCTATGATTTAAAAGTCCATCATCAATATTTTATCTCTGCAACAACAATCAATAAATGTTTCAAATATCCATGCACTACGGGCTAAGGATATTCGTTTGTATCACCAGTGGTCATGATCATGCCAAACAACTATCCATCTATGCACTACGGGCCAAAGAGGACTTTCACCACAACATTTGTCTATAACATTACAGTTAATGATTATACCAATACACAATTCCTGGTCATATTCATACCAATCAACAGTCCATTTATGCACTACGGGCCAAAGATGACTTTCACCACAATATAAGCATGAAGATGATGACAATGATATAAGGAATCAATCAAGTGAGATCAAGGATAAATATTAGATATTCAATTTATCCAGAGTTCAATAATGTCCAAATTGTCAACATAAGAACTAATTGTGGAGTAAAATTCAAGAATGATATTCATGTATCAAAAATAATTTGGACAGAAAAGAAAATTAAATTATGTTGCGAACAGTACTCATGAATAGTACCGTATGAATAATATCGTATAAATAGTATCCATGAATAGTACCGTATGAATAGTACCCATGAATAGTACTGTATAAATAGTACCCATGAATAGTACTTTATGAATAGTACCGCGTGAATAGTACCCCGAATGAAAATATTAAAATTTAATAAGAAGGTTCCGACAAATATTTCAGTGAAATGATACTAGATGAAGCGCAAAACTCAAGGATATTCTACTAATTTCAGGGATTATAGAAGCAATACTTATCAAAGTAAGTGTATATTTAGAAATATGAAATGAAATAATATCACTTACATACTACAGAGTATGGAAGAAAATAATATTTCTTACGAATATTGAACGAATATAATATCCCTTACGAATACGAAAAATAATATCTCTTACGAATACAAAAAATAATATCCCTTACCTTAGTAGGAGAGTAAATCTGACTGGTATAGCGAAGATATTCTTGAGGAAACCTTTCACTATTAGCTACACTCAAAGTATACGTATACTAGAAAGAAATATGCACAATATTATAGAAGAAGAATTCTCTGATTCTGGTGTGATTTTCATTTCATAACTAAGCATTCTATTTATAGGAGAATGGCAGGGAACTATTTAATCATGGATGAATAGTAAAATTTCGGACGATCTCATGGGCGAGAATCTGATTTTTACTATTCATTAATGTGCAATAAAATATTCTAATAAAACAAAAACTATATAAAATATAATATATTCTAATTATAATCTAATAAAACAAATAACTTTATTTATAATATAAAAAGTATTCTGTTTTATATAAAAACAATTATGTTTTATTACTATTATAATAATAATAAAAAAAAAAGTAGAGACAATTTTTCTACCGGCGATTTTGAAAAATGAGTAAGTGGGGGTTCATGTAATAAGCCCAACTTAGAACAAATACTTCATAACAAACCCCTCTATTTATATCAAAAATTAAATAAATATTTACCACAAATCACTTATCTTCAATCAACACATTTTTAATCTTTCAACAATTATTCATCATTAATAGTATAACTCACAATATTGACAACCAGATCATTCCCAGGAAAGAGGGGGCTTTTCGATAAGGATTTCTCCTTATTGGCGCACAATTAAATATCCTAACCCCTTTCCTCGACAGAACTTTCTAGAAATTGTCAATAATGCAAATAATAATAAGAATAATTGTGTTGTCTTAATTATTGATTTAATAATATAAAATATTGTGCAGATGATACTGTGACAATAATTGAATCAATAATATGAGATACTATGCAGCAACTACTATGACAATTATTAAATGAACTGAGTGAGTTCTTATGTAAGCATCAATAATCAGAGATACTAAATAATATTGTGTGCTACTGTGCAACCACGCGTATTACTGTTCTTTTATCACCGGTATTTCAAAAGTTAACGGTAAAAGTTTTGTTGTTATTTTTATAAAAAGGTTAATTTTGTCGCTTTCTATATCCGATAATCATTCGGTTGTGGGGTCCACCAATGATTGTGTCGTCGTATGAATATTCCCCAACAAAAAGAATATTCCCCGACCAAATAAATATTATATGACAACTTGCTTACTTTTTAAAATTTACACATATCACCCATAAATATTGCATTATATCAAATCACACCTTATTATTTAAAATAATAATTAGAGAAAATTAAATCTTCATTCATAAAAAGTTGGGGTCTTACAAACTCCCCTCCTTATAATATTTTGTCCTCGAAATTGATGTACGTACCTTGTATGTCAAAGAGGTGAGGATACCTTGTTTTCATTTCAGATTATAACTCCTAGGGCATTTCCTCAATATCGTGGTTTCTCTAAAAAAACTTGACTTGAGGTATAACCTTTAAGTGTAGAATATGTTCCTTCTTATCCAAGATCTTGACAGGTACCTCCTCATACATTAAATCTTCCGCTATCTCATTCAGTTCTAATTTAATAATGTGGTTTAGGTCTTCCACATATTTACGTAACATAGATATGTGAAAAATTTTATGAACATGAGACATACTTGGCGGTAAGGCGAGTCTATAGGCCATAGTTCCTACTTGGTCGAGGATTTCAAATAGACCAATAAATTGAGTGTTGAGCTTTCCTCTCTTCATCAATTCTTGCTTCTAAAATAACACCTTCTTGTACTTTCTTCTTCATATTTATCAACTCTGGGTCTGTAGCTTGAGCAGCTTTAACTTTATCGATTAAAGTCGGTTCTACTTGTATATTTGCCATCTTCACGTAGGTCCCTGGAGTCTTTAACTCTATCTCCATCCTTTGTAAGTCATATAAAATGGGTCATTGTGTTAACAACATCGCACTCGTACCCGCATACGATTTTCTACTTAAAGCGTCAGCTACCACATTCGCTTTTCCAAGGTGGTATTGAATGGTATGGTCGTAATCTTTCAACAGCTCGAGCCAACGTCTATGGCGCATGTTAAGTTCCTTTTGGGTGACAAAATATTTGAGGTTTTTGGAGTATATTATGATGTCATCAATAAAGACAACCATGAAATGATCCAAATATTTCTTGAATATTCGGTTCACCATATCCATGAATGCACTATAGGCATTGGTCAAGTTGAAAGACAGGAATAGGAATTCATAATGCACATACAGAGTTTTAAAAGCAGTCTTTGGAATGTCATCAATTTTAATCTTTAACTGATGATATGTCGAACGAAGATCAATCTTTGAGAAGAATTTAACACCTTGTAATTGGTCAAACAGGTCATCAATGCGAGGTAACGGGTACCTATTTTTGATGGTGACATGATTCAACTCTCGATAGTCAATGAAAATTCGCATACTCTCATCTTTCTTCTTTACGAATAAAATAGGAGCACCCCAAGGAGATGTATTAGAACGAATGAAACTGATGTCTAACAGTTCCTACAGTTGGGTTTTTAACTCCTGAAGTTCAATAGGAGCAATTCGATATGGTGTTTTGGAAATGGATTTTGTACTAGATTTAAGGTCAATACAAAATTTGATTTCACGCTCTGGGTAGGCCAGGAAGTTCTTCGGGAAATACGTCAGGAAATTTATTAACAATAGAATTATCATTCAAATCAGTCGTATTTTTTTTTAAATCTGTGACATGGGCTAAGAAAGCTTGACATCCATTTTTTAATAAACGAATGGCTTTATGGCTTGATATGACAGTGATTGACTTTAGTGGTTTGGTTGCTTGTGTGATACCCCCAAATCCAGGTACTTCATTTCTACAAGATTTGGTGTTCACTTTCCATTCATTCATATCTACTACCCAAATATAATAAAATTAAATCATAAATCCTCCCTTTAAAAGGGTTACATCATTAATCAAAAAGTCTCCCCAGATTGTCTAACCTTGAACATCAATCAAGTGCGAAAATAAAATAATTACATAACATCATTAAATATAAAGTCTATCATCGTGACAATAAATGAAATTACAAGTCTTCATCACTTGCACATTTTTTCCTTTCCTTTGATAGTCATAGGTTCATCAAACTTATGAACTTTAGTTGCAATGAGTGTATATATATGCAAGAGTGAGCAAAACAAATGCTCACTAGATATAACAATGAATTAATAAGAGAATAATAACTGCCAATGAATAGGCTCATCAAAACTAAATAATACTCTATCAATGATAAACAAAAACTGAAATCAAAATATGAAATATATCTGAGGGTCATAAGACCACGAACTATGTCCACGGTTACATGTAATCTTTCAACTTTAACTTAAACAGTTATACTGTAGGGACTTCACATACTTAGGCAGATCATCCCTTCGTACCATGTATTGTGCACAACCATCTAAACGCATCGTGTATCCCCTATAATAGGGTTGTTCTTCTCAATTTTAGATTACAAGTCCGTGTCAAAGAAAGTTTTGTTGGATAAGCTTCAAGGGTAATTTAGAGTTTCACAATCATCAACTAAAGGATTAGTTGAATCAACAAGACTTAACAACACTACAAATGATCAATAATAGTTGAAGGTAAAACGTTAAGAATAATAGGCATGCGTAGAAATAATCAACCTTGCTTGAACAATATTAAGCTAAGGCTATGATCTCATTAAATAAAATATAGAATTATTGAACATGTATTAATTAATAGCAAGTTGAAAGTAAAACTTGCTCAACATGATAATAACTTGTGCAGAGTAATTGAAATAAGACAATTCAACATTAGGAATTGGAATTCAAAAATTTCATTCCCGATACAAGAATGAAATTAAAGAAACTTGTCTAACAATAAACAAGTTTGAATAAATCAATAACTATTGGAATTCAAAACTTTTCCAAATAAAAGATAAAGACATAGCTTGCTCAAATAAAATTTAGGAACAAAGCTTGCTCAATGTAAAGAGATAAGGTTTAAAACCTTGCCTTGTGCGTAAGCTATAAATTACAACTCACGTTCACCTACACATTTTATTAGAATCACAATATCTATTAGATATACTAACATCCACTTTCAAACTAAAACTCACTCATAGTTAACCTTGTTACTTTAGCACAAGTTTCCATCACATACACTTCAGAAATCCCAGTATTAAATTTAAAACACTTATTTACTAATTCACGTATTCAATAATCACAACATGCCATTTTCATAGCTTATTACTTTCTTATAAATTTAGAATTACTAACCACATAACATGATTCTGTTTTAACCTCATCATTACATATTTGACACATTAACATAACATTAAGCTAAGTTACAATGGGTGTTCAAATCTGCAGAAGTAGCAGACTTCACTATGTCTGACTGACTACTAGCGCAGCCATGCAAGTATTGCTTTGGATTCCGGCGTGCCCTCCCCAAGAGGCAGCGCGCCCGCGCTTTGCACCAGTTCTAGTTTTGCAGAACGTGAGTTTCTACTCTGTTCTAAGCCAACTAACACGAATTTCATCCACAAGACAGTAAAATTAACATATACAATTGGTATAGAACGAACATAAACATGATTCCTCACATTTTCATCAACTTAGAATAATTAAACAACAACTTCAACTAATTTAATTCCTTAATTTTCATGTTTTCATACAAAAAATCCATTTTTGACATCCTTCGTAGAAATTCACACCGTGATCCCAATTCTACAACAAATTACTTCATTCAAACTACGTTTTCTTTGTTTCTTATCAAATTAACATATTTAAGACTCAATTTATAGAATAATATACAAATTAATCACAAACTTTGGTACTTTCATAAGCCATATGAAAAATATATGTTGTAATTACTTTTCTTTCTTTATAAACAAAATTAGCATACAAATTCTTGTTTAAATGCAACTCTAACACCACCAATACATATAATCACAAGTAACAATTGTATATCAACAATAAAACAAATAACTTGAATTCACATAGTTTGAAAATTCATGTCGTAAAACATATATATATATATATATATACATATAATAAGGTTATGATCATACCTTCTTTTGCTTAGTATTCCTTGCCAATTACATACAAACTTGTAACTTCACAAACCTTTTCTCCTCTCAACTCACTCTAGTCTCTCAATTCTTTATAACTCTCTTCCTTAGTTTAGCATTTAGCAAATAACTCAAGTCGTGTAAACCAAAACTAATAAGCAAGTATATGCGTAAAATAAAAAGAAATCGATATAGCCATTACACACACTAAATAATATCAGTTACAAAAATATAACGTATAGGTTATAAATTTATTTTATTTTATTTATTTTACTTATATTATTTAAAAATTCAAAATCTAAATCCAAAAGCCATAAGGCTTTATTTGGCAAAAACTCTTTAAAATAAAGACTTAATATCTTTAAGTCTTGTTTGGTTAAGCCCATTTAAAACTACTTAATTTTATTTTAATAAACCATTTACACTATAGTTTATAATCTCATATTTATACCTCCATATTCAACAATAGTTAAATAACCAATTACAACATATTAAACAAATTTTCCACTTATCACAAATTATAATCTCATTATAATCTTATTTAATAACTTCACATACTATTTTAATTATTAAATTAAAATTATAATATAACATTTCATGTTATCTTACAACTCTCTAAATTATAAACTAAATTAATTTAGAATATTATCTAATAAATTTAATTCATAAATATTTACTAACAACAATCACATCAATAAAATATTCAATAAAATATTTATTTAATTTAATAAATATTTTAAATTATAAATAATAAAATCTTGGATTGTTACATCCTTCCCTCCTTACAAGGATTCTGTCCCCAGAATCACAACTCAACCAATAAAATCATCACATTCTTCCATTCTTACAAAGATTTTGTCCCTAGAATTGAAGACAAAGATTAAATAAATAACTCAGGATAATTCTTCATCATTTCAGCTTCGAGTTCCCACGTAGCCTCTTCGACATTATGGTTTCTCCATATCACCTTCACAGAAGGTATCACTTTATTTCTGAGCACTTGTTCTTTCCTGTCGACTATCTAGATAGGAACCTCTTCATACGACAAATCTTTACTGAATTGTAATGGTTCATACTCGATCACATGTGTGTAATCGGGTTTATATGGTCGCAACACCGACACATGAAAAATGTTGTGCACATGCTCTAATTCTGAATGTAAAGCTACCTCGTAAGCCTCTTCTCCCACTCTTCGCAGCATTTTGAAAGGTCCAATAAATCTTGGGTTGAGCTTTCCTTTCTTACTAAAATGAATTTTCCCCTTCCAATGAGAACCTTTCAGGAAAACAAAATTTCCTACGTCAAATTTACGATCTTGTCTGTGTTGATCAGCATATTTCTTCTGTCTATCTTGAGCTTCTACCAGTCTTACTCTGACAAGTTTGATAACTTCAACGGTCTGCTATACCAGTTCTGGTCTTAACAATTGACGTTCACCAACTTCATCCCAACACAGTGGAGTTTTACATTTTCTGCCGTACAATGCCTCATATGGTGGCATACCAATGCTTGCTTGGTAACTGTTATTATAGGCGAATTTTATGAATGGTAAATGATCGTCCTAGTTTCCTTTGAAATATATGATTCACGCTCTAAGCATATCTTCTAACATCTGGATTGTTCGTTCGCTTTGCCCATCGGTTTGCGGGTGATATGTTGTACTCATCCTCAGTTGCGTTCCCATGCATTCTTGCAGTTTCTTCCAGAAATTTGATGTTAATCTCGAATTTCTATCCGATACTATTGACACTAGAACTCCATGTCTCGATACGATCTCTTTGACATATAGTTTTGCCAGTTGATCAAGATTAAATCTAATCTTTATGGGCAAAAAGTGTGTTGATTTTGTTAATCTATCCACTATCACCCATATCGCATCGTATCCTTTCTGAGTTGTTGGAAGACCTACAACAAAATCCATTGTTATAAGCTCCGACTTCCATTCTGGTATTCCAATGGCTGAAGTAATCCGCTTAGTCTTTGATGATCAACCTTCATTCTCTGACATGTCAAGCACTTTGCAACGCATTCTGCAACGTCTCTTTTCATATTTGGCCATCAAAAATATCGCCGCAAATCTTGATACATTTTTGTACTTCCCAGATGAATCGAATATCTTGTGCTATGAGCTTCTGTCAAGATTTCTTCTTTAACATCTTGTACTACTGGAACCCAAATTCATCCCTCGAATCTTAGCATTCCTTCAGTATCAATCTTGTATTTCACCTCTTTACCCTCGACCACTCTTTCCTTTATTTTTCTGCATCCTTCATCCTGTAGTTGAGCATTCTTTACTTTGTCCACTAAAGTTGGACTAGCTTCCATCTGGTACAATTTTTCATCGGATTCTTTTGGAAATTTGATTTTTAGCTCTAACCTTGCCATTGCTTAAATGAGCTCCTCCTGGTTGGTTAACAACATCAATTTCTCATAACCCTTCCTACTCAAGGCATCTGCAACCACGTTTGCTTTGCCCGGATGATAAAATATCTCGCAATCATAATCTTTTATCAATTCCATCCATCTCCTTTGACGCATGTTCAGGTCCTTCTGTGTGAAAATATACTTCAGACTCTTATGGTCTGTGTAGATCTCACACTTCTTTCCATAGAGATAATGTCTCCATATCTTCAGAGCAAACACCACCGCAACCAATTCTAAGTTATGAGTCGGATACCCATTCTCATAATCTTTCAATTGCCTTGATGCATACACAATGACCTTGTCGTTCTGCATAAGGACACAACCCAATCCTTTGTGTGAAGCATCACTATACACCATAAAATTTCCTGTATTATCGGGTAATGACAACACAGGTGCTACACTGAGCTTTTTCTTTAATTTGGTAAAACTCTCCTCACATTTTTCCGTCCAAACAAATTTTACAGCTTTTCGCCTCAAATTTGTCAATGGAGTGGCAATCTTGGAAAAATCCTGAATAAACCGTCTATAATAACCTGCCAATCCCAAGAAACTTCTTACTTTTGATGGAGTTCTTGGTTGTTCCCAATTTATCACAGCTTCGACTTTTGATGGATCCACTGAAATTCCATCTTTGTCAATTACATGCCCAAGAAATTGTACACGTTCCATCCAAAATTCACATTTAGAGAATTTTGCGTAAAACTTTTCTTTTCTTAACATCTCCAGCGTCAATCGTAAATGTTCCACATGTTCTTCTTGAGATTTGGAGTACACCAAAATATCATCAATGAATACCACCACAAATTTATCTAGAAATGGTTTAAACACCCTGTTCATCAAATCCATGAATGCTGCAGGGACGTTTGTTAAACCAAAAGACATCACCAAAAATTTAGAATGTCCGTACCGAGTTCGGAATGTCGTCTTCGATACATCCTCCTTTCTTACTTTCAATTGGTGATACCCACTTCTCAGATCTATTTTTGAGAAGTATTTGGCACCCTTCAATTGATCAAACAAGTCATCTATTCTTGGTAACGGATATTTATTCTTAATAGTGACTTTGTTTAATTCTCTATAATCAATGTATAGACCCATTGACCTATCCTTCTTCTTTACGAATAACACCGGCGCTCCCCACGGTGATACGCTTGGTTGAATATATTTCTTGTCTAGCAATTCTTGCAGTTGTACCATCAGTTCCTTTTTCTCTACCGAAGCCATTCTGTACGGGGCCTTCGATATTGGAGCAGTTCCTGGCGCTAAGTCGATCACGAACTCAATTTCTCTGTCAGGCGGAAGCCCTGACAAATCTTCCAGAAACACATCTACAAAATCCCTAACCACTGGTATCTCCTCCAGTTTTACACCCTTCTCCTTTTGAGTATCGACTATGTAAGCTAAGTATCCTACACAGCCTTGACTCAATAACTTCCTGGCCTGCATAATTGTCAGACATCTCATTTGTCTAGGCGATTTGCTACCATAGAAAACTACCTTTGACGGAGTCATAAGGTTTACACATTTCTTTTGGCAGTTAATATCGCTCCATAATTGAATAGCCAATTTATTCCAAAAATTACATCAAACTCTCCAAGTTTTATCGGGATTAAATCTACTGTCATAACATTCCTCTTTATATTCACCCTACAATTCTTGAATATAGATTTAACAGGAATTACCTCCTTATTCGCAATTTCTATTTGTAAATGAAAATTCAACTCTTCGTTAGGTAATTCTAATTTCTTAGCAAATTCTTTAGATATAAACGAGCAAGTAGCACCCGAATCAAATAATACATATGCATTTATATCATTGATTGGGATAATACCTAACACAAAATCTTTTGATTCCACCGCGTCTTGCAATGTCATGTTGAAGGTTCTGGCTGTGGGCTTATTTGATGATGTTGGTCCCGTAATAGTCAGTGTACCTCCACCGCCACTTCCCTTGCTTCCAGTTGTCTCTCCAGCTTTCTTCTTAGGGCAATCGCGAGCAAAATGATCCTTTGACTCACAGGTGTAACAAACATTCTTCTTGGGTTGATTATAATTAGGAGAAATGTGACCCTCCTGGTCACAGTTAAAGCACACACGCTTCCCCCTTAAGCACATACCCGTGTGAAACCTCCCGTATGTAGCACATGCGTCAAAATTCTTCTTCTACTGGTTACCCTGCTGGTTTCTAACTCCCATAGTTTCATTCCACTCCCTCTTCAGATTAGTATTACCATTTCCACTGCTACCACCACCATTCTTAACTTCGCCTTCATTCTTCTTCTTTCTCTGCTCTTGATTGTACTTTATTACCGCCTCCACCTTCAGCGAGAATTGCCTTCTCCAGCACCGCTGTAAATGTCTTCAGCTGAAACATGGAGACTCTACTATACAACCAGGGTTTCAGTCCCTGTTCAAACCTCTTAGCCTTGCACTCATCTATGTTGACTTGATATGGCGCAAACCTTGCCAATTCGTTAAATTTTGCGGTATACTCTGATACCGACATTAATCCCTACTTCAGTTCTAGAAATTGCACCTCCAACTGATTCTTTGAACTCTCTGGGAAATAAGTCTCGAAAAATATCTCCTTAAACCTATCCCAAGTCATTACCCCTTGACCTCCTCAAGTTTTATTGGCTTGCCACCAATAACCAGCCTTTGATTTCAACATAAACGTTGCAAAAGCAATCTTCTGATTCTCACCTACTCTAGCAACATCAAAAACTTTCTCTATCTCCATGATCTATGTCTGTGCCTCAACTGTATTCATGGACCCACAGAATTCTGGTGGTCCAACAGCCTTGAAGTCCTTAAAAGTTGTAGCTTGATTCTGCGGTTGATTCTGCAATGCTCCCGTCAGTAATGTTACTAGCTGCTGAACTGGGTAAACCTCAACATTGTTGTTAGTGGTAGATCCCTCAGGGGTCCTCTGTCGTGGTTGACGTCTTGGAGGCATCTTCTGTTAAAATATACTCATTAGATTATTATTCAATTCGTTTAAGTATTTTCTACTTAACTTGCACCCCATAAAAGAAATTGTCACATAACATATAAAACTTTGAATAAAATAAAATAATATCTTTTATTCATTCATAATCTTTTTGAAAACATAAGAACAATAGCATCATTGCTATTTACATTACTTTCCTGAACTACTAAAGTTTTAGGATAACTTCATCATCATCATATCCCATTGATTATATATCACCATGGATTTACATATTATTTATCATATTAATAATCGCATATCAAGTACATTCCCCACGATGTCCTACTAAGATACTGTGTAGCCTTACGACGCTCTTCTTCCATAATCCGAAACATTGTTCGGCGATCTAATATGAATGATGGCAGTGTCTCGAACTGAATCGGGGATAACCCATGACCCGATCTTGAGCTCGATTAATCACGGCGTTTAACATGTTATTCATCTCCTCCATCTTAATCCTCTTTGCTTGTGCGTCTCTCTCTGCTATCCCGACTCGTTGATAAGCTTCCTCGTACGCATCTTCGACTCTTGCCCTCTTAGTTGATTCTTCTTTCAACTAGTTCCTCAGCTCTACAATATCCTTTATCATTCGTTCATTCTCTCCTTCAGTGTGGATTGGCTTCTCTTCGACATTATTCAGACGTTCCTCTCGATCTTGGATCTCGTCATCCTTCTGTGCCATTGAGGTTTGTTGTTCAGCTACTATCTCTTCTAACTCCTCAACGGTATCCTGAAGCTCCACATTGCAGTCGTATACTTCATCGTACATACGAGCAGCGATCGAGTTCAGTGGAATCTCTTCCTCCTCATTTTTGTCATCCTCATTCGACTGTGGCAGCTCAACGGGGTCTTCCTCGTCCGTCTTTATCTCATCATCCTCATCAGGTAAACCCTCATGCTCAACCATTGTGACCAACGGAGATGATTCCCGTGGTAGTAGTTGTTCCCAAATCACCTGAATATCTCGAGGCTCCTCCTCTCTAGGCATCTAGGGTCCTTCCTCCCTAGCCTGACTGGATTTTCCTACATTAGCCATCCCGACAACAAAATTTTTAAGTTTTAATTACTAATCATTACTACTCGACACTTACGAGCACATAAGTTGTAATCACATAAGCATATAAGTGTTTTATTACTTTTCCCTTAAAACTCGATAAGAGTTTATCACCACTATCTTTTCAAAGGTTACTTCCTAAGGCTTTCCCCACCTAAGGTTCATAACCTAAATCTTTGATACCAAATTGTGACACCCCCAAATCCAGGTACTTCATTTCCATAAGATTTGGCGTTCACTTTCCATTCATTCATATCTACTACCCAAATATAATAAAATTAAATCATAAATCCTCCCTTTAAAAGGGTTACATCATTAATCAAAAAGTCTCCCCAGGTTGTCTAACCTTGAACATCAATCAAGTGCAAAAAAAATAATAATTACATAACATCATTAAATATAAAGTCTATCATCGTGACAATAAATGAAATTACAAGTCTTCATCACTTGCACATTTTTCCCTTTCCTTTGCTAGTCATAGGCTCATCAAACTTCTCAACTTTAGCTGCAATGAGTATATATATATATATGCAAGAGTGAGCAAAACAAATGCTCACTAGATATAACAATGAATCAATAAGAGAATAATAACTGCCAATGAATAGGCTCATCAAAACTGAATAATACTCTATCAATGATAACCAAAAACTGAAATCAAAATATTAAATATATCTGAGCGTCATAAGACCACGAACTATGTCCACGGTTACAAGTAATCTTTCAACTTTAACCTAAACAGTTATATTGTAGGGACTTCACGTACTTAGCGGGATTATACTGTTTTCTACACTCAAAGCTTCCTTAAACTCTAAAGAAAAACGCTCAATATTATAGAAGTAGAATTCTTTGATTCTGGTGTGATTTTTAATTCTAAACTAAGCATCCTATTTATAGGAGAATAGAAGGATACTATTTGAATTTAGAAAATCACGGACTGCACAGGAGAAATTTCACGGGCGAATTCTATCGGTTGAAAAAAAATTCTTATTTACTGTGACGCCCCCAAAATAGGTATACATCACCCATCTTGAGTCGCCAAATACATGGTACAAAATTCAAATACAACTTAATTATACAAAAGTCATGTAAAATACGACAAAACATAATCTATGAGTTTTAATATGTATATTGTCATCTAGATAGTATACAAACTCAATGAAGTCCTCATTACATTTATTATCACACTATTTTATAGAATAGTGAGGACTACTAATACAATCATCTAGACCGTCACTCTGTTCCCCGACTAGTCCCGGCTACGTTCTCATTTCTTGAAGAGAACAGTGAAAGAAACGGCGAGCTCAAATAGCCCAGTAAAAAATATTATGACTAAGATAATGCAGAATAAATTATCGTTAGCCTTCCATAGTGTTAAACCGATAAAATATAACAAACATCAAGTTTAACTGCAGTGGAACAAGCAATCCATTAAAAGAGTCAAGTAGAGAATAAAATATACTATCTTTTATGATTTAAAAAGGTTTTTCATCACTTTTATCTCTGAGACTCAGCTTAATAAATAATCCACATCATCCCTGTACTACGACCAAAGATATTCATTAGTATCACGACTACAAATTATCCATGCACTACGGGGAAAGGATATTCGTGTATTCATCAATGGTCATGATCATGCCAATAACTGTCCATCAATGCACTACGGGCCAATGAGGACTTTTAACAAATCATTTGTAACATTACGGTCATGATTTTACCGAATAATCCCTGGTCATAATCATACCAAGTCCATCTATGCACTACATGCCACAGATGACTTTCAACATAATATAAACATGAGGATGATGACAATGATATAAGAATTCAATAAAACAAGTTCAAGAATTAATTTATCCAGGAACCAATAACGTCCAAATTGTCAACATGATACTTCTTTGTAGGGTAAAATTCAAGAATGCTCAGAAGAATATTTTCATGAAAAGATACTGGATTAAACGCAAATATCAAGGATATTCCACTAATTTCATGGAGTATAGAAGTCAAAACTTTAACCAACTGAGTATAATAAAGAATGGAATAACAAAAGAAATCACCAGGCATGTGATAGACCGCACAAACAGGTTATTCAAACAGAATAATAAATAATGGAACCAGGTCATGCGTAAATGCACAGACAGGATATTCCAATAGAATAATAAATAATGGAACCAGGTCATGCGTAAACGCACAGACAGGATATTCCAACAGAATAATAAATAATGGAACCAGGTCATGCGTAAACGTATAGACAGAATGTTCCAACAGAATAATAAAGAATGGAATAACAGAAGAATTTTACCATGTATGCGGTGCTTGGCATGTAGGCGAGTTATTCAACATAATGATAAAGAATGGAATAACAAAAGAATTTCACCAAGTATAGGGTAGCAGTATACGAGTTATTCCAACAGAATAATAAAGAATGGAATAATAGAAGTTCTCTTCATGAATACGAAAGAAATAATACCCCTTACCTTAGAAGAAACTGGATATAGGAGTAGTGAAGTAGCATAATACTTTTCTTCTTACTCTCTATAGTTTCTCTCTCTAGAGTTTCAGTGAATTCGTAAGAAATGATGAAGGATTGAGCTTCTATTTATAGGAGAATGGACTGAATAGTAACTAATTCATGAACGGTCCAGATTGATTTACTTTTAAATGGACGGTCCATATTGATTTACTATGCAATATTAATAAATATTCTAATAAAACAAAATCTTTTAAATAAAATATAATATATTCTATTTATAATCTAATAAAAAGAATAACTTTTTAAAAGTATTACATTTTATATTAAAAAAGATTTTACTATGCAAATACTATGCATAATAAAATATAATATATTCTATTTATAGTCTAATAAAATAAATAACTTTATAAAAGTATTACATTTTTATATAAAAAGCTTTTCTATTTATTACATTAATAATACTAATAAAACAAAATTTATATATATATATATATATACTATATATATGTATAAAATTTAAATGACTTCATAAAAAGACACCTCAATATATTTAACAACATTTATCATCATTATTATAATTCAAAATATTAATCGACTGTGTCGTTCCCGGGAAGAGGGCTTTCCAATAAGGATTTCTCCCTATTGGCGCGCAATTAGGTGACCAAACCTCTACTTGGTAGAACTTCTAGACATCGTTAATATTGCAAATAATAATATTAATAACTCTGTCATCTCAATTATTGATTTAATAATATATAAAATATCGACAATATTTGAATCAAATAACGTGAGATACTATGCAACAATTCTTCAAGCAATAATTGAACAAAAGCGAGTGTGACTTCTCACGTAAATATCAATAATCAATCTGGTATTGCTACTATGCAACCACGCATATTCTGTACTTTTAACACCGATTGTTTCAGCAGTTAACGGTAAAACTTCCATTGTTATTTTCATAAAATATTTTGTCGTTTTCTCAATCAAATGATAATTCCATTATGGGGTCCACTAATGATTGTGTCGTCGTCATTTAATATTCCCCATGAATATTCCCCACCAATCGAATATTATATAACAACTTGCGTACTTTGCAAAATTTATAAATATTATCCACAACTATAACATTATAACAAATTCATTCCATAATATTTAAAAATGATATTTATAGAAAAATCATCTTTCTTAAAAAAAAGTTGGGGTCTTACAACCTCCCTTTCTTATGAAATTTCACCCTCGAAATTAGGGTACGTACCTGGTATGTCGAAGAGGTAAGGATACCTTGATTTCATTTCAGCTTCTAACTCCCAGATCATTTCCTCAACATTGTGGTTTCTCCACAAAACTTTGACTTGAGGTATAACCTTGGAGCGTAGAATATGTTCCTTCTTATCCAAGATTTGAACAGGAACCTCTTCATACGTTAAATCTTCCGCTATTTCGTCCGGTTCTAACTCAATAATGGGGTTCGGGTCTTCCACATATTTACGTAACATGGATATATGAAAAATATTATGAACACGAGACATACTTGGCGGTAAAGCGAGTCTATATGCCACAGTTCCTACTCGATCGAGGATTAAAAATGGGCCAAAGAATCGAGGATTGAGCTTTTCTCTCTTTCCAAATCTTGTAACTCCTTTCCATGGAGCAACACGTAACAACACATGATCTCCAATATCGAATTCCACATCCTTTCGATGAAGATCAATATAACTCTTTTGTCGATCTTGTGAGATTTTTATACGTTGCCGGATCGTTTGAATCTTTTTCGTAGTCATACGTACTAACTCCAGTCCCAACATCGTTACTTCACCCACCTCATCCCAGCATACTGGAGAACGACACTTTCTTCCATACAACGCTTCGAATGGAGCCATGCCAATACTTGTTTGATATCTGTTGTTGTAGAAAAACTCCATAAATGGTAAGAACTTGTCCCAACTTCCCTTGAAGTCAAGGACATAGAGTCTTAATAAATCTTTAAGAGTTTGAATAGTCCTCTTTGATTGTCCGTCCGTCTGAGGATGATATGTCGAACTAAATCATATATCCATGCCCATAGCTTTTTGCAAACTAACCCAAAATCGTGAATTGAATCTTGGGTCTCGATCAGAAACTATGGATACTGGCATACCATGCAATCTTACAACCTTGTTTATGTACATACGAGCAAGACGTTCAAGTGTATAAGTTTCTCGTATAGGTAAGAAATGAGCAGACTTGGTCAATCTATAAACAATGACCCAAATTGCATCTACGCCTTGAGAAACCTTGGGAAGACCAGTAACGAAATCCATGGTAATATGCTCCCACTTCCATTCTGTAATTTCAAGTGGTTGCAATGGACCTTTTGGTACTTGATGCTCTGCCTTGACTCGTTGACAAGTTAAACACCTTGAGATAAACAGCGCTATCTCTCTCTTTATATTGCCCCACCAAAATGTATGTCGAAGATCATGATACATTTTGGTACTCCCAGGATGGATTGCAAACGGTGTGTTGTGAGCCTCCATCATGATTTTATACTTTAACTCAGGGTCGTTAGGAACACAGAGTCTGGAGTTGACTTGAAGTATTCCTTCTTCATCGATTCTTACTTCTGGCATAGCACCTTCTTGCACTTTCTTCCTCATACGCATAAGCTCCAGGTCTGTAGCTTGAGCAGCTTTAACTTTATCGATTAAAGTTGGTTCTACTCGTATATTCTCCATCATCACATGGGTCCCTGGAGTCTTTATCTCTATCTCCATCCTTTGTAAGTCATACAAAATGGGTCTTTGCATTGACAATATCGCACTCGTACCCGCATATGATCTTCTACTCGATCGTCGCTTCTGCGTTAAGCTTTTCCAGGATGGTATTGGATGGTATGATCATAATCTTTCAACAGTTCAAGCCAACATCACTGTCACATGTTGAGTTCTTTTTGAGTGAAGAAATATTTGAGGCTTTTATAATCCGTAAAGATCTCCACTTTCTCCCCATACAAGTAATGCCTCCAAATCTTTAGTGAAAAAATGACTATTGCCAACTCTAGATCATGAGTAGGATAATTCCTCTATATTCTTTTAGTTGTCGAGAGGCATAGGCTATGACTTTCCCATGTTGCATGAGAACACATCCTAACCCTTTACCCGAAGCATCACTGTAGATGACAAATCCCTCCGAGCCAGATGGTATTGTCAGAACAGGTGCTGAAATGAGTCTCCTCTTGAGTTCTTGAAAACTATTCTCGCATTTCTCACTCTAACAAAATTTTGTATCTTTCCGAGTCAGCTAAGTTAATGGAGTAGCGATTCGAGAAAACCCTTCTACGAATCTCCGATAATAACCAAACTAAAATTTGAAAAGCTACGTACTTTGGTCACTAATTTAGGTTGTTCCCGACTTTGAATAGCTTCAATCTTTGCCGGGTCAACAGATATTCCATGACTTGATACTACATGCCCAAGGAATGCTACTTCCTCCAGCTAGAACTTTCATTTCTTTAACTTGGCATAAAGCTTGTTTTCACGAAGCTTTTGGAGTATCAACCTCAAGTGTTGCTCATGATCTTCACGGCTTTTGGAATATATGAGGATGTCATCAATAAAGACGACCACAAAGTGATCTAAATATTCCTTGAATACTCGGTTCATCATATCCATGAAGGTAGCAGGAGCATTAGTCAATCCAAAAGATATGACTAGGAATTCATAATGCCCGTACTAAGTTCTGAAAGCCGTCTTTGGAATGTCATCGGTTCTAATCTTCAATTGGTGATATCCGGAATGAAGATCAATCTTTGAAAAGAATTTGGCGCCTTGCAAATGGTCAAACAGGTCATCAATACGTGGCAATGGGTACCTATTTTTGATGGTGACATGATTCAACTCCCGATAATCAATACAAAGTCGCATACTCCCATCTTTCTTCTTCACGAATAGAATAGGAGCACCCCAAGGAGAAGTACTAGGACGAATGAAACCGATGTCTAACAATTCCTGCAGTTGGGTCTTTAACTCCTGAAGTTCAATAGGAGCCATTCAATATGGGGCTTTGGAAATAGGTTTTGTACCAGGTTCAAGGTCGATACAAAATTCAATTTCACGCTCTGGGGGTAGGCCATGAAGTTCTTGGGAATACGTCAGGAAATTCATTAACAATAGAAATATTATTCAAAACTGACGTATTTTTGTTTAGATCCATGACATGAGCTAAGAAAGCTTGACATCTATTTTTCAATAAATGAATAGCTTTATGGCTTGAGATGACAGTGATTGATTTTAATGGTTTGGTTGCTTGAATTCGCATAATAGGTTGGTTAGAAATATGAAAGCTAGCAACCTTACGAAAATAATCAATTTTTGCATGATGAGTAGTTAACCAATCAATCCCTAGAATCACATCAAATGCAAGTATTTTCAAAGAAATAAGATCGACAGGTAACGTGCGGTTACTGATTTGAATCAAACAAGACTTATAAACTGTGGATGTAATGAAGGTTTCTCCCAACGGAGTTTCAACAGATAAGTCAAAGTCTAATTTCTCTGGAGTCAAATTTAAACGTTGAGCGCAAGTAGGAGAAATAAAAAAATGGGTAGAATCGGTATCAAATAAGGTATATACTTCTCTAGAGTTTATGATAAGCTTACCTGTGATGACCTCGTTCGGGTTCCTTGCTTTCTGGGAGATCATGATAAATGCTCTTCCTTGAACTACCGATTTTGTCTTGTCTGGGATGGCCTTTGATGCCTCCATCCCAGCTGGACTTGTCTTCGGTACACGACAAAATTGGGCCAGGTGACCTTCTCTACCACAATTATAACATGCTTTGGATGGCATCGCGCAGTTTGGACTAATGTGTCCCTCCCCTCCACATTTGAAGCATATGATAGGTGGTCGTTCTCCTTCCTTAACGACGGGTGCTTATGGTGACGTCTTTTCATCACTGTTGAATCTCCTCTTCTTGAAATTTCCACTCTTACTGTTTTGACCATGATTACCACCGAAGTGGTTACCATTTCTGGTATGTTGATTCCCTCCACGCTTGTTGTCACCGCTTCGATGACTGCTATCACTGGTATTATCATTTTGCCGACTACTCTCTTTTGGTTGGGTTGACTCAGTATCGCACTCCAATAACTGAGCCCTATTAACAACATCTGAATACAAACAAAGTTTATGAGAAATGAGGTATTGACGTATCTCGGGTTTTAAACCTCTTAGAAACATCTGTGTCATTCTCTCCTCATTATCAACCAAATGGGATGAAAATCGGGACAACTCGGCAAACTTGGCTTCGTACTGCGACACGGTCATGTTGTTTTGTTCCAGTTTAATGAACTATACCTCTTTCATGTGATGAATACTTACAGGAAAGTACTTGTCGTTGAATAGTTCTTGGAACTTCTCCCAAGACAACTTCGGTCACGGCGAGTTGAGTACACTTCTGATTCCCACCAAGAATGTCTGCCTCTTTCACTGCAACAACATGAAGGTGGCAAAGGGAACCTTTTGCTCCTCGGAGCATCCCAAGACATCAAATATCTTGTTGATCTATTTTATCCACGTCTCCGTCTTAAGTGGTTTTGGCTCTCCAAAAAACTCCGGTGGTCCTAGTTCCTTGAACTGCTTAGCGGTGACCGTCCGAGAGTTTCAAGTGTTTCCACCTGCATTTTGTACAGGAGCCACTCTTGCCTGATGTTACAGGAATTGCAGAAAGCCTCTGAACATTCCATCGTTCATTATTTGGTCAGTGTTGTTGTTTGACTGAGGATTGTCGCCTTCCTGATACACATTATCCTGATTATCGATATGTGGAGACTCAACTATCTCATGTGCTCCATTGATGTTCTCAACATTTTCGGATGTCATTTTCAAATACTGCCACAAAACAAGGGTTAATTAACATATCACATATTATCCCTATACTCTGACCGACAAATTAAATACCAAATAAACTTAGGTAGGTCATACTAGTGAAAGAATTCCCAATCTCACCCCTCCTAGTTCTTGTCTCACACCTCAGCCAGGGATCATATCCCTAAGCTTTGATACCAAATGTGATGCCCCCAAAATAGGTATACATCACCCATCTTGATTCGACAAATATATGGTACAAAATTCAAATACAAATTAATTATACAACAGTTGTGTAAAATACAACAAAACATAATCTAAGAGTTTTAATACGTATATTGTCATCTAGACAGTATACAAACTCAATGAAGTTCTCATTACATTTATTATCAAAATATTTTATAGAATAGTGAGGACTACTAATACTATCATCTGGACCGTCACTCCGTTCCCCGACTAGTCCCAACTACGTTCTCATTTCCTGAAGAGAATAGTGAAAGAAACGGCGAGCTCAACTAGCCCAGTAAAAAATATTATGACTAAGATAATGCAGAATAAATTATCGTTAGCCTTCAACAGTGTTAAACTGATAAAATATAACAAACATCAAGTTTAACTGCAGCGAAACAAGCAATCCATTAAAAGAGTCAAGTAGAGAATAAAATCTACTATCTTTTATGATTTAAAAAGGGTTTTCATCACTTTTATCTCTGAGACTCAGCTTAATAAATAATACACATCATCCACACTTTTCTGACGAGGATATTCATTAGTATCACGACCACAAATTATCCATGCACTACGGGCCAAGGATATTCGTGTATTCATCAATGGTCATGATCAAGCCAATAACTGTCCATCAATGCACTACGGGCCAATGAGAACTTTTACCACATCATTTGTAACATTATGGTCATGATTATATCGAATAATCCCTGGTCATAATCATACCAAGTTCATCTATGCACTACATGCCACAGATGACTTTCAACATAATATAAACATGAGGATGATGACAATGATATAAGAATTCAATAAAACAAGTTCAAGAATTAATTTATCCGAGAACCCAATAACGTCCAAATTGTCAACATGATACTTCTTTGTAGGGGTAAAATTCAAGAATGCTCGGAAGAATATTTTCATGAAAAGATCTTTGGATTAAACGCAAAATATCAAGGATATTCCACTAATTTCATGGAGTATAGAAGTCAAAACTTTAACCAACCGAGTATAATAAAGAATGGAATAACAAAAGAAATCACCGGGCATGTGATAGACCGCACAAAGCAGGTTATTCAAATGAATAATAAATAATGGAACCGGTCATGCGTAAATGCACAGACGAGGATATTCCAGCGAGAATAATAAATAATGGAACCGGTCATGCGTAAGCGCATGCATGGAGGATATTCCAACAGAATAATAAATAATGGAACCGGTCATGCGTAAACGTATAGGCGAGAATGTTCCAATGAATAATAAAGAATGGAATAACGGAGAAATTTTACCATGTATGCGGTACTTGGCATGACAGTTATTCCAACATAATGATAAAAATGGAATAAAAGAAGAATTTCACCAAGTGTAGGGTAACTCACAGTATCAAAGTTATTCCAATGTAGAATAATAAAAATGGAATAAAAGAAGTTCTCTTCATGAATACAAAAGAAATAATACCCTTACCTTAGAAGAAATCGGATATAGGAGTAGTGAAGTAGCGAATACTTTTCTTCTTTCTCTCTATAGTTTCTCTCTCTAGAGTTTCAATGAATTAAGTAAGAAATAATGAAGGAATGAGCTTCTATTTATAGGAGAATGGATGAATAGTAACTAATTCATGAGCGGTCCAGTTGATTTACTTTTAAGCAGACGGTCCATATTGATTTACTATGCATTATTAATAAAATATTCTAATAAAACAAAATCTTTTAAATAAAATATAATATATTCTATTTATAATCTAATAAAATGAATAACTTTATAAAAAGTAATGCTTTTATATTCAAAGATTTTACTATGAAAAAATACTATGCGAGTACTTATGCAAAACACTATGCATAATAAAATATAATATATTCTATTTATAGTCTAATAAAACAAATAACATTATAAAAGTATTCTATTTTATATAAAAAGCTTTTTGTTTTATTACATTAATAATACTAATAAAACTAAATTTATATATATATATATATATATATATATATATATATATATATATATATATATATATATATAAACTTTAAATGACTTCATAAAAAGACACCTCAATATATTTAACAATATTTATCATCATTATTATAATTCACAATAGTAATGTCGACCGAATTGTCGCTCGCGGAAAGAGGGGCTTTCCAATAAGGATTTCTCCCTATTATTAGCGCGCAATTAGGTAACCAAACCTCTCCTTGGCGAAACTTCTAGACATCATTAATATTGCAAATAATAATATTAATAACTCTGTCATCTCAATTATTGATTTAATAATATATAAAATATCGACAATAATTGAATCAAATAACGTGAGATACTATGCAATAATTACTGAAGCAATAATTAAACAAAACTGAGTGACTTCTCACGTAAGCATCAATAATCAATACCGTGTGCTACTATGCAACCATGTATATTCCTGTACTTTTAACACCGGCCGGGTGTTTCAACAGTTAACGGTAAAACTTCCGCCGTTATTTTCATAAAATATTTTTGTCATTTTCTCAATCCGACAATAATTTTGTTGTGGGGTCCACCAATGATTGTTCCGTCGTACGAATATTCCCTGTGAATATTCCCCGATAAATCGAATATTATATAACAACTTGCGTACTTTGCAAAATTTATAAATATTACCCACAACTATAACATTATATCAAATTCATTCCATAATATTTAAAAATGATATTTATAGAAAAATCGTCTTTATTAAAAAAAAGTTGGGGTCTTACAGCGCAAGTATTGCCTTGAATTATGGCGCGCCCGGGCCAAGAGCCAGCGCGCCCGCGATTTGCACCAGTTCTAGTTTTGTAGAACGTGAGTTTCTACTCTGTTCTAAGCCAACTAACACGAATTTCATCTATAAAACAGTAAAATTAACATATACAATTGGTATAGAACTAACACAAACATGATTTCTCACATTTTCATCAACTTAGAATAATTAAACAACAACTTCAACTAATTTAATTCCTTAATTTTCAAGTTTTCATACAAAAAATCCATTTTTGACATCCTTCATAGAAATTCACACTATGATCACAATTCTACACCAAATTACTTCATTCAAACTACGTTCTCTTCGTTTCTTACCGAATTAACATATTCAAGACTCAATTTACAGAATAATATACAAATTAACCATAAACTTTGGTACTTTCATAAGCCATATGAAAAATATATACTGTAATTACTTTTCTTTCTTTATAAAAGAAATTAGCATACAAATTCTTGTCTAAATGCAACTCTAACACCACCAATAAATATAATCACAAGTAACAGTTGTATATTAACAATAAAACAAATACCTTGAATTCACAGAGTTTGAAAATTCATGTCGTAAAACATATATATATATATATATATATATATAATAAGGTTATGATCATACCTTATTTTGCTTAGTATTCCTTGCCAATTACAGATAAACTTGCAACTTCACAAACTGTTTCTCCTCTCAACTCACTCTAATCTCTCAATTCTCTGTAACTCTCTTCCTCAGTTTAGCATTTAGCAAATAACTCAAGTCGTGTAAACCAAAACTGATAAGCAAGTATACGTAAAATAAAAAGAAACTGATATGACCATTACACACACTAAATGATATCAGTTACAAAAATATAACGTATAGGTTATAAATTTATTTAATTTAATTTAATTTATTTATATTATTTAAAAATTCAAAATTCAAAATCCAAAAGCCATAAGGCTTTGTTTGGCAAAAACTCTTTAAAATAAAGACTTAATATCTTTAAGTCTTGTTTAGTTAAGCCCATTTAAAACTACTTTAATTTTATTTTCATAAACCATTTACACTATAGTTTATAATCTCATATTTATACCTCCATATTCAATATTAGTTAAATAACCAATTACAACATACTAAATAAATTTTCCACTCATCACAAATTATAATCTCATTATAATCTTATTTAATAACTTCACATACTATTTTAATTATTAAATTAAAACAAAGTAATATAACATCTCATGTTATCATACAACTCTCTAAATTATAAACTAAATTAATTTAGAATATTATCTAATGAATTAAATTCATAAATATTTACTAACAACAATCACATTAATAAAATATTCAATAAAATATTAATTTAATTTAATAAATATTTTAAATTACAAATAATAAAATCTTGGATTGTTACAACTTTAATTCGCATAATAGGTTGGTTAGAAATATAAAAACTAACGACCTTACGAAAATAATCAATTTTAACATGATGAGTAGTTGACCAATCAATCCCTAAAATTACATCAAATGTAAGTATTTTCAAAGAGATGAGATCAACATGTAATGTGAAAGTGTCAATTTGAATTAAACAAGATTTATAAATGGTGGATATAATGAAGGTTTCTCCCAATATAGTTTTAAGAAATAAGTCAAAGTCTAATTTCTCTAGGGTCAAATTTAAATGTTGAGCACAAACAGGTGAAATAAAAAATGGGTAGAACCGGTATCTAATAAGGTACAAACTTTGTAAGAGTTTATGACTAGCTTACTTGTGATAACTTCGTTCGGGTTTCTTACATTTATGGGTAGCTTACATTTTGGGAAGTCACGACAAACACTCTTCCTTGAACCATCAGTTTTAACTTGTCCGGGACAGCCTTTGGTGTCACCATTCCAGTTGGACTTGACTTCGCTGCATGACAAAATCGTGCTAAGTGACCTTCCTTTCTGCAATTGTAACACACTTTGGGTTGCTTCGTACAATTTGGGCTGATGTGTCCCTCATGTCCACATTTGTAGCATACGACTGGTGGTCGTTATCTATCCTTAGCAATGGGTGCTGGTGCTGCTGTCGACGTCTTTACGTTGTCATTGTTGAATCTTTTCTTCTTAAAGTTGTTCCCACTTAGTTCACCTCTCCTATTATCTTGGCAATGATTACCACTGAAGTGGTTACCATTTTTGGCATGATAATTTCATCCATAATGGTTATCATTGTTCCGATCTCCGTTACTTCGACACCCCCAAATCTGGGTACTTCATTACTGTGGGATTTGGTGCTCACTATCCAAATTAATTACTTCTAACCACCCATAATCAAGGATAAAGACATAAATTAAATAACTTAAATAATAATCCTTCCCTTTATAAGGTTACATCAACGTAAAACAATTCCCAGGTAATCTAACCTTAAACTATTACATAAGTCTATGGAATAAATCACAAAATAAAAGAAGTCTCATAACATAATTTCAGTAAATGAAATTAAACAAGTCTTCATCATTTAGACATCTTGCCCTTGCCTTTGCTAGAAGACGGCTCTTCAACTTTCTCAACTTTAGCTGCAATGTTAAATGCAAGAGTGAGCAAACAATTGCTCACTAATATAAAGAATGATAATAGCAGTAACATAAGTGTAAGCAATGAATGTTGAATAATAAAAAACTTTTTCTACGAATCAAGAACAGAAAACAAGGTCAGGATTTATATCTAAGGGTCTTAAGACCATGAACTATGTCCCAAGGTTATAAAGTATTTCTACTTCAACCTTTAACAATCATTAGACTATATAGACCTTTACTTTTGTACTTAGGGGGATCAACCATTCGTACCATGTATTTTGCACAAACATCTAAATGCTAACGTGTACATAATCCCCTATATTAGGGTTGTTCATCTCAGTTTAACTTTAGGATTTCCGCACTAAAGAAAGTTTAGTTTGGATCAACTTAACAGTGATTCTAGAACTTTAGAACACTCATCAATTATGGATTAGTCCAATAAATAAAGATTCATTAGATATTCGAAGGTTAAACACGATAATATAATATTAAACAATGATACTTAAGTTAAATATTGAATATCAGCAATATACAATTGAATAGACATTGTATGTACTAAGTACCACATCCAAAAGAGCTAGAAAACTCATTTGGGACAATGAACTTGAACAGTTTATGCTTTGAGTAGCAAGAAATTAAAGTTAGGAAATTACTCAAATAAAGATTAAAGTTTTAGGTACTTACATAACGATATCAAGTTAGGAATACGACACTTGCTCAATGTAAAAGAATTAGAATATAAGAGCTTGCATAATGAAAAATTGGGGTTAGAGAACTTGCCTCGTGTGTAAGCTACTCAAGTATAATAAATGCTTTCCAAATATCCTACATATACCATTAAATCACAATACAAATTAGTTATATTAACACTAACTTCATTGGTTTACTTTTCATTTTAGTCAAGTCTATAATCTTTAGCTTAAGATCTGATTATCCTAATCATTCATGTACCATGAACTTGAAGCCTTAAATATATTATAGTACACGACATAGTGATCGCAAAACAACTTAGATTCTCATGACATCACATTACGGTCTTTCACAACTTATTAATTCATAACCTAGAGTGTCAACTTTGTGATTACAATATGTTATTGTGTCTTATAACATGTTTTAGGTCTTTCTACAATCATTAAAATAAGTAAGTTAACTTTCTCCCATCTATACTGTTAATAGTTCATTACTGGGTCTGCTTGACCACTGGCACGACCGCGCCTTAGCTATCTTTGGATCCAGCGCGCGTGCGCGGCAACGCTCCTGCACTCGACCCCATACTCAGTTTTACAAAAACACGAACTCAAACTCTGTTCTACACCAAAAGTTCCAATTTCTTCACCCAACACCAAATTAACAAAACCGAGATGTTTATAAACTTTATAAATTCAAGACCAATTATTTATAAAGCAATTCTAACATCACAAACAACTTTACAACCAATTTATGGACTCAAATTCCAAGTTCATACCAATTTTCATGTTTTATCATACATAACGAAATCAATCACCACTACTTCGATTTTCAACCATTTTAATTTGTTCAAATTACATTATTCTCGTATCACATAGTTCTACTATAAACAACCATGAATCTACAATTTACAACATGAATTTATAACTAATTTTAACTCTAAAACAGCCATAATTTTCATATATTACAACCAAACTCAATTTCCTCCTCTTTAACATATTTACACGAAATTGATCACTAAATATTGGTTATATATGACAATTATCAGATTATATACTCATATAATCAATAATCCAAACCCTAATCCAACAAAATCAATTACATAGAATAAAAATTACAAAACCAAAACTTGGAAGTTAGGAATAGATCATTACCCTTAATCCTTTGTTGTAGATTTGCAAAGATGGTGACAGGTTTCAACAATCCTTCTTCCTCTTGACTCCCAACACACAACAACACCTCAATTTCCTCTCTTGCTCTCTCTCTCTCTCTCTCAATTTCTTCTCTAACTCTCTGTGTTTCATTCTCTCTATATCCTCTGTTCTTTAGCATTAGGAAAATATTACGCAACTGATATACATATAACCAACGTACTTCAGTTAAAAAAAACAAACAACTTATCAGTTATATTATGCCAAAGGCCACAAGGCCATGTTTGGCTATACATTAGATTAGGCTTATAATTTATTTTTTTTATATGTTCCTTATATTATAGTTTCCTTGTCACACCATTATTCAACTAATTCAAATTAACATTTATCATATAATTATAATTTCCATTATAAATTATAATTTTATTTAACCTCTCTAATTTAATTATTAAAATAAATTAGAGCGACATTATAATTATTAATAATTTATTTAATTTAATTATCTCATTAAATTAAATCTTCAAATCATAAAATTGCCATTCATTAATTTAATTATTATAACACATTTTAACTAAATTATTACACCATAATTTCATCAAATATTTATTTATCTCAATAAATAAATAAATTAAAATATTTATTTAATTTAATAAATATTTTTAAATTACATAAAAATTCTCGTTCATTACATCCTTCCCTCCTTAAAAGGATTCTGTCCCTAGAATCACAACTCAATAAATTCATTCGTTACATTCTTCCCATTTTAACAAGATTTTGTCCCCAGAATCGCTATAGAAAATTAAGCAAACAACTAAGGGAAATTCTTCATCATATCATCTTCAAGTTCCCACGTAGCTTCTTCAGCATTGTGGTTCCTCCAAATTACCTTAATAGAATGTATCACTTTGTTTTTGAGAACCTACTCTTTCCTATCAACTATTTGAAATGAAATTTCTTCATAAGATAAGTCTTTTTCAAACTATAACGGTTCATATTCTATAACATGTTTATAATCGAGCTTATATAGCCTTAACACCGAAACATGGAAAATGTTATGAATATGTTCTAATTTCAGAGGTAAAGCTACCTCATACATCACTTCACCAACTCGTCATAGCACTTCAAAAGGTCCTATAAACCTAGGGCTTAGTTTTCCCTTTTTTTACCAAACCGGATTTTCCCTTTTTAGGGAGACACTTTCAAGAAAATAAAACTACTGATATCGAATTCCCAATTTTGTCGGTGTTGATCATCATATTCTTCTGCATATCCTATGCAGCTATCAATCTTGCCCGAATTATTTTGATGCTCTCAACAGTTTATTACACATTCTCCAACTTCATCCCAGCATAATGGAGTTCTGCATTTTCTGCCATACAACGCTTCGTAAGGTGGTATGCCAATACTCGCGTGATAACTATTATTATAGGCAAATTCAACCATTGGTAGATGATCATCCCAATTCCCTTTAAAATCCATATTACATGCTCTGAGCATATCCTCTAATGTCTGGATTGTCCTCTCACTTTGTTAGTTAGTTTGAGGATGATATGTTGTGCTCATTCTCAACTGTGTCCCTAAACATTCGTGTAGACGTTTCCAAAAATTTGATGTGAAACGTGGATCTTTATCTGATACAATGGACACCGGGACACCGTGCCTTGAAACAATTTCCTTCATGTACAGTTTTACCAACCGATCTAGGTTAAGACTAGTCTTGATTGGCAAAAAGTGTGCCGACTTCATCAATTGATCGACAATCACCCAGATTGCATCGTAACCTTGTTGAGTCGTTGGAAGACCTACCATAAAATCCATTGTGATATGCTCCCATTTCCATTCTGGTGGTAGTTCTAACGGTTGCAACAATCTGTTTGACCTTTGATGTTCAACTTTAACTTTCTGACATGTTATGCATTTCGCCACACATTCAGCAAAATCCTTTTTCATATTTGACCACCAGAAATGATGTGTGAGGTCCTAGTACATTTTAGTAATTCTAGTGTGAATCGAATATCATGAGTTATGAGCCTCACTCAAAATTTCCTCTTTAATTTTTGGTACTAGCAGAACCCAAATTCTCCCTTCGAATCGAAGTAAACCTTCTGAATCAACTTTAAATTTATTTTCTTCACCTTTAGACACTTTCATTTTTATCTTTTCACAGTTTTCATCTTGAAGTTGTGCATTCTTCACCTTATCCACCAACATTGAACTGCTCCCCATCTGGAATAATTTTTCATCTGATTCGGTCAGACATTTAATCTCTAACTCCATCGTGGCCATTTCTACTACAAGCTTTTCCTGAGCAGTCAACATCATTAATATCTCCCTTCCCTTTCTACTTAAGGCGTCAAAAACAACATTTCCCTTTCCGGGATGATAGAGAATCTCGCAGTCGTAATCTTTAATCAACTCCAGCCATCTTCTCTGTCGCATATTCAAATCTTTTTGTGTAAAGATATACTTCAGACTTTTATGGTCTGTATATATCTCACACCTCTCTCCATAAAGATAGTGCCTCCAAATCTTCAGAGCAAACACTATCGCAACCTATTCCAAGTCATGAGTCGGATATCCTTTCTCATAATCCTTTAATTGACGCGATGCATACGTCTTATATCTGTCGTTCTGCATAAGCACACAACCTAGTCCTTTATGTGATGTGTCACTATACACCAAAAAATTCCATGTATCATCAGTCAATGATAATACTGGTGTTAAACTCAATCTCTTCTTTAATTCTTGAAAACTTTTCTCATACTTCTCCGTCCAAACAAACTTAACTACATTCCTAGTTAAATTCGTCAACGGAGTTGCGATCTTAGAAAAGCCTTGAATAAAACACCTATAGTAACTTGCCAAACCCAAGAAACTTCTTACTTCTGATGGTATCTTTGGCTAATCCCAATTTATTATAGCTTTAACTTTCGATGGAACTACCGAGATTCCGTCCTTATCAATAATGTGCCCAAGAAACTGCACACGTTCTAGCCAAAACTCACATTTCAAGAATTTAGCGTACAACTTCTCTCCTCATAATGTCTCCAACGTCACTCTTAAGTGTTCAGCATGTTCCTCCTTGGTCTTAGAATACACCAATATATCATCAATAAACACCACTAAAAAATTATCTAAGAATGGTTTAAACACCATGTTCATCAAATCCATGAACGATGCAGGTGCATTGGTTAAACCAAATGACATAACCAGAAACTTATAATGACCATACTGAGTTCTGAATGCCATTTTCGATACATCCTCCTTTCTTACTTTCAACTGATGATATCCACTTCTTAAGTCTATTTTCGAAAAGTACCTCGCTCCCTTTAGTTGATCGAACAAGTCATCGATTCTTGGTAATGGATATTTATTTTTAATCGTGACTTTATTCAATTCCCTGTAATCAATGGAGAGCCGCATCGATCCATCTTTCTTTTTAACAAACAATATCGGGGTTCCCCACAGAAATACACTTGGCTGGATATACTTCTAATCTAATAATTCTTGCAACTATACCATCAACTCCTTCATCTCTACTAGGGCCATTCTATATGGGGCTTTAGATATCGGAGTCGTTCCTGGTATTAAATCAATCACGAACTCGATCTCTCGATCTAGCGGATGTCCAGGCAAATCGTTTGGAAATACGTCTTCAAAATCTCTAATGACCGGTATCTCTTCTAACTTCGCACTCTTCTTCTGTGTATTGACTATGTAGGCTAAGTATCCTACACATATTTATCTCAGTAACTTCTTAGCTTGCATCACCGTTAGATAACTTGCTTGTCGAGGTGACTTACTGCCATAAAACACCACCTTTGATAGAGTCATAAGGTTAACACATTTCTTTTGACAATCAATTACTGCCCCGTAATTAAATAACCAATCCATTCCTAGTATAACATCAAACTCCCCAAGTTTAATTGGTATCAAATCTACCATCATCTCGTGACCCTTTATATCCACCCTACAATTCTTGTATATAAACCTAACAGGAATCACTTCCCCATTCACAATCTCTATGCTTAAAGGAAAATCTAATTCTTCTTGAGGCAAATCTAAATTCCTAGCAAAATCATCGGATATAAATGAACAAGTAGCACTGTTGATTATGTCACGTTCTAGCCTAATGTTTTGATGATGACTTGTTCATTGGTACTAAATTTATTTATTGTGAATTTCAGGAAATTGTTTCAAGAATTGTTTGATGGATTATTCAAGAAGAATGAAGACGTTTTGAGTCCTAAGAAAAAATATGTAAGGTCATTGCAAATATTTAATTTTTCAATACAAGGCTCTATGACATATTATTTGTACATTGAATTAAATATGTTTAGCATACATAATTATGTTACATTGCTAAGTTAGTACATATTTATATGCATGTGCATGGCTAAGTATTTATATATGCATGTATAGAGAGTATTGCCCAAATTATGTTAAATTTTCATGTGTACTGATGTTATAATATAATGCGTGTGAAAATTTTATATGTTGGAAATTAAAAAGTTGTTGAAGTGGGTTGGCAGAGATATGAGTACTTTCTAAAAAAGTGGGATAAGTGTCTTGGAAATATAAGGTAATCATTATCTTGAAAAAGGTTGTTTCATACTCTTCCTATATTAATGCTATATATATATATGGTAGCAGGCTTTAAATGCTATAGGAATTTGAAAAGTCTCAACAGGAGACGTTACCTACTTGAAACAGTTTTTTATAGAAAGAGTCCAACAATTTTTTTTACAACCGAAGATAATTGGTTTTTGATATTTCTTAGGTATTAACGGGAATAATATTGGAATGTCATTTATCTCTTTGACTCTGTTGGCAACAAAAATATTTTATTTCACAACGGTTGTTTTTTTTTTGAGTTATAAAAAGAAGAATTGTTTTCAGTAGAAAATACAACACTTACATCACTTACAATTAATATTTTGCAACCACGTACTTGAAGAGCTACTTTATTATTCGGTGAAATATTTCCAGCTGCTGTGCTATTATATTCAGATTAATAATCAGCAATTTTCGTGGGCATAATATTGGTGATATCTTTTACTCTTTCTACTTGATCATTGCATTCATTAGTTGAGCCTTGCATTGTTAAATTATTTATTTGCTTTGATCATTAGATCTCTATTATTGTAATCTTAATTTTTAGACTAAGCGTTGTCTAAGGGAATTTAATCCAGATGGATTAAGGTTTGTTTACAAATAGGTTCAAGGAAGCATAGGTGCTTAAGGAGTGCATTGGTGCACAAGGAGCAAGAGTGCTCAAGTGAATTTTTGTAATTCAATTTTATAGAATCTTTGTAACAAAAGTCTTTTAAAGAAATAAAAGTAAGTCTCCAATACTAGTTGGTATTGGACGTGGAGTAGGCTATTATTATAGAGGGTAATAGCTGAACCACGTAAAAAATCTTGGTGTTATTTTTACTTGCTTTAATTTATTTGTACTCAAGATAATTAACTTTGTTATTTGATCCTTTGAGAGAAATTTTGTTATAAAAATTTATAAAATCACCAACACATTTTCTTAAATAAAAATTCAATCCAGTAGACTATATTCTTTCAGGAAGCTACATTCATTAATATAGTAGGCTATATTCGATAGTTTGGTTTAAATTTTTATATTGTTCATAGTTTGTATCCACACTTATTCAACCCCCCTTCTAAGTGTGCCGTATCTGAATTTCATTTGGTATCAGAGCTTGGCTCTACTTACTTGGTCTTAAAGGTGACTTGTAGGGAAAGATTTTGACATGGCACAGTTCGGAAACAACAATCAAGAAGGTCAATCAACCAATAGACCTCCACTGCTGCATGGAACAGAAAACTACAACTTCAGGAAATTCCGAATGAAGATCTATTTTAAAAGAGATCCTTGGGAATGGTGAGTTGTGGAGAATGGACCAGTTATTCCAAGGAAAGATGACGGTACTCCAAAGACTTTGCTAGAGATGGATTCAACTGAAACCTTCATGGTCTCCTATGACTCAAGGGCTATGAATACTCTACTAAGCGACATCGTGCAGTCCGAGATTGACAAAATATCATCATGCAACACAGCTAAGGAAATTTGGGACACTCTAGTGGTAAGTCAAGAAGGAACATCAAAAGTTCAAGAAGTTAAACTAAGCATGCTCATGCATGATTATGAAATGTTCAAACTCGAGAAAGATTAAACTATAAAGATGTCTCAAGTAAGGTTTCTTGTTCTTCTGAACTCCTTAAAGCTACTGGACAAATCTATTCCACAAAGTGAGATTAATCATAAGTTACTTCAGGCTATGCCCAAGAGGTTTGAATCTAAAATTACTACTCTTCAAGATTCCCCTACTATCTCTACTATGGATACACTAACCCTTTTTGGTAAACTTAAGGAATATGAACATCAGTTAAAGAGGTATGACGATGAGGAGGAAACTCCTCATAGAAAGGTTCTAGCTCTTAATGCAGGAAATGAAGAAGAGCTTGATGATGATTCTGACGAAGAGATAGCCATGATGTCAAGGAGACTCAAAGGACTTTTACAAAGGAAGAATAAACGAAAGAATATCTTCAACTCAAATAAAGGCAAAGGAAAGCAAACTGAAGAGACGTGTTTTGAATGTGGACGACCAGGACACTTCAAGAAGGACTATTTTCAACTTAAGAATAAAGGAAAAACAGGCTTCAAGGATAATAAGAGAAACAAGGCACTGGTCACTTGGAGTGATGAAGAAGAATCTGAGGTTGAGGTCGATGCCAAGGATGAGATATTTCAAGTATGCTTCATGGGAATAGAAGGTGAATCAAACGAGGTATCTGATTTTGATTTTAATTCCTCGAAATAAGAAAATGCTAAATTAAAAGAAAAGAATGCATATTTGAAAGACTTAGTAAACACATTAATGGGTGAAGTAGACTCTTTAATCGATGAAAAGAAAGATATTGAAAAGGAATCTACTTGTAAAGAAGAAAAGGTTTTGCTTGCTAAAATTGATTATTTAGATAAGTATAACAAAATAATTTTTAATAAGGTAAATTTTTTGAATAATGAAGTCAATAAATTAACTAATGAACTGAAAATGAGAGATGTATGTATTGATGCATTTAGTGATAAATCACCTATTAAAACATTACCTAATCATGAACTTCAAAAAGAAATAGAATTACTAAAATCATCTCTTGCTAAATTCGTTCAAGGGGAAGAAAATCTAACTGTCATGTTAGGAAAGCAAAGGCCTAGTTTTGATAGACAAGGAATAGGTTATAATCCCACTCATAAAACCGGTAGTGTGAATATGCTTAAATCCAAGTCTCATTTCAAAGTGAATTACTGTTCTCCTTTCACAACATGTAAAAACTGTGGTATTAAAGGTCACTTGGACATAAATTGCTTTAAGAAAAATAAGATTAAAAAGGTATGGGTTAAAAAGGTTGATTTACTTGCAACTAACACTAAAGGACCCAAAAAGATGTGGGTACCAAAAGGATAAATTAATTTCTCTTAACAGGTGTGCTTCAAGGCAAAGGTTCCATCTCAAAAGTGGATTCTTGATAGTGGATGCTCTCGTCACATGACTGGTGACAAATCTAAGTTCGTAGAACTAAAAATTAAGAAGAAAAATGGAACGATCACATTCGGAGATAATTGAACCTGTGAGATTGTTGGAAAAAGGTAAAATAGGAAATGGTAAGGTAAATATTGATAATGTACATCTTGTTGATGGACTTTAATTTAATCTTATTAGTATCAGTCAATTAATGGATAATGGTCACCGAGTCAGTTTTGATAAAGAAAAATGCACTATTTCTCATGGTACTAACAATGTTACTCTAGTTGCACAAAGAGAAGGAAATATATATACTATTAATTTTAAGCAAAAGGATAAAGAATTATGTCTTGCATCTGTACAAGATGAGGCCAATTTGTGGCACAAAAGGATGGGACATGTTCACATGAATTTAATCAAGAAATTGTCCTCTAAAAACCTCGTCAAAGGATTGCCAAAGATAAAGTTCGAAAAGAAAGGAGTATATGTTTCTTGCCAACTTGGAAAACAAGTAAGAACATCATTCAGTGCAAAGAATATGGTATCAACTTCTTCACATTTACAATTACTTCATCTTGATTTATTTGGCCCAGAAAGGCATGCTAGTATTAATGGTAAATTTTATGCATTTGTAATAGTTGATGATTTTTCTAGATATACATGGATATTATTTTTAAGAACCAAAGATGAAGCATTTAAAGAGTTTAAGAAATTGATAAGAAATTTAGAGACTAAGTATAGTCTCAAACTTATAAAAATTCGAAGTGATCATGGTACCGAATTTCAAAAAGACTTTATTATATTTTGTGATCAAAAAGGTATAAGCTATGAGTTTTTAGCTCCTAAAACTCCTCAACAAAATGGAGTAGTGGAAAGAAAGAATAGAACACTTCAAGAAACAGCTAGAAACTTTTACAAGAAAGAAAACTTCCAAAGAAATTTTGGGCCGAAGCTGTTAATACTTCATGTTATGTGTTAAATAGAGTTCTTATTCATCCTATAATTTTGAAAACACCTTATGAGCTCTTGAATAATAAAATTCCTAATATAAGTTATTTCAAAGTATTTGGGTATAAATGTTATATATTAAATACTAGTGATAACTTGGGAAAATTTGATGTTAAATCCTATGAAGGTATTTTCATTGGTTATTCATATAACAGCAAGGCATATCGTGTATTTAATATTCACAAGTTATGTGTTGAAGAATCAATTCATATAACTTTCAATGAGATTAACATTGATCTTCCAAAAGAAAGAGAAGAGAATGCAGTAAATTTGGAGATTTTCACAAATTCAGTGAACTGAAGAGAACCATTCAGCAGACCGAATGGACAAACTCAACAGGCTGGATTGAACAGTCCACATGAAAATGAACAAGAAGCAACACAAGATCTTGAAGAAAATTTTCCTCAACAAGAAGAGGTAACACACGATGTTCAAATGCCAAAGACAACAAAATATCTCAAGGATCATCCATCGGAAAATATTATTGGAGATATAAACAAAGGAGTTACTACACGAAGAAACCTACAAAATCAATGCACGTTCTCTACATTTCTATCACAAATTGAGCCAAAGAATGCTAAAGAAGATATACTTGATGAAAATTGGCTAATGGCAATGCAAGAGGAACTTCAACAATTTGAACGATGTTAAGTTTGGGAATTAATGCCTCCTCCTAAAGATAGTTCCGTCATTGGAACAAAATGGGTGTTTAAAAACAAGCTTGATGAGAATGGGACAATCACTCATAACAAAGCAAGGCTAGTGGCTCAAGGTTACAATCAACAAGAAGGGATCAACTATGAAGAAACTTATGCTCCAGTTGTAAGACTAGAGTCTATTCGAATTTTGTTAGCATTTGTTTGTTACAAGAAATTCAAGCTTTATCAAATGGATGTAAAGAGTGTGTTTCTTAATGGATACATCAATGAAAAAGACTATGTCAAACAGCCTCCTGGATTCGAACATGAGAAATATCCAAATCATGTATTTAAGCTAAAGAAAGCTCTCTATGGTCTCAAACAAGCTCCAAGGGCTTGGTATGAGAGGTTGAGTAAGTATCTTATTTCAAGTGGTTTTACTAGACGTAAAATAGATTCTACCTTATTTATTAAACATGAAAAACAAGAAATAATCATTGTTCAAATATATGTAGATGATATAATATTTGGTGCTACTAATGATTTTCTTTGTGAGTGGTTTTCAAAGTGTATGCATAAGGAATTTGATATGAGCTTAATGGGAGAGCTAAATTACTTTTTGGGACTTTAAATCAAGCAAACAAGGGAAGGGATCTATATTCATCAAACTAAGTACACAAAAGAGCTACTCAAAAGATTTGGTTTTGAAGAAACCAACCCAAAGTCTACACCAATGAGTACATCAATAAAGCTCACATCAGATGAAAAAGGTATAGATGTAGAGTTAACCAAATATCGATGTATGATTGGCTCTTTATTGTATTTAACTGCATCTAGACCTGATATAATGTACAGTGTATGTCTTTGTGCTCGGTTTCAAGCAAAACCCAAAGAATCCCACTTACAAGCGGTTAAAAGAATTTAGGGTTATTTTATCCAATAATTAATCATTTTGAACTAATGGGTTATTCAGATGCTGACTATGCAGGATTTCAAATTGATAGAAAAAGTACAAGTTGTGCTTGTACATTTTTGGGACACAGTCTTGTTTCATGGCATAGTAAAAAACAAACCTCAGTTGCTTTATCAACCACTGAGGGTGAATATTTAGTTGCAGGGAGTTGTTGCTCTCAAATATTATGGATGAAACAAACTTTATGTGATTTTGGTATAATATGCAATAATGTGCCTATATATTGCGATAATTCTAGTGCTATTGACATATCAAAAAAATCCTATTTTGCATTCATGTACAAAACATATAGAGGTAAGGCATCATTTTTTAAGGGATAATGTTTCAAAAGGGTTAGTTAAATTGGTTTTTATTCCTACTGAAAAACAATTAGCTGATATTTTTACTAAACTCTTGAGTGAGGAAAGATTTTGTATGCTAAGGAGAGAACTTGGAATGTGCATGGTATAATTGTGATTTACGTACTTAAAATTTTAAGACATACAAATTATATTTTATGCATATATGTATCATATATTTGCATGATATTTGATCAAATATATCTGTTTGCCATTCCTTATCTGTTTAAACTATATTCTAGATACACGTTTCCATTAATATCGTTGGATGTATTGGGAAACATAAAGTTTATACTTTGAGATTCGGAATAGCAGCCGAACAGATTTTTGAAATTGAAAAGATGCACGTCTTTCGGTGACAGAGTTTTACTTGATTTCTATTTCTTATATCTTTAACCTTCTTCTTAAATCAGATACACCTTCTTCATTTACCAAAAATCCTTCGTTTTTCCCTTCACAAATCTATAACACCATGAAAACCAGAGCTAGCAAGCGATCGTCTGGAAAATCAAACGACGAAGGATCTTTGTTGAAGAACGTTACTGGAACAAAAATGAAATCAAAGCGAGTGCAAAAGAACTCTTCTGTGCATGTGTTGTCTGATGCCACAATATTATCCGACGACTCAGATTCTAGTTTTTCTTTCTTAAAGGCGTCTAAAACAGAACCGTCTCATCGGGGCAAGTTGAAGCAGTTAGTGGATGAAGAACAATTTTTTTCACAGCCAGAGTCTCCTTCAAATCTGGTAAATCCATTTTCATTTTCCTTTGACATGCAAGAAAATTTCCTTAGAGGGTCTAGTTTTGAAACTCGTTTTAAAAATTCAATTGCTACAAAGCAATTTATGTATGAAAAATCTCTGGATCTATTTTATCTCAAACACTCTATTCTGGAAAAAAATTTCACTGATTGCGAAATATCCCCTAAGCTGCTTCCTCCTACTATTGCTTATCCTCGGTTAGTCAAACAATTTTACACTAATCTTGAATGCAATGGGGATTGTTTTACAACATTTGTTAAGGGTAAGTCATTATTTTTCACTAGTATTGATTTTGGTAGCATTCTTGGTATTTCTTCTGCTGGACCTTGTCCTTTTACTCTTAAAGGTGTTGTTAATATCCCTTTTCATCTATTGGAACAGCTTCATATTGTTATGAATGATTATTCTCTTACATCTCTATTTCTTCCAAAAACTGTGAATGTGTGTCCTACTGCCTGTGTGTTACATAAGTTGGTTAGGTATAATTTGTTTCCACGACTTGGTGGTGGAGCGGATTTTACCTATCAAGATTTAGTGGTTGTAGCTATGATTCTTAAAGGAAAACCTTTCAATTTTTCTCAAATGATGTTGTCTCATATTCAAAGTTGCATTCGTCAAACCAAGAATTGTCTTCCTTATAGCAAGTTTTTAACAAAACTCTTCCAACATTTCAAAATATCTTTTGATGATGAAATTTCTGTCACAAATCATGAGCTTATTGATACTGCTAATCTAACAAAATCTCATATTACTTTTCATGCTGGTGAGTTTGTTCGTCTTCTCCCTGATCCTCCCCCGATTTCTCTTACTCTCGACTCATCGTCATCCTCTTTGCCAAATTCTCATGGGTCTGACATTATGAATGTTTTAAATGAGATTTTGCAAAATCAAAATTCTGTGAAAGCTGATTTGGTCGAAATAAGAAATTGACTTGTGATTCTTTAGAAAGGGAAACTACCGATGGACGCTCCAGAAATTAATAAACTGTATCATCATGTTGAAGATGAATTTATTGATCTTCAGGCGGGTTTTGAGATTCAGACAATGGCTATGGTTGAAGCACTTCAAAGGAAATTTAATAGGAACACATGTTAGTTAAGTAAAGAGGTAAAGTTTATTAGTTATCAACTCGGGGAGCTTGCAGATTTTATGGCGACCAGGTTCAATGATGTGGGACAAAGGTTTCATGTTCCAACAATGTATTCTCCAATCTCAGAATGGCCGATGAACAATTGGATGGCTGAATACAAGGGTGATTTTCTGGATATAGAACTTCCTCCTGCAACCTTTATACCTCGCCCACCTCGATTTGCTGATGATTATACTTTGGAAGAGCGTCTTCATCGCCTTCGTCATCGTCCTTACTTTACTACCCGTGCTGAACAAAGGGCTAATCTCGAGGACATTGATTGACTTTGATCCTATATTTTCTTTTTGCCTGATGACAAAGGGGGAGAATTCATATTCTATTTAATTCTGTTTTTAATTTTTCAAAGACTATGGTTTCACTTGGTTTTTGGTAGGCATGTTTTCCTAGATGTTAAGACTGATGGTGGTTTTGTTTTGCTGCATGATAAGACTGATGTTTTCATTTTGTTAATATTATGATCTATGAATTACATTTTGGTTTAGTAAGATACTAACATATGTAGGTTCTACGAAAATTTTCCTGAAATAAGTTATATGCATAAATTTAGGGGGAGTTTCATTTATTTATGTTGTCATCATCAAAAAGGGGGAGAATGTTGATTATGTCACGTTCTAGCCTAATGTTTTGATGATGACTTGTTCATTGGTACTAATTTTTTTTATTGTGGATTTCAAGAAATTGTTTCAAGAATTGTTTAATGGATTATTCAAGAAGAATGAAGATGTTTTGAGTCCTAAGAAAAATATGTAAGGTCATTGCAAATATTTAATTTTTCAATACAAGGCTCTAGGACATATTATTTGTGCATTAAATTAAATATGTTTAGTATACCTAATTATGTTACATTGCTAAGTTAGTACTTATTTATATGCATGTGCATGGCTAAGTATTTATATATGCATGTATAGAGAGTATTGCCCAAATTATGTTAATTTTTCATATGTACTGATGTTATAATATAATGCGTGTGAAAAATTTATATGTTGGAAATTAAAAAGTTGTTGAAGTGGGTTGGCAGAGATATGAGTACTTTATAAAAAAGTGGGATAAGTGTCTTGGAAATATAAGGTAATCATTATCTTGAAAAAGGTTGTTTCATACTCTTCCTATATTAATGCTATATATATGGGCGGCAGGCTTTAAATGCTATAGGAATTTGAAAAGTCTCAACAGGAGACATTACCTACTTGAAACAGTTTTTTATAGAAAGAGTCCAACAATTTTTTTTACAACCGAAGATAATTGGTTTTTGATATTTCTTAGGTATTAACGGGAATAATATTGGAATGTCATTTATCTCTTTGACTCTGTTGGCAACATAAATATTTTATTTCACAACGGTTGTTTTTTTCTGAGTTATAAAAAGAAGAATTGTTTTCAGTAGAAAATACAACACTTACATCACTTACAATTAATATTTTGCAACAACGTACTTGAAGAGCTACTTTATTATTCTAAGAAATATTTCCAATTTCTTTGTCTATTATATTCAGATTAATAATCAGCAATTTTCGTGGGCATAATATTGGTGATATCTTTTACTCTTTCTACTTGATCATTACATTCATTAGTTGAGCCTTGCATTGTTAAATTATTTATTTGCTTTGATCATTAGATCTCTATTATTGTAATCTTAATTTTTAGACTAAGCGTTGTCTAAGGGAATTTAATCCAGATGGATTAAGGTTTGTTTACAAATAGGTTCACGGAAGCATAGGTGCTTAAGGAGTGCATTGGTGCACAAGAAGCAAGAGTGCTCAAGTGAATTTTTGTAATTCAGTTTATAGAATCTGATTTGTAACAAAAGTCTTTTAAAGAAATAAAAGTGAGTCTCCAATACTAGTTGGTATTGGATGTGGAGTAGGATATTATTATAGAGGGTAATAGCTGAACCACGTAAAAAATCTTGGTGTTATTTTTACTTGCTTTAATTTATTTTTACTCAAGATAATTAACTTTGTTATTTAATTCTTTGAGAGAAATTTTGTTATAAAAATTTATAAAATCACCAAGATATTTTCTTAAATAAAAATTCAATCCAGTAGACTATATTCTTTCAGCAAGCTGCATTCATTAATATAGTAGGCTATATTCGATACTTTGGTTTAAATTTTTAAATTGTTCATAGTTTGTATCCACACTTATTCAACCCCCCCTTCTAAGTGTGTCGTATCTGAATTTCAAGCACCCGAGTCAAATAACACATAAGCATTAATACCATTGATCGGAATGATACCTGACACCACATTCTTTGACTGCACAACATCTTGCACGGTCATATTGAAAGTCCTAGCAGTAGGTCGGCTTGATTGCACTGGCCCAGTGATAGTCAACGTACCACCATTGTTGCTTCCCTTGCCTCCACTTGCACTTCACGCTGTCTTCCTAGGGCAATCACGAGCCATATAATCCTTTGAACCGCAAGTGAAACAGGCTCCTTTCTTCGGACTAAAACAATTTTTCTCAATATGACCCTCCTGGCCACAATTAAAACACACTCGCTTACCCTTCAAACACACACTAGTGTGGTTCTTCCCGCAAGTAGCATAAGCTTCAAACTTCTTCTTTTGTTGACTTCCTTGTTGTCCTCCCGCATTTGAATTTTTATTCCATTTCCTTTTCTAGTTGTTACTTCCACTATTATTTCCACCAGCCTTGTTTTCACCCTCATTCTTCCTCTTCTTTTGCTCTTGATTATACTTAGTTAAGGCATCGCTTCCACCTTTCACGATAATTTCCTTTTCTAATATTGATGCAAACGTGTTTCACTGAAACATTGAAACCTTGTTATACAGTCAAGGCTTCAACACTTGTTTGAACCTTCTCGCCTTATGCTCATCGGTATTGACTTGGTACAAAGAAAACCTCGCCAGCTCATTAAACTTTGCAGCATACTCTGGCACAGATATGGTTCCTTGCTTGATATCTAAGAATTGAACTTCCATCTGATTATGGGAACTCGTCGAAAAATACATCTCAAAAAACATCTCTTTAAACCTATCCCATGCTACTATTCCCTGTCCCCCACGAACCTTATTCACCTACCACCAATAGCTAGCTTCAGATTTCAACATAAACGTTGTGAATGCGGTTTTCTGATCCTCATTGACTTTGGAAATGTCGAATACCTTCTCTATTTCTATGATCTGGGTTTAGGCCTCAACTGGATTCATAGACCCTTGAAATTTCGGTGGTCCAACCGCTTTAAAGTCCTTGAAAGTCGTAACTCGAGCTTCCAGCTGATTCGCAAGTGCTCCTATTAACACAGTCATTAACTATTGAACCGGGTTAGCATTGGCCTAATTATTGTTATTGTTAGTAGACCCCTCAGGAGGTGGTTGTTGGCGTGGTTGTCTTCTTCTAGGAGGCATTTTCTGTTTAAAATATACGCTTATTAGATTACTTATTCAATTCCTTGAATACTTAAAGTTTAATTTAAATATTCTAAGATTAAAGCTTTAACACATAACATTTCCATAAATTTCGACATTTTATTCATTCATAGTTTTCAAAACATAGTAAGGATAGCATCTCTGCTATCAACATCAACTTTCCTGAACTTGAAAAGTTTTAGGATTACATACTCATCTTACCCCTTTATTTATCTCAAAATAAGGGATTTATAATTTATTTAATCACATATTTAGTCACACAACTTATTACTCTTCCTATCTTGGCATATTGAGACGTCGAGAGGCTTCTCTATGCTTTTCCTCCATAATACGATACATCATCCTACGATCCATCATGTACCATGGAAAGTCTTCAAATTGAGCTAGGTAATAAAAGACTCGGTCATGGGCCCTATTAATCGCAGAATGAAAGGCATAATCCATTTCATTCATTTTGGCCTTCTTCGTCTGAACCTTGGCTTCAGTACGATCTGCACGTTGAGTAGCCTTCATCCAAGTGTCCTCTGCTCTCGCTCGCTTAGTCGACTCCTCCTTCAAGTCATCTTTTAGCTTTTCAACTTTAGTCTTCATCTTCTCATTCTCAGCCAATATCTCTTTTTCATGTCCCTCTATATGAACTGGGTTCCATTCCATGTTCCCAAGTCGTGAGTCGAGTTCCTGAATCTCCACATCCTTCTGCTCTATAGTAGCCTGACGCGTGTCAGCCAGCTCCTTCAACTCCTCAATCATATCCTATAATTCTATATTTCGGTCATACAGCTCATCATACATCTCAGTTGATATGGAGTTTGGTGGAAACTCCACAGGATCCTCTTCCTCGTCCTCCACCTCTATCTCCTCAGAGTCCTCCTCCTCATGATCGGACACACGCTCATTCTCCTGTCCTTCCTCAGCGACCAACAGAGAAGGCTCCCTCTGGATCAACAGCTCCCGAACCACATGGACATCTCGGGGCTCCTCATCTCTAGGCACCTGAGGTATCTCTTCCCTAGCTTGATTGGATACTTCAACATTAGACATCCTGACGGCAAAATACTTTTAAGCCTTATTTATTACGTGACACTCTTCGTTACTCGCGAGCACATAAGTTATTAACACATATCACATAAAGTCTTTTATTCTTTATCTTTAAAGAATTTCCTCAATTCATTCCTTAGAACTCGATAAGAGTTTATCACCACTATGTTTTTTGTCTCCTTAAAGGTTACTTCCTAAGGTTTCCCCCACCTAAGGTTCATAACCTGGATTTGATACCAACCTGTGACACTCCCAAATCTGGGTACTTCATTATCGCAGGATTTGGTGCTCACTATCCAAATTAATTACTTCTAACTACCCATAATCAAGGATAAAGACATAAATTAAATGACATAAATAATAATCCTTCCCTTTATAGGGTTACATCAATGTAAAACAAATCCCAGATAATCTAACCTTAAACTATTACATAGGTTTACGGAATACATCACAAAATAAGTTAAGTCTCATAAAATAAATTCAGTAAATGAAATTAAACAAGTCTTCATCATTTGAACATCTTGCCCTTGCCTTTGCTAGAAGACAGCTCATCAACTTTCTCAACATTAGCTACAGTGTTAAATGCAAGAGTAAGCAAACAATTGCTCACTAATATAAAGAACGATAATAGCAGTAATATAAGGGTAAGCAATGAATGTTGAATAATACAAAACTTGTTCTACAAAACAAGAATAGATAACAAGTTCAAGATTTATATCTGAGGGTCTTAAGACCATGAACTATGTCCCAAGGTTATTAAGTATTTCTACTTCAACCTTTAACAATCATTAGACTATACAGACCTTTACTTTCGTACTTAGGGGGATCAGCCCTTCATACCATTTATTGTGCACAAATATATAAACGTTAGCGCGTATATAATCCCCTATATTAGGGTTGTACATCTCAGTTTGACTTTAGGATTTCCTTACTAAAGAAAGTTTAGTTTGGAACAGCTTAACAGTGATTCTAGAATTTTAGAACACTCATCAATTATGGACTAGTCCAATCAATAAAGATTCATTAGATATTCGAAGGTTAAACACGATAATATAATATTGAACAATAATACTTAAGTCAAAGGTTGAATATCAGAAATATACAATTGAATAGACATTGTATGTACTAAGTACCACATCCAAAAGAGCTAGAAAACTCATTTTTGGGACAATGAACTTGAACAGTTTATGCTTGAGTAGCAAGAAATGAAAGTTTGGAAATTACTCAAATAAAGATTAAAGTTTTAGGTACTTTCATAACGATATCAATTTAGGAATACGACACTTGCTCAATGTAAAAGAATTAGAATACAAGAGCTTGCATAATGAAAAATTGGGGTTAGAGAACTTGCCTCGTGCGTAAGCTACTCAAGTATAATAAATGCTTTCCAAATATCCTACATATACCATTAAATCACAATACAAATTAGTTATATTAACACTAACTTCATTGGTTTACTTTTAATTTTAGTCAAGTCTATAATCTTTAGCTTAAGATCTGATTATCCTAATCATTCATGTACCATAAACTTGAAGTCTCAATTATATTATAGTACACGACATGGTGATTGCAAAATAACTCAGATTCTCATGACATCACATTACGGTCTTTCACAACTTATTAATTCATAACCTATAGTTTCAACTTTGTGATTACAATATGTTATTATGTCTTATAACATGTTTTAGGTTTCTCAACAATCATTAAAATAAGTATGTTAATATTCCACCAGCTATACTATTAACAGTTCACTACTGGGTCTACTTGACCACTAAGCGCAAATGCGCTTTAGCTATCCTTGAAAAATACATACATGACTAGCTTCGCCGCGCTCGACCCTAGACTTCGATTTTACTGAAAACACGAACTCGGACTGCATTACACACAAAAGTTCCAATTTCTTCACCCAACACCAAATTAACAAAACCCAGATGTTTATAAACTTTATAAATTCAAGACCAATTATTTATAAAGTAATCCTAACATCACAAACAACTTTACAACCAATTTAAGGACTCAAATTCCAAGTTCATACCAATTTCCATGTTTTATCATACATAACGAAATCAATCACCACTACTTCGATTTTCAACCATTTTAATTTGTTCAAATTACATTATTCTCGTATCACATAGTTCTACTATAAACAACCATGAATCTACAATTTACAACATGAATTCATAACTAATTTTAACTCTAAAACAGCCATAATTCTCATATATTACAACCAAACTTAATTTCCTCCCCTTTAACATATTTACACGAAATTGATCACTAAATATTGGTTATATATGACAATTATCAAATTATATACTCATATAATCAATAATCCAAACCCTAATCCAACAAAATTAATTACATAGAATAAAAATTACAAAACCAAAACTTGGAAGTTAGGATTAGATTATTACCCTTAATCCTTTGTTGTAGATTAGCAAAGATGGTGACAAGGTTTCAACAATCCTTCTTCTTTCTCCTAACTCCCAATTCACAGCAACACTCTCAATTTCTTCTCATGCTCTGTCTCTCTCTCAATTTCTTCTCTTACTCTCTGTGTTTCTTTCTCTCTATATCCTATGTTCTTTAACCTTAGGAAAATACTACACAACTGATATACATATAACCCATATACTTCAGTTTTTAAAAAAACAAACAGCTTATTAGTTATATTATGCCAAAGGCCACAAGGCCATGTTTGGCTATACATTAGATTAGGCTTCTAATTTTTTTTATATTTTCCTTATATTATAGTTTCCTAGTCACACCATTATTCAACTAATTCAATTAAATTATCAATTTAAATTAACATTTGTCATATAATTATAATTTCTATTATAAATTATAATTTTATTTAACCTCTCTAATTTAGTTATTAAATTTAATTAGAACGACATTATAATTATTAATAATTTATTTAATTTAATTATCTCATTAAATTAAGTCTTCAAATAAAATTACCATTCATTAATTTAATTATTATAACACATTTTAACTAAATTATTACACCACAATTTCATCAATTATTTATTTATCTCAATAAATAAATCAATTAAAATATTTATTTAATTCAATAAATATTTTTAAATTACATAAAAATTCTCGTTCGTTACAGTTGCCATCAATACGATTATTATCATGTTGTTGGTCTTTTTCTTTTGGTTAAAAAGTCTCTTTATCTCTCTCCAATAATTAAGCCATATTCACAACATCTGAATACAAACAAAGTTTATGAGAAATGAGGTATTAACGAATTTTAGCTTTCAGACCTCTCAGAAATATTTGTGTCATTCGCACCTCATTATCCACTAAATGGGATGCAAACAGGGATAACTCCGCAAACTATGCCTCGTATTGCAATACAGTCATGTTGTATTTTGTTTCAATTTGATGAATTCCACCTTCTTCATGTGACGAATACTTTCTGGAAAATACTTGTCATTGAACAATTCCTGGAACTTCTCCCAAGACATCTTAAGTGCAGACAGATGAGTACGCTTTACAGATCCCCACCAGTAATCTGCCTCTCCACGCAACATAAAGGTGGCGAAGGGAACCTTTTGCTCCTTTGAGCATCCCAAGACATCAAATATCTTTGTGATATTCTTAATCCATGCCTCTGTCTTAAGTGGCTCTAGCTTTCCCAAAAACATCGGCGGTCCCAACTCCTTGAATTGCTTAGCAATGACCAGCCGTGAGTTGCCATTGTTTCCACCTGCATTTTGAATAGGAATCTCTCTCATTTGGTGTTGCATGAATTATAAAAAACTCCTAAACATCTCATCGTTCATAATTTTGTCGGTGTTGTTGTTTACAGGATGATTATTACCTTCCTGATGCACATTATCCTGGTTATTGATTGGCGGTGACTCATGGTCTCATGTACTCCATTGCTTATCTCCAAATTTTCAGACGTCATTCTCAAATACTGCCATAAAACAAGGGTTAATTAAAGAAATTGACATGCCACATATTATCCTTATATTCTGACCGACCAATTAAAAAAAAAATGTTTTGGTAGGACACACTAGCGAAGGTTTTACTCGTCTCTCCCCTCCTAGTTTTAATCACAGATCTCCACCAGATATCATATCCCTAAGCTCTGATACCAACTGTGACGCCCCCAAAATAGGTTCTCACAACCTATTCTGAGTCGCCAAATACATGGTACAAAAATCAAATACAACTTCATTTATACAACTATTAACTGTCGTGAAAAATACGACAAAACATAAGTTGTGAGTCTTAATACAAATATTGTCTCATAGACAATATCCAAACTCAAATAAAGTTCTCATTACAATTATTATCACACTATTTTATAGAATAGTAAGGACTACTATAGCAACCATCTTGGACCATCACTCCATTACCTGACTAGTCCCAGCTATATTCTCATTTCCTGAAGAGAACAATTAAAGAAAAGGGTGAGCTCAACTAGCCCAGTAAAGAATATTATGACTAAGATAATGTAGAATAAATTATCCTTCGTCCTCAACAGAGAAAAAAATCTGATAGAATATAATAGACAACAAGTTTTAGATCAACAACTGCAGCGAAAATATCAATCTATTAGAAGAGTCAAGTAGAGCGTAAAGTCTACTATCTTCTATGATTTAAAAGTCCATCATCAATATTTTATCCCTGCAATAATAATCAACAAATGTTTCAAATCAATAAATTATCCATGCACTACGGGCCAAGGATATTCGTTTGTATCACCAAAGGTCATGATCATGCCGCAACTGTCCATCTCTGCACTATGGGCCAAAGAGGAATTTTACCACAATAATTGTTTGTAACATTACAGGTCATGATTATACCAATACACAATTCTTGTTCATACTCATACCAATCAACAGTCCATCTATGCACTACGGGCCAAAGATGGCCTTCACCATAATATAAGCATGAGGATGATGACAATGATATAAGGAATCAATCAAGTGAGATTAAGGATAAATATTAGAGATTCAATTTATCCAGAGTTCAAGAATGTTTAAATCGCCAACATGATAACTAATTGTGGAGTAAAATTCAAGAATGATATTCATGTATCAAAAATAATTTGGACATAAAAGAAAATTAAATTACGTTGTAAATAGTACTCATGAATAGTACCGTATGAATATTACCGAATGAATAGTACCCATATAGTACCATATGAATAGTACCTATGAATAGTACCCTATAATCATCTATGCGAGGCAACGGGTACCTATTTTTGATAGTGACATGATTCAACTACCGATAATCAATACAAAGTCGCATACTTCCATCTTTCTTCTTTACGAATAGAACAGGAGCATCCCAAGGAGACGTACTAATACGAATGAAACTGATATCTAACAATTTCTGCAGTTGGGTTTTTAACTACTGAAGTTCAATAGGAGCCATTCGATATGGGCTTTGGAAATGGGTTTTGTACCGGGTTCAAGGTTGATACAAAATTCGATTTCATGCTCTGGGGGTAGGCCAGGATGTTCTTCAAGGAATACGTCAGGGAATTTATTAACAATAGAAATATCATTCAAATTTGATGTATTTTTGTTTAAATCTGTGATATGGGCTAAAGAAAGCTTGACATCCATTTTTCAATAAACGAATAGCTTTATGGCTTGATATGATAGTGATTGACTTTAGTGGTTTGGTTGCTTGAATTCGCATAATAGGTTGGTTAGGAATATAAAAGCTAACAACCTTACGAAAATAATCAATTTTAGTATGATGAGTAGTTAACCAATCTATCCCTAAAATCACATCAAATGCAAGTATTTTCAAAGAAATGAGATCGACAGGTAACGTGTGGTTGCCGGTTTGAATCAAATAAGACTTATAAATAGTGGATGTAATGAAGGTTTCTCCCAACGGAGTTTCAACAGATAAGTTAAAGTCTAATTTCTCCTGAGTCAAATTTAAATGTTGAGCGCAAGTAAGAGAAATAAAAGAATGGGTAGAACCGGTATCAAATAAGGTATAGACTTCATAAGAGTTTATGATTAGCTTACCCGTGATAACTTCGTTTGGGTTCCTTGCTTTTTGGGAGGACATGACAAATACTCTCCCTTGAACTACCGACTTTGACTTATCTGGGACGACATTTGGTGTCACCATCCCAACTGGACTTGGCTTCACTGCATGACAAAATCGGGCTAGGTGACCTTTTCTTCCGCAATTATAACATTCTTTGGACTGAATCATGCAGTTTGGACTGATGTGTCCTTCTCCTCCGCATTTGAAGCATACGATCGGTGGTCGTTCTCCGTCCTTAAAGCGGGTGTTGGTGTTGACGTCTTTCCATCATTATTGAATCTCTTCTTCCTAAAGTTTCCACTTTTATTTTCTTGGCCTGGATTACCACCGAGGTGGTTACCATATCTGGAATGTTGATTTCCTCCACGTTTGTTGTCACCGCTTTGATGACTGCTACCACCAGTATTATCATTTTGTCGGTTGCTCTCTCTTGGTTGGGTTGACAAATTATCACGCTCCAATAACTGAGCCCTATTTACTACATCTGAATAAAAACACAGTTTTGTGATAAATAAGGTATTGATATATTTCGGGTTTCAAACCTCGCAGGAACATTCGCATCATTCTCTCTTCATTATCAACCAAGTGGGACGTAAATCGGGACAACTCGACAAACTTAGCTTCGTACTGTGACACGATCATATTGTTTTATTCTAGGATGATAAATTCCACCTCCTTCATGTGATGAATACTTTTGGGAAAGTACTTGTCGTTGAACAGTTCTTGGAACTTCTCCCAAGACATCTTCAGTGCAGCAGGTTGAGTACGTTTTATAGATTCCCATCAGTAATCTGCCTCTCCTCGTAATATGAAGGTGGCAAAGGTAACCTTTTGCTCCTTAGAGCATCCCACGACATCAAATATCTTGGTGATCTACTTTATCCACGTCTCTACCTTAAGTGGTTTTGGCTTTCCCAAAAACTCTGGTGGTCCCAGCTCCTTGAACTGCTTAGCGGTGACCATCTGTGAGTTGCTAGTGTATCCACCTGGATTTTGAACAGGAGTCGCTCTCGTCTGATGTTTCATGAATTGCATAAAGCCTCTAAACATCCCATCGTTCATCATTTGGTCGGTGTTATTGTTTTTCTGAGGATTATTGCCTTCTTGATGCACATTATCCTGGGTATTGATCGTTGGTGACTTAACGGTCTCATGTGCTCCATTGCTTATCTCAACATTCTAGGATGTCATTTTCAAACACTACCACAAAACAAGGGTTAATTGACATGTCACATATTATCCCTATATTCTGAATGACCAATTAAATAACAATTAAGCTTAGGTAGGTCATACTAGTGAAGGACTTACCCATCTCTCCCCTCCTAGACTCCTAGTTCTAGTCTCACATCTCAGCCAAGGATCATATCTCTAAGCTTTGATACCAACTGTGATGCCCCCAAAATAGGTATACATAACCCATTTTGAATCGCCAAATATATGGTACAGAATTTAAATACAAAATTCCTTATACAACGTATCTGAGAGCTTTTACACGAATATTGTCTAGTAGACAGTATTCAAACTCAAATGGAGTCCTCATTACAATTATTATCACACTATTTTATAAAATAGTGAGGACTACAACAACCACTATCTCGGATCGTCACTCCATTCCCCGACTAGTCCCGACTACATTCTCATTTCCTGAAGAGAACAATGAAAGTAAAAGGGTGAGCTCAACTAGCCCAGTAAGAAATATTATTACTAAGATAATGCAGAATAAAGCCTTCAACAGTATTAAATGTATAGAATACACTAAACAACAAGTTTAACTGCAGTGGAACATGCAATCTATTAGAAGAGTCAGGTAGAGCATGATATCTACTATCTTCTATGATTTAAAAAATTTATCATCAATTTTATCGCTGAGGCTCAGCTCAATAAATAATCCACATCACTGAATTATACATGCACTACGGGCCAAGGATATTCATTAGTATCACGTCCATGAATTATCCATGCACTACGGGCCAAGGATATTCGTGTTATCACCAATGGTCATGATCATGACAACAACTGTCCATAAATGCACTACGGGCCAATGATGACTTTTACCACATCATTTGTAACATTACAGGTCATGATTATACCGAATAATCCCTGATCATAATCATACCAATCAATAGTCTGTCTATGCACTACGGGTCAAAGATGACTTTCATCACAATATAAGCATGAGGATGATGATAATGATATAAGAATTCAATTAAATGAGAGCAAGGATAAATTTTAAAGATTTATAATTTAATTTATCCATAATTCAATAATGTCCAAATTGTCAACATGATACTGCTTTGTGGAGTAAAATTCAAGAATATTATTGTATCAAAAATAATTTGGACCAAAAGAAATCAATTTTTATCATGAATAGTACCTTGGGTGAATAGTACCCGAGTGAATAGTATCCCATGAATAATACTTCCAAAATAGTACCCCGTGAATAGTAACCCAGCATGAAAAGATTAAAAATTATAAAGAATGTTCAGAATAATATTTCTATGAAAAGATACTAGATGAAGCGCAAATTTCAAAGATATTCCACTAATTTCAAGGAGTATATAAGGTATACTTTAACAAAATGAGTGTAGAATTCGGAATCTGAAATGAAATAATATTACTTACATACTACAGAGTATGGAAGAAAATATTATTTCATACGAATATTGAACAAAAATAATATCCTTTACCTTAAAAAAGAGTACTTTTGACGGGTAGGGTGTGGATATTCTTGAAGACAACTTATACTGTTTTCTACACTCAAAGCTTCCTTAAACTCTAAAGAAATACGCTCAATATTATAGAAGAAGAATTCTCTGATTCTAGTGTGATTTTTAATTCTAAACTAAGCATCCTATTTATAGGAGAATAGAAGGATACTATTTGAATTTACAAAATCATGGACTGCATAGGAGAAATTTCACGGGTGAATTCAATCAGTTGAAAAAAAATTCTGATTTACTGTGACGCCCCCAAAATAGGTATACATCACCCATCTTGAGTCGCCAAATACATGATACAAAATTCAAATACAACTTAATTATACAACAATCGTGTAAAATACGACAAAACATAATCTAAGAGTTTTAATACGTATATTGCCATCTAGACAGTATACAAACTCAATGAAAACCTTATTACATTTATTATCACACTATTTTATAGAATAGTGAGGACTACTAATACTATCATCTGGACCGTCACTCCATTCCCCAACTAGTCCTGGCTACGTTCTCATTTCCTGAAGAGAACAGTGAAAGAAAGGGTGAGCTCAACTAGCCCAGTAAGAAATATTATGACTAAGATAATGCAGAATAAATTATTATTAGCCTTCAACAGTGTTAAACTGATAAAATATAATAAACATCAAGTTTAACTGCAGTGGAACAAGCAATCCATTAAAAGAGTCAAGTAGAGAATAAAATATACTATCTTTTATGATTTAAAAAGGTTTTTCATCACTTTTATCTCTGAGACTCAGCTTAATAAATAATCCATATCATCCCTATACTACGACCAAAGATATTCATTAGTATCACGACTACAAATTATCCATTCACTACGGGCCAAGGATATTTGTGTATTCATCAATGGTCATGATCATGACAATAACTGTCCATCAATGCACTACGGGCCAATGAGGACTTTTACCACATCATTTGTAACATTACGATCATGATTATACCGAATAATCCCTAGTCATAATCATACCAAGTCCATCTATGCACTACAGGCCACAAATGACTTTCAACATAATATAAACATGAGGATGATGACAATGATATAAGAATTCAATAAAACAAGTTTAAGAATTAATTTATCCAGGAACCAATAACGTCCAAATTGTCAACATGATACTTCTTTATAGAGTAAAATTCAAGAATGCTTAGAAGAATATTTCCATGAAAAGATACTTGATGAAGCACAAATATCAAGGATATTCCACTAATTTCATGGTGTATAGAAGTCAAAACTTTATCCAACTGAGTATAATAAAGAATGGAGTAACAAAAGAAATCACCAAGCATGCGATAGACCGCACAAACAGGTTATTCCAACAGAATAATAAATAATGGAACCAGGTCATGCGTAAACGCATAGACAGGATATTCCAACAGAATAATAAATAATGGAACCATGTCATGCATAAACGCACAGACAAGATATTCCAACAGAATAATAAATATTGGAACCAGGTCATGCGTAAACGCACAGACGGGATGTTCCAATAGAATAATAAAGAATGGAATAACAGAAGAATTTCACCAAGTATAGGGTAGCCCTCGTATACAGGTCATTCTAACAGAATAATAAAGAATGGAATAACAGAAGTTCTCTTCATGAATACGAAAGAAATAATACCCCTTACCTTAGAAGAAACTGGATATAGGAGTAGTGAAGTAGCAGAATACTTTTCTTCTTTCTCTCTATAGTTTCTCTCTCTAGAGTTTCAAAGAATTAAGTAAGAAATAATGAAGGAATGAACTTCTATTTATAGGAGAATGGACCTAATAGTAACTAATTCATGAACGGTCCAGATTGATTTACTTTTAAGCAGACGGTCCATATTGATTTAATATGCAGTATTAATAAAATATTCTAATAAAATAAAATCTTTTAAATAAAATATAATATATTCTATTTATAATCTAATAAAATGAATAACTTTATAAAAGTATTCTATTTTATATTAAAAGATTTTACTATGCCAACACTATACAGGCACTATACAAACACTATGCATAATAAAATATAATATATTCTATTTATAGTCTAATAAAACAAATAACTTTATAAAAGTATTATGTTTTATATAAAAAGCTTTTCTGTTTTATTACATTAATAATACTAATAAAACAAAATTTATATATATATATATATATAATATATATAAACTTTCGTGACTTCATAAAAACACTCCTCAATATATTTAACAACATTTATGATCATTATTATAATTCACAATATTAATCGACCAGGTCGTTCCCAGGAAAGAGGGGGATTTCCAATAAGGATTTCTCCCTATTGGCGCGCAATTAGGTGACCATACCTCTCCTTGGTAGAACTTCTAGACATCGTTAATATTGCAAATAATAATATTAATAACTCTGTCATCTCAATTATTGATTTAATAATATATAAAATATCAATAATAATTGAATCAAATAACGTGAGATACTATGCAACAATTACTGAAGCAATAATTGAACAAAACTGAGTGACTTCTAACGTAAGCATCAATAATCAATACTGTGTACTACTATGCAACCACGCGTATTCCTGTACTTTTAACACCGGGTGTTTCAACAGTTAACGGTAAAACTTCTGTCGTTATTTTTATAAAATATTTTTGTCGTTTTCTCAATCTGACAATAATTCCGTTGTGAGGTCCACCAATGATTGTGCCATCGTACGAATATTCTCTGTGAATATTCTCCGACCAATCGAATATTATATAACAACTTGCGTACTTTGCAAAATTTATAAATATTACCCACAGCTATAACATTATATCAAATTCATTCCATAATATTTAAAAATGATATTTATAGAAAAATCATCTTTATTAAAAAAAAAGGTTGGGGTCTTACATTTACTATGCAAATACTATGCATAATAAAATATAATATATTCTATTTTTCATAAAAAAAAAACTTATTATAATATTAATAATAATAATACTCCCTCCCATCCAAGTAATCACATTTCCCCCCACCCACCCACCCACCCGTGAACAAATAGTAATATATTTATATATATATATATATATATATATATATATATTCTCATACTCATAACACACACAATTTTGAAAAATGAGTAGGTGGGGGTCCATATAATAAGTAAGATTTATAACAAATACTTTATAAAAATTCCCTCAATATTTTTAATAACATTTATTCATCAATAATATAACTTGCAATATTAATAATCAGATCATTCCCAGGAAAGAGGGGGCTTTCCGATAAGGATTTCTCCCTATTGGGGCGCAATTAGGTGACCAAACCCCTTTTCTCGACAGAACTTTCTAGACATTGTCAATAATGTAAATAATAATATGAATAACTTTGTCGTCTCAATTATTAATTTAATAAAATAAAATATTGTGCAGATAAAACTATGACAATAATTGAATCAATAATGTGAGATAATATGCAACAATTAATGTAACAATAATTGAGTATAACTGAGTGACTTCTCACGTAAGCATCAATATCGTGTGCTACTATGCAATCACGCATATTACTGTACTTTTACCACAAGGTATTTCAACAGTTAACGGTAAAACTTTCGCCGTTATTTTTATAAAAAGATATTTTTGTCATTTTCTAACTCCGAATAATAATTACATTGTGGGGTCCACTTATGATTGTGTTGTCGTCATTTAATATTCCACGATAAAACGAATATTCCCAGAATTAATCAAAATTTTATAACAACTTGTTTACTTTGCAAAATTTATAAATATTACCCACAACTATAACATTATATCAAATCCACACCATAATATTCAAAAATATATTTTGATAAAATTTAATCTTTATTCATAAAAGTTGGGGTTTACAACCTCCCTTCTTATGAAATTTTGTCCTCGAAATTGGTGTATGTACCTAGTATGACCAAGAGGTGAGGATACCTTGATTTTATTTTAGATTCTAACTCCTATGTCATTTCCTCAACATCGTGGTTTCTCCACAAAATTTTGACTTGAGGTATAACCTTGGAGCGTATAATATGTTCCTTTTTATCCAAGATTTTAACAGGTACTTCTTCATACATTAAATCTTCCGCTATCTCGTCTGATTCTAATTCAATAATATGGTTCGGGTCTTCCACATATTTACGTAACATAGATATGTGAAAAATGTTATGAACACGAGATATACTTGGCAGTAAGGCGAGTCTATAGGCCGTAGTTCCTACTCGATTGAGGATTTTGAATGGGCCAATGAATCAAGAATTGAGCTTTCCTCTCTTACCAAATCTTGTAACTCCTTTCCATGGAGCATCACGTAACAACACATGATCTCCAACATTGAATTCCACGTCCTTTCAATGAAAATCAGCATAACTCTTTTCTTGATATTGTGAGATTTTTGTACGTTGTTAGATCATTTGAATCTTTTTCATTGTCATGCGTACCAATTTCGGTCCCAACAACGTTGCTTCACCCACCTCATCCCAGCATACTGGAGAACGACACTTGCGTCCATACAATGCCTCGAATGGAGCCATGCCAATATTTTCTTGATAACTGTTGTTGTACCACTAATGGCAAGAACTTGTCCCAACTTCCTTTGAAGTCTAGGACACAGAGTCTTAATAGATCTTCAAGAGTTTGAATAGTCCTCTCTGACTGCCCGTCCATTTGAGGATGATATGCTGAACTGAATCGTAAATCCGTGCCCATAGCTTTTTACAAACTAACCTAAAATGGTGAAGTGAATCTTGGGTCTCGATCAGAAACTATGGATACTAGCATACCATGTAGTCTTAAAATCTCATTTATGTATATATGAGCAAGGCGTTCAAGTGAATTAGTTTCTCGTATAGGTAAGAAATGAGCAGACTTGGTTAATCTATCAACAATGACCCAAATTGCATCTATGCCTTGAGAAACCTTAGGAAGACCAGTAACGAAATTCATGGTAATGTGCTCCCACTTCCATTCTAGAATTTTAAGTGGTTGCAATGGACCTTTTGGCACTTAATGCTCCGCCTTGACACGTTGACAAGTTAAACATATTGAGATAAACTCTATAATCTCTCTCTTCATATTACTCCACCAAAATGTATGTCAAAGATCACGATACATTTTGGTACTTCCATGATGGATTGTAAACGGTGTGTTGTGTGCCTCTATCATGATTTTATACTTTAAATCAGGGTCGTTAGGAACACAAAGTCTAGAGTTGACTCAAAGTATTACTTCTTCATCGATTTTTGCTTCCGGAATAGCACCTTCTTGTACTTTCTTCCTCAGACGCTTCAGCTCCAGGTTTGTAGCTTGAGCAGCTTTAACTTTATCAATTAAAGTCGGTTCTACTTGTATATTTGCCATCATCATGTGGGTCCCTGGAGTCTTTATGTCTATCTCCATCCTTTGTAAGTCATACAAAATGGGCCTTTGCGTTGACAATATCGCACTCGTACCCGCATATGATCTTCTACTCAACGCATCAGCTACCACCTTTTCTTTTCCAAGATGGTATTGAATGGTATGATCATAATCTTTCAACAGCTCGAGCCAACGTCGTTGCTGCATGTTGAGTTCCTTTTGGGTGAAGAAATATTTGAGGCTTTTATGATCCGTATAGATCTCCACTTTCTCCCCATACAGGTAATGCCTCCAGATTTTAAGCGCAAAAACGACTGCTGCCAACTCTAGATAATGAGTAGAATAATTCCTCTCATATTCTTTGAGTTATCATGAGGCATAGGCTATGACTTTCCCATATTATATGAGAACAATTCCTAACCCTCTGCTAGAAGCATCACTATAGATGACAAATCCCTCCGAACCAAATGGTATTGTCAGAACATGTGCTGAAATGAGTCTCCTTTTGAATTCTTGTAAACTCTTCTCACATTTCTCGCTCCAACCAAATTTTGTATCTTTTTGAGTCAGCTGAGTTAATGGAGTAGCGATTCGAGAAAATTCTTCCACGAATCTCTGATAATAACTAGTTAAGCCCAGAAAACTACGTACTTCGGTTACTGACTTAGGTTACTCCCAGCTTTGTATTGCTTCAATCCTTGTTGGGTCAACAGATATTCTATGATTTGATATCACGTGCCAAAGGAATGCTACTTCTTCAAGCTAGAACTCGCATTTCTTTAACTTGGCATATAACGTGTTCTCACGAAGCTTTTGGAGTATCAGTCTCAAGTGTTTCTCATGATCTTCACGAATTTTGGAGTATATGAGGATGTCATCAATAAAGACGACCACAAAATGATCCAAATATTCCTTTAATACTCGATTCATCATATCCACCAAGGCGGCAGAAGCATTAGTCAATCCAAAAGACATGACTAGGAATTCGTAATGCTAATACTGAGTTCTGAAAGCAGTCCTTGGAATGTCATCGGTTTTAGTCTTTAACTGATGATATCCAGAACGAAGATCGATCTTTGAAAAAGAATTTGGCACTTTTCAACTGGTCAAACAGGTCATCAATGCGAGGCAACGGGTACCTATTTTTGATGGTGACATGATTCAACTCCCGATAATCAATACAAAGTCGCATACTTCCATCTTTCTTCTTTACGAATAGAACAGGAGCACCCCAAGGAGACGTACTTGGATGAATGAAACTGATGTCTAACAATTCTTGCAGTTGGGATTTTAACTCCTAAAGTTTAATAGGAGCCATTCGATATAGGGTTTTGGAAATGGGTTTTGTACCAGGTTCAAGGTCGATACAAAATTCAATTTCACGCTCTGGGGGTAGGCCAGGAAGTTCTTCAGGGAATACATCAAGAAATTTATTAACAATAGAAATATTATTCAAATTTAACGTATTTTTGTTTAAATCTGTGACATGGGCTAAGAAACCTTGACATCCGTTTTTTAAGAAACGAATAGCTTTATTACTTGATAGAAAGTTATTGACTTTAGTGGTTTGTTTGCTTGAATTCACATAATAGGTTGGTGAATATGAAAGCTAACAACCTTACGAAAACAATCAATTTTAGCATGACGAGTAGTTAACCAATCAATCCCAAAAATCACATCAAATGCAAGTATTTTCAAAGAAATGAGATCGACAGGTAACGTGCGGTTACCGATTTGAATCAAACAAGACTTATAAACAGTGGATGTAATGAAGGTTTCTCCCAATGGAGTTTTAACAGATAAGTCAAAGTCTAATTTCTCCTGAGTCAATTTTAAACGTTGAGCGCAAGTAGGAGAAATAAAAGAATGGGTAGAACCGGTATGAAATAAGGTATAGACTTCTCAAGAGTTTATGATTAGCTTACTCGTGATAACTTCGTTCGGGTTCCTTTCTTTTTGAAAGGACACGACTAACGATATCCCTTGAACTACTGGCTTTGATTTGTTTGGGACGACATTTGGTGTCACCATCCCAATTGGACTTGGCTTCACTGCACAACAAAATCGGGCTAGGTGACCTTCTCTTCCGCAATTATAACATGCTTTGGATTGCATCGTGCAGTTTAGACTGATGTGTCCTTCCCCTCCGCATTTGAAGCATACAATCGGTGGTCGTTCTCCTTCCTTAACAACGGGTGCTGGTGCTAACGTCTTTCCATCATTATTAAATCTCCTCTTCTTGAAATTTCCACTTTTATTGTTTTGGTCAGGATTACCATCGAAGTGGTTACCATATCTGGCATGTTGATTTCCTCCACGTTTGTTGTCACCGCTTCGATGACTGCTACCACTGGTATTATCATTTTATCGGCTACTTTCTCTTGGTCGGGTTGACTCATTATCGCGCTCCAATAACTGAGCCCTATTTACAACATCTAAATACAAACACCATTTGTGAGAAATGAGGTATTGACGTATTTTGTGTTTCAAACCTTGCAGAAACATTCGCGTCATTCTCTCTTCATTATCAACCAAGTGGGGCGCATAAGCGGGATAACTCAAAGAAACTTAGCTTCAGTCGCGATCGGTGTGGCGCTCCCAAATTCGGGTATCTTCCAACCCGACAGATGGTGCTACACGGTACTTATAACTATACATTCATTCTATTGAAACGACATCAGAATGTGCGTCTCAATGACATTCTTATTACATTAATAATATTACATCCCGTTCCCAGGTTCTAAAACCATTACATTCTTTGTTCATCATACTATAATATATACAACTTACTAGTTTATTACAAGGTAAACTAATCATTCATCTTCGTCTTACCTTTCACCTTGTCAGATCCCTCGGTTCGTTCGATCCTAGCTGCATTCATATGGTTCAAGCAAGAGTCAGCATAACAAGCTCAGCAAGTACAACAATTTCTTTTAAACGACATGCTTGAAACATAGGAATCATATATCTTCAATAACTGAACAATAGTTATGAAGTACTATCGATAATTCAAAATAGCACTTCTTTTCCTTCAAAACGTTTTACAATGACAATATTCAGTAAAACATCAATTGTGGCTCCATACCATGAGCAGTTCATAATTTCTTTGAAAAGGACAACCCAGCACTAAGTCCGTAAGTCCGGCATATCTTATGAGCACTTCTGGGTGATCAGCCCATAGTACTCTATGTTGATCAACACTACATCCATTAAATGTGTATACGTTTAAGTTTTAGCAACCTCGCGTGCCCATCAAATAATCAATGAAAATACATTTGTTTATTCATACTCAGGCTTACCTTGAATCCGTACCAAACAATTGGCGTAGGATAGCGTTAGCAACTCTATATTGAAAGACTTGTAAATAAATCAATCAACTCTTCAAGATTGGTCTAGCCGAGTTAAAACTGGCATCGACCCTTTCTTTAAAAATTATTCATGCATCTCATAATATGAATCACAGAAAACTTGGCTAACATGAAGGTTAGAAAAGTGAAAAGAAAACTTGCCTTCAGCGTCTGTTACAATATAATAACTTTTTCTTTGAGTCTTTACAGTCTCTACAACACATAACCACTTAACATCCCACATTAGGTCATGAATGAACATACATGGTTCCTAATGAATCTTACCCTTTTTCTCAATCTAATCATATATTAGATTTGTTATTATTGGTTCTGGCTTGCTGTCGTTCTTTACATCGTTCTACCAACTTCTTTCTCTTAACTGAAATTATGTCATTAGTACAACTCATTTCGAGTTAATCATCCTCCCTCATGGCTTACTACCGTTACTACGTTTACTATCCGAGACGCATCATCATTGACTTATCTCCAACCTTTAGTATTATACTTAAGGTTTATAACATCCTCTAATGATGTTACATTAGGTTTAGCATTGATATGATTCATTATCATTAACTTGTTTTTCCTTTATATTCATAACCTTTCCTCTCTGGGCTTTCCCTAATATTGGCGCTGCGGCGCCGGCATTCCTCCTTTGTGTCACGCCGCGGCGTGACTTAGCAGTGTATAAGATCCAGACTCGGCGCTGCGGCGATAGTCTCCTTTGCTATGGCCAGATTTGGGCACCAATTAGCGATGTACCACCTTCGCCTTCCTCGCTTACTGACACGGCCTTTTGTGCTCGAGTCGTATTGCACACGGACTCTATGCCTCAGAAATTTTTGACAGTTTTCCAACTTTGCGAAATTCCCGGACGCATAACTTCTTCGTTATAAGTCTGAATTGGCTCGTTCAAAAGCCTACGGTTCACAAATTACATACTCTACACGTTCATGCAAGAATTTTATCTATTTGACTCTGTTTGCTAAAAAATCACCTATTAGTCCATTTTTAACGAAAACGGTAAACGTTCGTGAACGTTCAACGCTCATTTCTTCGTTCTAAGTTGGAATTCGGTCATTCTTGAGTCCGCAACTCTATAATGCCAAATAAGACTTGACTCCATTGAAAACCAATGTTTCCAAGCTCAATATCAAAATTCAACTTCCATTCCGAGAATTTTAAGAATTCAACGATTATCGTCTAAACTCGTGAATTCCGCCTTAACTTTATCTCTTATGATTTGTTCATCGCTTCAAATGGATTTAATCCATCATACTAACATCTTGACATACATACTTCATTAACTTATTTACATAATAAGTTATTACTTATTCTTTATGAATTTATAACTTATAAAAGTATAACTACTTATGATTTTACTTCACATGACTTAACATGGTCTAAATCTTTTCACCATTATTCTCTCATCTTCTAGTCATATCAATTTCATTATTGTAACATATTACAAGTTCCTACAAGTTTTTCCTTGATTCATAACTTATTTATGAACAAAGTGCTTATTCACGACTTATTAATACTTAAGTCATTTGATTAATCATTCTTACTTCTTCTTAGCATACATGTTCTACCACTACCCATTTCCCTACCAAATGGAAGAGAAAGAGAATCATGGTTTAAGTTCTTACCTATGAAGATCACTTGCTTAATCCTTATTCTTCTTCTTGCTTCTTGAATTATGAAGACTAGCTTTCTAGCTTTTCTAGCTTATTCTCACTTATTCTCTCTAACCAATAAGCTATAAGTTATTGGATGAAAATATAACAACTAACAAATGAACTAGCAAGCTTCCTATTTATAGGAAATCCTAATTGAGGGCTTAATGGTCAATAAGCCATTCCACCTCCTTAATAAACTTCCATACTATTCATTACTTAAACCCTAAGTTTACTTGCTCACCAAATAAGTTACTTGGCCATCACAATACTTAACCATTAAGTCTACTTGGTTACCACACATAAGCACTTTACTTGCTCATCACACATAAGCACTTTACTTAGCCTTTAAGTTACTTAACTTATCCTTTGCTTAACACTTAAGTCTACTTGCTCAACACACTTAATTCTTGGTCACCAATTCACCCATGGGTTGCCCCATGGATCAAGCTTTACCCATTGGATCTTATTTTGGGCTTAAGGTTTAATTAACCTAACTTATACATTGGGCTTGCATTAATAATTCTTTGGGCTTTACCATTAGCTTGCATTGGGCTTACACATTTCTACACTTGGGCCTTATCAATAGCTCATTGGACTTTAAAATTTCCCACACCATCCTACAAGTCCATTACATAGGCTTAAAGCCTTATAACGTATAATCTACGTATTAATCTCGTACTCTAACTCATATACTTATTCATGTACACCATACCATCATTCATGCATACTCGTATGATACTTCGTATCACACTCGTATCCATTACGTCGTACAATACCTACGTATTATATGATCATTGCTTTAATTCACTATATGCATTTAAATTCCTTCTCGGAACTCACTTTTCCTAACCGTTAGGTTTTAAGTCCGTAGGCGAAAAATTGTGTTTTCCATAACTGAAATATTATTGGATATTCTATCTCACCTCGATATTCTATCATTACGTATTTCTCAGAAGTTCAAAAATAATTTCCGAGCAGAAATGCGTGAATAGTGTTTTTCAGAAAATTTCTCGGAAAGTTTTTATTTTTATCTTGGAAATTCAAACACTTTAATTCTATCACGTAGCCAAAATACTACGACGTTCTGACAAATCTAGATCATAGAACGACCTTCAATTAGCTTACTCCCATAAATAATTAATTAAATTCATTTAATCCACATAATTAAATAAAAATTTAATTCTCAAAAATCAAAATTTTTTGGGGCGTTACAGCGACACAATCATATTGTTTTGTTCCAGCTTGATAAATTTCACCTCCCTCATGTGACGAATACTTTCAGGAAAGTACTTATCATTGAACAGTTCTTTAACATCTCCCAAGACATCTTTTGTGCGGCAGGTTGAGTACGTTTTACAGATTCCCACCATTAATATGCCTCTCCTCGCAACATGAAGGTGGCAAAGGGAACATTTTGCTCCTCGGAGCATCCCAAGACATCAAATATCTTGGTGATCTGCTTTATCCACGTCTCTTCCTTAAGTGGTTCTGGCTTTCCCAAAAACTCCGGTGGTCCCAGCTCTTTGAACTGCTTAGCGGTGACCATCCGTGAGTTGCCAGTGTTTCCACCTGCATTTTGAATAGGTGTCGCTCTCGTCTGATGTTGCATGAATTGCATAAAGCCTCTAAACATCCCATCATTCATTATTTGGTCGGTGTTGTTATTTTCCTGAGGATTATTGCCTTCCTGATGCACATTCTCTTGGGTATTGATCAATGGTGACTCAACGGTCTCTTGTGCTCCATTGCTTATCTCAACATTCTCGGATGTCATTTTCAAACACTGCCACAAAACAAGGGTTAATTGACAAGTCCCATATTATCCCTATATTCTGAACGACCAATTAAATAACAATTAAGCTTAGGTAGATCATACTAGTGAAGGATTTACCCGTCTCTCCCCTCCTAGCTCTAGTCTCACATCTCAGTTAGGGATCATATCCCTAAGCTTTGATACCAACTGTGACGCCCCCAAAATAGGTATACATCACCCATTTTGGGTCCCCAAATATATGGTACATAATTTAAATACAAACTTCCTTATACAACGTAGCTGAGAGTTTTTACACTAATATTGTCTAGTAGACAGTATCCAAACTCAAATGGAGTCCTCATTACAATTATTATCACACTATTTTATAAAATAGTGTTGTCTACAACAACCACTATCTCGGACCGTCACTCCAATCCCCGACTAGTCGCGACTACGTTCTCATTTCCTGAAGAGAACAATGAAAGTAAATGGGTGAGCTCAACTAGCCCAGTAAGAAATATTATGACTAAGATAATGCAAAATAAATTATCGTTAGCCTTCAACAGTGTTAAACTAAAGAATATAATAAACAACAAGTTTAACTACAGCGGAACAAGCAATCCATTAGATGAGTCAAGTAGATCATGATATCTACTATCTTTTATGATTTAAAAAGTTTATCATCAATTTTATCTGTGACGCCCCCAAAATAGGTATACATCACCCATTCTGAGTCGCCAAATACATGGTACAGAAAACAACTATAACTTCATTATTACAATTGTCGTGCAAGATACGACAATACATATGCAATGAGTTTAAATACAAATATTGTCTTCTAGACAGTATTCAAACTCAAATAAATCCTCATTACAAATTATTGATACACTATTTTACAAAATAGTGAGGACTGCTAAAACAACTGCCCTAAAATATCACTCCACACCCCGACTAGTTCTCGTTATATTATTGCCTCTTGAGAAGAAAAATGGAACAAAAAGGAAAAGTGTGAGCTCAACTAGCCCAGTAAAGAATATTATTAATAAGATAATGTAGAACAAATTATCGTTAGCCTTCAATAATTTAGATAAAATATAATGGACAACCAGTTTTAGATCAATATTCGCAGCGGAAATAACAATTCATTAGAAGAGTTAAGTAGAGAAAGAAATCTACTATCTTCTATGATTTAAAAGTCTATCATCAATATTTTATCCCTGTAACAACAATCAATATACATGTTGAACCAAATATTCATCTTTGCTTTACGGGCCAAAGATATTCATTTATATCACCAGTTGGTCATGTTCATCTCAACACCTGTCCATCTTTGCACTACAGGACAAAGATATTCATCAGGTAATCATTTATCTTTGCATTACAGGCCAAAGATATTCAGTTATATCATCATTTAGGATTGAAGATGATGAAAAATATTTTAAAGAAATGAATCCAGTGAGATAAAAGGACAAAGATTAGGGATTCGTACTTTAGATAATCCAAGTTCAAAAATACTCCATAATAAACCATAGTGGAGTAAAATTCAAGAATGAAGATCAAAACATGGATACAATCAACGATAATACCTTAATAGACATCTTGGACAAAGAAGAGAAAATTTCATTTTTCTGTGAATAGTGCAGTATTCGTGAATAGTGTCGTATACGTGAATAGTAACCCCGACACGAACAAGTAAAAATTCCACAAGAAAAATCATTCTTTGTGAATAGTACTCGTGAATAGTATCGTATTCGTGAATAGTACTGTATACGTGAATAGTAACCTCAACGTGAAAAGGTAAAAATTTCATAATAAAATTTATACCAATATTTCGGTATAATGATATAGAAAGAAATAACATCATTTACGAAGAAAATAACATCCCTTACCTCAAAAGAACAGTACTTCTGACTAGAATATCGGATATAAAGCTGAAGGAAACTTGTGTTGAATAGCAACCCTCAAAGTATTTAAATACTCATAAAATACGCTCGATATTATAGAGAGAGAGAACTTCTGATTCTGCTGTGATTTTCAATTCTAACTAAGCACCCTATTTATAGGAAAATACTTAGAACGTCAAAGTAAACTATTTAATAAAATATTCATATTTTAAAAAAAATTCTACGCACACCTCTTTGACCAATTCATTAGCACTCCACAAGTGGGGCCCACCAAATTAAGCAAATTCCACAACAACCAAAAGTGGGGCCCACCCATGTTTTTTTGTAAAAAACATTTATTTTTGAAACTTAAATAATTCATAATAAATAGCCTTTTATCAGAAAAATACGAATTTTATGTCCATTCCATAGGAAATTTAATTCTCTACAACTTTGTAGAAGAAAGTTTTTCAAAATTCCAAACAGAAAATAACGGAAATCCACATACGAATGATTTTTAATACCTTCATTCCGACAAAATACTGAAAAAACTCCTCAGCATTAGTTCCTTCATTTATATCCACATAAAATAAATATTTTCTTATCATATAAATCAATAATTAATTATTCACAAATAATACTATAGAATCACAATAAAGACAACCAGGTCGTTCCCAGGAAAGAGGGGGCTTTCTGATAAGGATTTTTCCTCATTGGCGCGCAATTAGGTGACCAAACCCCTTTCTTAGATAGAACTTCCTTAGACATTGCCAATAATGTTATCTAATAATATTATTCAAATAATATGAATTATTGATCTGATAATGGGAAATACTATGTAGTTATAATTATTGAATTAACAATAATATAAAATATCAAGGTAGCAATTATTGAATCAATAAAATAAAATATTGAACAATAATTATTATAACAATTATTGAGTAGTGCCTTCTTACGTAAGAATCAATAATCCAAAATATTGTGCAATATCATCGTGTGTCTCTTGTGCAACCACATGTATTCAGTATTTTAACCAATAGGGTATTTCAACAAGATATTAATTAGTAACAACTACGCCGTTATTTAAAAAAACTCATACTTATCTTTTCTTCATCCGATAGTTTTTTTTAGTTATGGGGCCCCATGAATGGTCACATGCCATCATACTGAAATATTCTCCGACAGCAAGAATATTCCATGACCAAACGAATTCCCTGACAACAATGAATATTTTATAACCACTTGCTTATTTAGGAAAATTTGCACATTTCACCCATAACCAAAGCATTATATCAAATTAACACCTTATTATTCAAAATAATAATTAGAGGAAAATCACTTTTATTAATAAAAAGTTGGGGTCTTACAACCTCCCCTCCTTATGAAATTTCGTCCTCAAAATTGATGTACGTACCTGGTGTTTCGAAAAGGTGAGGATACCTCATTTTCATTTCCAATTCAAACTCCCAGGTCATTTCCTCCATAGCATGGTTCATCCACAAAACTTTGACTTGTTGTATAACCTTTGTGCGTAGGACATGCTCCTTCCTAACCAAGATCTTGACATGTACCTCCTCGTACGTTAAATCTTCAGTTATCTCGTCTGGGTCTAACTCAATAATGTGGTTTGGGTCTTTTATATATTTACGAAGCACATATATGTGAAAAACATTATGAACACGAGACATGCTTGGAGGTAATGCGAGTCTATAGGCCACATTTCCTACTCTGTCAAGAATTTTAAATGGAACAAAAAATCGTGGATTGAGCTTTTCTCTCTTCCCAAATCTTATAACTCCCTTCCATAGAGCAACACATAACAATATATGATCCCCAACATTAAATTCCACGTCCTTTCGATGAAAATCCGCATAACTCTTTTGTCAATCCTGTGCCATTTGTATACGTTGTCAGATCTTTTCTGTAGTCATGCGTACCAATTCTGGTCCCAACAATGTTGCTTCACCAACCTCATCCCAACATACTGGAGAACGACACTTTCATCCATATAATGCTTCGAATGGAGCCACACCTATACTTTCCTGATAACTGTTGTTGTGGGAGAATTCCATCAATGGTAGGTACTTATCCCAACTCCCTTTGAAATCTAGGACACAGAGTCTTAATAGATCTTCAAGAGTTTGAATAGTCCTTTCTAATTTCCCTTCTGTTTGAGGATGGTATGTCGAACTGAATCATAAATACGTGCCCATATCTTTCTGCAAGCTAACCCAAAATCGTGAAGTAAATCTTGGGTCACGATCTAAAAATATGGATATTAGCATGTCATGCAATCTCACAATCTCATTCATATACATGCGAGCAAGACGTTCAAGGAAATAAGTCTCCCATATCGGCAAGAAATGAGCAGACATGGTTAATCTATCAATAATAACATAAATCGCATCTATGCCTTGAGAAACCTTGGGAAGACCCATAACGAAATACATGGTAATGTGTTCCCACTTCCATTTTAGAATCTCAAGTGCTTGCAATGGACCCTTTGGTACTTGATGCTCCGCCTTTACACTTTGACAAGTTAAACATCTCGAGATAAACTCTGCGATCTGTTTCTTCATATTGCTCCACCAAAATGTATGTCCAAGATCATGAAATATTTTGGTACTCCCAGGATGGATTGCAAATGGTGTGTTATGTGTCTCCATTGTGATTCTATGCTTCAAGTCAAAATTGTTAAGAACACAAAGTCTGGAGGTAACTCGAAGTACTCCTTCTTCATCGATTCTTGCTTCTGGAATAGCACCTTCTTACATTTTCTTCTTCATACGCATCAGCTCCAGGTTCGTAGCTTTAGCAACTTTAACTTTATCGATTAAAGTCGGTTCTACTCGTATATTTGACATCATCACATGGGTCCCTGGAGTTTTTAACTCTATCTCCATCCTTTGCAAGACATACCAAATGGGTCTTTATGTTGACAATATCGTACTTATACCCGCATATGATCTTCTACTCAATGTGTCAGCTACCACGTTTGCTTTTCTAGGATTGTATTGGATGTTATGATCATCATCTTTCAACAGCTCAAGCCAATGTTGTTTCCGCATGTTGAGTTCCTTTTGGGTGAAGAAATATTTGAGGCTTTTATGATCCATATAAATCTTCACTTTCTTCCCATACAGGTAGTGTCTCCAGATCTTTAACGCGAAAACGACTACTGCCAACTCCAGATCATGAGTAGGATAATTCCTCTCATATTCTTTGAATTGTCATAAGGCATAGGCTATGACTTTCCCATGTTGCATGAGAACACATCCTAACCCTTTACCTGAAGCATCGTTGTAGATAACAAATCCATCAGAACCAGATGGTATTGTCAAAACAGGTGCCGAAATGAGTCTCATCTTGAGCTCTTAGAAACTCTTCTCGCATTCCTCGCTCCATACGAATTTTGTATCTTTCTGAGTCAGCTGAGTTAACGGAGTAGCGATTCGAGAAAATCCTTCCATGAATCTCCGATAATACCAGCTAAGCCCAAAAAGTTACGTACTTCGGTCACCGACTTCGGTTGCTCCCAACTTTTTTTTGTTTCAATATTCGTCGGGTCAACTGATACTCCATGTTTGTCACCACGTGCCCAAGGAATGCTACTTCCTCAAGCTAGAACTCGCATTTCTTCAGCTTGGCAAATAGGTTGTTATCACGAAGCCTTTGAAGTACCATCTTTAAATGGTGCTCATGATCTTCACGGCTTTTGGAATAGATGAGGATGTTATCAATAAAGACGACAACAAACTGATCCAAATATTCTTTGAACACACGGTTCATAATATTCAAAAAAGCAGCAAGAACATTAGTCAATCCAAAAGACATGACTAAGAATTCATAATGCCCGTACCAAATTCTGAAGGCAGTCTTCAGAATATCCTCAGTTTTAATCTTCAGCTGATGATATCCAGAATGAAGATCGATCTTTGAAAAGAATTGTGCTCCTTGCAACTGGTCGAACAGGTCACCAATGTGAGGTAGCGGATACCTATTCTTGATGGTGACATGATTCAATTCCCGGTAGTCAATACAAAGTCACATACTCCCGTCTTTCTTTTTTACGAATAAAATAGGAGCACCCCAATGAGATGTACTAGGATGAATGAAGCCGATGTCTAACAACTCCTGTAGTTGGACTTTTAACTCTTGAAGTTCAATAGGAGCCCTTCGATATAGATTTTTAGAAATGGGTTTTGTACCAGGTTCAAGATCAATAAAGAATTTAACTTTACGTTCTAGGGGTAGACCGAGAAGTTCTTCAGGAAATACGTCAGAAAATTCACTAACAACAGAAATATTATTCAAATCTGACGTATTTTTATTCAAGTCCATGACATGGGCTAAGAAAGCTTTATGTCCATTTTTTAATAAACGAATGGCTTTATGGCTTGATATGATAGTGATTAACTTTAGTGGTTTGGTTGTTTGAATTCGCATAACAGGTTGGTTAGGAATATGAAAACTAACAATCTTACGAAAATAATCAATTTTGGCATGATGAGTGATTAACCAATCAATCCTTAAAATCACATCAAATGTAAGTATTTTCAAAGAAATAAGATCGGCAGGTAATTAATGTGATGGTACCAACTTGAATCAAGCAAGATTTATAAACATTGGATGTAATGAAAGTTTCTCCTAACGAAGTCTCAACAGATAAGTCAAAGTCTAATTTCTCCGGAGTCAAATTCAAACGTTGAGCACAAGCAGGAGAGATAAAAGAATGGGTAGAACTAGTATCTAATAAGGTATAAACTTCGGAAGTGTTTATGATTAGCTTACCCATGATCACCTTGTTCGGGTTCCTCGCGTTTTGGGCAGTCATGACAAACTCTCTTCTAGGAACCACCGACTTTATCTTGTTCGGGATAGCCTTTGGTGTGAGATCCCAAATTTTATGAAATAAAAGTATTCAATTTTTCTATTTTGGTAAATAGTTAAATTGATAAAATTTTAAAGTTAAGGGTGATATGTGAAAATTTTTCAAAGAAAGCAAGTTGTCATAAAATAACCGATAGTAAAAGTACAGTAATACGTGTGGTTGCATAGTAGCACACGGTATTAATTATTGATGCTTACGTGAGAAATCACTCGATTATACTCAATTATTACTACGATAATTCTTTTATCATATCTCTCATATTATTGATTCAATTGTTGTCACAATATCATCTGCATAATATGTTATATTATTAAATCAATAATTGAGACGACAAAGTTATTCATATTATTATTTGCAATATTGACAATGTCTAGAAGTTCTGTCAAGGAGAGGTTTGGTCACCTAATTGCGTGTCAATAAGGAGAAATCCTTATCGGAAAGCCCCCTCTTTCCTGAGAATGACCTAGTCGAATAATATTGTGAATTATAATAATGGTGATAAATATTGTTAAAATTATTAAGGTGATTTTTATAAAGTTTTGCTTATTTTATGGACTCCCATTTACCCATTTTCAAAATAATCGATAGAAAATTATTTTATATAATAAAAGTGGGGCCACATAATGGGGCCACATGAGGGGCCCACATGTGGAGGAAAAGACTTGGTGGGAGAATTTTGCAGGCACGGGAAAGTTTATATATATATAAATTTTATTTTATTATTAATATAAATGTAATAAAACAAAAAACTTTTTATATAAAATAGAATACTTTTATAAAGTTTTGTTTTATTTGATTATAAATAGAATATATTATATTTTATTATGCATAGTGTTTGCATAGTGCTGCGTAGTGTTTTGCGTAGTAAAATCTTTTTATATAAAAATGTAATACTTTTATAAAGTTATTTATTTTATTAGATTTTAAATAATATATATATATATATATATATATTATAAATAGAATATATTCTATTTTATTGCATAGTATCCTTTTCATTCTCCTATAAATAGGATGCTTAGTTAGAATTGAATATCACACCAGAATTCAGAAAAATCTTCTTCTATAATCTTGAGCGTATTTCTGTAGAGTTAAAGAAAGCTTTGAGCGTAGAAAATAGTGCAAGTTTTCTTCAAGTATATCCCCGCCCTACCCGTCAGAATACTCTTCTTCTTATGGTAAGGGGTATTATTCTTTCGTATTCATGAAGAGAGTTATTTTCTTTAAATACTCGTAAGGGTTGTTATTCTATTTTTTATTATTATGTTGGAATAACATGTCTATGCGAAGTACCGCATACATGGTGAAATTCTTTTGTTATTCCATTCTTTATTATTCTGATGGAATAACCTGTCTGTGCGATCTATCGCATACCTGGTGAATTCTATTGTTATTCCATTCTTTATTATTCTATTGGAATATCATGTATGTGTGGATTACGCATGACCTGGTTCCATTCTTTATTATTCTGTTGGAATATCATGTATGTGCGGATTACGCATGACCTGGTTCCATTCTTTATTATTACATTTGGAATATCCTGCCTATCGCGGATTACTGCGTGACTGGTTCCATTCTTTATTATTCGGTTGGGAATAACTTGCATGCATGCGGTTTATCGCATGCACAGTAAATTCTTACATTATTCCATTTTTATTATTCATTGGAATAACTTTTGTCTATGTGGATTACCACATGCATGGTGAATGATCTTCGTATTCATTCTTTATTAAATTGTGGAAATGATTTGTCTACGTGGATTACCGCATGGCAGGCGAAAATCCATTTGCAGTTTCATATATTCTAAAATACTCAGTTAGATAAAGTTTTGACTTCTATACTCCATGAAATTAGTAGAATATCCTGGATATTTGCGCTTCATCCAGTATCTTTTCAAGGAAATATTCTTCTGAGCATTCTTGAATTTTACTCCACAAAGCAGTATCATGTTGACAATTTGGACGTTATTGATTTCAGGATAAATTAACTTATAAATCTTTAAAATTTATTTTTGAACTTGTTTTATTGAATTATTATGTCATTGTCATCATCCTCATGCTTATATTGTGATGAAAGTCATCTTTGGCTTACGTCCATAGATGGACTCGGTATGATTATGACCAGGGATCATTCGGTATAATCATGACCTGTAATATTATAAATGATGTGGTAAAAGTCCTCAGTGGCCTGTAGTGCATTGATGGACAGTTTTTGGTATGATTATGACCAGGGATTATTTGGTATAGTCATGACCATTGATGATTTAATGAATATCCTTGGCCCATAGTGCAAGGATGATTCGATGATGTGGTTTATTTATTAAGCTGAGTCAAAGCGAAAAAAATTGATGAAAATATTTTAAATCATAGAAGATAGTAGATATCATGCTCTACTTGACTCTTCTAATTGATTGTTTATTCCGCTGCAGTTAAACTTGATGTTTATTGTATTTTATCAGTTTAACAATGTTGAAGGCTAAGGATAATTTATTCTGCATTATCTTAGTCATAATATTTCTTACTGGGCTAGTTGAGCTCACCCTTTTCTTTCACTATTCTCTTCAGGAAATGAGAATATAGCTTGGACTAGTCGGGGAACGGAGTGATGGTCCGATATGGTGGCTATAGCAGTCCTCACTACTTAGTGAGATAATAAGTGTAATGAGGACTAAATTTGAGTTTGTATACTGTCTATGAGGCAATATTCAAGTAAAATCTCAGCTATGTTTTGTCGTATTTGGCATGACAGTTGTATAATTAATTAAGTTTGTATTTGATTTCTTTAGTGTGATATCTGGAGACTCAGAATAGGTGATGTATACCTATTTTGGGGGCGTCACAGTTGGTATCAAAGCTTAGGGATATGATCCCTAGCTGAGATGTGAGACAAGAACTAGGAGAGGAGAGACAGGTAATTCCTTTGCTAGTATGACCTACCTAAGTTTATTTGATATTTAATTGGTCGGTCATAGTATAGGGATAATATGTGGCATGTCAATTAACCCTTATTTTGAAACTATATTCTAGAATGATATCTCAAATACGGAGATGAGAAATGGGAAAATCATGATAGAGAGGAAATAACCGGGAAGGTACAATCCGAAAAGAAAGCAAGGTATTCTCATCTCTTCGAACTACCAGGTACGTAAATTTTGAGGACGAAATTTCATAAGGAGGGGAGATTGTGAGATCCCAAATTTTATGAAATAAAAGTATTCAATTTTTCTATTTTGGTAAATAGTTAAATTGATAAAAGTTTAAAGTTAAGGGTGATATGTGAAAATTTTTCAAAGAAAGCAAGTTGTCATAAAATAACCGGTAGTAAAGTACAGTAATAGATGTGGTTGCATAGTAGCACACGGTATTAATTATTGATGTTTACGTGAGAAATACTCAGTTATACTCAATTATTGCTACAGTAATTGTTGCATCATATCTCTCATATTATTGATTCAATTGTTGTCACAGTATCATCTGCATAATATGTTATATTATTAAATCAATAATTGAGACGAAAAAGTTATTCATATTAATATTTGCAATATTGATAATGTCTAGAAGTTCTGTCAAGGAGAGGTTTGGTCACCTAATTGCGCGCCAATAAGGAGAAATCCTTATCGGAAAGCCCCTTCTTTCCTTGGAACGACTTGGTCGATTAATATTGTGAATTATAATAATGGTGATAAATGTTGTTAAAATTATTAAGGTGATTTTTATGAAGTTTTGCTTATTTTATGGACTCTCATTTACCCATTTTATAAAATAATCGGTAGAAAATTATTTTATATAATAAAAGTGGGGCCACATTTGGGGCCCACATGTTGAGAAAAACTCTTGGTGGGAGAATTTTGCAGGCACGGAAAAGTTTATATATATATATATATATATATATATATATATATATATATATATAAATTTTGTTTTATTATTATTATAGATGTAATAAAATGTAAATTTTTTATATAAAATGTAATACTTTTTATAAAGTTTTATTTTGTTTGATTATAAATAGAATATATTATATTTTATTATGCATAGTGTTTGTATAGTAAAAACTTTTTATATAAAATAGAATACTTTTTATAAAGTTTTGTTTTATTTGATTATAAATAGAATATATTATATTTTATTATGCATAGTGTTTGCATAGTGCATGCATAGTGTTTGCATAGTAAAATCTTTTTATATAAAATGTAATACTTTTATAAAGTTATTTATTTTATTAGATTTTAAATAATATATATATATATATTATAAGTAGAATATATTCTATTTTATTGCATAGTATCCTTTTCATTCTCTTATAAATAGGATGCTTAGTTAGAATTGAAAATCACACAAGAATTTAGAAAAATCTTATTCTATAATCTTGAGCGTATTTCTGTAGAGTCTAAGAAAGCTTTGAGCGTAGAAAATAGTGCAAATTTTCTTCAAGTATATCCCCGCCCTACCCGTCAGAATACTCTTCTTCTTATGGTAAGGGGTATTATTCTTTCGTATTCATGAAGAGAGTTATTTTCTTTAAATACTCGTAAGGGTTGTTATTCTATTTTTTATTATTATGTTGGAATAACATGTCTATCTGGCAATCACAGTATACATGGTGAAATTCTTTTGTTATTCCATTCTTTATTATTCTGATGGAATAACCTGTCTGTGCGATCTATCGCATACCTGGTGAATTCTGTTGTTATTCCATTCTTTATTATTCTATTAGAATATCATGTATGTGCAGATTACGCATTACCTGGTTCCATTCTTTTTTATTCTATTGGAATATCATGTATGTGCGGATTACGCATGACCTGGTTCCATTCTTTATTATTCTGTTGGAATATCCTGTCTGTGTGGATTACGCATGACCTGGTTCTATTCTTTATTATTCGGTTGGGAATAACATGTCTGCATGCGGCCCTATCGCATGCACGGTGAATTCTTCATTATTCCATTCTTTATTATTATTCATTGGAATAAACCGCTACATGTGGATTACCACATGCATGGTGAATGATCCTTCGTATTCATTCTTTATTAAATTGTGGAAATGATCTGTCTACGTGGATTACCGCATGGCGGGTGAAAATTGTTGATCGATTTCGCAATCAATGAATACGTGCAAGTATACACGGTCAACAAGTAATAAAGTGAAAGTAGAGTATCGTTCCCACGAGGAATTATTTAATAAAAATCACCAAGTACTAATTCTTAACCAAACTAATTTTATTTAAACAATCTCAAATCGTGTTTTTTCTAATTAAGAAAACTAAATTAACTAATTAAAACTAAGATTTTAACGAATGAATTCAAATAAATAAAGATTAAGACTTCAATATCCCCAATTATGAATTATAAATCAATTATCCAATTATCCCAATTATTATGCCTCTTCGAATTGTTAATGAGAATTCTCAAATGCCAAAAGTCCTTTTCAAGTGATTAATTGCCTTCTATTTAATCCAGATTAATCTTGCTATATTCCTATGCAAAACAATTGAATTAAACTATTTCAATCCCAATTCCTTACGTGTTACATGCGTGAATGATATTTCCATTCAATTCACAAACCTAATTTTTCACCATGCAAATAACTAAGTCACATGATATCATGCCCAGTTCTAACCCTAGAATTCCTCTTCCAATTCCTTCTAGAGTAACATAGTAATTACTGATCAAATAATTAAGCAATAAGCACAAGACAAGATAAACAACTCACTTTAACATAAATAATTAGAATATAATGAATAACTAATTCATAGCATAAAAAGTTCAATTGAAATCTCAAAAATAGTTAGTTCATAATTAATGAATTAAAACCAAGAATCCACAACTGAATAGACATCAAAAGATAAAAGTAAGATGAGAGAAGAGAATAGAATCATTGTCGAAATCGATCGATGCTCCCTCTTGCTCTTGCTCTTGATCTTCAATTGTCTCCAAGTTGCTTCAATCTCCAAAACTAATAAGAATTAGGGTTATTTTTTAATCTAAAGGAGTGTTTTCTCTAGGCTAAGCTATGTAATCTCCCTTTATTTTATGCCTTACATCATGTATTTATAGGTTACAAGTCCAATTTTTAGTTTAGGAACAAACCCAATCCAATTTGGAGTCAAAAAGGTGTTAAAATTCGCCCAAAACATGTCCAGGCCATCACCAAGCCCTTCCCCAGCCCTTCAAATATTTGGTACACTACAACAGAGTCTGCCTTATATAGTGCCCCTTGCGCTGGAAAATGCACTAAGAATAGCGCCCCGGCGCTGGCCCAAAATCTGACATTTTCTGCTTCGACGTCCTTTGGGAAAATGGCCATAACTTCTTTGTCCGAACTTTGATTTCGATGATTCAAGATGTTACGGAAAGAAGAGAAGTAGATCTACAACTTTCATTCTTGAAGTTTGTCGAAATAATGTCAGAGCTATAGTCAAATTGGCTCCAAAGTAGCTCTTATGTAAATGGCAAGTAAAAACGCGAATCTAGCCACCCCCCCAAACATCGATCCATGTAACTTTTGTCCCAATTCCTATAAAATAACATAACACATGCATGAATAGACACAAACACATAAAAACATCCTAAAAGACTTAAGAACAACAATAAATTAAGCCCGAATGTATCCAATTCATAGGTATAAAACTCACTCATCAAATACCCCCAAACTTAAATCTTTGTTTGTCCTCAAGCAAAAACACAAAAATGTTATGCAATGCAATGTAATGTAATGAAACTAATCTATATGCCTACGAATCCAACAATAATGACAGAAACAAGTCTATTCAACCGGCCTTAGAGAAATCAAGTAAACATGATAATACATCATATTAAAACAAATCGCAATTTCCCAATCAATCATCAAATCTTAGATCATTATCACCGATATAGTGTGTATGTGCTCCACAACAATGTTAATCGATATAAAATCAAATTTAAGACATAATAGATATCTTTGAAGGCATCATACGGTTGCAAATTCACAAAATTCACGAACAAGCTATATCCAACTAAAGTCAAACATCCACCAAGTTCAAGAGTCCAATCTGGGATACTTATGCTTTACTTTTCATTACGGGGCTTTTTGCTCTTTTCCCATTTTATTGTTTTTTTTTTTAACCATAAGCGTAAATGTCTCATTCCATTAGGCTAACAAAGGTCACCCTTAGCGAGCTTTTCACCCAACGACTCCCGCACCATATATAAGACCTTAGGGCTAGGTTTTAAGATACCCCTTGGCGTGCTTTACTCAAGTAACAAAGGCCCCAAAACAAAACTAGCCACTTAATAATTTTTTTTTTTTTTTTTTTTTTTAAAGCTTATATACCCCAAAATTTCCCCCCAAACTTAAGTTTTTATCAAAATTTAGCCATCTCCGCCTATTCATGTCTTTCATTCCTTCACACTAGTAATATACTTAAGAAATCCATTATGTATCAATTTAAACTTAATCGATTAACATAGTCATTATTAACGTAACGTTAACCTTGATTATACCAGCTTTAAACAGAAAAAGATTCAATTCATAACAAGAAATCACATAGAAGCCTGAATAATCAAAACTATACTTATCTACTTAACTCCAGTCTCATCATTGGCCAAAATAGACTTTTACTATCTAACAGTTGGAATCATGCAAATATAAACTAACTGCAATAAACATAGTAAACTAACTACTATTTTTGCGATTTTTAAATTTTTTCTTTTAAACAAAAAAAAAAAAAAACGAATGCAACAACTAAATGTAAATAACCCGAAAACATAACGAACTACAATGTAAATAACTAAAATGCCCCCAAACTTAAACTAGACATTGTCCTCAATGACTGAAATAGAAAAAATTAAAGCAGAGGACTTCCCTGAAAATATAGCAATCTTCCTCCTTGCTCGCTAAGTTTGGAGAATAGGCTAAGCACATGGAACAAATTGGGCACCACACTTGAATTTGACTTGAATAACTCAGAAAACCATGATAGAAGCAATTTTATTAAATCCTAAATAAATGCAAATTCAAAACTACTAATATAAAACTTAATAAAACTAAAAATAAAAATTAAACTTGGGTTGCCTCCCCCATAAGCGCTTGTTTTTTATAGTCTCACTGACTTCTTCAATTCTCTATCCAATTCCCTACGAAAGTTGAGGAACCCTCCATCCATCGGAAATAATATAGCTTTTGGTAGGTTCCCATTTGTAATAGCCATTGTATTAAAGTCACCTAGAATGCTTTCTTGAGATAAGATCACATTCAAGAACGTCCCAAAGATCTAGGTGGTTTCTCCATTGTGTCTGCGAATATATTCTGGCATAGAGGCTTGTCAGACACAACAATTTCTTCTTCTATCTTCTCTAGCTCATCGCACCATGGTTTCGAAGGTGTACTTGCTTTTACATCACGTAGAGTATTGCAACGACATGACTACCAATCGGACAAGGTTTTGCAAATCTAACCTGACTCTTGAACTGTGGGAAGAGAAGGCACTTGAGGCATAAATAACATTGGCTCATCATCATTGGTTCTCACAATTAGTTCTTCACCGACCCTTGTTGTCATTATCCCCACTTGTCTCCTCTTTTTTCATCTTGTGGCTCATCCAACAGATTTGGCTCGGGCTCACCATCTGCCTCTAATCCATGTCATAGGGCAGTGTGTATGAGGATTCGTTGTTCAACGACGTGCTTATCTGTTCCACTTGATTTTCCAAATTCTTGATCAACGCCCCTTGGCTTTGCAAATTCAGCTCTACTTGATTCATTTTCTTGTCTTGTTCCTCATTCCTTTTTTCAGAAGCTTTAATAAATTTTTCCAAGGCTTCCTCCCAATTTGAATGTTCTTCCTGTTGTAGTGGAGGTGGACACAAGAAATCCTGTGGGTATGTTGGACTTGGAGCATAAAATTGATCTTGATTGTTACTCCATGAAAAATTCGGGTGATACCCCCAATCCTGATGATAGTTGTTGGGATAGACATAATTATTGGGGTAATCACCACTATACTGTACCGGCTCAAAATTGATGGTGCATTGATGACTCATATGATTTCCAGCACAATAATCACAAGTAACCACCATACTTTGACGACGCTGAGCTTCAAAAGCTTCAAACATCCTCGAAAGTGACAATGCAGAAAGTTTCTCGAGTCTTTCAATCTCCACTCCCCTTGGTTGAGTCATGTTCGTGTATGGCCATTGATACACAAAGTCATCCATGTTACACGAAAAGAGAGAAATATAGAAAGAGAATTAAAAATAAAATAAAATGTTTAAATTAAGACTAATTTGATTGAAATTAATATTGGTAAATAATTATTAAATTAATTCCCAAAACAGCGGCGCCAAAAACTTGTTGATCGATTTCATGATCAATGAATACGCAAGTATACACGGTCAACAAGTAATAAAGTGAAAGTAGAGTATCGTTCCCACGAGGAATTATTTAATAAAAATCACCAAGTACTAATTCTTAACCAAACTAATTTTATTTAAACAATCTCAAATCGTGTTTTTTTCTAATTAAGAAAACTAAATTAACTAATTAAAACTAAGATTTTAACGAATGAATTCAAATAAATAAAGATTAAGACTTCAATATCCCCAATTATGAATTATAAATCAATTATCCAATTATCCCAATTATTATGCCTCTTTTGATTGTTAACAAGAATTCTCAAATGCCAAAAGTCCTTTTCCAGTGATCAATTGCCTTCTATTTAATCCAGATTAATCTTGCTATATTCCTATGCAAAACAATTGAATTAAACTCTTTCCAATCCCAATTCCTTACATGTTACATGCGTGACGAGATATTTCCATTCAATTCACAAACCTATTTTTTTACCATGCAAATAACTAAGTCACATGATATCATGCCCATTCTAACCCTAGAATTCTCTTCCAATTCCTTCAGAGTAACATAGTAATTATCTTGATCAAATAATTAAGCAATAAGCACAAGACAAGATAAACAACTCACTTTAACATAAATAATTAGAATATAATGAATAACTAATTCATAGCCATAAAAAGTTCAATTGAAATCTCAAAAATAGTTAGTTCATAATTAATGAATTAAAACCAAGAATCCACAACCCGAATAGACATCAAAAGATAAAAGTAAGATGAGAGAAGAGAATAGAATCATTGTCAAGAAATCGATGCTCCCTCTTGCTTCTTGCTCTTGATCTTCAATGGTCTCCAAGTTGCTTCAATCTCCAAAACTAATAAGAATTAGGGTTATTTTCTAATCTAAAGGAGTGTTTTCTCTAGGCTAAGCTATGTAATCTCTCTTTATTTTATGCCTTACATCATGTATTTATAGGTTACAAGTCCAATTTTTAGTTTAGGAACAAATCCAATCCAATTTGGAGTCAAAAAGGTGTTAAAATTAAGCCCAAAACGCGTCGTCGTGCCATCACTAAGCCCTTCCCAGTCAGTGAAAGATCGGGCACCTGCAACCGAGTCTCGCACTTATAGTGCCCTTGGCTGGAAAAATGCACTAAGAATAAGCGCCTGGCGTTGGCCCAAAATCGACATTTTCTCTCCTCAAGCGTCCTTTGGGAAAATGGCCATAACTTCTTTGTCCGAACTTTGATTTCGATGATTCAAGATGTTCCGAAAATAGGAGAAGTATATCTACAACTTGCATTCTTGAAATTTGTCGAAATAATGTCAAGAGCTATAGTCAAATTGGCTCCGAAGTGGCTACTGTGTAAATGGCAAGCCGAAAACGCGAATCTAGCCACCCCAAACATCGATCCATGTAACTTTTGTCCCAATTCCTATAAAATAACATAAAACATGCATGAATAGACACAAACACATAAAAACATCCTAAAAGACTTAAGAACAACAATAAATTAAGCCCGAATGTATCCAATTCATGGGTATAAAACTCACTCATCAAAAATCCATTTGCAGTTTCATATATTCTAAAATACTCAGTTAGTTAAAGTTTTGACTTCTATACTCCATGAAATTAGTAGAATATCCTGGATATTTGCGCTTCATCCAGTATCTTTTCATGGAAATATTCTTCTGAGCATTCTTGAATTTTACTCCATAGAGCAGTATCATGTTGACAATTTGGACGTTATTGATTTCAGGATAAATTAACTTATAAATCTTTAAAATTTATTTTTGAACTTGTTTTATTGAATTATTATGTCATTGTCATCATCCTCATGCTTATATTATGATGAAAGTCATCTTTGGCTTACGTGCATAGATGGTGATTATGACCAGGGATCATTCGGTATAATCATGACCTGTAATGTTATAAATGATGTGTTAAAAGTTCTCAGTGGCCTGTAGTGCATTGATGGACAGTTTTTGTATGATTATGACCAGGGATTGTTCAGTATAGTCATGACCGTTGATGATTTAATGAATATCCTTGGCCCATAGTGCAGGGATGATTTGATGATGTGGTTTAATTATTTATTAAGTTGAGTCTCAGTGATAAAAATTGATGAAAACATTTTAAATCATAGAAGATAGTAGATATCATGCTCTACTTGACTCTTCTAATTGATTGCTTATTCCGCTGCAGTTAAACTTGATGTTTATTGTATTTTATCAGTTTAACACTGTTGAAGGGTAAGGATAATTTATTCTGCATTATCTTAGTCATAATATTTCTTACTGGGTTAGTTGAGCTCACCCTTTTCTTTTACTATTCTCTTTAGGAAATGAGAATATAGCTGGGAGACGAGTCGGGGAACGGAGTGATGGTCCGATATGGTGGCTATAGCAGTCCTCACTACTTAGTTTGATAATAAGTGTAATGAGGACTGAATTTGAGTTTGTATACTGTCTATGAGGCAATATTCATGTAAACTCTCAGCTATTTTTTGTCGTATTTGGCTCGACAGTTGTATAATTAAGTTTGTATTTGATTTTTTTAGTGTGATATCTGGCGACTCAGAATAGGTGATGTATACCTATTTTGGGGGCGTCACATTTGGAGTCACCATTCCTGCTGGACTTAGTTTCTCTACAATACAATCTCTAGCTATATGACCTTCCTTTTCACAGTTATAACACACCTTGGATTGTTGTGGGCAGTTTGGGCTAATGTGTCCCTATTTCTCGCATTTATAACATACGACCGGTGATCGTTATCCTCCCAGAGGAACAGTTGATGCTGGTGTTGACGTCTTCACGTTGTCATTATTGTACCTTCTCTTTTTGGAATCTCCCCCCAACTCGCTTCTTCTACTATTATGGCCACGATTACCACCAGAGTGGTTACCGCTTTTATCCGGATATTTTTCTCCCCGTTGGTTATCATTGCTCCGATGACTGTTGTCACCGGTATGACCCTGGTTGTGGTCCCTCGGTTGAACATACTCATTATCTCGCTCTAATAATTGAGTCTTGTTCACAACATCTGAATATAGAGAAAATTTGTGAGAAATAAGATATTGCCGAATTTCGGGTTTCAGAGCTCTCAGAAACATCCGTATCATATGTTCCTCATTCTCTACCAAATGAGGTGCAAACCTAGATAACTCTTTGAACTTAGCCTCATACTGGAACATAGTCATGTTGTTCTGTTCCAGTCTAATAAACTCTACCTCCTTTATATGATGAATACTTTCAGGAAAATACCTGTCGTTGAACAAAAATAATATCTCATACCTTAAAAAGAAAGTAATTCTGACTGGTAGGTAGGGCGGGTATATTCTTGAAGAAAACTTATACTGTTTTCTACGCTCAAAGCTTCCTTAAACTCTAAAGAAATACACTCAATATTATAGAAGAAGAATTCTCTGATTCTGGTGTGATTTTCAATTCTAAACTAAACATTCTATTTATAGGAGAATGGAAGGATACTATTTGAATTTAGAAAATTACGAACTTCACATGAGAATTGTTACGGGCGAATTCAATAGGCTAAAAAAAATTCTGATTTACTATGCAAACACTATGCGGTGCACTATACAAATACTATGCATAATAAAATATAATATATTCTATTTTTCATAAAAAACAAAACTTATTATAATATTAATAATAATAATACTCCTCCCATCCAAGTAATACCATTCCCCCACCCCACCCAACCCCACCCCACCGCATCTGGTGAACAAATAGTAATATATATATATATATATATATATATATATATATATATATATATATATATATATATTATCATATTCATAACACACAATTTGAAAAATGAGTAGGTGGGGGTCCATATAATAAGCAAAATTTATAACAAATACTTCATCAAAATTGTGACAACCCGAGTAAAACTAGATTGTCCAGAATTAAGTTAAAGAACTAGTTATTAAACGAGTAAGAATTTTCAAGACAAAAATAAAAGTTTTCCGGGAAAAAAATATTTTCGGAGAAAAAGACGAAATATTTCCGGAGATTGAGTTTGAATTTTTGAGAAACGCATAATCATAGAATTCTAAGACGTGATGGAATATTCAATAATATTTCAGTTGTGGAAAACGAAGTTTTTCGCTTGCGGACTTAAAACCTAAGGGTTAGGAAAAGTGAGTTTTGAGATTTTAATGATTACGTATAATAATTAGGGTTATTATGCGTGAGAAATACGAGTATGCTACTAGTTATTATACGAGTATGGTACGAAGATTATTACGACGTATAATACAAATATCGTACGAACTATATACGAAGAGAATACGAGAATGGGATGCGTAAAATACGATTAGTCTTAATGAACTTTGAGTTCATGGACTTTGTACAATCCAATTGGACTTGGATTATGTCAAGCCTAACTCTTTGTGAAATCAAGCCCAAGATAGGCCCAATAAGAATTAATGTTAAGGCCCAAAACAAGAAAATAAACTGCGGATCGAACCGATGGGTCACCGGATGGGTAAAACCCATTGGGTAACCCATGGGGGAGACCCATGGAGCATGTGGGCCGGCCACTTGGCCACCAAGTAAAGTGGTTACTTGGTGGCTAAGCCATGAATAGTAAGGAGGTTGGGGGGAAATGACTATTTTGCCCCTAGCCTTGAAAATCTATAAAAGGAAAGCTTAAGCTCATGTGGTTAATGAAAAATTATCCCACACTTGAGAGAGAGAGAGAGTTCGGATGAAGAGGAAAAGCTAGCTCGAGTGCACGCTTTGTCCAACGGAGGAATATTAAAGGAGAGGGGTAATCTGAAACCTAAACCTAATTAAATTTTCTTTAAATTTTATATGTTAAAACCATAGCTTAATGAGAATAAGAATTACAAGATGTTATGAATGGTTTCATATGTTTGAAATCATGAGAAATCAAAGAAATGAGAATTAGAAGTTTAGTTTATAAATTTCTTAAGGAAGTATAAGATTCGTAATGAACTAGGACGGTCCGAATGAATCATATGAACGATTCGGTGATATTAGTAAGGAATGATGTTTTATAACATCAAATTCCAAGGAAAAGTGAAATCGTAATGAAAATATCGATTCAAAATGAAGAATGAACGAAGAACACGCGAAGAACACGAAGAACGTTGTTGATGGACAAATTTAAAACCGTCGTAGTATTCTTGTTGTTAATGGACAAGTTTAAAACCATCAGATATAAGTTAATTGCTTATTGCTTGGTTAGGAACGGTATAAATGTTCATGAAGAATGGATTAAACTTAGCTATAACGAAGTTATGACGAAGTTTTTATAAAAGACAAATGAGAAATAGAAAGTATATAGATGAACCCGAATGATTAGGGTTTCATAAGAATGTAAGAGAGTGTAGAAAACGTGATTTGTTGACTCAAAAATGATCTAGTTCCGAGTTCGAATGACCGAATTACGGACGAACGGACGAAGAACGTTAATAACGTAAAATAAATGAAGGAGAAAGATTAAACCAATTGAATGGAATGTTAACAGATTCAGAACAAAGTGTTGTTAGAGGGTAACCAAAGTACTTAAGATAAGGAAGAGAATGGCTTTGGAACGACCTCATTCCGAGTTATAATGAAGAAGTTATGGGATTTTAAAGTAAGTGTCTCAAGCATGTAAAAGACTTAGAAGAAAAGCAAGATCAGAAGGGACCCCTGCTGGGGCGGGCATTGTTAAAGGCTAAACCCCAGCCAGGGCGGGGGTATTTAGTTCGTTAGAAAGAGTGAGGCCCGCTAGGTCGGGCATTTCTAGTATACAAACCCCCGTCGAGGCGAGGGTATGGGAAAGGCCCAGAGAAGAGCTTTTATATGCTAATCTCTTGGAGGAAATGTAAGGGAAGATAAAGAACATAATGAAGGTTGAACGAAAAGAGTGAATGAGATTAAAGATAAAGAATGTAAACACCAATTTACAGAACCGATATCCGGGGACCATAGTTACGATAAAATAAACGTGAGGGATTGCTATGATGGTGATTCCTTAGACATTGAGTGAAGAGGGTAATGAATAACATTTCAATATAATGTTGTAGTAATGAGAGATAAGTGAAAGCGTTTAGACGTAGTGAACACAACGCAGTTGCGATAAACGATCGGTCTTAGCATACAACGAACCGTATGACTTCGACATTAAGAAAGAATAATGAACATGGGGTTCATGGGATGGATAATGATTGAAAGCGATTAAAACCTTGAGTAAAGGTTGAATGAGAGATTAAGAGATGAGCAAGTTTCTTAACTTCATTCATTTTATATGAATTCTAGTTTCTTAAACTTCTCAAATGTTTAACTTGAGAAGTCTTGTTGATGTGCAAATGTGTGGTATTTATACAAGGTGGTAGTATGTATGAGGCCGTGTTCCACAATTTGAACACTTCGGTGTTTCTATGGGATGAACTGTTCTGTGATTGAACTGTTCAATATGAGTGTGTTTTGTTTATACATGAATCGTTATTGATAAGTTTGTGCTAATGATTCTAGCCAAACAGGATATGTATGAAAAAGGTAGAAGAAGGAAAGTATTTCAAAGTGGATGTGACTAATGTTTTAAAGTAATAGGAATCGAGATTATTCCTATTATTCAAGTTGTTTCATAACCTTTATTCGGTTATCGAAGTTCTAAAGAAATGTTTAAACTCTTGAAGTTGTTTATTCAACTATTATGACTTGTTGGGAAATTGAATGCTCACACTTGCTTTAAATAAAAACATTTTTAGTGAACGATGTTAGAAGAATTTAAGGATCCCGTAAAGATCAAGCTGATCGGTATCCAGAAGAAGTGTCATTCAGTAGAGGAATGGACATGAAGATCAAGTGAATATTTATAATATAGAATAATTTAATTGAACTTTAGATTAGTTTAATGAACTGTTATGTATCCTTGGTGGCGGATGAAAGTCACTCGTGTAAGATGTAAAGAATAACGTAATTATCATTATTTGTAATGAAATGAGGTTATAAGGTATTAGAACCTGGGATTTGAGAATGTATGTTGTTATATTTAACTATATAATGATGTATGTTTGGTAAGAAGTGGGACTGTGACGTACGAAATCCGGGTGTGAAGATAGACCGAATTTCGGGGTGTAACAAGTTGGTATCAGAGCTGATAGGTTATAAATCTTAGGTATGCGTACCTAAGACTATAAACGTAGAGAGGAAGATAAGAAAATCGTTGAGTTAAGCGATTAAGGAAGAAGATCACCACGTGATCATAGTAAATCTTAATAACAGTTGTCCTGTTAAACGATGGATGATTTATAGCTAATGCTATAGATGAATGGTACTACTAAGTTGTACGGGAAGAAGAACTCAAATTGAGTTGTTCAGGTTCGCATACGAATTAAAGAAAATTCGTCTTAAGTAAAGAGAAAGTAAGAAGTTTTAGGATTTCAATTGAGGACTCATATCAATAGCTGAGTTGTATGATTCCTTGTATGGGCGGGGAATTTGTACTTGGTTTTAGAACCACTTAGCTCCTTATTCGATATAGTTGTCAAGTTGAACAATTCTTTGTATGGCGGGGAATTGTCCTTGGTGTAACAACCGCTTAGCTTCCTATATCAATTAGTAGCTGAGTTGACCAATTCTCTGTATAGGAGGGGAATTGTGTTTGGTTCGACAATCACTTAGCTTCTGGTAGTGATAATCATTGGAATAGTAGGTTGCGCTATCAATATATATATGGTGAGAAGGTGAATCTTTTCTCATGTATATGTCTGATAGGTAGAGAAGGTTAAGGTAGGTACGAGTTCTTGAAACTCATACTTATGCAAAGTTTGCGACTTATAGTTATATGTTATGTTTCTGAGCCCTAAGTGTATGGATAGTCCTTGATTTGTTATTGGATTACATATTACGAAGATAAGTTCTTAAACACATATGGTTGTGGAAAGTTCCTAAACACATAAAGTGTGTTAAGTTGATGGACTATACTAGGGTATATGAATGTTTAGACTGAAAACAAGTAATTTCAGTAGACTTGGCATTGAAGGTGCTAGAGAAGATTAAGTATTGTCACAGGTAAGACAATGAATGAAGATGGAGAAATAGGATATTCCAAGTCATCTAGCTATGCTAGATTTTGAAGTTTATTGAAATCGTGCTTATATGTGCGTTTTAAAAAGAAAAGACTTGGTTCAACTTTTGGAACCAACGGATTTTAAAAGAGCTATTCTTGGTATGTCTATGCTAATTGTTTCGGCTAGACAGAAGTTGATTTGAAATATCAAAATGAATTTTATATCATCAATGTATTTGATGCAAAGATGGTAAAAGGATGGAGTTATTAATACAATTAAACCTAGTGTTGGATGTGGTCTTATGATTAACAACCCGCTATGGTATGAATGATGTAAAAATGACGAAGTCATAAACTGATGAAGTCCTCAACGTACTGTGAAAAGTGTGGTATCATGACGTCATGAAACGTTTTGATGTATTGTGAAAGAATTTAAAAAAGTAGTCGTCGAGTGATTTGACTAGACGAATGTTTCAAGTTGATGTCCAATTTATTGGTATGGTCAAAGCTAATTGATTTGGCTAAGACAAATGGTATGTCATGTTATAAGAAAATTGAGCTTTCTTTGAAGAGTTATGTCGAACCAAATTGTTTTATTGCGGAATCTAATGATTAAGTCTGAGGTGAACATACCCTGAAATGGGGTTATACGATGGGTTGATCGCCTATGTATGGAAGAGGTAGTTTACCTTCTTGGTGATTGTAAACTGACCGTGGTAGAAGGATTTATGGCGAAATGCTTTTAAACCTAGTAAGAGTTCATGGTCAATTTGACCCCTCACCAAAAGTATGAAGTGTTTTAAAGGAATTCTTATGTTCCTTGTTATTCCTTCTACTTTGTGATTCTTGATAAGTTATGGAGATTAGGGAATGTTTAAAAGATAAGAACTTCTTTGAAGAGAAGTTGGGAAGTGGAGTAAGCTAAAATTTCGAGGACGAAATTCTGTGAAAAATGGGAGAATGTGAGGACCCGGGTATGGGTGTGGTTTTAAGAAATTCTGAGGACGGAATTTTTATAAGGAGGGAAGTGTGACAACCCGAGTAAAATCAGATTGTCCAGAATTTAAGTTAAAGAATTAGTTATTAATAAAATGAATTTTTATTAATACTATTATGTGCTATGTGATTATTAATCATTCTAGAACCTAGGATGATTATAAGTCGGGAGGATTCTGGCTACGAGCTAGATTAAACGAGTAAGAATTTTCAAGACGAAAATAAAATTTTTCCAGGAACAAAAATATTTCCGGAGAAAAAGACAAAATAGGCACTATTCATCCATTTCTGCTCGGAGATTGAGTTTGAATTTCTGAGAAACACGTAATGATAGAATTCTAAGATGTGATGGAATATTCAATAATATTTCAGTTATGGCAAACGAAGTTTTCGCCTGTGGACTTAAAACCTAAGGGTTAGGAAAAGTGAGTTTCGAGAATTTAATGATTACGTATAATAATTAGGGTTATTATGCGTATACGAGTATGATACTAGTTATTATATAAGTATAATACGAAGATTATTACGATGTATAATATGAATACCGTACGAACTATATACGAAGAGAATACGAGAATGGGATGCGTAGAATACGATTAGTCTTAATGGACTTTGAGTTCATGGACTTTTTAGAATCCAATTGGACTTGGATTATGTCAAGCCCAACGCTTTGTGAAAGCAAGCCCAAGATAGGCCCAATAAGAATTAATGTTAAGGCCCAAAACAAGAAAATAAACCGCGGATCGAACCGATGGGTCACCGGATGGGTAAAACCCATGGGACAACCCATGGGGGAGACCCATGGAGCATGTGGGTCGGCCACTTGGCCACCAAGTAAAGTGGTTACTTGGTGGCTAAGCCATGAATAGTAAGGAGGTTGGGGCGAAATGACTATTTTGCCCCTAGTCTTGAAAATCTATAAAAGGAAAGTTTAAGCTTATTTGTGGTTAATGAAAAATTATCCCACACTTGAGAGAGAAAGAGAGAGAGAGTTTGGATGAAGAGGAAAAGGGAGAGGAAAAGCTAGCCCGAGTGCACGCTTTGTCCAACGAAAGAAGATTAAAGGAGAGAGGTAATCCGAAACCTAAACCTCAGTAAATTTTCTTTAAGTTTTATATGTTAAAAATATAGCTTAATGAGAATAAGAATTACAAGATGTTAAGAATGGTTTCATATGGTTGAAATCATGAGAAATCAAAGAAATGAGAATTAGAAGTTTAGTTTATAAATTTCTTAAGGAAGTATAAGATTCGTAATGAATTAGGACGATCCGAATGAATCATATGAACGATTCGGTGATATTAGTAAAGAATGATGTTTTATAACATCAAATTCCAAGGAAAAGTGAAATCGTAATGAAAATATCGATTAAAAATGAAGAACGAACGAAGAACGCGAAGAACACGAAGAATGTTGTTGATAGACAAATTTAAAACCATCGTAGTATAATTGTTGTTGATGGACAAGTTTAAAACCATCGCATATAAGTTAGTTGCTTATTGCTTGGTTAGGAGTGGTATAAACATTCATGAAAAACGGATTAAACTTAGCTATAACGAAGTTATAACAAAATTTTTGTAAAAGACAAACGAGAAATAGAAAGTATGTAGATGAACCCGAATGAGTAGGGTTTCATAAGAATGTAAGAGAGTGTAGAAAACGTGAGTCATGGACTCAAGAACAATCGAGTTCCGAGTTCGGATGACAGAATTACGGACGAAGAACGTTAATAACGTAAAATAAACAATGGATGAAGATTAATCCAATTGAATGGCATGGTAATGGATTCAGAATGAAGTTTGGTCCAAGGGTAATCGAAGTACTTAAGATAAGGAAGAGAATGGCTTTTGAACGACCTCGTTCAGAGTTATAATGAAGAAGTTATGGGATTTCAAAGTAAGCATCTCAAGCCTATAAAAGACTTGGAAGAAAACTAAGATCGGAAGGGACCCCCGTCGGGGCGGGCATTGTTAAAGGCTAATTATTTAGTTCGTTAGCAAGAGTGAGGCCCGCTAGGGCGGGGGTATGGGAAAGGCCCAGAGAAGAGCTTTTATCTACTAAACTCTTGGGGGAAATGTAAGGGAAGATAAAGAACATAATGTTTAACTAATGTAACACTTAAATAAGTGATTTAAACCTTAAATGAAGGTTGAACGGAAATAGTGAATGAGATTAAAAGATAAAGAATGTAAATGCAAATTTACAAAACTGATATCCGGGGACCGTAGTTGCGATAAAACGAACGTGAGGGATTGCTATGATGGTGATTCCTTAGACATTGAGTGACGAGGGTAATGAATAACATTTCAATGTAATGTTGTAGTAATGAGAGATAAGTGTAAGCGTTTAGACGCTGTGAACGCAACGCAGTTGCGATGAATGATCGGTCTTAGCATACAACGAACCGTAAGACTTTGACATTAAGAAAGAATAATGACATGGTGTTCATGGGATGAATAACGATTGAAAGTGATTAAAACCTTGAGTAAAGGTTGAATGAGAGATTAAGAGGTGAGCAACGTGAACATTGAATACGTAACCAATCCTCGTGAATCATATTTGCGTCGAACAAACGTTCTAAGTGTACAATGGGTGTATGACTTAGACGTTGATGAAGGTAGTAAGTAGGATATGAATTATCGAGAAAGTCGTAATGAACCGGACGTTGTAAGATATGAGTAAGGTAACGTAAAATGCTTAACGCTATGAATGCGTAGAATTAATGTAAATGATAGTTCTGAGTATACAAAAGACTATATGACTTAGACAATAAAGAATAAATCCTTAGGTATGGCATTTAGTTGCTAGGAAGCCATAAAGAATAAGATATTAACTTAATGAACATTATAGTTTTAATGGTTCGGATGACTTAAGATAAGTTTAGGTAAAGAAAGTTGGTCGCGTAAACTTAGATTGCAAAAACGCGAACCTTAAGAAGTTAAGCTAAGTTTAAACCAATGCGTAAGTCAAGTATATGGCTAATTGGTATATATGTTATTTTGCTATATATTATATAGAAATTGGAATGAGCAGTTTAGCGTAAACTTTAAGTTGTAGCTGTGCGTAAGGCAAGTTTCCTAACTTCATTCATTTTACATGAATGCTAGTTTCTTAAACTTCTCAGATGTTGAACTTGAGAAGTCTTGTTGATGTGCAAATGTGTGGTATTTGTACAAGGTGGTAGTATGTATGAGGTCGTGTGCCACAATTTGAACACTTCGGTGTTTCTATGAGATGAACTGTTCTGTGATTGAACTGTTCAATATGAGTATGTTCTATTTATACATGAACCTAATAAGTCTGTGCTAATGATTCTAGCCAGACAAGATATGTATGAAAAAGGTAGAAGAATAAAAGTATTTCAAAGTGAATGTGACTAATGTTTTAAAGTAATAGGAATTGAGATTATTCCTATTATTCAAGCTGCTTCATAACCTTTGTTCGGTTATCGAAGTTCTAAAGAAATGTTTAAACTCTTGAAGTTGTTTATTCAACTGCTATGACTTGTTGGGCAATTGAATGCTCACACTTGCTTTAAATAAAAACATTTTCAGTGAACGATGTTAGAAGAATTTAAGGATCCTGTAAAGATCAAGTTGATCCTGGGATTTGAGAATGTATGTTGTTATATTTAACTATATAATGATGTATGTTTGGTAAGAAGTGGGACCGTGACGTACGGAATCTGGATGTGAAGATAGACCGGATTTTGGGGCGTTACAAAAATCCCCTCAATATTTTTAACAACATTTATTCATCAATAATATAACTTGCAATATTAATAACCAGATCATTCCCAGGAAAGAGGGCTTTCTCGATAAGGATTTCTCCCTATCATGCCGCAATTAGGTGACCAAACCCTTTCCTTGATAGAACTTTCTAGACATTGTCAATAATACAAATAATAATATGAATAACTTTGTCGTCTCAATTATTGATTTAATAATATAAATATTATGTAGATGAAACTGTGACAATAATTGAATCAATAATGTGAGATACTATGTCGTAATTACTGTAGCAATAATTGAGTATAACTGAGTGACTTCTCATGTAAGCATCAATAATCAATACTGTGTGCTACTATGCAATCACGCATATTACTATACTTTTACCACCAGGTATTTCAATAGTTGACGATAAAACTTTCGCCGTTATTTTTATAAAAAGATATTTCTATCATTTTCTAACTTCGACAATAATTCCGTTGTGGGTTCCACCAATGATTGTGCCGTCGTACAAATATTCCCTGTTAAAACGAATATTCCCCTACCAATCAAATATTTTAAAACAACTTGCTTACTTTGCAAAATTTATAAATATTACCCACAACTATAACATTATATCAAATCTATACCATAATATTCAAAAATATATTTCGAGAAAAATTAATCTTTATTCATAAAAGTTGGGGTCTTACAGGTATAGCGGAGATATTCTTGAGAAAATCTTTCACTATTAGCTACACTCAAAGTATACTTATACTAGAAAGAAATACGCACAATATTATAGAAGAAGAATTCTCTGATTCTTATGTGATTTTCATTTCTTAACTAAGCATCCTATTTATAGGAAAATGGCAAGGAACTATTTAATCACAGATGAACAGTAAAATTTTGGACGATTTCACGGGCGAGAATCTGATTTTTACTATTCATTACTATGCAATAAAAAATTCTAATAAAACAAAACTTTATATAAATAATAATATATTCTAATTATAATCTAAGAAAAAAAGTAACTTCATATATAATATAAAAAGTATTATGTTTTACCTGCATTTAGCACAGGAGTCTCTCTCTCCTGATGTTGCATGAATTGCATAAAGCCTTTGAACATCCCATTGTTCCTCATTTGGTCGGTGTTGTCGTTTACCTGAGGATTATTGCCTTCCTGATGCACGTTATCCTGGGTATTGATCAATGTGATTCAATCTGGTCTCATGTGCTCCATTGTTAACATTTTCATTTCTTTATTCTCAAATCATCACACAAAACAAGGGTTAATTAAAGAAATTAACATACCACATAACACCCCTATATTTTGACCGACCAACAAATAAGCTTAGGTAGGACACGCTAGCGAAGGATTTACTCATCTCTCCCCTCCTAGTTCTATTCCTTGATCTCCGCAAGAGACCATATCCCTAAGCTCTAATACCAACTATAACGCCCCCAAAATAGGACCATTCCACCCAACCCATTCAGGGTCGCCAAATACATGGTACAGAAAACAACTACAACTCTATTATTACAATTGTCGTGCAAAATACGACAACACATATATTATTAGTTTAAATACAAATATTGTCATCTAGACAGTATTCAAACTCAAATGGAGTCCTCATTAAAATTATTGATACACTATCTTACAAAATAATGAGGACTACTAAAACAACTATCTTGAACCATCATTCCATACCCCGACTAGTTCCCGCTATATTCTCGCCTCCTGAGAAGAAAAATGGAACAAAAAGGAAAAGGGTGAGCTCAACTAGCCCATTAAAAAATATTATGAGTAAGATAATGTACAACAAATTATCCTTAGTCTTCAACAGGGGAAAAAATCTGATATAATATAATAGAAAATAAGTTTTAGATTAACAACTGCAGTGGAAACAACGATTCATTAGAAGAGTTAAGTAGAGAATGAAATCTACTATCATCTATGAATTTAAAAGTTCATCATCAATATTTTATCCCTGTAACATCAATCAATATACATCTTGAATCAAATATTCATCTTTGCACTATGGGCCAAAGATATTCATTTGTATCACCAGTTGGTCATGTTCATCTCAACACCTATTCATCTTTGCACTACGGACCAAAGATATTCATCAGTTAATCATTCATCTTTGCACTACAGGCCAAAGATATTCAGTTATATCACCATTTAGGATTGAGGATGATAAAAATATGTTCAAGAAAACAAATCCAGAGAGGTAAAAAGATAAAGATTAGGGATTCGTACTTTAGTTTATCCAAGTTCAAAAATACTCCATAATAATCAATTATGGAGCAGAAATCAAAAATGAAGATCAAAACATAGATCCAATCAAAGATAGGAACCATAACAGACAATCTTGGACACATAAAAGAAAATTTAATTTTTCTATGAATAGTGTTGTATTCGTGAATAGTGTCATATACGGACTTATGTGTCACTTTATCGATTAAAGTCGGTTCTACTCGTATGTTTGATATCATTATGTGGATACTTGGAGCCTTTAACTCTATCTCCATCCTTTGTAAGTCGTACAAAATGGGTCTTTGTGTTAACAACATCGCACTCGTACCCGCATACGATCTTCTACTCAATGCGTCAGCTACAACGTTTGCTTTTCCAAGATGATATTAAATGCTATGGTCGTAATCTTTCAACAACTCGAGCCAACGTCATTGCCGCATGTTGAGTTCCTTTTGGGTGAAGAAATATTTGAGGCTATTATGATCTGTATAAATCTCCACTTTCTCCCCATACAGGTAGTGTGTCCAGATTTTCAACGCAAAAATGACTGCTGCCAACTCCAAATCATGAGTAGGATAATTCCTCTCATATTCTTTAAGTTGTCGCGAGGCATAGGCTATGACTTTTCCATGTTGCATGAGAACACATCCTAACCCTTTTCCTGAAGCATCACTGTAGATAACAAATCAATCCAAACCAGATGGTATTGTCAGAACAGGTGCCGAAATGAGTCTCCTCTTAAGCTCTTGGAAACTCTTCTCGCACTCCTTGTTCTATAAAAATTTTGTATCTTTCTGAGTCAGCTGAGCTAACGGAGTAGATATTCGAGAAAATCCTTCCAAGAATCTCCGATAATAACCAGCTAAGCCCAAAAAGCTACGCAATTCAGTCACCGACTTCGGCTGCTCCCAACTTTGAATTTCTTCAATCTTTGCCGGGTTAATAAATATTCCATGTTTTGACACCAAGTGCCCAAGGAATGCTAATTCCTTAAGCCAGAACTTGCATTTCTTCAGCTTGGCATATAGCTTATTGTCACGAAGTCTTTGAAGTACCAGCTTCAAATGGTGCTCATGATCTTCACGGCTTTTGGAATAAATGAGGATGTCATCAATAAAGACAACAAAGAACTGATCCAAATATTCCTTGAATACACGGTTCATCATATCCATGAAAGCATCAGGAGCATTAGTCAATCCAAAACACATGACTAAGAATTCATAATGCCCATACCAAGTTCTGAAGGCAATCTTTGGAATATCCTCAGTTTTAATCTTCAGCTGATGATATCTAGAACGAAGATCGATCTTTGAAAAGAATTGTGCTCCTTGAAACTAGTCAAACAGGTCATCAATACGAGGTAGTGGATACCTATTCTTGATGGTGACATGGTTTAATTCCCGGTAGTCAATACAAAGTCGCATACTCCCGTCTTTCTTCTTTACAAATAAAATAGGAGCACCCAAAGGAGATGTACTAGGACGAATAAAACCGATGTCTAACAATTCCTGTAGTTGGACTTTTAACTCCTGAAGTTCAATAGGAGCCATTCAATATGGGGTTTTAGAAATGGGCTTTGTACCCGGTTCAAGATCAATAAAGAATTCAACTTCACGTTCTAGGGGTAGACCAGGAAGTTCTTCAGAAAATACGTCAGGAAATTCACTAACAACAAAAATATTATTCAAATTTGACGTATTTTTGTTCAAGTCCATAATATGGGCTAAGAAAGCTTGACATCCATTTTTCAATAAACGAATAGCTTTATGGCTTGATATGACAATGACTAATTTTAGTGGTTTAGTTGCTTGAATTCGTATAATAGGCTGGTTAGGAATATGAAAACTAACAACCTTACGAAAAATAATCAATTTTGGCATGATGAGTGGTTAACCAATCAATCCCTAAAATCACATCAAATGCAAGTATCTTTAAAGAGATAAGATCAACAGGTAATGTGATTGTGCCAACTTGGATCAAGTAAGATTTATAAAAAGTAGATGTGATAAAGGTTTCTACTAACGGAGTCTCCACAGATAAGTCAAAGTCTAATTTCTCGGGAGTTAAGTTTAAACATTGAGCACATGCAGGAGAGATAAAAGAATGGGTAGAACCGGTATCTAGTAAGGTATAAACTTTGCAAGAGTTCAAGATTATCTTACCCGTGATCACCTCGTTCGGGTTTCTCGCGTTTTGGCCAGTCATGACAAACGCCCTCCCTTGAACCATCGACTTTGTTTTGTCCGTATTTGCCTTTATTGTCGCCGTCCCAGTTGGACTTGACTTCGCTACCAGACAAAATCAGGCTATATGATCATTTTTTCCATAATTGAAACACAACTTGGAAGGCTGTGAACAGTTTGGACTTATGTGTCCCTTCTCTCCGCATTTGTAGCATCTAACCGGCGAATGTTCTCTTCCCTAAAATTTTTTTTGGTCTTTGGTCTTTGGTCTTTGTCTTGATGTCTTCCCGTCATTGTTGAATCTCCTCTTTTTGAAATTTCCACTTGACTCACCTCTCCTATTGTCATGGCCACGATTACCACTTGAGTGGTTATCTCTTTTGTTCGTATTTTTCCCTCCTTGCTGGTTATCATCGCTCCAATGACTGTTGTCACCGGTATAACCCTGGTTGTGGTCCCTCTATTGAACATACTCATTATCTCGCTCTAATAATTGACCCTGTTGACAACATCTGAATACAGAAAAAATTAATGAGAGATAAGGTATTGACGAATCTCAGGTTTTAGACCTCTTAGAAACATCTGCGTCATACGTTCCTCATTCTCTACCAAATGAGGTGCAAACTTGGATAACTCCGCGAACTTCGCCTCGTACTGGGACACCGTCATGTTGTTCTGTTCCAATCTAATAAACTCTACCTCCTTCATATGACGAATACTTTCAGGAAAGTACTTGTCATTGAACAGTTTCTGAAATCTTTCCCAAGACATACAACTTAATAATACAACTGTCATGTAAAATACGACAAAACAAAAACATAAGCTGAGAGTTTTAATACGAATATTGTCTTCTAGACAGTATTCAACTCAAATGGAGTCCTCAATACATTTATTATCACACTATTTCATAGAATAGTGAGGACTACTAATGTTATCATCTGGACCGATCACTCTCGCTTCCCTGACTAGTCCTGAATTTCGTTCTCATTTCTGAAGAGGACAATGAAAGCAAAAGGGTGAGCTCAACTAGCCTAGTAATAAATATTATGACTAAGATAATGCAGAATAATTTATCGTTAGCCTTCAACAGTGTTAAACTGATAAAATATAACAAGCATCAAGTTTAACTACAGTGAAATAAGCAATCCATTAGAAGAGTTAAGTAGAGCATAAAATCTACTATCTTCTATGATTTAAAAGGTTTTTCATCATTTTATCGCTAAGACTCAGCTTAATAATTAATTCACATCATCGAATCACCCCTGCACTACGGCCAAGGATATTCTTTAGTATCACGACCACAAATTATCCATGCACTACGGGCCAAGGATATTCGTGTATTCATCAATTGTCAGGATCATGCCAACAACTGTCCATCAATGCACTACGGGCCAATGAGGACTTTTACCACATCATTTGTAACATTACGATCATGATTATACCGAATAATCCCTGGTCATAATCATACCATGTCCATCTATGCACTACAGGCCACAGATGATTTTCAACATAATATAAACATGAGGATGATGACAATGATATAAGAATTCAATAAAACAAGTTCAAGGATAAATTTTTAAAGATTTATAATTTATTTATCCAGAAATCAATAACGTCCAAATTGTCAACATGATACTGCTTTGTGGAGAAAAATTCAAGGATAATATTGTACTAAAAATAATTTGGACCGAAAATGAATAAATTTTTATCATGAATAGTACCCTGGGTGAATAGTACTTGAGTGAATAGTAACCCTGTGAATAGTACTCCGGCATGAAAATTTTAAAACTTATCAAGAATGCTCAGAATAATATTTCCATGAAAAGATACTGGATGAAACGCAAATATCAAGGATATTCTACTAATTTCATGGAGTTTTTAGAAGCCAAAACTTTAACAAAACGAGTATAGAATTTGAAATCTGAAACGAAATAATATTACTTACATACTATAGAGTATGGAAGAAAATATTATTTCAAGCGAATATTGAACAAAAATAACATCATTTACCTTGAAAAGAAGAGTATTCCAACTGGTATAACGGGGATATTCTTCAAGAAAACTTTCACTGTTTTCTATGCTCAAGGCTTTCTAAAACTCTAAAGAAATACGCTCAATATTATAGAAGAAGAATTCTCTGATTCTGATGTGATTTTCAATTCTAACTTAAGCGCATATTTATAGGAAAATGCTAGAACGCCATAAGAGACTAAAATAATAAAATAATATTATAATTTTTCTACGCATGCATGCTTTGAACAAAACTCAGCCACCACAGTGGGGCCCACCCAAAATCAGCACATGTTTTCTACACCAACCAAAAGTGGGTCCCACCTAATTTCAATAAAAATTATTTTATTTTCTGAAACTTCAGTAATTCATAATAAATAGCTCTTTTATCAGAAAAATACGAATTTTATGTCCATTCCGCACGAAATCGAATTCTCTACAACTTTGTAGCTTTAAGTTTTTTCCAAATTCCAAACAGAAAATATCTGAAATCCACAAACGGGTGATTTTCAATACCTCTTAAAATTCATAACAAATCATAAGCTAATTTTTAACGGTTCAAAATTTGTGGACATATACTCAACTTATATATGTATAACATATCCAAAAATCACAACGATCCAACGGTCGGATCAAAATTATCACTCACGCAATAGAGCTTTAAGAACACCGATTTGATTTTTTAATACCTCCAATCCGACAAAATACTGATAAAATACCTCAACATTAATTCCTCCATTTATAACCAGATTAAATAATATTTTTCTATCCATCATTTATATCCACATAAAATAAATATTTCCTTATCATATAAATTAATAATTAATTATTCACAAATAATATTACAGAATCACAATAATGACAACCAGGCCGTTCCTAGGAAAGAGGGGGCTTTCCGATAAGGATTTCTCCTTCAAGGGTATGCAATTAGGTGACCAAAACTCTCCTTGATGTAACTTTTTGACATTACCAATAATACTATCTAATAATATTATTCAAATAATATGAATTATTGATTTGATAATGGGAAATATTATGCAGTGATAATTATTGAAACAACAATAATATAAAATATCAACGCAAAGAATTATTGAATCAATAAAATAAAATATTGAATGCTTATTACTTTGTAACAATTATTGAGTAGTGCCTTCTTACGTAAGAATCAATAATTCAAAAATACTTACATGCAATACTGCAGTGTATTCTTGTGCGATAACGCAGACATCAGTATTTTAACCACCGTATTCAAACGATGTTAATTCAGAACCACTACGCCGTTATTTATAAAACTCAAACTTGTCATTTTCTTCATCCGATAGTTATTCTGTTAGGGGCCCACAAATCGGTTGCTTACTGGTAAATTTAATATTCCCCGACAACAAGAATATTCCCCGACCAAACGAATATTCCCCAACAAAAATGAGTATTTTATAACCACTTGCGTATTTTAAAAATTTTATATATATCCCACAACTATAACATTATATCAAATTCACTCTATAATATTCAAAAATGATATTTATAGAAAATTCATCTTTATTCATAAAAGTTGGGGTCTTACAACCTCCCCTTATGAAATTTCGCCCTTGAAATTAGGGTATGTATCTAGTATGTCGAAGAGGTAAGGATACCTTGATTTCATTTTAGATTCTAACTCCCAGGTTATTTCCTCAACATCGTGGTTTCTCCAAAAAAACTTTGACTTGAGGTATAACCTTAGAGCGTAAAATATGCTCCTTCTTATCCAAGATTTTAATAGGAACCTCTTCATACGTTAAATCTTCCGCTATTTCGTCCGGTTCTAGCTCAATAATGTGGTTTGGGTCTTTCACATATTTACGTAATATACATATGTGAAAAATGTTATGAACACGAGACATACTTGGCGGTAAAGCGAGTGTATAGGCCATAGTTCCTACTCGATCGAGGATTAAAAATGGGCCAATGAATCGAGGATTAAGCTTTCCTCTCTTTCCAAATCTCATAACTCCTTTCCATGGAGCAACACGTAACAACATATGATCTCCAATATCAAATTCCACGTCCTTTCGATGAAGATCAGCATAACTCTTTTGTCGATCTTGTGAGGTTTTATATGTTGTCGGATCGTTTGAATCTTTTCCGTAGTCATACGTACCAACTCTGGTCCCAACAACGTTGCTTCACCCACCTCGTCCCAGCATACTGGAGAATGACACTTTCTTCCATACAACGCCTCGAATGGAGCCATGTCAATACTTGCTTGATAACTGTTGTTATAGGAAAACTCCACTAATGGTAAGAACTTGTCCCAACTTCCCTTGAAGTCAAGGACACAGAGTCTTAATAGATCTTCAACAGTTTGAATAGTCCTCTCTGACTGTCCGTTATTTTGAGGATGATAAGCCAAACTAAATCGTAAATCCGTGCCCACAGCTTTTTGCAAACTAACCCAAAATCTTGAAGTGAATCTTGGGTCTCGATCAGAAACTATGGATACTTGCATACCATGCAATCTTAAAATCTCGTTTATGTACATACAAGCAAGACGTTCAAGTGTATAAGTTTCTCGTATAGGTAAGAAATGAGCAGACTTGGTCAATCTATCAATAATGAACCAAATTGCATCTTTGCCTTGAGAAACCTTAGGAAGACCAGTAACAAAATCCATGGTAATGTGCTCCCACTTCCATTCTAGAATTTCAAGTGGTTACAATGGACCTTTTGGTACTTGATGCTCCACCTTGACTCATTGACAAATTAAACACCTTGAGATAAACTCTGCTGTCTCTTTCTTCATATTGCTCCACCAAAATATATATCGAAGATCATGATACATTTTGGTACTCCCAGGATGGATTACAAACGGTGTGTTATGCGCCTTCATCATGATTTTATACTTTAAATCAGGGTCGTTAGGAACACAAAGTCTGGAGTTGACTCAAAGTATTCCTTCTTCATCGATTCTTGCTTCCCAGATAGCACCTTCTTGCACTTTCTTCCTCATACGCATCGCTCCAGTGTCCATCTTGAGCGGCTTTTAACTTTATCGATTAAAGTCGGTTCTACTCGTATATTCGCCATCATCACATGGGTCCCTGGAGTCTTTAACTCTATCTCCATCCTTTGCAAGTCATATAAAATGGGCCTTTGCGTTGACAATATTGCACTTGTACCTGCATATGATCTTCTACTCAATGCGTCAGCTACCACGTTCGTTTTTCTAGGATGGTATTGGATGGTATGATCATAATCTTTCAACAGTTTAAGCCAACGTCGTTGTCGCATGTTAAGTTCTGTTTAAGTGAATAAATATTTGAGGCTTTTATGATTCGTAAAGATACTTTCTCCCCATACAAGTAATGCCTCCAAATCTTTAGTGCAAAAATGACTGCTGGCAACTCTAGATCATGAGTAGGATAATTCCTCTCATATTCTTTGAGTTGTCGTGAGGCATAGGCTATAACTTTCCCATGTTGCATGAGAACACATCCTAACCCTTTGCCCGAAGCATCACTGTAGATGACAAATCCCTCCGAGCCAGATGGTATTGTCAGAACAGGTGCTGAAATGAGTCTCCTCTTAAGTTCTTGAAAACTCTTCTCACATTCCACGCTCTAACCGAATTTTGTATCTTTCCGAGTCACCTGAGTTAATGGAGTAGCAATTTGAGAAAACGCTTCTACAAATCTCTGATAATAACCAGTTAAACCGAGAAAGCTACGTACTTCGGTCACTGATTTAGGTTTCTCCCAGCTTTGAATAGCTTCAATCTTTGTCGGGTCAACAGATATTCCATGACTTGATACTATGTGCCCAAGGAATGCTACTTCATCAAGCCAGAACTCGCATTTCTTAAACTTGGCATAAAGATTGTTTTCACGAAGCTTTTTTAGTATCAGCCTCAAGTGTTGCTCATGATCTTCACGGCTTTTGAAATATATGAGGATGTCATCAATAAAGACGACCACAAAGTGATCCAAATATTCCTTGAATACTCGGTTCATCATATCCATGAAGGCAGCAGGAGCATTAGTCAATCCAAAAGACATGACTAGGAATTCATAATGCCCGTACTAAGTTCTAAAAGCTATCTTTGGAATGTCATCAGTTCTAATCTTTAACTGATGATATCCAGAATGAAGATCGATCTTTGAAAAGAATTTGGCGCCTTTCAACTGGTCAAACAGGTCATCAATACGTGGGCAACGGCAATTGCCTTTTTGATGGTGACATGATTCAACTCTCGATAATCAATACAAAGTCGCATACTCCCATCTTTCTTCTTCACGAATAGAACAGGAGCACCCCAAAGAGACGTACTAGGACGAATGAAACCGATGTTTAACAATTCTTGCAATTGGGTCTTTAACTCCTCAAGTTCAATAGGAGCCATTCGATATGGGGCTTTGGAAATGGGTTTTGTACTAGGTTCAAGGTCGATACAAAATTCAATTTCACGCTCTGGGGGTAGGCCAGGAAGTTCTTCAGGGAATACGTCAGGAAATTTATTAACAATAAAAATATCATTCAAAACTGACGTATTTTTGTTTAAATCCGTGACATGAGCTAAGAAAGCTTGACATTCGTTTTTTAATAAATAAATAGCTTTATGTCTTGAGATGACAGTGATTGATTTTAATGGTTTAGTTGCTTGAATTTGCATAATAGGTTGGTTAAGAATATGAAAGCTAACAACCTTACAAAAATAATCAATTTTTGCATGATGAGTAGTTAACCAATCAATCCCTAGAATCACATCAAATGCAAGTATTTTCAATGAAATAAGATTGACAGGTAATGTGAGGGTACCGATTTGAACCAAACAAGACTTATAAACAGTGGATGTAATGAAGGTTTCTCCCAATGGAGTTTCAACAGATAAGTCAAAGTCTAATTTCTCCGGAGTAAAATTTAAACGTTGAGCGCAAGTAGGAGAAATAAAAGAATGGGTAGAACCGGTATCAAATAAGGTATAGATTTCGCTAGAGTTTATGATAAGCTTACCCGTGATGACCTCGTTCAGGTTTCTTGCTTTCTGGGAGGTCACGGCAAACGCTCTCCCTTGATCTACCGGCTTTGACTTTTCTGAGACGGCCTTTGGTGCCTCCATCCCAGCTGGACTTGTCTTTGGTGCATGATAAAATCGAGCTAGGTGACCTTCTGTTCATAATTATAACATGCTTTGGACTGCATTGCACAGTTTGGACTGATGTGTCCCTCCCCTTCGTATTTGAAGCATATGATAGGTGGTCGTTCTCCTTCCTTAACAACGGGTGCTGGTGCTGACGCCTTTCCATCATTGTTAAATCTCCTCTTTTTGAAATGTCCACTCTTATTGTCTTGGCCATGATTTCCACTGAAGTAGTTACCATTTCTGGCCTGTTGATTTCCTCCACGCTTATTGTCACCGCTTCGATGACTGCTACCACTGGTATTATCATTTTGTCGGTTGCTCTCTCTTGGTTGGGTTGACTCATTATCGCGCTCCAATAACTGAGCCCTATTCACAACATCTGAATACAAATACAGTTTATGAGAGATAAGGTATTGACGTATCTCAGGTTTCAAACCTCTTAGAAACATTTGCATCATTCTCTCTTCATTATCAACCAAATGAGACACAAACCGGGACAACTCGGCAAACTTGGCTTCGTACTGTGACATGGTCATGTTGTTTTGCTCTAGTTTAATGAACTCTACGTCTTTAATGTGATGAATACTTTCGGGAAAGTACTTGTCATTGAACAGTTCTTGGAACTTCTCCCAAGACTTCTTCAGTGCAGCAGGTTGAGTACGCTTTATAGATTCCCACCAGTAATCTGCCTCTACCTGCAACATGAAGGTGGCAAAGGGAACCTTTTGCTCCTCGGAGCATCCCAAGACATCAAATATCTTGTTGATCTACTTTATCCACGTCTCCACCTTAAATGGTTTTGGCTCTCCAAAAAACTCTGGTGGTCCTAGCTCCTTGAACTGTTTAGCAGTGACCGTCCGAGAGTTGTCAGTGTTTCCACCTGTATTTTGGACAGGAGTCTCTTTTGCCTGATGTTGCATGAATTGCAGAAAGCCTCTGAACATTCCATCGTTCATCATTTGGTCAATGTTATTGTTTGCCTGAGGATTATTATCTTCCTGTTGCACATTATCCTGGGTATTCATCTGTGGTGACACTACGGTCTCCTGTACTCCATTGCTATTCTCAATATTCTCGGATGTCATTTTCAAATACTGCCATAAAACAAGGGTTAATTGACATGTCACATATTATCCCTATACTCTGACCGACCAATTAACTACCAAATAAACATAGGTAAGTCATACTAGTGAAGGATTTCCACGTCTCTCCCCCTAGTTCTAGTCTCACATCTTAGCCAGGGATCATATCCCTAAGCTTTGATACCAACTGTGACGCACCCAAAATAGGTATACATCACCCATCTTGAGTCGCCAAAAACTTGGTATAAAATTCAAATACAGCTTAATAATACAACTTTCGTGTAAAATACGACAAAACATAAGCTGAGAGTTTTAATACGAGTATTATCTTCTAGACAGTATTCAACTCAAATGGAGTCCTCAATACATTTATTATCACACTATTTCATAGAATAGTGAGCACTACTAATGCTATCATCTGGACCGTCACTCCGTTCTCCGACTAGTCGCAGCTACGTTCTCATTTCCTGAAGAGGACAATAAAAGCAAAAGGGTGAGCTCAACTAGCCCAGTAAGAAATATTATAACTAAGATAATGCAGAATAATTTATCGTTAGCCTTCAACAGTGTTAAACTGATAAAATATAATAAACATCAAGATTAACTGCAGCGGAACAAGCAATCCATTAGAAGAGTTAAGTAGAGCATAAAATCTACTATCTTCTATGATTTAAAAGGTTTTTCATCACTTTTATCGCTGAGACTCGGCTTAATAATTAATCCACATCATCGAATCACCCCTGCACTACGGCCAAGGATATTCTTTAGTATCACGACCACAAATTATCCATGCAATGACGCGCTGTGGATATTCGTATATTCATCAATGGTCATGATCATGCCAACAACTCGTCCATCAATGCACTACGGGCCAATGAGGACTTTTACCACATCATTTATAACATTACGGTCATGATTATACCGAATAATCCCTAGTTATAATCATACCAAGTCCATTTATGCACTACAGGCCACAGATGACTTTCAACATAATATAAACATGAGGATGATGACAATGATATAAGAATTCAATAAACAAGTTCAAGGATAAATTTTTAAAGATTTAATTTAATTTATCAAGAAATCAATAACGTCCAAATTGTCAACATGATACTGCTTTGTGGAGAAAAATTCAAGGATAATATTGTACCAAAAATAATTTGGACCGAAAACGAATAAATATTTATCATGAATAATACCCCGGGTGAATAGTACCCTAGGTGAATAGTACTCGAGTGAATAGTAACCCCGTGAATAGTACTCCGGAATGAAAAAGTTAAAACTTATCAAGAATGCTCAGAATAATATTTCCATGAAAAGATACTGGATGAAGCGCAAATATCAAGGATATTCTACTAATTTCATGGAGTTTAGAAGCCAAAACTTTAACAAAATGAGTATAGAATTTGAAATCTGAAATGAAATAATATTACTTACATACTATAGAGTATGGAAGAAAATGTTATTTCAAGCGAATATTGAACAAAAATAACATCCCTTACCTTGAAAAGAAGAGTATTCCAACTGGTATAGCGGGGATATTCTTGAAGAAAACTTTTACTGTTTTCTATGCTCAAGGCTTTCTAAAACTCTAAAGAAATACGCTCAATATTATAGAAGAAGAATTCTCTGATTCTGGTGTGATTTTCAATTCTAACTTAAGCGCCTATTTATAGGAAAATGCTAGAACGCCATAGGAGACTAAAATAATAAAATAATATTATAATTTTTCTACGCATGCATGCTTTGAACAAAACTCAGCCACCATAATGGGGCCCACCCAAAATCAGCACATATTTTCTACACCAACCAAAAGTGGGTCCCACCCAATTTCAATAAAAATAATTTTTATTTTCTGAAACTTCAGTAATTCATAATAAATAGCCCTTTTATCAGAAAAATACGAATTTTATGTCCATTCCACACGAAATCGAATTCTTTACAACTTTGTAGCTTTAAGTTTTTTCCAAATTCCAAACAGAAAATATCCGTAATCCACAAACGGATGATTTTCAACACCTCTTAAAATTCATAACAAATCATACGCTAATTTTTAACGGTTCAAAATTTGTGGACATATACTCAACTTATATATGTATAACATATCCAAAAATCACAACGATCCAACTATTCAGATCAAAATTATCACTCACGCAATAGAGCTTTAAGAACACCGATTTGATTTTTTAATACCTCCAATCCGGCAAAATACTAATAAAACACCTCAACATTAATTCCTCCATTTATAACAACATAAAATAATATTTTCCTATCCATCATTTATGTCCACATAAAATAAATATTTCCTTATCATATAAATTAATAATTAATTATTCACAAATAATATTACAAAATCACAATAATGACAACCAGACCGTTCACAGGAAAGAGGGGGCTTTCCGATAAGGATTTCTCCTTACTGGCGTGTAATTAGGTGACCAAACCTCTCCTTGACAGAACTTTCTAGATATTGCCAATAATGTTATCTAATAATATTATTCAAATAATATAAATTATTGATTTGATAATGAAAAATACTGTGTAGTGATAATTATTGAAACAACAATAATATAAAATATCAACGCAAAGAATTATTGAATCAATAAAATAAAATATTGAATAAAGAATTACCGTAATAATTATTGAGTAATGCCTTCACGTAAGAATCAATAATTCAAAAATATCTGCAATACCGCGTAGTGCTACCGCAACAACGCCAGACATCAGATTTTAACCACCGTGTATTCTAACAGTGTTAATGGTAACCACTACGCCGTTATTTATAAAACTCAAACTTATCGTTTTCTTCATCCGAAAGTTATTCTGTTAGGGGCCCACAAATGGCTGCGCCGTCATACGAATATTCCCCGACAACAAGAATATTCCACGACCAAACAAATATTCTCCAACAGAAATGAGTATTTTATAACCACTTGCGTATTTTAAAATTTTTATATATACCCCATAACTATAACATTATATCAAATTCACTCCATAATATTCAAAAATGATATTTATAGAAAATTCATCTTTATTCATAAAAGTTGGGGTCTTACACAAGACATCGAATATCTTGGTAATTTTCTTGACCCATGTTTCTGCCTTAATCGGATCCGGCTTTCCCCAGAAATTTGGTGGTCCCAACTCCTTGAACTGCTTGGTCGTGACAAACCGCGCGTTGTTATCATTTCCACCTGTATTTTGTACACGAGTCTCCCTCGTCTGATTTTGCATGAACTGCAAAAAGCTTCTAAACATTCTATCATTCATCGTTTGCTCCATAGTGTTGTTTACAGGAGGAATATTACCTTCTTGTTGCACGTTCTCTTAGTTGGTAATCAAAGGTTGTTCCACGGTCTCATACACTCCATTGTTAACGTTCTTAGCTACCATTCTTAAAAACTGCCATAAAATAAGGGTTAATTTAAATAAATTAACATATCACATAATATCCCTATATTATGACAGACCAACAAATAAGCTTAGGCAGGACACACTAGCGAAGGATTTACTCTTCTCTCCCCTCCTAGTTCTATTCCCCGATCTCCGCCAGAGACCATATCCCTAAGCTTTGATACCAACTGTGACGCCCCCAAAATAGGTATACATCTCCCATTCTCAATCTCCAAATACATGGTACAAAAAACAACTACAATTTTATTAATACAATTGTCGTGCAAAATACGACAACACATACTGTGAGTTTAAATACAATATTGTCTTCTAGACAATAACCACACCCAAATAAAGTCCTCATTACAATTATTGATGCATTATTTTACAAAAATAGTGAGGACTGCTAAAACAACTGTCTAGGACCATCACTCTATACCCCGACTGGTTCCTGCTATGTTCTCGCTTCTTGAGAAGAAAAATGGAACAAAAAGGAAAAGGGTGAGCTCAACTAGCCCAGTAAAGAATATTATGACTAAGATAATATAGAATAAATTATCCTTAGTCTTCAACAGGGAAAAATCTGGTAGAATATAATAGACAACAAGTTTTAGATCAACAACTGCAGCGGAAACAACAATTCATTAGAAGAGTTAAGTAGAGAATGAAATCTACTATCATCTATGAATTTAAAAGGCCATCATCAATATTTTATCCCTATAATATCAATCTATATACATCTTGCATCAAATATTCATCTTTGCACTACGGGCCAAAGATATTCATTTATATCACTAGTTAGTCATGTTCATCTCAACACCTGTTCATCTTTGCACTACGGGCCAAAGATATTCATCAGTTAATCATTCATCTTTGCACTACAGGCAAAAGATATTCATCAAGTATCACCATTAAGGACTGAGGATGATGAAAAACATTTTAGAGAATGAATCCAGTGAGATAAAAGGATAAAGTTTAGAGATTCGTACTTTAGATAACTCAAGTTTAAAAATACTCCATAATAAATCATAATGGAGTAAAATTCAAGAATAAAGATAAAAAAATATGGATACAGTCAAAGATAGTAACCATAATAGACATCTTGGACAAAAAGGAGAAAATTTCATTTTTCGGTGAATAGTGTCGTATACGTGAATAGTGTCGTATACATGAATAGTTACCCCGACACAAAAAGGTAGAAATTCCATAATAAAATTCATATCAATATTTCGGCATAATGATATTGAAGAAAATAATATCATTTAAGAAGAAAATAGCATCCCTTACCTCAAAATAACAATATTTCTGATCGAAATATCTGATGTAAAGCCGAAGGAAACTTGCACTGAATAGTAACTCTCAAAGTATCTAAATACTCACAAAAATACGCTTGACAATATAGAGAGAAAAAACTTATGTTTCTGGTGTGATTTTTAATTCTAACTTAAGCGCCTATTTATAGGAAAATACTAGAACGCCAAAGGAGACTAAATTAATAAAATATTAATTTTTCTTTTCTCATCTTCCACGCACACTTTGTTGAAAAATCTAGCATGCCATTTCTGGAAAAAAAAATAGCAGCCCACATGTTTTTAAAAAACTAAAGTGGGTCCCACCCAATTTTTAATAAAAATATTTTAATTTCTGAAACTTCAATAATTCATAATAAATAGCCCTTTTATCAGAAAAATACGAATTTTATATTTCTTCCATACGAAATCGAATTCTCTACAACTTTGTAGCTTAAGTTTTTCCAAATTCCAAACCAAAAATATCCGAAATCCACAAACGGATGATTTTCAATACCTCATCAAATTTATAACAAATCATACGTTAATTTTTAACGGTTTAAAATTTGTGGACATATACTCAACTTATATATGTATAACATATCCAAAAATCACAACAATCCAACGGTCGAATTAAAATTATAACTCACGCAATAGAGCTTTAAGAACACTGATTTGATTTTTAATACTTCCATTCCGATAAAAACACTGATAAAACAACTCAACATTAATTCCTTCAATTATATCCACATAAAAACAAATATTTCCTTATCATATAAATCAATAAATAAATATTCACAAATATTATTACAGAATCACAATAATGACAATCAGGCCGTTCTAAGGAAAGAGGGGACTTTCCGATAAGGATTTCTCCTTACTGGCGCGCAATTAGGTGACCAAACCTCTCTTTGACAAAACTTTCTAGACATTGCCAATAATGATATCTAATAATATTATTCAAATAATATGAATTATTGATTTGATAATGGAAAATACTATGCAATGACAATTATTGAAATAACAATAATATAAAATATCAACGCAGCAATTATTGAATCAATAAAATAAAATATTGAATAAAGAATTATTGTAACAATTATTGAGTAAAGGCCTTAATATGTAAGAATCAATAATTCAAAATCACTGCAATAATACCGCGTAAAGCTACTTGCGCAACCACGCCAGACATCGTATTTTAACCACCAGTGTAACCGAACAAAGTTAATTCAGAATAATTATGCCAAGTATTTATAAAAAAACTCAAACTTGTCATTTTCTTCATCCGACAATTATTCCAAGCATGAGGCCCATAAATGGTTGTGTCGTCAGCATTTAATATTCCCCGACAACAAGAATATTCCACGACCAAATGAATTTTCCCCGACAACAATGAATATTTTATAACCACTTGCTTAATTTGTAAAATTTGCACATTTCACCCATAACCAAAGTATTATATCAAATTATCACCTTATTATTTCAAGATAATAAATAGAAAATTTCAATTTTATTTATAATAAGTTGGGGTCTTACAGAAAATTTCTTGGAACTTCTCCCAAGACATCTTCAAAGTCTGGGCAGTCGAGTACGCTTTTACTTGATTCCCACCAATAATCTGCCTCTCCTCGCAACATGAAGGTGAAAAAGGGAACCTTTTGCTCCTCGAAGCATCCCAAGACATCAAATATCTTGGCGATCTGCTTTATCCATGTCTCTGCCGTAAGTGGTTCTGGCTTTCCCAAAAACTCCGGTGGTCCTAGCTCCTTGAACTATTTAGCGGTGACCATCCATGAGTTGCCAGTGTTTTTACCTGCATTTTTCACAGGAGTCTCTCTCTCCTGATGTTGCATGAATTGTAGAAAGCCTTTGAACATCCCATCGTTCCTTATTTTGTCGGTGTTGTCATTTACCTGAGGATTATTGCCTTCCTGATGCACGTTATCATGGGTATTGAGCAGCGGTGATTCAACGGTCTCATGTGCTCCATTGTTAACATTTTCAGCTGCCATTCTCAAATATTGTTACAAAAGAAGGGTTAATTAAAGAAATTAACATACCACATAATACTCCTATATTCTGACCGACCAACAAATAAGCTTAGGTAGGACACGCTAGCGAAGAATTTACTCGTCTCTCCCCTCCTAGTTCTATTCCCTGATCTCCGCCAGAGACCATATTCCTAAGCTTCGATACCAACTAAGACGCCCCCAAAATAGGTCCATTCCACCCAACTCATTCAGGGTCGCCAAATACATGGTACAGAAAACAACTACAACATTATTATTACAATTGTCGTGCAAAACATAACAACACATATATTGTGAGTTTAAATACAAATATTATCATCTAGACAGTATTCAAACTCAAATGGAGTCCTCATTATAATTATTGATACACTATCTTACAAAATAGTGAGGACTACTAAAACAACTATCTTGAACCATCATTCCATACCCTGACTAGTTCCCGCTATATTCTCGCCTCCTAAGAAGAAAAATGAAATAAAAAGGAAAAGGGTAACCTTGACATGAAAAGGTAAAAATTTTATAATAAAATTCATACCAATATTTTTTGTATAATGATATTGAAAAAATAACATCATTTACGAAGAAAATAACATCCCTTACCTCAAAAAAATAGTACTTCTAGCTGGAATATCAGATATAACGCTGAAAAAAACTTGCACCGCATAGCAACACTCAAAGTATCAAAATACTCACAAAAATACGCTCGATAATATAGAGAGAGAGAAAACTTCTGATTCTGGTGTGATTTTTAATTCTAACCTAAGCACCCTATTTATAGGAAAATGCTTAGAACACCGAAGCAGAAAATTTAATAAAATATTAATATTTTATTTTTAATTTCATACGCACACCACCAGACCAAAACATCTGTAACAAGTGGGACCCTCCCCACAAAAAATTAAAAAAAACATTTTTCTTAATAAAAACATTTATAACTCCAAAAATCAATTATTCCGGAACTTCAATAATTCATAATAAATAGCCATTTTATCAGAAAAATTTGAATCTTATGTCCATTCCATACGAAATTTAAATCTTTACATCTTTGTAGCTTTAAGTTTTTCCAAATTCTAAACAGAAATTGACCGAAATCCACATACGGACGATTTTGCAGGCTATAATCAAATTTTAGTCAAAAACGGGGCCCATCAACATGTGTTTAGCATTTATTGTAACAAAAATACTCTTCCTCCTCATTTATTCATATATCGCACATTCATTGTAAAATATCACCGTTATTATATTATTATATTATCACATTATATATTTATAATGTAATATAATAATATAGATAAAATATTAATTTTTAACAATTGTCACTTTTCTAAAAATTTCTCCATTCCGACAAAATACTGATAAAACACCTCAACATTAATTCTCTCATTTATATCCACATAAATTAAATATTTTCTTATCATTTTTATCAATAATTAATTATTCATAAATAATATTATAGAGACAACCAGGTCGTTCTCAGGAAAGAGGGGGCTTTTCGATAAGGATTTTTTCTTACTGGCGACCAATTAGGTGACCAAACCCCTTTCCTAGACAGAACTTCCTTAGACATTGCCAATAATGCTATCTAATAATATTATTCAAATAATATAAATTATTGATCTGATAATGAGAAATAATGTGCAGTGACAATTATTGAATCAATAATATAAAATATCAACGTAGCAATTATTGAATCAATAAAATAAAATATTGAATAAAGAATTATCGTAATAAATTATTGAGTAATGACTTCTTACGTAAGAATCAATAATTGGTGCAATACCGTGTGCTACTGTGCAACAATGTGTATTACTGTATTTTAACCACTGGGTATTCCAACCGTGTTAACGGTAACAACTACGCCGTTATTTATAAAAAAAACTCATACTTATCGATTTCTTCATCCGACAATTTTTCGTTATGGGGTCTACAAATAGCTGCGCTATCGTACGAATATTCTCCGAAAGCAAGAATATTCTACGACCAAACGAATATTTCCCGACAACAATGAATATTTTATAACCACTTGCTTATTTTACAAAATTTGTACATTTCACCCATAACCAAAATATTATATCAAATTAACACCTTATTATTCAAAATAATAATTAGAGGAAATTTGATTATATTTATAAAAATTGGGGTCTTACAACTGTGTCGTCTCAATTATTGATTTAATAATATAAAATATTGTGCAGATGATATTGTGACAATAATTGAATCAATAATATGAGATACTATGCAACAACTACTGTGATAATTATTTAATGAACTAAGTGACTTCTTACGTAAGCATCAATAATTAGAGATACTGAACAATACTATGTGCTACTGTGCAACTACGTGTATTACTGTTCTTTTATCATCGGTATTTTAATAGTTAACGGTTAAAGTTTTGTCGTTATTTTTATAAAAAGGTTATTTCTGTCGCTTTCTATATCCGACAGTCATTCCGTTGTGGGTCCACCAATGATTGTGTTGTCGTATGAATATTCCCCGATAAAAAGAATATTCCCTGACCAAACGAATATTTTATGACAATTTGCTTGCTTTGAAAAATTTGCACATATCACTCATAACTATTGCATTATATCAAATCACACCTTATTATTTAAAATAATAATTAGAGAAAATTAAATCTTTATTCATAAAAAGTTGGGGTCTTACACAAGATTTAAAGGTACCCGGATTTTAGGGCGTCACATATATAGCACTATAAAAATTTTAAATAGGAGAATTTGTATTTGTAGTATGTATTTTGACTACTCAAATTGGGTGGTAAAGACACGAATGCGAATGTGGGAGTGTCACAATTTAGCTTAAGTAAATATAATTACAAAAATTATAAATTATCTAAAAAGTACTATTAGTTATAAGATTTATTATTTTCAAAATTTAAACAAATAATGTCAATTTTAAATTTAAAAATGTCTCAAATTGAATTTTATAAAGTCGATATTAATCTTATAATTCAGAACGGAAGGAATACTATTTATTTATCTCACAAACATGTACTTGATTCTCCTGGTTCTCCTCCATTACACATTCCCTCCAATGTTATTCAATACATCATATTTTTATAATTTTAGATAGTATAATTGAAATCAATACCGATCAATTAATTTATAATATTGAGAAATATATTTATTCTAAAAATAAAAGTCATCTAACTTTTTTTTACCATTTGATAAATATAAAATTTTTTTAATTAAAATTTAAATGGTTTAACTTTATAAAAAAAAATAACGATAGCAATATTTTTAATGATTCTAAGTTTTTGTAGTATTAATCTGAGTAACATTAATTATTTATTAAAATATTTTGATTATTATTAACAAAATTATTAAGAATAAAATAGTAAAATACATTGACACACCTCTAGATAATCATAATAACACTCACCACCCCTCTAGTTCTTCAAATAACAGTGAGTACCCCTCTAGCCTATAATATGTAAAATTCACAACCCCTATTGTGGTTGACCAACTAATATTAAAAAATAATTATAATATAGTGTCTAATATACCCTTAAAGTTATACTGCTTAATATATCCACTAAATATAAATTTGTATGCTATAATTTTTACTTAAATTGATCTAATTAATTAAATTATGATTTTGTGCAATAAATAACATATTTGTCAAAAAATAAAAAATATTTATTTTATCAAGAAAATAAAGTCATACACTTTTTGCTAATTAAATTTCTTAAAGATTAAAATTATGTAATATACATTCAAATATATTTGTAAGACCCCAACTTGTATGAATAAAGATTAATTTTCTCTAAATATCATTTTGAATATTATAGTATGGATTTGATATAATGTTATAGTTGTGTGTAATATTTACAAATTTTGCAAAGTAAGCAAGTTGTCATAAAATATTCGTTTGGTCGGGGTATATTCGTTTTATCAGGGAATATTCGTATGACGACACAATCATTAGTGTACCCCACAACGAAATTACTGTCGGAGTTAGAAAACAACAGAAATAACTTTTTATAAAAATAATAACAAAAATTTTATCGTTAACTGTTAAAATACACGGTGCTAAAAGTACAGTAATACGCGTGGTTGCATAGTAACAAACGGTATTGTATAGTATCTTTGATTATTGATGCTTACGTGAGAAGTCACTCAGTTTTATTCAATTATTGCCATAATAATTGCTGCATAGTATCTTACATTATTGATTCAATTATTGTCACAATATCATCTGCACAATATTTTATATTATTAAATCAATAATTGAGACGACAAAATTATTCATATTATTATTGGCATTATTGATGATGTCTAGAAAGTTCTATCGAGGAAAGGGGTTTGGTCACCTAATTGCGCGCTAATAAGGAGAAGTCTTTATCGGAAAGCCCCCTATTTCCTGAGAATGATCTGATTGTTAATATTGTGAGTTATAAATGATGAATAAATATTGTTAAAAATGTGTTTTGTGAAGCCAAGTGAATTAAGATAAATATAGGGGGTTTTATTGAAGTATTTGTGGTAAATTTGACTTATTATATGGACCCACACTTACCCATTTTTCAAAATCATCGGTAGAAAATTATCTCAGTTATATATATATATATATATATATATATATACACACACACACACACACACACATATATATATATATATTATAAGTTTTTTTATGTAAAATAAAATATATTATATTTTATTATGCATAGTGTTGCATAGTACTGCATAGTGTGTGCATAGTGTTGCAAAGTGCAACATAGTAAAATCAAATTTTTTTAAAGATTCGGCCGAAGAAGCGCCCGTGAATTTCCTTACTGTTCACCCGTGATTTTCTAAATTCAAATAGTATCCTGCCATTCTCCTATAAATAGGATGATTAGTTTAGAATTAAAAATCACACCAGAATCAGAGAATTTATTTTCTATAATATTGAGCGTATTTCGTTTGAATTAAGGAAACTTTGAGGGTAGCAAATAGTGCAAATTTTTCTACAAGAATATCTCTGTTATACCAGTCAGAATTACTCTTCTTTTGAGGTAAGGGGTATTATTTATTTCATATTTGCTTACGATATTATTTTTCGTATTCGTAAAGAATTTTATTTTCGTTCAATATTCGTAAGGAATATTATCTTCGTTCAATATTCGTAAGGAATATTATTTTTGTTCAACAATTGTAAGAGATATTATTTTTGTTCAATACTCGTAAGAAATAATATTTTCTTTCAAACTCTGTAGTATGTAAGTAATATTATTTCATTTTGTATTCCTAATTCTACACTCATGTTGATAAGTATTGTTTCTATACTCCTTAAAATTAGTAAAATATCCTTGAATTTTGCGCTTCATCTAGTATCTTTTCAAAAGAATATTTTTCTGAATATTCTTGTTAAATTTTGATCTTTTCATGCCGGGGTACTATTCACAGGGTACTATTCACGAAGTACCATTCACTGGGTACTATTCACTCAGGTACTATTCACTCGGGGTACTATTCATGATAAAAATTAATTTCTTTTCTGTCTAAATTATTTTTAATACATGAATATTATTCTTGAATTTTACTCCACAAAGCAGTTGTCATGTTGACAATTTAGACATTTTTAAACTCTTGATAAATTAAAAATCTTTAATATTTATCCTTGATTTCATTTGATTGATACTTATATCATTGTCATCATCATCATGCTTATATTATGATGAAAGTCATCTTTGGCCCGTAGTGCATAGATGGACTGTTGATTGGTATGATTATGACTATGTATCGGTATAATCATGACCTACAATATTATAAATGATGTGGTAAAAGTCATCATTGGCTCGTAGTGCATTGATGGATAGTTGTTGGCATGATCATGACCACTGGTGATACTAACGAATATCCTTGGCCCGTAGTGCATGGATAATTCGTGGATGTGATAATAATGAATATCCTTGGCCCGTAGTGCATGTATAATTCGTGGATGTGATACTAACGAATATCATTGACCCGTAGTGAATAGATAATTTGATGATGTGGATTATTTATTGAGCTGTGTTACAGCGATAAAATATTGATGATGAACTTTTAAATCATAGAAGATAGTAGATATCATACTCTACTTGACTCTTCTAATGGATTGTTTGTTCCACTGCAGTAAAACTTGTTGTCTATTGTATTCTATCAGTTTAACATAGTTGAAGGCTAACGATAATTTATTCTACATTATCGTAGTTATAATATTCTTTACTGGGCTAGTTGAGCTCACCATTTACTTTCATTGTTCTGTTCAGGAAATGAGAATATAGATGAGACTAGTCGGGGAATGGAGTGATGGTTCAAGCTGGTGGTTATTTTAGTCCTCACTATTTTATAAAAATAGTGTGATAATAATTGTAATGAGGACTCCATTTGAATTTGGATATTGTCTACGAAATAATATTGGTGTTAAAACTCTCAACTATGTTTTGTCGTATTTTACACGACAGTTATATAATTAAGTTTGTATTTGAATTCTATACCATGTATTTTGCGACTCAAAATAGGTTGATTATACCTATTTTGGGGGCGTCACATATTTTTTATTATTAAAAAGTAAAATTTTAATAAGCATAAAAGTATAAATTAACGAAAAAAATTATAATTATTTTTCCAAAATATTAAAATTTACGTAAAATTAACTTATTATTACATAACTAATCTTATTATTCATATAAAAAAAGTATTAAAATTATATTAATTATTTTTCTCAAATATTAAATTAAACATAAGTCACTCTTAAGCATAATTATTTACAATAAAAATGACAAATATTATTACTCAAAAAAGAAAAATACATTAAAAATTCTTTTAATAAGATAGAAGTAGTAATAAATATTATTATATTTTCTTTTATTCAATATTTTATAAAAACAACACCAATCAGATACTAAAAAATGTAATTAAAATTATAAACATCCCAAATTTTGACATATACTCAAGAAAATTTAACATATTAAAATCATAATATGAAACTAAAAATTCAAATAATAATTTTTGAGGTTAAACACCAAAAAACTAAACTATCAATATAGTCAATCACTTTAATTAGAAAACCTTCATTAATAATTTAATTTAAAATTCTTAATATTTGTAAGATTTTCCAAAAATATGTGTTAATTAAATTAAATTATTTGAAGATAGTCTTAATTACAAATAAAATTATAATTAAAATGTATTGTATTAAAAAAGGATAATTAAACATTTATATATATATATATATATATTATTTAGTAATTAAAATTTGATAACATACAAGGGGTAAATATGTAATTTTAAATATTTAGTCAATTCTAAAAACTTACAGGAGTACTAACTGTTACTTAAAAAATTAGAAGAGAGGTAAGTGTTATTATAGTTATCTGAATGTCATTGTATTTTACTCAAAAAAAATTTAATAATATATTTTAAATGAAATTATACTAAAGGTGTAATGGAGGAGAGTTCCCACAAACCTAGTTTGGGCCAAGTGCGTTTGATAGTACTACACCAAAGTCGTAAATCGAAAATCCACAAAATAGTCAATACATGTGGCCCACAAAGATCCCACAAGCGCCAAATTTCCAGGAACATGCCAAAATGCTGAGTTAGCCGTTAGAGCTCCATCTACGTATATAGTGCTCAAACCATAAAGCAAAATAGAAATGTCTATACCCTAAAAGCCTCTTCCAAAACCCCTCTTTTTCTCTTTCCATAATCTTTCCTTCCATGGCCGATTTCTCATTCTTTTCTGATAGTGATGATGATAAAAAAGTAGAAGAGCTTCTCTCCCAGGCTATTGACCACTCTGTTCTTGAAGAAATTGCAGCCATAAACTGTTCTGGTTTCACTGACTCGGTTATTCCAACCCACCTCGAAACCCGATTCAGTAAGCTTAAATCGTTCCCAGCCACAAAATCAAGGTCTTCATTTGTGAGTAATCAAAAGAGCTCAGCTTCTACTTCGAGCTTCAGCTCAAATATTCCCCCAATTGAGTGTCTCAAGGCTCAATTTGGGGGGAAATCTGAGTCTGATCATGATGATCATGATGATAATGTGATTGATTTGCTCCAAAAGGAAGACCTAGTTGGGGAAAAGGATTTGAAACCCAAATCCCAATCTAGGTTCTCTGTTTCTCCCTCAAAATTGTCGGATTCCTCGAGGGAAAGTGCGATTTTCTCGCCTTGCAAAAAGGGGAAAGATGGAGAACTGGGTTTGGAATCGAAGTCACGAAATGGGTCTTTTCGATCTCCTTCGAATTCTAGGTGTTCATCAATGGAGTCTCGATCTCCTCCTCGAAGAATTGGTTGTTTTTGGTGCTCTCCCAAAAGGGTTTCCAGTAAGAAGAACAAGGAAAATCATATTGATGGGATTGACCTTGATTGGGGAAAGGAGGAGGAGTTGTTGTCAGATTTGAGTACTTTTTCAACAAAAGGGCAGCAAAAACTGTGGAAAAAGGTAACGATGGAAGAAGAGAAGATTAATCGTGAGGCCGAGAAAATTGTCAAGTGGGCAAAGCAAGCATCTATGAGGATGGAAGTTTCGGGCCTTGATGATGAGCTAATTGAAAATGAAAGTAAAAAATGAGCATGTTTTTGTTAAACTATATAGTAAAATATATCATGATAGTATAAAACTCCTCCTCCCCCGGTCCCCCGTTATGATGGTTTGCTCTGCACTTGTCACTGTTATCAGTAATAGAATGGTTGATGGATTTCTTTAATGTTAATATGAAAGGGAAACGGTGGAGATTGTTTTGTTTAGTTGTTGAGCTATATCATAATGTATTAAGCTTTATACATATTAAGACCGTAATTTTGTTAGTGCCTCAGATGTTTAGGATTATATGGTGTAATTATCATACACCTGCTTGTGGCGTTTCAGATACTCAGTCTGGTATAAGGAACATAGTGTTTGATTCTCTTATGTATTTGATTCTTATAACCTTCTTCCTTTCAGTTTTCTTCTTGGGATCCTGCTCTTGAGTTTTCTTAGTTTTTAACTTCCTCATGCTAGAAAGGTCTTTTAAAGTACTCAAACTAATCTCATCTTCACTTCTATATTTATTTAAAATTTGTATTCTCAAATGAACAATGCAAATATAATTTACAAAGTAAAAAATTATTAGATAAAAGATATAAATTTATATAAACATCATCAAAGAGTTGGCCCAATTAGTTTAGGAAAATTGATTGACGCATCATTTTCTCTTGCTCACACTTCAGTCAATTGTTTAGAGATTATTGGTAAAATCGCCTGTATATAGTTGATCATTAGTAGAGGGAGATAAGTGATTGGAAGATTAAGCTAAAACACAATTTCTCCTTGTCACTATGAAGTAATTTTGACAGGACTCTTTAGAAGAAATCGGAGTACGTTGTACATCACACTTTATCCAGTTTAAAGATGCTAGTGCCTCTTGTGTGTTGATAAGTAGAAAATGCTAATACATGTTATCCAGTTTAAAGATGCTAGTGCCTCTTGTGTGTTGATAAGTAGAAGATGCTAATACATGTGAAGAGTGAAGACCTAGATTCATAAAACAAGCTAATGCAAGTAAGTCAACTTCCTATTTAGTCCTTTCTTTGTGATTTAATTCTTTTATCCTAATCTTGTTATCCTTTGAGTAACAAATCAAATGACTATAAATCGTATTACTTCCTTCATAGACTTGTATTGTGATTTTTACAAGTTTGTATTATGATTTTTCAAGTTTAGTGGCCCTCGTCAATCTGTGCTACTAATTTTACAATTATTTGTATTTCCTTCCCTCTCCATCTTGAACTGTTTATCTATTTGTCATAAAAAAATCAATAGAATGTCCTCTGTATCTCGGACAGAGAACATTCAGTTGTCTTATTTTTAGAACCGTTGGAAATGATCTGAGCATTTTGGTTGAGTAAGTTTATGTAGTCTGCAGTTTTTTCTTTTCCATTAACACTTCTTAAATGTTTCATATGTGGTACCTTTTTCAGGAATGCATTAGGAAATTATGCCATTATTTATCATATGGCATGTTTGGAACGTGTTAAAACAGAATCATTTAATGGAAGAAATGGAAAGGGCGAGCTAGTTTACCCTGTTAAATGAATGGGAAAGAAATGTACTACTTTCACATGCTCTTTTTCCCTTGTGAAGAGATTTTGTGTATTAATAGGTTATGTTTGTTTGTAAAAATGATGGGTGACATATGATTATTTATACTAGTTTTTTACCATCTTGAACTATTTTATTTATATGATTAGTTTGGTCGCTAAAAGGGAGTATGTTAGATAAAAGGGTAAGTTTAAGATCTGGACCGAACAAACTTTTATATGACAACTAGGCATTAACCGTCCTATATGACTGTGACAATGATGACATGTTAGTAAATTAAACTAAGACTAAAATATTTGTTTCCATCAAGATTCAAAATCAAGACCTCAACATCATAGCACTAAACAATTGCCCAAGTGAGCTACATAATATGATATATTCTCCTTTAATATAAGAATATCTATTTACCTTAATTTACGAAATTTCAAATTTAATTAAAATTAATATATATTTATTCACTTTTTTAACAATACGACTATAATTATTGTAAATAATAGTATTCGAAAAAAATAGGTTGAAGAAAGAAGGGCACTCCATTGTCTTCAGATTTAGTGACTACTCTCGTATTCATATTATGACACTGAGAATAAGAAGTATTAATTATAAACAACCTAAATTTTTTTAAATTTAAAATTAACGAGGTAAACTCGTCTATTTTATTGGCTTAGACTTCAAAGTTGATCACTCATTTATCTAAAAAATTTATCAAGCAAAGAAGGGTTTACTCACTTATTTATCATCTTTTTTTTTGTATTTAAATGGAGAATCTTGTATAAATAAAATTTATGTTGTTTAATTTATAATTGCATAATGTATTTCAATTGGGCAGTTGTTTAATGTTATGAGGTTGAAGTTTTGAGTTTGAATCTTGATAGAAGCGAATTTTTTAGTCTTAGTTTGGTTTACTTACATGTCATCATTGCCACGTAGGCCAGTCAATGCCTAGTTGTCACATAAAGGTTTGTTATCCAATTTTTTCTATAGTAGAAGACTTATTTTGCACTGACCAACAAAAAGGGGCACAATATCTAAATATACTAAGAGTACGATGGTTACTTTTGTATTTTACTCGACAATATTTGATCATTTTTAGAACTATATGATTATGGATTATAATCCCAAGTGGAAGTTATTATATAATGTTCCTTTTTCAGGTATGGGTAAATGACGTTAACACTAACGAACTTACACTTATTTTATGTATTAGACAACTAAGTACAAAATTTTCCAGTTTAATATTAAAGTCAAGTGAATTTATTTTCAATTTTTTTAAACAGACGTCAGTTGACCTAGGCCAACTATTTGTTCCTTATTGACGTGATTTTTTAAATAATTTTAAACAAGAAATAATGATGTGGAAATTGTGACATGGATATTAACTGTACACTCGAAATTTTGTTTTCCTGTTACTAACTATGCATGAGGACAAAAACGTCTTTTTTACACTCTAGAGATAATCCTGTAAGACCACAACATCAAATCTAACCACGGAGACATCCTCATGGAACATCAAATCAACTTCAGAAACAACCCTGAATATGTTGCACTAGCAGTCAAACTTCAAACATAACCCCGAGGAAGACAAATGCCGCCATGTTAGGCTCGGAACTAACCCGGGAGGGTAAAAGAGTAATTTTTGCCAAATCAACATCAAATCAAGTCAAATCACTTCCATGAAGGTCATGCAGAACCATAACGTCAATCTCAAGTGAAAACAGCGAAAGATAGCTCAACGGATTGACAACGAAGACTTGAATATCTGATCATGGACCCATCTTCCTGGATTCGGAAAAGGTCAAATCCTATGTCATTGTGTAGCTCTCAGAAAGGGCTTTTCGGAAAGGTATAGCACACCTCCATTGAATTCCTGAATTGAAAGTTATAAAGGTTCGAGCAGACAACGTGTTGGTCTGAGTGCACGTACTTTGAGATAACAAGACCCATGGGCCCGGGCCCACCCAGGTCAACCGCAGCTAGACCCGCGGCTGATTTGGTCTATAAATAGACCCCCCATCAGCCATTTTAAAAAAAGGAAAAAAGGAGAAAAATAGAGAAAACTCTGTCCATTTCAGCTCTTAACCCCTCCTATAGTGTTCCAAACTTCAATATTCTTCTTTCTAAACACTTTTGTACATATATATTATGATATATCAAATTTTATCCGGTGGAAACTGAGTTTTCAAGCTCCAAAAGAAGTCTGCAGCCTTCTTTGCAACACACTATAAGATTTTTTCAAATTTGAAACTTTCTCTTGCTCTAATATATATATAAACTGTTTACTGTGTTTAAATATCAGTTTTAACTGTTCATTCAATGTAAATCTATAATATTTAAATCTTTTGACTAGATTTGTCTAAATCTAGCCATATCTAACTTTTAATAGATTCAAAAGTTGTAAAACTGGAACCGTTGAGCTAGAATGTCTAAGATTTATTTAAATCTATTTTTCTTTCTAGTTTTGTAAATATTAAGCAACCACGTGACCCTAGATTTGTATCTAGAGGGAACGAGAAGCTTGGCTACGTGCGGGTAGGGATTTAATTGATAAATTCTTTGTTTTGTGTCATTTAGGTTAAATATATGTTTTATTTTAGTATCCTCATTTTGCAGGCTATTCATATGATATTATGTGAGGCTAGGAGCCACAGGATCTAAGATTCAGCTGACGAATCTAGATCTAGTTCCTATGATGGACTCTTTTTAGTTGTACAGCTTGCAAATCATATTTGTTGTGCTCGGGTCACTTCGATGGCTTTCATGCCCATAAGGAGCCCAACACTTATATGTATATTATTTTGTTGAAGATACTTCATATCTCGAGAATAAAATCAAAACAAGCCGAATACGGAATAAAATGGAGTATCAAAGGCCTCAATTACTATGTGAGCATAAGGGTTTGAAAACCTGTTCTCAAAACGTCATTTCTGTATATATTGCTTAAAATTAAACTTTTATAAAAATCAAACCATTTGTATATGTCGACGTCGGGATTTTTGAGTGTCCCTTTTCGTTACTTGTTCTTTGGTGTTCTCATGTTAATGTGAGATTTGTTTGAAAAAAATAAGTGAAAAAGGTCCGACATGTATAATGTCAACGATTTGACTTTAAGAGTCGCTAGTTGGTGTATTTAACTGGTTGCACCAACACAACCGAAAAGGTTTGCACATTGACCCAGTGTTTTGACACTGCTAGACGGGTCTGTGAAACCGAGATTCATTTCGGGTCCGGGGGCTTGATTATGCGGAGGGAAGGTGTTAGGCACCCCCCCGACATCCGTGTTACCACGGTGACCACCACTTTTCAAAGAAATTATTATATGAATGTGTGTTTGTGTGTGTGTGGATCAATGTGCGCTTATTTGAAAGTAGTCTGAGGCCTCGTCATTAGCAGCTATATACACAAGGTTTGAATTTTATAGAAAAATTCAGCTTTTAACCAAGATATAGCAATGACGTTTTGTAAAAGAGGTTTTTCAAACCACATGCTCAATAGGAATTGAGACCTTTTCATACTTCCATTTTATTATTAAATGTTCTATTGTTTTCTTTTATTTTCTAGATGCGAAGCATTCTCGAGAAAATAATATACAAGCAGTCTTAGAAGCTCTCGTCATGGGCATGATGACCATCCAAGGAAATTCGACATCAAAAATAATATACAAAGCTACTTACAATTTGAAAATGTCCATCATGGGAACAAATCTAGATTCAAGAATCGAACTCGTGATCACATGATTCCTAGGCTCACATGATACTACAATTTGTATGGAAAGCGATGGCGCTTATATATAAAAAAGCTATAAATATATATATAAACATGATCAACCGCTATGAAATAAACTCCAAAGGGACAAAATATAAATAAAGTCAAAAGCGATCAACTCGCCACTTTAGTAAACTCCAGCGGGACGGAATGTAAATAAAATGTAAAAGGCCACGAAGTGAACTCTGAACTGGCGTGTAAATATATATATATATATATATATATATATATATATATATATGTACGATATATATATATAAAAGCGATAAATGCACTGGATGTGAATCCGTGCTCATCGGATATGTCCGAAGCAAATTATATATATATATATATATATAAAGCGATTAAACGCACCGGATGTAAATCCGTGCTCATCGATATATCTCGACAATAGTTATATATATATATATATATATATATATATATATATATATATATATATATATAAAGCAATTAAACCATCCAGATCAAGTCTAGGCTCAATCGAGGCATAACTCAATAATGTTAGTCCATATATGAAATATATACATATATATAAGTATATATATACAAACAGAAATGAAAACCACAGATCGAAGTTCGGGTAAACACATTCACACGACTCTCAACGTGTACAATAGTGTGTGCTAATATGAGAAGAATGCTTTATAGAATATAAGAAGGCTTACAGTGGGCTGACAAAGTAGACTTCTATGACTTTAAATGGATAAACACTCAGCTCCCGCCGGATAAAAGATAGCTATATGTGAGCTAACTAGTGTTTAAAAGTGAGAAAACACTCAAAAGATGTGTATGTAGAGTAAAATGGACAGGGCTTCCTCGCCTTTTTCCCTCCCTCTTCTTCTCAAATGGCTGACCCCAAGGCTTGTATATATAGACGGATGGTCATGGGTACACTCAAGGCAAAGCAGCAGTAGCTTGTACCTGCAATGTCGTGATGCATTCGAGCCTCGCGGGTCCCATCGTCTCGTAGTACGTGCACTCATGCACTGTAATGTCCGCTCGAACTTGCAGAACTTCAATCCGATCATCCGAATGAGGTATATCTGACCTTCTTCGGACCGCTTGTGTCGAGAGTTACGCAATGACATGGATTAGAGGTTGTACGAAGTCAGGAAGAGGGGTCTATGCCCATGGTTTTCAAGCTTCAAAATTCTATCCAAAGTACTGTTACACGTAATAGTCACTTAGGATTATCAATCCTCAACTCTTGTGGGACATTGTTGGATGTGTGTATGTATGAAGAGTTGAGACGACGTGCCATTGTCGAAGGAACAAGATGACGTTTGACTCCTCGCCAGGGTTATCGCCGGTTTGAGTTGAAAGTAGACGTTGCTCAGGGTTACAACTGAGATTGGACTACTTGTTGGTATGTTGCGATATCATCTTGTTGAGACAATAAGATGACGTTGTAACTCCTCACTGGGGTTATCGCCGGTTTAAGCGGAAAGCAGATGTTGCTCAGGCTACATCTGAGATTGGACTGCTGCTTGTTTGTATGTCTCACTGTCATCTGTGGATGTTCCTGTCTGCCCGTTGTTATCTCCAGGTCTGAGGTGTGTGTGCCTTGATAGGATGTCTGTTGGTTGAAGCTGATTGCATATGTTTGAAACAAGCATTTTCGGGGTTATCGCCGGAACTGCAATGGCATCTATTGGGGCTATCACCAAGGATGGGGTTGCTACTCCCAGTGTTGTCTCTGGGACTGGAACTGAGTGTCGCGGTGTTATTTCCGAGACAGAACTGTCCTCTCCGGTGTTGTTGCCGGTCTTTTGATCTGCATATCTCGGGGTTATCTCTGAGATTGGAAATGACATTCCCGGTGTGTGTTTCGGGTTTGAGATGAAGTTCCCGGTTTGTGTTCCGCGTTGGAACTGCACTTCCGGTAGTATCCAGAATGGATGTAAGCTGTCTTTCAGGGTTATCTTTGAAAGATGAATATACCCTCCTGCAATGTTAGTAATAGGAGCGCAAAAAATTTTGAGTGTTTACAGATGCCCCTCTTTATCATATTCATGCAATGCAAGGCATGGATAGGATAAAGAATACTAGACACTTGAAATGCAAGCAAGATAAACATGATGCTATATGCAGCAATATGATGCAAATGCATGTAAAATGCATGAATGATTGTCAGGTAATCCTGCTGGGATGACAATCAGTGATGGCTTGGACATACGATCCAAGTCTCCAAGGATGTTGATGTTGGGGCTATCACCAAAGTCCTGAATCCTAGACACTGGCTTATATTCCATAGAGGTACCTCTTGTGTGTAAGAGATCTATGGGGATAAAGCTTTGTCTGTTTGAGGATGTGTATAACATATTCCCTCATTCTGTCGGAGTTACTACTAATAATTTATTGTTATCAGGGTTGCTTGATCTTCGCTGATGTGTGTATCACCGGATAAATCCCTGCTGGGTGCATTGTCAAGGCTTTTTGACCTTCATTGATGTATGTGTCAATGGTAGCATTGTGTTGTAGCCCTTGTTGGGGAAGGTTGCTTCGATGGGTTTACTTGCCATCGGCTAACATGACGTCAAGGCTGCTTGACCTTCATTGATGTGTGTATCAATGGTTGCATTGCATTGTAACCCCCGCCGGGGATATGCAAAAGTTTGAAGGATGTGTGTTGTGACCCTCGCCGGGGATTCGTAGATGTTGATAACTTTGGCGTTGTAACCCCTGCCGGGGAGGTTTTAGGGTTATGACCCTGCAAATGACAACATCGGACCTTTATGGGGTATTGCCGAGCATGATCTGTGAAAGCTGAGCTCATTGGTATAGTATACCCTGCATTCAGGAAAATACCTTTGAGACGACGGGAGTTTAACTCTGACCGACGAGAAACCAGGATTTTAGGCTATTCCGTTCAATCGCGTAGCACTTTTATTCCTGATTTGGCCTTTTCAGCTTGTGAGACCTCCTTTGCAACTCTAACTGGAGTGAGCCGGAGGTGTGGGACCCATGTAGGAGTGCCACAGTGTACTGCTAGAGCCATGAGTTAGCTCTCTGCCAACCTTGCCTATGTATAGGTGGCTGGTTGCTTTCCTAAGTCATTTTTAAGTTGCGCAGCGAAGGAAATCCGAGAGCTCTTCTTCAGATCTGCTGAGTTCGGGTAACTTTCTGCATATTCTACCATCGTACAAGTGTTCTTCACTGTCCTGGTAACACATGCATGTATTTTTTTTCCAATTTCTATCCATTGGAAAATGACTTATCACATGAAATGCATTTAGACACGTAGTAGTGAATATGCATGCTGATATGACTTGATAAAAAATATTCAACATAGCAAATGTTAGTATTAAACCATGCTGAACATAATGATGTGAAAAAATTTGACTTTTGAAGCAGTCAAATTGGCACCTTTTACTGTCATTTCTTATCCTATCTGAGGACAAATGAGTAAAGGTAGACAAGCAAAATAATCCTGGTAATTATACTACACTTATGGATTTTTTACTGCAATGTATTGATGCGTACAAGATGTATATGACTGTGTTCAGGTGTGCTACTGAATGGCTACCTAGTCATGCCTATGTGCATGTGGATAGTCCTATTTACAAAGGGGGCTATGGCAAAATTTTCCCAAAATGTAGGTATTGGGTAGTCATGCATTTTTAACTCTACTATAGATGTATGTTAAAACAATGCATGCATGCATGTAATCATAGAATGCATTTTGAAAAGACTCCAGGTAAGAAATTACCACACCCTTTCTGAGGTGATTTGGAGACTTGTTGTCCAGATATCATGGATCCGGATCAGCCGAGTAGTTCCTGTAGGACCTGTTTTGGTGTACGAAGGAGGGCTTTTGAAGAGCCTCAGCGCCGTTCTATTAGACAACCTCGTCATTTGGCAGAGGCGATGATACGTCCTATTCGGGTTGAAGTGCCGAATGTCGAGGACGAGGAGGAGGATGCACCGATCGAGGTTCCTACTCCTGCTGTACGTGTTCCCCGTAGGGAATTTCCAGGTATTCAAGTGGTGAACCCAGATCTTCTGGGTGACTTGAGTAGGCATCCTTTAGTATACCTGCACGTAAACCATTCTCAAAAATGATTAAACACGGAGAAATGACTGAGACGGGGTTAAAGTCTGGAAAGATTAAAGACCTCACTACTTTAGAAGCCGTGGCGGAGCACATTCAAGCTGGAAATTATGGGAATAACCCTCAGAGGGTTCATAAAAAGAAAGAAGAAGATGTATCATTGGTATTGCAAGGATAAATTCATAAAGGCAATCAAAACTTACCCATTCAAAGAAAAAATTATTCTCCTTTTCAAGCATCTGCACAATCCTCAAAATCCTCCATTGCAAAAAGTTGGAGAGGTTAGACGTCAAAGAGTTTTCACACCCTTAGGGGACTCATTGAAAAATATACTCAAGCTTCTGACAACATATAAGAAAATTATCTAACCCCTTCCTCTAGCCAATTCAACTGGAAGGAATTTTGATACAAGCAAGAAATGTGCTTATCATTCTAGAGCTCCGGGGCATGATTCCAAAGATTGCTGGTCTCTCAAACAAAAAATCAAGGATCTGATAGACAATGGTGAGTTGTGGTAAAAAAACTAGAGCATCCACATGTGCAAGATAACCCTTTCCTTCAACACAAGGAAGATAATGTCAATATGATCAGTAGAGGGAGTGGAGAAAGTCCCAATTACCTCAAATATGTAGGTGATTCTCCCTAAACCAGCAAAGATAATTCTAATAAGTGGAATTATTCAAAATTTTGATTTATGATAGAGAGAGAAATGAAGTCTATCAAAGAACGGGATGATCAACTAGAAGAACTGGTGATACATCAACACCAAGTAACTCGGCAGCTGATCAGTCAGGGGCATACAATTCTCCTCTCCCTTATCATATGGAATTAACAACAAGTCCAAGAGAATGAAACTTTGGAAGAAAAATTTGCAAGGAAAGCAAGATCCCAGGCTCGTTGGGACTATGCAGACCAGAGGACCTTGAGTCCAGTAATTAAACACCGACGAGTTTGCCTCGTGGTGGAGGAATCACACAACATACATTCATATACATCATGTCTTACCATATGGAAATAATGACATGTGCGAAGCACTAATATCACAGGCAGATATGGTGCGAAGCACTAAAGTGCAGTAAATAAAGCATTAGTACACATTCATTCAATGTAAATACAACATTCACATAAGTAGATAAAATTTATTTTTTTGAAAAGTTTGAACAGCGGCTTAAGCCCTCTTACTGGAGTCCCCAGCAGAGTCGCCACCTGTCGACTTTGGGAAAATGTGTCCCTTTCTGTGCTTGCCCTTTTGTGTTCTCATTGGGTTGAGTTTTGTCTGAAAAAGCGAGTTTAAAAAGGTTCGACATATGAATATTGACGATTTGGCTTTTAGAGTCGCCATTTGGTAGATTTGAAATGGTTGTACCAACTCAACCGATTTTAAAAAGGTTTGCAGAAAGACCCAATGGTTAGACACTATTTGACTGGCCTTGGAAAATGAGTTTCGTTGAGTTCGGGGGCTTGATTAAGCCGGGGAAGGTGTTAGACACCTCCCGACTTCTATGAAAACACGATTACCGTAACTTTTCAATTAACTTTTTATCTTCATGTGTGTGTGTGTGTGTTTATTAGACCTATGTGAAATTATCTGGAAGTAGTGCTATGCCTCGTTTACACCTATATACAAAAGGGTTTGACTTGAATATAAAAGTTCAGTTTTAGGCAAGATATAACAATGATGTTTTGAAAAATAGATTTTCAAACCCTTATGCTCATTAGTAATTGAGGCCTTTGATACTTCTATTTTATTCTGTATTCGGCTTGATTGCTTTTATTTTCGAGATGCGAAGCATCTTTGAGAAAATAAGATACATAGCAGTGCCGAACTCCTTATGGGCATGATAGCCATTCAAGGATATCCAGACACCGTCAATAATTTACAAGTTGGTTACAGCTAACAAATGTCCATCATGGGAACCAAATCTAGATTCACAGGCTGAATCTTCGATCACATGATTCCTAGGCTCACATGGTAGATTAATATGTATAAACTCTAGACAGAAAACTAGATTTAAATAAATCTAAGCTAATCTAGCTTCAACAGTTCTAGTTTAGTCACTTTTGAACCGGTTAAAGTTAGAGATAACTAAATTTAAACAAATCTAGTCCATAGGCTAGAAGATCAAATATCTACATTATGTAAAGTAATAAAAGCATATATAGATATAAGTAGTAAATATATATATATATATATATATATATATATATATATATATATATATATATATATATGAGATTCTCGATGTTGTGTATATATATATATATATATATTAAAGTAGTAAAAACCCTAAAAAACTCTTACAATGGGTTGCCAAGAAGATTTTAGATAGATTTTGGGGCCTGAAAACTTCGGTTTTCCACAAAAGTTAAAAATTCAAGGTATGTTGTAAAACACGAGCTTACAAGTGTTTAGAAAGAAGAATCACTCAATTTGGAGCACTCTAGAAGAGGTTAAAGGCTGAAATAAATAGAGTTTTCTCTATTTTCTTCTTTTTTTTCAATTGAGCTGATGTGAGCTCATATTTATAGACCAAGGAGCCACCCAGGTCCTGTTGTGTCGAAGTACGTACACTCATGATACGCGATGTCCGCTCGAACCTTCATAACTTTCAATCCGGGCATCCGATGGAGGCGCGCTATACCTTTTCAGAAAGCCGCTGTCGAGAGCTACACAATGACATGGGATTAGAGATTGTCCGAAGCCGGGAAGATGTGTCCATGACCAGATCTCCAAGTCTTCATTGTCTATCCGTTATGCTGTCTTGTGTAGTTGTCACTCGGGATTTGAACTATGGTTCTTGTGGGATATCTTTGGACGCAGTTTGAGTTGAACTATGTTAAGACGATATTAATGTGATGTTGAGATGGCAAAATAACCATTTTGCCCCCTCCCAATGTTATCTCCGGCTTTGGCGCAGTTGTAGAGTCTTTTCTTAAAGTTATCTTCGAGATTGACCTGCTGTTAACTCAGATTGTCCTCAGGGTTATCTCTGAGGTTGGATTGACCTTTCGGGTTTATCTCTGGGGTTGGAACTTACCTTCCCATGGTTGTCTTCGGGGTTGAAACTGAATCTCTCGGGGTTATCTCTGAGATTGGAACTGGATTTCTCGGGGTTGTCTCTGAGTTTGGAATTGACTCTCTTGGGGTTATCTTTGAGATTGGAACTGGATCTCCTGGGGTTGGAGCTGATTTGACTTCCAGGGTTATCTCTAAAAGAAGATTCTGCCCTCCTGCAAGGTTAGTAACAGGAATACAAAATTTTGAGTGTCTACAATCTTCTTTATATATATATATTATATATATATATATATAACTATATCTAGATTTACTTCTTTTATATATCTGCTTTAACTACTTTTGCAATGTAGATATTTAATCTTCCAGCCTGTGGACTTGATTTATTAAAATCTAGCCATCTCTAACTTTTAACCGGTTTAAAAGTTACTAAGTTGGAACCGTTAAAGCTAGAATGGCTTAGATTTATTTAAATCTAGTTTTGTACATATTTATCTATCATGTGAGCCTAGGAGCCACGAGATCAAAGATTTAGCTTGTGAATCTAGATCAGGTTCCCACGATGGATGTTTTTCAGCTGTGTAGCCATCTTGTAAATTATCTACGGTGTCCGGACATCCTTGGATGGATCTCATGCCCATAAGGAGCTTGACATTTCTATGTATATTATTTTCTCAAAGATGCTTTGCATATCAAAAATAAAATCAATCCAGCCGAATAAAGAATAAAATGGAAGTATCAAAGGCCTCAATTACTATTCAGCCTAGGGGTTTGAAAACATGTTTTCCAAAACATCACTGTTATATCTTGTTAAAACTGAAGTCTTATACAAATCAAACCCTTTGTATATAGGTGCAAACGAGGCCTAACACTACTTTCAGATAATTTCACATAGGCCCAATACACACACACATGTAGATAAATTAGGAAAATTGAAAAGTTACGGTAACCGTGTTTTCATGGAAGTCGGGGGTGCCTAACACCTTCCCCCCTCTTAATCAAGCCCCCAAAATCTATGAATCTCGATTTCCAAGACCTGTTAAACAGAGTCCAACCATTGGGCCTTTGTGTAAACCTTTTCAAATTCGGTTGAGTTGGTATAACCATTTCAAATCTACCAACTGGCGACTCTGATTTTTAAATCGTCGACATTCATATGTCGTACCTTTTTCAAACTTCCCTTTTCAGACAAAACTCAACAAATAGAGAACATAAAGGGCAAGAAAAGAAAGAGGGTATAATTTTCCTGACGTCGACATTTATATAAGTGTTCAACCTATCTTTAAAATTCGATTATACCTGAATTGTTTAAGTACTATGTCGATGTTATTTGTTTCAGCTAGATTAATATTTGATGAAGCCTTATATTATTTATGAACTGACTTGTTATTGAAAATTCGATGCCATTTTTTTCTGCTAGGCTAATATTTGTTAAATCATAAATTGTTCTATTAATCGAACTGAGTTATTATTAAAGATGTATGCCACTTATTTCGGGTAGATCAATATTGATATTATATGTTGAAATCCTTAGTATTTATTTGAATTCAATCCAAGCTATATTATTGTGGTACAGATCATGATGTAAGACTGAGAAGAACAATCCTTATAAAAATAAGGGGAACTTTATTGTCGGAAAATGACACGCATGACACATGTGAATATTATGCATAATCACGTGTACAATGAGGCCGATCCCCTTATGTTCTTGCAGGGGAGTATGATTTAATCTTTACGGTTAAATTATACTCTTGAGGTATTCGATCAGTAAATGAACTGATAATTCCTCATTAAGTTCTAGATCCATTTATGATCACTTAGCATGAAATTTGGGGAATAACTCTATTTAATGAATATTATTGCAGTATTGCTAATTCTTCAGAATCAATTGAATATTATTGAGCCCTCGACAGAATTTAACTCTTTCATTCTTGATATGTTATTTAACATGAATTTTAAGAAAATCCTTGATTTGGAAATGATTCATTATTTCAGCTACTTCACAATATTTTAAATATTGTTGAAGTTCTAAAGAGTTAATCTCTTCTAATCATGGTATATCGTTCTTGTATTTAAACCTGTTGAGCGAATTAGTTGCTCATGTGACAACCCAGAAAATCGGATTGTCCAGAATTTAAGTTTGAAGAATTAGTTAATAATAAAATGAATTTTTTTATTAATAATATTCTATGCTATGTGTTTATTAATCGTTCTAGAACCTATGATGATGCTGGCTACGAGCTAAACTGAACGAGTAAGAATTTTAAAGACAAAAATAAAAATTTTCTAGGAACAAAAATATTTATGGGGAAAAAGATGAAATAAGCACTATTCACCGGACGAAACCTAATGGTTAGGGTTTGAATAACCTAAGCCATTTCGAGAGTTCGGTATGTCGAAATGACATTCCGTCGAAAGATTTGATGATAATATGTCGTGAAAAGTTAAGTAAGCCGATAAAAGTTTTTCTCAAAAAATGCGCAGAAATCGGACGAAATAAAAAATGACAAAAAGTACTGTTATGTGCTTTTCATTCGTTTAACTACGTTTGGGGAAAACGTGAAGGAAAAAGCTTAACCCCAAAAAGTGTTTTTTAGTTTTTCGGGGTTCCGAAGAATGCGTAAAAGTTAAACTATAGAGGATCGACGAAATATCAAAAAATATTTGGATTCCGAGAATCGTAGTTTTTAAAACAGTCGGACGAATTTTCGCAAGACGGAAGCACAAAGCTTCCTTTGGAAGCTTGGTAAATAGTAAGGCGGTTTAGTAAGGAGGTAGGAATAGTTGAATGAGGGGTAAAATGACTAAAATGCCCCTAGCTTGGATTTTCAATAGAAAGGGAGCCTTAAGCTCATTTGTTGGTGATTTTGAAAATCACCAACACATGAGAGAGAGAGAGAGAGAGAGAAGTCGAATGAGGAGGAAAAGGAAGGGGAAAAGCTAGCCCGAGTGAAATTTTTGTCCAACGGAGAAAGATTAAAGAAGAAAGGTAATCCGAAACCTAAATTCTAAGTAATTTTTCTTTAAGTTTTTATGTTAAAATCATAACTTAATGAGAATAAGAAGTAACAGATGTTAAGAATGATTTCATATGGTTGAAATCATGAAGAAATGAAGAAATAAGAATTAGAAGTTTATTTTATAAATTTCTTATGGAAGTATAAGATTTGTAATGAGATTTATAATGAATTTGAACGATCCGAATGAATCATATGAATGATTCGGTGAAATTATTAAGGAATGGTGTTTTATAACATCAAATTCCAAGAAAAAGTGAAATCCTAATCAATGTATCGATTAAAAATGAAGAACGAGCGAAGAACACGAAGAACATGCGAAGAACACGAAGAACGTTTTTGATGGACAAATTTAAAACCATCATAGTATAGCTTGTTATTGATGGACAAGTTTAAAACCATCGTGTATAAGTTAGTTACTTATTTCTTGGTTAGGAACAATAGAAACGTTCATGAAGAATGGATTAAACCTAGCTATAACGAAGTTATGGCGAAAATTTTGTAAAAGACGAATGAGAAATAAAAAGTATGTAAATGAACCCGAAGGAGTAGGGTTTCATAAGAATATAAGAGAACGTAGAAAACATGAGTCGTGGTAGCTAGAACAAACGAGTTTCGAGTTCGGATGACTAAATTACAGACGAATAGACGAAGAACGTTAATAACGTAAAACGAACGAATGATGAAGATTAAGCCAATTGAATGGCATGTTACCAGATTCTGAATGAATTTCTGTCCGAGGGAAGTTGAGGTACGTAAGATAATGAAGAGAATGGCTTTGGAATGACCTTGTTCTGAGTTATAACGAATAAGTTATGAGATTGCAAAGTCAGCGTCTCAAGTATGTAAAAGACTTAGAAAAATTTTTCCATGTTTGATGCTCGGCGCCGCAGCGCCAGCTATGCCTTGGGAGGTGGCGCCGCAACGCTAACCCAGGCCATCAACTATTGTTGAGTGGTGCCGCAACGCGAGAGATAGAGATGGATTTGGCGCCGCAGAGCCAGACTAGGGAAGAAGGTGAGGTATGTTGCCTCCTTTTTAGTCTAACAAAAAGGACTAACTCATGCAATCATACATGAGTCAACAAGTAGTACAAAGTAAAAAAAGTATCGATCCACGGAGAAAAGTTTTAAATCTTCATTATCATACATCAACTATTTCACTATTTTTATATGCTTGACGAATAACTCACCATTATAATTAACTCTAAAATCAATTAATGAATAAAACTACAATACTAAAATAATGTAATCAAATTTGGGAAGAATGGGATTCTAACTTCATTTAATACTTCATCTAACTTGCAATCATCCTTGTATATATATATATATATCATGGAATACTAGTCAAGAGCATAAAAGTGGACATAACCATTTTTTAATGACTTATGACCTATTCACATAACATCCACATATGTTAGAAATCATGTGAGCGACACTATTACCAAAATCACTATATGTCTATGTGAAATTATAGCAATAATGAATTAAAATACAGGCTCTATCAATACTACACATGGTGAAATGGTGTATTTCTATCCGGTTCACGAATTACAAAGCTAAACAACTCAGCCTCATAAACATATGCTATTATGATTTTATCCATACTCATATTTCATTTTTCAATTCCATATAAGTATACAAGGTGAATGGTGATCAAACATTCATTTATTACGCTCAATCATAATAAGTAATCCAATAATAATCATACAACCAAACAATCAGATATATAAGTTAGATTACATATCAAAATTCATTAGAATCCCATAATGGAGTTTAGTTCATTTCTGAACCAAAAGCCATTATGGGATTGAAGCAATACATGAAATTAAAATAATGCAAATAAGAGATGTAAGAGAAATGATAACAAATTTGTTAAACTCAGTTGCAGAATTTGTTCGACGCTTGGTCCAATGCACCAATAATCTCCAGAAGATTAAAACTACACTTTATTTAATAATGTAGAATGAGAGAAAAGCAATTGTAATGATCCAATGCCCAAACTCTCTCTAGAATAGCTAATACATAAGAACCCTAATGAATAATACGAAAAACTGATAAAAACTGACTTCCACACGTCTCTGGTGCCAACCATATCGTTTAGTTAAACTAAAAACACTTAAATTTCAAATAACAAAAAGTCAACAAAAATAGACTATAGAGGACTCACGCGGCCGCGCATAATCCTAGTGTAAAGCCGGTGCGGGCGCGTGAGGTTCCTTCTTGTTTTAGGCGTGGCCGCGTATAGGTGAAATTTTAGCTTCTGTAGGCTTGTAACGCGGGCGCGCGAGATTTGGTTTGTTTAGCAGCGCGGCCGCGCTGATTCTATTTCCTGTCCTCTAATGTTTTTCCTGCTGCTGCTTCTTATTCGTTGTCATTCGTTCTTCATCCCTTCTCTTCTTCACTGCATTCATTCTCCATCTTCTCATGTTCCTCTTGCCATCCTTTAGCTAACTTCATAACATAATGTCAATGCCATTCCTTGCTTGTGTCCATGCATTTCCCTGCCATAAGAGTTCCACTACAAGTAATGCTAAATGAACATAAAAATGCACAAAAACATAGTAAAAACTACTTGAGATGAGCATAATTCTCATGAGTTGACATCCAAGAAGTATGTATAAAACCTATCTATCAAATACCCCCAAACTTGAACTTTTTCTTGCCCTCAAGCAATGCATATGACAATAAACAATGAAATATAACTACATGCTATACAAATGAGTCCCAAGTTTTTCTAGCTAAAATGGAATTCTATTCCAATGTGCCTCAGCGAATTATCCAGATTCAAGAATAAAATTTCAAACGAAGCTATAATAAACATAATATCATACAATCAAATAACCCATACTTGCTATAAAGATGCTGTGTGTGTGTTGTGTTCACAAAAAACTTGACAAAGGCAAAGAATACACATATTAAACTGCTCAAAACAGAAAATTGCAGTCTAAATCCAGATCCATGTATACTAATGCAACAAAAATCACTCTAACACATCAATACAAACTAAGGTTCAACAATGGGTTTAAACTGCTTTATTTTTACTCACGAGGGCGATTTTTGCACTTTCCCGCGGTGTTTATTGCTTATTTTTTATGCAGCGAGTGCGTTTTATGCTCCATCTCTCCCTTTTAAAAGATTCAATAATTCAGCTCAAGAAGGTTTCAAGATAGATTTTTCTCTTTTTTTTTATATACAATAAGCATACCCATGTGTTCCCAAAGTTTGATTATCAATGTTTTCATAGCCTAAGTCCACTTTCCACATAAGTCTATTCTTAAAAACCACATTTCTTACTAAGCAATAAAAACACATTACTCTTATACCAATAAGCATTTGTGAACACGTATGTGCGAACCGAAAGCATCTAAACAACATCCATAGATTACATCATGTAAAACATTATAGCTAAGCTCATGTTATCCAATAAATTCAACAATCCGCCAAAATTCAATTTCATCAATGGCTAGACTTAAACTCCATAAAGCTAGAAATTCGGGACACGCAACTAAACACATACTAAAACAAATAATAACTACTAAAAATAGAAAAATTTTCTGCAATTATTAACTAACACATTAACTACATATGCAAACATATGCAAATTAATTACATATAACTACATACAACTACCCTACTACCGAATACCCCCAAACTTAATATATTCATTGTCCCAATGAATGAAGATATAGGGTTAGAAGAACTCCCCTACTGATCAGCTGTACCACCCTCTTCGAGTGGTGAATCCGGCGATGGAAATGGCATGGCTGTCCCAAATTATGGCCACTCGAGCATAATACCCTACTGCGCAAATGCCTCCGCTAGTGACCTTGTCAAACCCGTAGCAAATGCTGCAAAATTATCGTACATAGCATCGACCTTCCGTTCCAACCTTTGGAGACGACGATCATCATGGACAACAGTGGCTTGGGTTGACGTTCCTACTTCAGTTTCCTGTGTGGGCTTTGGTGGAGGCACTGAGGATTCGGGTCAAAGGATAAAGCCTTTTCCCCTCGGGTGTGGCACACCTCCCACCCAATCCTCGAATTTGGCAATAGTCACATGAATGATATCTTGGCTAAGGTACTACATTTGTTCATTACCCCAACTGACTCCTTGATGTGCACACAGACTAGTAACAACGGACGCATGTGGGATATTTCTCGTAGTGCTCCCCCTCATATAACGTAACATATTCTGATGAATAAGGTGGCCCACATCAATGTACTTGCCTATGACTATTACCCATAAAATGATAGCCCTCTCAGTTGTGATCTTGTGTTGATGCGATGAGGGTATGAGCTTCGTACAGATAAAAAAGTTCCAAGCTTTAGCATAGCGATTGAGGGCTGAGGCTTGGAAGGTTCTAGGTTGATTCGTTCCTGGCCTACAAGTCCACTGCGTCCTTGGAATGCATAAGTCAGTGATGACTTCATCCAAGTCAGTCTCAAAATGTGAAGCTTCGACCCAATTATCATACCCAGTTGGTGGTGTGTCGAGTATCCTAAAAATTGCTCTGATTGATTGTGGTCGGTAATTTACTTGAACTCCTCGGACCATAGATAACCCACTCATAGTGTCTTTGGCATTAGCATAAAATTCCCAAACAATACCTATGGGTGCAGGCATAGGAGTCGCAGTCAGTCCTCTTCATCCTCTTTCGCGAATTATATCCCATAACTGGCCATCTTACTTCTCAGGCTTGAAACCTCGTTCCTTCACAAATGTCTTTACCACTATTCTGTAGTACTCTATTTGTGTATCAAGGCTGAGAAATTTTGTGTGATCCACGACATCCTCGCCCTGACTACTGGAGGAAGATGATGATGATGAAGTGACGGAATGAGTATGCTTAGGACCCATTGCTCTGAATGAAGAAGAAGACAAACTCGAAATTACAGATAAAATTCAACAAAGATAATACATGCTTTGTATTCAAACTCCCCCAAACTTATTATTTACTTTCACCCTCTGAAAAAAATAAACACTAACTTCTCTTTAACTAAATCGCAGATAAGGCTAGAAGTTGGAACGTGATAGGAAAATGTACGTGTATAATGGGATGAGAAGTTATGAATTTGAAACTGAACGGTTTGGAAAGGAGATAGTCGTGCGTCTGTAGAGAGGAATGTATATGCACATTTCAAATGAAACGGATATAAGAGATGGGAAAAGACACGTCTTTTAAAACACTTAAATTTTTTTGGCTCTGGTCTCGCGTGCGACCGCGCGTGTTTTGAACGGGAACATGGCGCGGGCGCACGATTGGCCTTGCTGCATAGACTTATGGAGCGGGCGTGCTACTTTATACTGCTTTCATTGCGCGGCCGCGTGACTCTGCATCCTGCCATACCAATCTGCATTTCAAACATACCAAAATAGCTACGAATCATCTCCAATACACCTGATCAATCATCAAATATCATTATGAGATATCAAGCCTCCAAAATCAAAACATGAACTAATGACTATGCATACATGACTATCCTAAAATAATACTTTCTCTGCTACTCCTACATCTCATCATACGCTCATTCAGCTCCCATAATACTAATTTCACACTAGTTATGCTATAAAGACTAACAGGAACATGAAAACTAAATATAATCAAAACAGAATTAAACAAGAGGTAAGGATAGAAATAATGGGGTGCCTCCCATCAAGCGCTAAGTTATAGTCAATTAGCTTGACTATCTCTGATTCAATCACGTTGAAGAAAGAATGGAGGTGACTTTCTGCCTGTCCACCTCTCCACAAAAATAATGCTTTAGCCGTTTTCCATTCACTTTGAACGGCTTATCTAGAAATTTATCGAATACCTCTACTGCACCATGTGGAAAAACTGTCTTCACTGTAAATGGCCCGGACCACCTTGAATTGAGCTTCCTGGGGAAGAGTTTAAGTCTTGAATTAAATAACAAAACTCTTTATCCTGGCTCAAATACTCTCTCTATAATCTTGCGATCATGCCATTTCTTCACCTTTTCTTTATACAGCTTAGAGTTTTCGTACGCCTGTAGTCTGAATTCATCCAACTCATTGAATTGGAGTAGGCATTTTTCACCGGCAGCCTTCAAATCAAAATTGAACTTTCTAATTGCCCAATATGCTTTATGTTCAAGCTCCATGGGAAGGTGACAAGCTTTTCCATAAACCAACTGAAAAGGTAACATGCCCAATGGAGTCTTATAAGCTGTCCTATATGCCCATACAACATCATCAAGCTTTAATGACCAATCCTTTCTTGTGGGGTTCACAACTTTTTCCAAAATTCTCTTTACTTCATGATTTGAAACCTTTGCTTGGCCATTAGTTTGAGGATGATAAGCTGTAGCAATGCGATGATTTACCCCATATTTAGCCAACAGAGCTCTGAACTGCCTATTACAAAAATGACTGCCTTCATCACCAATGATAGCCCTTGGAGTCCCAAACCTTGTAAAAATACTCCTTTGTAAAAATCTTAGGACTACTTTGGCATCATTAGTTGGAAGAGCTGCCACTTCCACCCACTTCGAAACATAGTCGACTGCTAACAAGATGTATAAATTTCCACATGAAGAAATGAAAAGGCCCATAAAATCTATCCCCCAAACATAAAAAATTTCCATCTCGAGGATCGTGTTCAATGGCATCTCATTTCTTTTCAAAATATTCCCAACTCTTTGACATTTGTCATATCTCTGAACAAAACTGTAAGTATCCTTAAAAATTGTCGGCCAGTAGAATCCTGCTTGTAACACTCTAGCCGTTGTCCTCTCTCCACCATAGTGACCTCCGTATAATGAAGCGTGGCAATCCTGCAAAATCCCCTCTGTCTCACTATATGAGATACATCTCCTTATCATCTGATTAACACATTGTTTGAACAAATATGGTTCATCCCATATAAACCACTTCATGTCATGCAAAAATTTCTTCTTTTGATGACCAACTAAGTCAGAAGGGATCATCCTGCTCACCAAGTAGTTCGCATAGTCTGCAAACCATGGCACTTCCCCTTTCACCACAAATAACTGTTAATCTGGAAAGGACTCATTAATCATAGTCCTATCATATACCTCCCTTCTCAGATTTTCCAGTCGAGATAAGTGGTCCGCCACTTGGTTCTTAATTCCCTTTCTATCCTTTATCTCCAAATCAAATTCCTGCAACAGAAGTATCCATATGATCAAACTAGGCTTTCCATCTTTCTTTGCCACCAAATATCGAATTGCTGCATGATCCGTGTACACTATCACCCTTTTCCCAATTAGATAAGCTCAAAACTTGTCAAAAGCATACACAACTGCTAGTAATTCCTTCTCTATAGTGGTGTAGTTCAATTGAGCATCAGTAAGGGTCTTGCTCGCATAATATATCACATGAAAAATCTTTTCCCTTCTCTGACCCAAAACAGCCCCCACAACATAATCACTGGCATCACACATAAACTCAAATGGTAAGTCCCAATCCGGTGCTGTAATTACTGGTGCTGAAGTTAACCTCCTCTTCAAATGCTCAAATGCAGACATGTAATCCTCATCAAACTTGAATTGTGCATCCTTCTCTAATAAGCTGCAAAGTGACTTTATTATTTTGGAGAAATCTTTAATGAATTTGTGGTAGAAGCCTGCATGTCCTAGAAAACTTCGAACACCTTTTACTGAAGTTGGTGGTGGAAAATTCTCAATAGTCTCTAATTTAGCTCTATCCACCTCAAGTCCTTTCCTCGACACCTTATGTCCCAGAATTATTCCTTCTTGTACCATAAAATGGCACTTTTCCCAATTCAACACCAAGTTTGTCGCAACACATCTTCTCAAAACCATCACTAAATTTTCTAGACACAAATCGAAAGAATCCCCAAATACTGAAAAATCATCCATAAATACCTCCATATTATGCTCCACCATATCCAAAAATATAGCCATTATACATATCTGAAAAGTGGCTGGGGCATTGCACAGACCAAAAGACATCCTTCTGAAAGCAAAAGTACTATATGAACATGTAAAGGTTGTTTTTTCTTGGTCTTTTGGAGCTATACCAATCTGATTGTAGCCTGAATACCCATCCAGAAGGAAATAGAACTCATGACCCGCTAGCCTATCCAATATCTGATCGATAAACGACAGTGGGAAGTGATCTTTCCTTGTAGCTTTGTTAAGTCTGCGGTAGTCCATGCAGACTCTCCACCCCATCACTGTTCTCGTTGGAATCAACTCATTATTTTCATTATAAACTACGGTCATACCACCTTTCTTCGGTACACACTGTACCGGGCTCACCCATGAGCTATCTGAAATTGGATATATGATACCTGCATCCAGCCATTTCAACACTTCCTTCTTGACCACTTCCTTCATGATTGGATTAAGTCTTCTTTGATGTTCCACTGAAGGCTTGCTATCGTCTTCCAACAGGATCTTGTATATACAGAAAGATGGGCTGATCGCTTTTATATATGCTATAGTCCACCCAATTGTTGACTTAAACTCTCTGAGAACTCTTAACAGTTTTTCTTCCTGAAAAGATGTTAGTGCATAAGAAATAATCACAGGTAATTTTGAATTTACATTTAAAAATGCATACCTCAAATGGTCTGGAAGTGGTTTTAACTCAAGTTCTGGAGGTGTCTCAAGATATGGCTTTAATTTCACCGATGACTCTCGAGCTTTCTTTAATGGCTCAACATGAGTCTTGAACTTTCTGAATTGTGGAGTTGTATCAAGTATATGAATGATTTCTTTAATCTCCTCATCATCTATTTCTGAATTTCCCACAATAGCATTTCTCAATGGTTCATGATTCACCAAGTTCTCTACTTTATCATTTAATACCTTTTCCACCAAATCAACCCTGAAGCATTCCTCATCATCTGTTGGAAATTTCATTACCTTGAACACATTAAAGGTAACTTCCTGATCATGTACTCGCATTGTTAGTTCCCCTTTCTGAACGTCTATCAAGGTTCTTCCTGTAGCTAGGAATGGTCTTCCAAGAATGATAGATATACTTCTATCCTCTTCATAGTCTAATATGATGAAATTTGCCGGAAAGATGAATTTATCAACTTTAACCAATACATCTTCCATAATCCCCCGTGGATACGTGATCGACCTGTTAGCTAGCTGTAAAGAAATATTTGTCGGCCTTGGAGCAGGCAATCCCAACTAATTAAACACTGACAACAACATCAAATTTATACTTGCCCCAAGATCACACATGCATTTACTAAAGCTCATTTTTCCAATTATACAAGGTATTGTGAAGTTGTTTGGGTCCTTCAGCTTTGGAGGTAATTTGCGTTGCAGGACTGCACTACATTCTTCCGTCAAGGCTATTGTTTCAAAGTCTTCTAATCTCTTCTTCCTTGACAATATCCCCTTCATAAACTTTGCATAACTAGGCATCTGCTCTTAGAGTTAGTTAAGTTGTAAGCAGTTAATACATACATAGCAGTTATATCAGTTAGGTACATAATGTAAATGACATAAAGTAAATGACACAAGGGATTTTAAGTGGTTCATAGACTCAAGCTCCTAATCCACTCTTCTGCTTTCAACAAGCAGGATTTCCACTAAGGAATGGCAGCACCCTGAATCACTAAGATTCCTTTAAGGCCAGTAGCCTTAGAACTTCAGTTCACTAAAAACTCTTCAAGCCCAGTAGGCTTAGAACTTCTCTAGTTCCCTAGGAACTCTTCAAGCCCAACAGGCTTGGAACTTCATTTAGTCCCTCCGGACAAGGACCCCTCAGGCCCTGGCTTCTTCTTCTTGTTGTTGTTGTTGTTGTTGTTGTTGTAGGTGCCTTGCTACTAAGATATCTTTAGGCTTGAACATCTTCTATACTTAGCAGCTTGGCGTGGTCCTCTTTTTATTCTACGTAGAGTATGGACCACAACTTCTCAGGTGCAACTAATTTTCATTCTGTTCTGCTCATCCTCATCCATTGTCAGTTGTGCACCATCTTCAACTTAGCTACCATCTTCAGTGGCATTCTCATCTTTGTTGAGTGAAGCTTTATTCTGCCCAAGTCCTTCTTCAAGGCTGCTTCACTTCCACCTTTGTAATCTCACTGTCACTAAGACTTTTTCTATTTAGTTCTGGTAGAGCTCGTAGAGTCAACAATAGCATTCTAACAACTCAACGATTCTGCAACTTCAGCAACATTAGCAACTTTTGATCTTTGAAGCTCTTATTGATTTATACTCCTTCACAACCTTCCCGTTGGAATGTAGTCATTGGGAGCTATGTGAATTGCTTTGCAGATCTCGAGTTATTTGGTGTAGACTGCAGATGTGACATGACATCCCCTTTATGACTTTCTGACACTGTAGTCTACTATTTCACCTACTACGTCAGAGATGTCACTTTGATGTCTCGGGCAGGTAGTCAACTTTATTTCCTTCTTCTGATTTCTTGATCAGAGGTTGTCCTTTTGCATCGATGCTCTCAATAAGCTTTATTCAAATATCAATTTCAGATTGAACTGTTGCCAATGCTTCAATCTTCAGATGACCGAATTCTACGATTTTGATGCAGCTGTTCTAGGACCTGATCACAGCGTCTTGTTGAATGTTGCTCGTTGACAGGTTGAGACATCCCTACGATACTGAAGAGTGTTAATTGGATCTTTAAAGTAGAACACCTCTTCCTTCTCTTGTGCAGCGCTTCAACACTTTAATTTACCTTGACAGATCTTAGGAATTGATAGCTTGACTCCTTGTTCTGGCCTCTTCTGAATAGCAAGACACTTCAAATTTGTGGCATGTCTAGCTCGCTTTTTCCTTGTGATCTCCCGTTCACTTATCATCAATGGACTGACCCAATGCTTAATCACTTTTGCCTTGTTCTTCATAAGCTGACCAATATCTCTATGCATACTTCATCAGTTCCTACTTTGTTTGGGAAACACTATGATCCTGGTTACTTTCAAGATCATTGTCTTCTGTTCAATTGACAACTACTTCACTTGCTGACTTTTCTTTGTTAGTCACTTTAATTGAAGTCTTTTTCTGATCAACTTGTGGAAGACTTCATCCTAAATGGCTTCACAACTTAATCTGGATGTTGATTGGATTGGTGCTTAGATCTTCTATTAGCTTGCATGCCATTTGTTTAGTGCTCTCTGGTTTTCCTTCAGGTGGGATGTATCTTTGTAGCTCAGACCAGAGGCTTCATACTTTGGATATTCTGGGAGTTCTCATTTGTTGAGAATCGTGTTTGCTCTACGATTCTGCCTCGACGTTGTGAGCACATCTGTTGAAGCCTTAGTTCTCCACTCTACAATTCAGCTTTGGTGGTGCAGATACTACGACTCTGAGATCAGTTGCCGACACTCTACAATCTTTGACCTTAAGCTTGTTGTCTTCATCTGATCTGGCTCGACTATGATCTTTTCCTCTGATGTGATCAGTAGACTCTACGATTATGAGTGTGGTCTACGATTCTTGACTTGGCTTCGGCAGATGCTTGGTCAGCTCATAGACAAGCTGTCTCTACGATTCTGAACATGACATCCTCAATAGACTACGACTCCGAGGAAGTTCTTCTTGTCACACTACGATCCTTCCTTATTTCTCTTGGTAGTCTACGAACTTCGAGATCTACTATCTTACAGACTACGATTCTGCCTCGATAGCTCTCGAGTTTTCCTTGACTCTCCTAGCAGACTACGATTTTTGGTGCAGTGCTCGACGATCAGACAAACATATCTATTACATTATAAGATTAACCTAACAAGATTGATCTTTCAATATTTATAGTCCTTGTACACCATTTCTTTATAAGGACTTTACAAAGTTGTTTTGCTTATGTAGGATCAACCTAACATGTTTGATCAATTCATTCTAAATCCTTGTACATATGTTCCTATTATCTATAAAAGGACTTTATAACTTTTCTTAATGCAAGCATACTTATATATTCATTCATATATATCATAATAAAATCATATATAAAAAGGAATAACATTCACATGCTTATTCCTGAAAATAATAATTAAAGTCCTCAATAACTACTCTTGAACTTTGCCTTTTCCCTTGTCTTTCTTTGTCCCCTCGGCCACCTCGTCCTTAGCCGAAATGTTTTATTTAAGCATGGGTGAGCAACGAGTTTGCTCCACAAGTTAAAGTATACAATAAAAGTATAAATCAAGAATATAAGCGTCTAGCTTCTATAGAACTTCAATAATGTTCAAAGAAATTCAAAGTAGCTGAATAAATCATTTTTCAATAACAAGACTTTCTTAAATTACATGTTGAAATAACAAATCAATAATGAAAGAGTATAACTCTTTCAAAGTTTCAATAATATTCAACTGATTATGAAGAATTAACAATACTACAATAATAAATTTGGATATTCCCAGATTTCATACTGAGTGATCACAAATGGATCATGAACTAATAGAGGAATTATCAGTTAATTAATACTGAATTACCTCAAGTGTATCAGTTAATCATAAAGATTAAATCACACTCTTCTGCAAGTACATGAAGTGTTCAGCTTCATTGTACCCTATATTATGCATAATACTAAAAAATAGCGTATTAGTCGGATGTCCGAAAATAAAGTTCCCTTTTTATAAGGGTTGTTCATCTCAGTCTTATATCATAAATCTGTACCACAACAATATGGTTTGGATTTTTTTTAAAGAACTGCTGTGATTTAAACGTATAATATCCATATCGATTTAGCCAAAATAAATGGCATAGATCTTTCAATAACAACTTAGTTCAAATAATTGAACGTTTTATGCTTTAACAAATATTAGTCTCGCCAAAACAATTAGCTGAGACAACTCATAAACTATTCAATAATAGACATAAATCAATTGCACTATGTGCGAATAACAATGATCATCACGGATGTGAATAACCAACAATAATTATTCACTAATCATGCTTTGAAATTAATAACTCAGGTTAAGTTAATGAACTTGCAATAAATGCGAATACTCAACAATAATCTTAGATGTGTGGAAAAATCAACAATAATTATCCACTTAACATGCTTGAAAAGTAATAACTCAAGTTTAAGTTAAGGAAAATTGTCTTGGTCATTGACTACTGCTATACAATCAAATTTAGCATTGTTTGAAAGGCCTATCATTAATAATATTGATCTCTCAATTAGCATAATACATCATGACACATAATACCGTTATTTAAAGTCGTTATATAACTAAAATACATTATCACGTATTCATAACCGTGATTAGAACCTATAAAAACAATTATCAGGTCAAACTATTTCAGTTTGGTTTGATTTTGGTAACAATTCGGCGTCTCGATTGCATTATCAGATAAATATCGAGTGTATTTTCAATAAAACACTATTCCAAAACATTAATATTATTTTAGATATTTTAATTATCATTTATAATATTTTTGGAAGCTCATAATAATTTTCAAATAATTATTATCATTTATAATGATTTTTCAAATACTAATATCATGTTTAAATGATTTAAATAATTTAAAATATTAATAAAATCCATGTCAAAATATTAAAAGTTATTTATAATAACTCAAAATATTTTTAAAACATTAATATCACCTTTAAATGATTTTTAAAATATTTAAAATCATTTTAAATAATTACTACTAATATTAAAGTATTAATGTATTTCATGTCAAAATATTAAAAGTCATTTATTATAACTTAAAATATTTTTAAAACCTTTATATCATTTTTAAAACATAAAAATCATTTTTAAAACATAAAATCATTTTAAAAAAAATTTATTTAATATAATTATTAAATAAATTTATTATCATTAATATTAAGTTATTAATGAAATTTATATCAAAATATTCAAAGTTATGTATTATAACTTAAAATATTTTTAACACTTTAATATCATTTTTATTTTTAAAATATTAAAATTATTTTTAACTAATTTATTTAATATAATTATTAAATAAATTTAATATTGTTAATATTTAAATAAATTAAAATATTAATGAAATTTATGTTAAATTATTAAAAGTTAATTTTTATAACTTAAAATAATTTTTAAAACTTAATTATGAATTTTTTGAATAATTATTTTCTATTTTTTTATATTTATTAAAATTAATTAATAATTTTCATTAAAACTGTCGTTAAAGGCTTTAGCGACAAAAATAGTCGCAATAGGTGTTCTTCATCAATGAAGAACAACCTTGGTCAATGCCCTGGGGGCTACTTTGACCATGAATAATTTTCATCTGGTTATGGTTTTGGGCATGATAGTGTATCAATGGTGTAGTACTAATGTAATACTACATGTACTAACCAATTTCAGGGTTTAACTATATCATAGGAAGAAGATATAAGTGGCCAAATTTTCTGTCATGGCTGTTCTTGCCAGAAACTCAGGTAGTGTTGAGTAGCTATATTGAAGCTTTATTAACTTAGATTCTGGGCATAGTTTAAGTGTTATAGTGTCACTCTTGTAGTATACATGTCAAGGTTCAAAAGTATTACACAGGTTAGGCTTAACAACATCAAATATGAAAGATCTAGGCTAGTCAAAAGGCTTCCAAAAACTGTTCTTCAGTTTTCTGGAAATTCCAGAAAACATAATATGTGCTTGGTTAATGCATTTTGACCATCAATAACTTGGATCCTGTTGATGATTTAAGTATTCTATTGTCAAGGTTGTGTAGTCCATATGTCAGGGTATACAAATGATACACTTAGACAAGCTAACAACATAACAGATGTAAGATCTAAGCCCCTCAAAAGCTTGTCAGACCCCTTCTGGGTAAATTCTGGGTTTTCCAAAAATGTTTTTTCATAACTGGTCAACCATGTTTGACCATTAATAACTGGAAATCTAGATATGATATGGGCCTATTTTCACTTCCAGTTTACTCTCCTCATAGCATACTATAACAACGATACACTTAACCAGTCTAACAATTAACAGGGTAAGATCTATGGCCTCTCACATTTGACTGTCAGGCCATATTTTTAGGTTTTTGGACAATTTCTTAGATCTTCATTATATGTACTTAAATGTTATGGATCTATGATATATCAATATAGATCACTAAATAACATCACATATAACATATTTAAACATAAAAACATAAAATCTACCTAAGCATAACTTTTAATCTCATCTTTCTAATATGTTCTTGGATGGTGTATCGGGTGTTCTTGGCTGATCTTAGGACTTAATTTCTCTCAAGATTTCGTGGGTTATGAGAGAGAGAGACTTGGCTAGGGTTAGTAAGTAAAGTAAAGCTTTGTTATCTTTTTCTCTTTCTTTAAGATCCAATCTTTGATCCAATGAATGTGGTTGTTGCTAGGTGTTAAGATTTGGTTGATTTGAGGGATTTTAAACACATGCCAATATCTTCCATTGATGACTCACAAGATTTGGTCTTATCTTTTAGTAAAAGATAAGATAAAAGGGTATTTTGGTAATTTTCTACATAATTTTAAAGGTAGTTTGGTCATTTCACATGTTTCCCACCAATCTTAACCCTTAGGGTTTGATACTTAGAATTATGGTATACAAATTAGGGTTGAGGGTTTTCGAAAATAAAATTAGGGTTTCTAATTGCTCGTTAGGATTTCCTAACTGAACATTAGGGTTTCTAATCTAACATTAATTATGGTTTACTAATGTTATGCCTTATCTGTTCAACATTTGATCATTAATCACATATTGCACATTCAGATACTAGTAAATACAATTATAATAATAACTGTATTAATAATTAATGCCCTATCCGTAATTCGAGTTGGGGTTTTGATCAGCTGTTCATCCTAACTTCACTCATATTTCTTAGTCAATAAATAATTTGACTATCTTGCTACGTTCATATCACACATGCTCAAAATAATAATGATAACAATACTTATAATAATAATTAAAATTATTCGTAAAATAGAATCGTTTAAAATTCTGGGTCTTAACATTCTTCCTCCTTTTAAGGATTCCGTCCCCGAAATCACTACTACCTTACATTCAAATTATGTCTATCCTTAGACACTTATTTATTCATCAATCAATTTTTATTGAATTACTAAATTGTATTTATTACTTCATTTATTTTTTCCGATCCCAATTCAGGGCAAAAAATACGTACTTAACTCAAGTCTCATTTGACTTGGCACAACTCATATTTACGTGTTTTCTCTCGTTATACTTTGAAACCTCTAAGGTTTACCATAGACCACATGAATATACTTATGTTCTAATACTTTTTAAAGTTGTATCATCAAGTCCTTCATTTCAATATGTACACAATACTAATTTAGGACTTATATATCAACGTGTGACTCGGATCCATAAATGGAAACACCTCATAGTGATATCTACCAAATAATACGTGCACAATTATATTACTAAGTGAAATCTTTACCTGTCACCACTTCCTTTGCAGCCACTGTGTCTTGAACCGTCATGTTAAACGTGCGTACCGTTGGTCTTCCCGGCTGAGCAGGTCCTTTGATTGCCAGTGTCCCACTGCTATTTTCTTTGTTGTTACTTCCTTTGTCTGTATTCTTCTTTGGACAGTTTCAGATTTGATGGTCTAACGATCCACAAAAAAAATAACCTTGTATCTTCTTTGGACTGGGACAATTGGGAGAGATGTCCCTCTTGGCCACAGTTAAAACACACTCCTTTTCCCTATAAACAAACTCCTTGATGTTTTTTACTGCAAACCGCACACAACTCACATCTCTTCCTACTCTCTCCTGACTTATTTCCCGATTGAGTGTTATCATCCCACTTACGCTTATTGGGGTTACTTTCTCCACTACTACCTCCATTCATCTTCTTCTTCTTATTCTCTTGATGATACTTTGATGCGGCTTCACTTCCTCCTTTGGCGATGATTGCTTTTTCCAACAGGGTCAAAAATTTATTGATCTATAACACAACTACTTTGTTAAATATCCTTGGCTTCAGTCCGTTCTCAAACCTTCGCGCCTTTCGTGCTTCAGTATCCACTTGATGTGAAGCAAATATCTCTATTTCATTGAATTTAGCGGTGTACTCTGAAACTGACATATTCTCTTGTTTCAACTCCAAAAAATTTACCTCCATTCTTGTTTGCATACTTGACGAGAAATAATTCTCAAAAAAGAATTCCTTAAATCTTGTCCATGTTACTATTGCTGTCCCGGCTCTAGCCTGGTTTGTCTCCCATAAGTAATTAGCTTCACCTTTCATCAAATAGGTAGAAAAAGCTATCTTTTGCTCCTCTGCTACTCTAGCAATAATAAAAACCTTCTCCATCTCCTTTACCCAAGTTTGGGCTTCAAGAGGGTCAGTGGTTCCTTTAAATTCTGGCGGTCCTACTGCTTTAAAGTCTTTGAAATTCGCCAATCTATTAGCTGGCCGATCTCTTGCTGGTGGTGCCCTAGTTTCCATAGCTTGAGCTAACATGTCTACAAAGTTCTACTTTGGGTCTGCTTGAACTCCTTCATTATTCATCGATTATTCCTCCCTTTGGTTTTGATTTTGTCGTCTTGACGGCATTATCTGATTAAATAAAAACTTACATTAATCCTTTATCTCTATAATACATCTTATTAGTAATATAATAAGAATTTAACACAAAATTTTAAACATACAGCGATTCAGCCTTGCTGAATTCAATTTGCCGAATTAACAAATTATTAGATAGACAACGTACTATCTTAACTTTCAAAATTTATTTACTTAATCAAACATATAATCATATCATTGCATTTTCATTCATATTCATTCAAATAGTACATAGTACTTTTCAGTACATAACACATATTGATATAATCATTTAATATCCTTTTGTGACAAAAGTCAGAAGTCATTACTACAACTTTATACAAAAAGTTAAGATTTACACAAATTATCTTGATATTCATACAAACACAAGGATTACATTCATATAGATATATATTTACATATACCTACTCATCGTCTATGATACTATATTTCTAACTTATTATCTTACTTCAGAAGGTCCTACTTCTCATACTTAATCTTTCTTCAATCCACTTCCTTCACCTGTCTTCTTCTTAGGACAATTTTTAAACCTATGACCCATGCCACCACATGAAAAACATCCTCCTTTCTTTGGCTTAGGATAATTTGGCGAAATATGTCCTTGACCACAATTGTAACGTATGTTTTTACCCATCATACATTCCCCTAAATGGTTCTTTCCACACTTGCCACATGCTTGTTTCTTCTTTGAATTTGAATTCCCTTCGTTATTATCATTATCATTGTCATTGATCCTTTTTCTTTTATTATTATTACCCTTCTTTTTTGAGTTTACCTCTTCAGATGATCCACTACGCTCAACCCTCATTCTATCAACTTGTGCCTTCAGATCATTTTGTTCTTCTGTCATCTCTCGCAATGCCCTTTCCGTCTTCCACATTTCCTCCAAGAGAAATACCTTATTTCTTAGTTCTTGAATTTTCGTAGATATTTGATCTTTTTCAATTACTACTTTGCCTTTTTCTCCATCTTTAGCCTTTATTTCTTACTCCAACTTAGTTTCTTTGGAATCTACTCCTTCCTCTTCATTCAGCTTCATCTCGGGGTACTCGTCATGATCGTTTCCCAGATTCACCATAGGTTCGTCTTTTAAAACTTTTTCAACTAACTCACTTTGAGCTGGGAACTTGGCTTATGGCATTGGTGCAACAACTGCTAACATCTCCGTAACTATTTCATCATCTCCTGACATCCTACAATCATAACACAATAAACAAATTCCATTAATATCTCTCAATAAAACATAAATTCATTGTATGGAATGAAAATATATTTTAAAACACTACTAATTTTCCAAGAAAACTCTACATGAGTTTTATCTCATGCTATTCTTTAATCTTATCACTTAGAACTCTAAATGAGTTTCCTCTATCCTTCTTATGGTTGAATTCCTAAGGCTTTTCCCCCCACCTAAGGTTTATACCCTACAACTTTGATATCAACCTATGACCCCCCCAAATTTGGGTTCCCTAACCTCTGGTTTAGTACTCACGATTCATTATACATATCACATCTAACAACCCATTAATTGATGAAATACATCATTCATTACCTGTCTTTAATAAAAACATACCTTAAAACATAATTATAACAATATCCTAGGTTCACTAACCTAAAAATAGCTTGCATACCTTTAGATACTTAAAAGGTTTACATAATTAATTTACATAAAGTAACATAATAATTAAAGTCCTCAATAACTACTCCTGAACTTTACCTTTGCCCTTATCTTTCTTTGACCCCTCGACCACCTCCTCCTTAGCTGAAATGTTTTATTTAAGCAAGGGTGAGCAACGAGTTTGCTCCGCAAGTTAAAGTATACAATAAAAGATATAAATCAAGAATATAAGAGTCTAGCTTCTATAGAACTTCAACAATCTTCAAAGAACTTCGAAGTAGCTAAATAAATCATTTTCCAATAACAAGACTTTCTTAAATTACATGTTGAATAACAAACCAGTAATGAAAGAGTAAAACTCTTTCAAAGTTTCAATAATATTCATTTGATTATGAAGAATTAACAATACTACAACAATAAAGTGGAATATTCCCAGATTTCATGCTGAGTGGTCACAAATGAATCATGAACTAATAGAGGAATTATCAGTTAATTAATATCGAATTACCTCAAGTGTATCAGTTAACCATAAAGATTAAATCATATTCTTCTGTAAGTACATGAAGTGATCAGCTCCATTGTACCCTATATTATGCATAATACTCAAAAATAGCTTAATAGTCGGATGCCCGATAATAAAGTCCCCTTTTTATAAGGGTTGTTTATCTCAGTCTTATATCATGAATCCGTACCACAACAATATGGCTTGGATTGTTTTTAAAGAAATGCTATGATTTCAATGTATGATATCCATATCGATTTAGTTGAAAGAAATGGCATAGATCTTTTAATAATAACTTAGTTCAAATAATAGAACATTTTATGCTTTAACAAATATTAGTCTCGCCAAAACAATTAGATGAAACATAGCTCATAAATTGTTTAATAATAGACATAAATCATTTGCACTATATGCGAATAATAATGATCATTATGGATGTGAATACTAACAATAATTATTCACTAATCATGCTTTGAAATTAATAACTCAAGTTGAGTTAATGAACTTGCAATAAATGCGAATGCTCAACAATAATCCTAGATGTGGAAGAATTAGAAATAATTATCCACTTAACATGCTTGAAAAGTAATAACTTGAGTTTGAGTTAAGGAAATTTGCCTTGGTCGTTGAGTACTGCTATACAATCTAATTTAACTTTTTTTGAAAGACCTATCATCAATAATATTGATCTCTGAATTAGCATAATACATCATGACACATAATACCGTTATTTAAATTTGCTAGATAACCTAAATACATTATCACGTATTCATAATAGTGATTAAAACCTATAAAAATAATTATCAGGTCAAACTATTTCAGTCTGGTTTGATTTCGGTAACAATTCGGTGTCCCGATTGCATTATCAGATAATTATCGAGTTTATTTTCAATAAAACTATTCCAAAGCTTCAATATTATTTCAAATAATTTAATTATCATTTATAATATTTTTCGGATGCTCATAATAATTTTTAAATAATTATTATCATTTATAATGATTTTTCAAACACTAATATCATTTTTAAATGATTTAAATATTGAATAATTCCATCATCATTAATATTTTAATAATTTAAAATATTAATGAAATCCATGTCAAAATATTAAAAGTTATTTATAATAACTTAAAATATTTTTAAAACACCAATATCACCTTTAAATAATTTTTAAAACATTTAAAATCATTTTTAAATAATTACCATTAATATTAAAGTATTAATATATTTCATGTAAAAATATTAAATGTCATTTATTATAACTTAAAATATTTTTAAAACATAAAAATCAAACTTTTTAAAACAATTTATTTAATATAATTATTAAATAAATTTATTATCAATGAAATGTATATCAAAATATTAAAAGTTATATATTATAACTTCAAATATTTTTAACATTTTAATATCATTTTAATGATTTATAAAATATTAAAATCATTTTTAACTAATTTATTTAATATAATTATGAAATAAATTTAATATCGTTAATATTTAAATAAATTAAAATATTAATGAAATTTAGGTCAAATTATTAAAAGTTAATTTTATGACTTAAAATAATTTTTAAAACTTAATTATGAATTTTTAATAATTATTTTCTATTTTTTTACTATTTATTTAAACTAATTAATTAATTTTCATTAAAATTATCGCTAAAGGCTTTAATGACAAAAATTGTCGCAATAGGTGTTCTTCATCAATGAAGAACAACCTTGGTCAATGCCCTGTGGGCTACTTTGACCATGAATAATTTCCATCTGGTTATACTTCTGGGCATAAGAGTGTATCAATGATGTAGTACTAATGTAATAATACATGTACTAACCACTTTCATGGTCTAATTACATCATAGGAAGAAGATATAAGTGGCCAAACTTTCTGTCAAGGCTGTTCTTGCCAGAAACTTAGGCAATGTTGAGTAGCTATATTGAAGCTTTAATAACTTGGATTCTGGGCATAGTTTAAGTGTTATAATGTCACACTATTGTAGTATACATGTCAAGGTTCAAAAGTAATACACTGGTTAGACTTAACAACATCAAATATGAAAGATTTAGGCTAGTCAAAAGGTTGTTAGAAACTGTTCTTCAGTTTTCTGGAAATTCCAAAAAACAGAATATGTGCTTGGTCAATGCAATTTAACCACCAATAACTTGGATCCTGTTGATAATTTAAGTGTTCTATTGTCAAGGTTGTGTAGTCCATATGTCATGGTATAAAAGTGATACACTTAGACAAGCTAACAACATAACAGATTCAAGATCTAAGCCCCTCAAAAGCTTGTCAGACCCTTTCTGGGTTTTCCAAAAATATTTTTTCATGATTGGTCAACCATGTTTGACCATGAATAACTTGAAATCTAGACATGATATGGACCTGATTCCACTTCCAGTTTACTCTCCTCAGCACACTAAAACAAGGATACACTTCACAAGTCTAATAATTAACAGGGTAAGATCTATGGCCTCTGACATTTGACTGTCAGACCATATTTTTAGGGTTTTGGACAATTTCTTAAATCTTCATTTTCATGCACTTAAATGTTATGGATCCATGATATATCAATATATATCACTAAATAGCATCACATATAACATATTTAAACATAAAAACATAAATTCTACCAAAGCATACAAGATCTAGCTTAAGGTTAGGGTTTATGTCTTTCTTGAACAACTTTTGATCTCCTCTTTCTAATATGTTCTTAGATGGTGTATGGGGTGTTCTTGGTTGATCTTAGGACTTAGTTTCTCTCAAGATTTCTTGGGTTATGAGAGAGAGACAGAGATACTTGGCTAGGGTTAGTAAGTAAGTAAAGCTTTCTTATCTTTTTCTCTTTCTTTAAGATCCAATCTTTGATCCAATGAATGTGGTTGTTACTAGGTGTTAAGATTTGGTTGATTTGAGGGATTTTAAAAACATGCCAATATCTTCCATCGATGACTCACAAGATTTGGTCTTATCTTGTAGTAAAAGATAAGATAAAAGGGTATTTTAGTAATTTCAAATCTAAAAGGGTATTTTGGTAATTTCCCACATAATTTTAAAGGTAGTTTGGTCTTTTCACATGTTTCCCACCAATCTTAACCCTTAGGGTTTGATACTTAGAATTAGGGTTTGTAAATTAGGGTTTAGGGTTTCCAAAAATGGAATTAAGTTTTTTAATTGATCATTAGGATTTCCTAAATGAACATTAGGGTTTCTACTATAACATTAGGGTTTAATAATGTTATGCCTTATTTTATCAACATTTGATCATTAATCACATACTGCACATGCAAATAATAGTAAATACAATTATAATAATAACTGTATTAATAATTAATGCCCTATCCGAAATTCGAGTTAGGGTTTTGATCAGCTGTTCATCGTAAATTCACTCATATTTCTTAGTCAATAAATAATTTGACTGTCTTGCTACGTTCATATTGCACATGCTAAAAATAATAATGACAATACTGATAATAAATAAACAAAAATATTATTCGTAAAATAGAATCATTTAAAATTATGTGTCCTGACATACATACTACCACATATCTAACTTTTAACCTGTTTAAAAGTTGTAAAACTTGAACTGTTGAGCTAGAATGGTCGAGATCTAGATAGATCTAGTTTACTTTCTAGTTTTGAAAATATTTAGCAGACACATGACCCTAGATCTGTATGTAGAGGAAATGGGAAGCTTGTTTACTCGCGTACAAGGATTTAACTGATAAATCACTTGTTTATGTGAAATTTGTAAGTTATATGCCTTTTATTACAGTATATTCATTGTGCAAGCTATTTAAATGATATCATGTGAGCCTAGGTGTAAGACCCCAAATTTTATGAAATAAAAGTATTCAATTTTCTTATATTTATTATTTTATTTCATAAATGGTTAAATTGATAAAAGGTTAAAGTTAAGGGTGATATTTGAAAATTTTACAAAGTAAGAAAGTTGTTATTCATTGTGTCGGGAAATATTCGTTTTCACAGGGAATATTCGTACAACGACATAATCATTGGTGGACCCTACAATGGAAGTATTGTCATAGTAAGAAAATGACATAGTTATATTTTTATAAAAATAACGGCGAAAGTGTTACCGTTAAAACTGTTGAACTACTCGGTAGTAAAAGTACAGTAATACACGTGGTTGCGTAGTAGCACACGGTATTGATTATTGATGCTTACGTAAGAAGTCACTCAGTTATACTCAATTATTGCTACAGTAATTGCTGCATCATATCTATCATATTATTGATTCAATTATTGTCCCAAAGATCATCTCAGATAATATGTTATATTATTAAATCAATAATTGAGATGACAAAGTTATTCATATTATTATTTGCAATATTGACAATGTCTAGAAGTTCTGTCAAGGAGAGGTTAGATAATCGAATTGCGCGCTAATAGGGAGAAATCCTTATCGGAAAGCCCCCTCTTTCCTGGGAAGGACCTGGTTGTTAAATATTGTGAGTTATAATATTAACGATGAATAAGTTTGTGTTGATTAAAGATGAAATTGATAGTTCCATTGTGTGGGAATTATTAGTGTTAGTGGAAATCGATATTTATTTCGATAATAATTGATGTCTGGAGGTTATATTGACCAATCGGGTAATTCACCGGATAAATGAGCAATTAATTGCTATTAATTCACATGCTTATAACTATGTGCTCACATGTGTGTACTATTGATTCACATGATTTACTATTAGGGGAGTTGGTGCAATATTGATAATACTTGCATGACTAAATTAAAAATGGAGGTATAGATGAAGGTACTATACTGTAATTAGTTTTTTCACATGATTATATTATTGAGTCACATGAATGAACTATTGATTCACATGATTTACTATTAGGGGAGGTGGTGCAAGTTTGATAATACTTGCAGGACTAAATTAAAAATAAAGGAAAAGATGAAGGTATTGTACTGTAATATTTCGAGCCCCAAAATATGCAATTATTGAAACTATATTTTCCTATAAATAGAAGCTCATTCTTCCTTCATTTCTCACCAATTCACTAAGTCTCACAAGAGCAATTATTATAGAGAAATTATAGAGAGAAAGAAGAAGAGAAGTCTGCTACCTCACTATTCCAGTATCCAGTTTTCTTCTAAGATAAGGGGTATTATTTCTTTCGTATTCATGAAGAGAGTTATTTTCTTTCAATACTCGTAAGGGTTGTTATTCCATTCTATATTATTCTCATTGGAATAACTCTGCTCTCTACGCGACTACCGCATGCCCGGTGAATTCTTCATTATTCTATTCTTTATTATTTTGTTAGAATAACTTTTATCTATCGCGACTACCGCATGCATTGTGAATTCTTCATTATTCCATTCTTTATTATTCGTTGGAATAACTGCTGCACTGCGACTACTACATGCATGGTGAATTCTTCATTTATTCCATTCTTTATTATTCTGCTGGAATAACTTTGTCACACCTGACTCACCGCATGCACGATGAATTCTTACATTATTCCATTCTTTATTATTTTGTTGAATTAACTTTTGTCACGCGGACTCTTCGCATGCATGGTGAATTCTTACATTATTCCATTCTTTATTATTCTGTTGGAATAACTTTGTCTCTGACGACTCATCGCATGCATGGTGAATTCTTTTGTTATTCCATTCTTTATTATTCTATTGAATAACTTTTGTCTCACGCGACTACCGCATGCATGGTGAATGGCCCTTCATATTCATTCCTTATTAAATTGTGGAAATGATCATCTCATTTGATTACCGCATGGCGGTGAAAATCCATTTGCGCTTTCATATATTCTATTATACTCATTTGGTTAAAGTTTTGGCTTCTATACTCCATGAAATTAGTAGAATATCCTTGATATTTGCGCTTCATCCAGTATCTTTTCATGAAAATATTCTTCTGAGCATTCTTGAATTTTACTCCACAAAGTAGTATCATGTTGACAATTTGAACGTTATTGAATTTTGGATAAATTAAATTATAAACCTTTAAAATTTATCCTTGAACTTGTTTTATTGAATTATTATGTCATTGTCATCATCCTCATGCTTATATTTTGATGAAAGTCATCTTTGGCTTACGTGCAGAGATGGACTTGGTATGATTATGACCAGGGATTATTTGGTATAATCATGACTGTAATGTAACGAATGACGTGGTAAAAGTCCTCATTGGCCTGTAGTGCATTGATGGACAATTATTGGTATGATTATGACCAGGGATTATTCGTTATAGTCATGACCATTGATGATTACATGAATATCCTTGTCCCGTAGTCAAGGGATGATTCGATGATGTGGTTTATTTATTAAGCTGAGTCTCAGCGATAAAACTGATGAAAAACTTTTTAAATCATAGAAGATAGTAGATTTTATGCTCTCCTTGACTCTTCTAATGGATTGCTTATTGCGCTGCAGTTGTTGATCTAAAACTTGTTGTTTATTGTATTCTATCAGTTGTTATACTGTTGAAGGCTAAGGATAATTTATTCTGTATTATCTTAGTCATAATATTTCTTACTGGGCTAGTTGAGCTCACCCTTTCTTTCACTATTCTCTTCGAGAAATGAGAATATAGCTGGGACGAGTCGGGAAATGGAGTGATGGTCCAGGATAAATGGCTTTAGTAGTCCTCACTATTCTGTGAAATAGGGTGACAATAAATGTAATGAGAACTCCATTGAGTGTGGATATTGTCTAGATGACAATATTCTTATTAAAACTCTTAGATATGTTTTGTCCTATTTTATACCACTGTTGTATAATTAAGTTGTATTTGAATTTTGTACCATGTATTTGGCGACTCAAGATGGATGATGTATACCTATTTTGGGGGCGTCACAGTTGGTATCAAAGCTTAGGGATATGATCCCTGGCTGAGATGTGAGACAAGAACTAGGAGGGGAGAGACGGGGAATTCCTTCGCTAGTATGACCTACATAAGTTTATTTGGTATTTAATTGGTCTGTCAGAGTATAGGGATAATATGTGACATGTCAATTAACCCTTGTTTTGTGGCAGTATTTGAAAATGGCATCCGAAAATGTTGAGATAAGCAATGAGGCACATGAGACCGTTGAGTCACCAACGATCAATACCCAGGATAATGTGTAACAGGAAGACAATAATCCTCAGGTAAATAAAAACACCGATCAGCTGATGAGCGATAGGATGTTTAGAGGCTTTATGAAATTCATGCAACATCAGGTGAGAGAGACTCCTGTTCATAATGCAGGTGGAAACACTGGCAACTCTCGGATGGTCACCGCTAAGCAGTTCAAGGAGCTGGGACCACCGGAGTTTTTGGGAGAGCCAAAACCACTTAAGGCGGAGACGTGGATAAAGTAGATCACCAAGATATTTGATATCTTGGGATGCTCCGAGGAGCAAAAGGTTCCCTTCGCCACCTATATGTTGCGTGAAGAGGCAGATTATTGGTGGGAATCTTTAAAGCGTACCCAGCCTGACGCACTCAAGATATCTTGGGAGAAGTTCCAAGTGTTGTTCAACGACAAGTACTTTCCCAAAAGTATTCGTCACATGAAGGAGTTGGAGTTTATCAAGTTGGAGCAAAACAATATGACCGTGTTGCAATACGAGGCAAAATTTGCGGAGTTATCCCGGTTTGCATCCCATTTGTTCGATAATGAGGAGCGAATGTCGCGAATGTTTCTAAGAGGTTTGAAACCCAATATACGTCAATACCTCATTTCTCACAAACTTTGTTTATATTCATATGTAGTGAATAGGGCTCAGTTATTAGAGTGTGATAATGAGCCAGCCCAACCAAAAGGTAATGACCAGCAACACGATAATAATCATACCAGTGGCAACGGCCATCGGAACAATGATAACCATCGTGGGGGAAATTATCATGCCAAGAATGGTAACCACTTCGGTGGTAATCATGGTCAAGATAATAGGAGTGGAAATTTCAAGAAGAGAAGGTTCAACAATGATGGAAAGACAACTGCACCAACACCCATTTTCAAGGAAGGAGAACGACCACCAATTGTATGCTTCAAATGCGGAGGGGAGGGACATATCAGTCCAAACTGCGTAATATAGTCCAAAGCATGTTACAATTGTGGAAAAGAAGGTCACCTAGCCCGATTTTGTCGTGCACCAAAGTCAAGTTCAGCTGGGACGGTGGCACCAAAGGCGGATACAGACAAAACAAAGTCGGTGGTTTCAGGAAGAGCATTTTTTGTGACTTCTCAAAAAGCGAGTAACCCAAACGAAGTTAGCACGAGTTAGTTAATTATAAATTCTTGTGAAGTCTATACCTTATTAGATATCAGTTCTACCCATTCTTTTTTCTCTCTTATTTGTGCTCAACGTTTAAATTTGACCCTAGAGAAGTTAGACTTTGACTTATTGGTTGAAACTTCGTTAGTAGAAACCTTCGTTACCTCCACTGTTTCTAAATCTTGTTGATTCAAATCGACACTTTCACGTTACCTGTCGATCTTATCTCTTTGAAAATACTTGCCCTTGATGTGATTTTAGGAATCGATTAGTTAACTACTCATCATGCCAAAATTGAATATTTTCGTAAGGTTATTAGCTTTCATATTCCTAACCAACCTGTTATGCGAATTCAAGCAACCAAACAACTAAATTCAATCATTGTCATATCAAGCCATAAGTAAAGAGTCCCGAGCCTTTATCTGGTGACTTCCTTGTGTGGAATGTACCGAAGCCAGACTTTCCGTAGGCGACGCTGTGAATGACGGTGGCAAGTTGATAGGTATCAATGTGACGTACTATCCAAGTCTTGGGATGAGAGTCATAGTTTTGAATGATATTTCTATTATTAATAAATTTCCTGGCGTATTCCTGAAGACTTTCTTAGCCTACCCCTAGAGCGTGAAATCGAATTTTGTATTGACCCCAGTACAAAACCCATTTCTAAACCTTCAAATATTCTTTTTCACCCAAAATGAATGTATAATGCGCCAAAGACGTTGGCTCGAGCTGTTGAAGATTACGACTATACCATTCAATATCATCGTGGAAGAGCGAACGTGGTAGCTGACGCGTTGAGTAGAAGATCGTATGCGTTTACGAGTGCGATTTTGTTAACATAAAAACCCATTTCATATAACTTACAAATGATGAAGATAGAGTTAAAGACTCTAGGGACCCACGTGGTGATATCAACTATACGAGTAGAATCGACTTTAATCGATAAAGTTAAAAGTCGTTCAAGCTACAGACCCGGAGCTAATGAATACGAAGAAGAAGGTTCAAGAAGGCGTTATTTGAACCCTCAATTTAATTGGCCCATTTGAAATCCTCGATTGAGTAGGAACTGTAGCCTATAAACTCGCCTTAGCGCTAAGTATGTAGTGTGTTCATAACGTTTTACGTATCGATGTTACGTAAAAATGTGGACGACCCGAACCACATTTTAAAATTGAAACTAGACGAGATAGCAGAAGATTTAACGTATGAGGAGATACGTGTTAAAATCTTGGATAAGAAAGATCATATTTGATACTCAAAGGTTATACCTCAAGAGTTGGAATATGAAATGAAGTCAAGGTATCCTCACCTCTTCGGCATACCAGGTACGAACATAAATTTTGAGGGCGAAATTTCATAAGGAGGGGAGATTGTAAGACCCCGAATTTTATGAAATAAAAGTATTCAATTTTCTTATAATTATTATTTTATTTCGTAAATGGTTAGATTGATAAAAGGTTAAAGTTAAGGGTGATATTTGAAAATTTTACAAAGTAGGTAAGTTGTTATTCGTTGTGTCGGAGAATATTAGATTGGTCGGGGAATATTCATTTTCACAGGGAATATTCGTACGACGGCATAATCATTGGTGGACCCCACAATGGAAGTATTGTCGTAGTAAGAAAACGACAAAATTATCTTTTTATAAAAATAACGGCGAAAGTGTTACCATTAAAACTGTTGAACTACTTCGGTAGTAAAAGTACAAAGAATACGCTGGCATGGTTGCGTAGTACACTGCGGTATTGATTATTGATGCTTACGTAAGAAGTCACTTAGTTATACTCAATTATTACTACAGTAATTGCTGCATCATATCTCTCATATTATTGATTTAATTATTGTTAGAGTATCATCTGTACAATATCGTATATTATTAAATCAATAATTGAGACGACAAATTTATTCATATTATTATTTGCAATATTGACAATGTCTAAAAGTTTTGTCAAGGAGAGGTTAAATAATCTAATTGAGCGCCAATAGGGAGAACTCCTTATCGGAAAGCCCCCTCTTTCCTGGGAACAACCTGGTTGTTAAATATTGTGAGTTATAATATTAATGATGAATAAGTTCGTGTTGATTAAAGATAAATTTGACAGTTTCATTGTGTGGGAATTATTAGTGTTAGTGGAAATCGACATTTATTTCGATAATAATTGATGTCTGGAGGTTTTATTGACCAATCGGGTAATGCACTAGATAAATGAGCAATTAGTTGCTATTAATTCACATGCTTATAACTATGTGTTCATTATGTGTACTATTGATTCACGGTATTGATTATGGAGGTTTCATTATGTGTACTATTGATTCACATGATTTACTATCAGGGGAGTTGGTGCAAGATTGATAATTCTTGCATGACTAAATTAAAAATGGAGGTATAGATGAAGGTACTATATTGTAATTTGTTTTTTCACATGATTATACTATTGAGTCATATGAATGAACTATTGATTCACATGATTTACTATTAGGGGAGGTGGTGAAAGTTTGATAATACTTGCAGGACTAAATTAAAAATAGAGGTATAGATGAAGGAACTATACTGTTAATATTTCGAGCCCCAAAATGTGCAATTATTGAAACTATATTTTCCTATAAATAGAAGCTCACCTTCATTTCTCACCAATTCACTAAGTCTCACAAGAGCAATTATTATAGAGAAATTATAGAGAGAAAAAAGAATAGAAGTCTGCTACCTCACTATTCCAGTATCCAGTTTTCTTCTAAGATAAGGGGTGTTATTTCTTTCGTATTCATGAAGAGAGTTATTTTCTTTCAATACTGTAAGGGTTGTTATTCCATTCTTTTATTATTACATTGGAATAACTTTGCTCACGCGACTACCGCATGCATGGTGAATTCTTCATTATTCCATTCTTTATTATTCGCTGGAATAACTCGCTCTACACTGAGACTACCGCATGCCCGATGAATTCTTCTGTTATTCCATTCTTTATTATTTTGTTGAATTAACCTGTCTACGCGGACTACTGCATGCATGGTGAATTCTTCATTATTCCATTCTTTATTATTACGTTGGAATAACCTGCTCACGCTGACCATCTGCATGCATGGTGAATTCTTTTGTTATTCCATTCTTTATTATTCTATTGGAATAACCTGTCTACGCGGACTACCGCATGCATGGTGAATTCTTCTATTATTCTATTCTTTATTATTCTGTTGGAATAACTTGTCTACGCGGACTACCGCATCCATGGTGAATGACCCTTCATATTCATTCCTTATTAAATTGTGGAAATGATCTGTCTACGTGGATTACCGCATGACAGGTGAAAATCCATTTGCTGTGAGGCCCCATATTTTATAAATAAAGATTTAAATTTCTCAAAATATTTTTTTACATTATGGTGTGGATTTGAGATAGTGTTATAGTTATGGGTAGTATTTAAAAATTTTGCAAAGTATGCAAGTTGTTATAAATATTCGTTTGGTCGGGATCTTTTTGTCTGGAATATCCGCACGACGGCACAATCATTGGTGTACCCCACAACAGAAGTACTGTCGTAGTTAGAAAACGACAAAAATATTTTATAGAAATAACGGCGGAGGTTTTACCATTAATACTGTTGATCCAATTATTGTCACAGTATCATGTGCATAATATGTTATATTATTAAATTAATAATTGAGACGACAAAGTTATTCATATTATTAAATTGCAATATTTACAATGTCTAGAAGTTCTGTCAAGGAGAGGTTTGGTCACCTAATTACGCGCCAATAGGGAGAAATCCTTATTGGAAAGCCCTCTCTTTCCTGGGAACGACCTGGTTGTTAAATATTGTGAGTTATGATATTAATGATGGATAAGTTCGTGTTGATTAAAGATGAATTTGATAGTTCCATTGTGTTAAAATTATTTGTGTTAGTGAAAATTGACATTTATTTCGATAATAATTGATGTCTGGAGGTTATATTGTTCAATCGGGTATTTAGGGAACTTTTCGTGTCAGAGTTACTATTCACGAGTTACTATTCATGAGTTTTAATAGTAACTTGACCCTTCAGCTTTTCAAGAGTTATTTGTCTCTTCGGTGTTCCAAGAGTTAATTACCCCTTTGCAAATAGTAGTTGCCTCTTCAATATTACCAAGAGTCATTTTGACCCTTCGTTAAGACAAAGAGCCACTCTTAGTTTTTCTATAAATAGAAGCTCATTCCATCATTATTTCTTACGAATTCATTGAAACTCTATAGAGAGAAATTATAGAGAGAAGCTATAGAGAAAAAATTATAGAGAGAAATAAGAAGAGTATTCTGCTACTTCACTAGTTCTATATCCAGTTTCTTTTACGGTAAGGGGTGTTATTCTTTCTTATTCATGAAGAGAACTTCTGTTACTCCATTCTTATTTATTCTGTTGGAATAACCTGTATACACGGCATACCCTATACTTGGTGAAATCCTTATGTTATTCCATTCTTTATTATTCTGTTGGAATAACTTGTATACGCGATTTACCCTATACTTGGCGGAATGACCTGTATATGTGGTTTACCCAATACTTGGTGATCTTCTTCTTCTGTTATTCCATTCTTTATTATTCTGTTGGAATAACTTGTATACGCGATTTACCCTATACTTGGCGGAATGACCTGTATATGTGGTTTACCCAATACTTGGTGATCTTCTTCTTCTGTTATTCCATTCTTTATTATTATGTTGGAATAACCTGTTTATGCGAAGTACCGTATACTTGGTGAAATTCTTTTATTATTCCGTTCTTTATTATTCTATCGGAATATCCTGTCGGTGTGAATTTCACCTGACCTGGTTCCAAATTTAATATTCCGTATTTATTATTCTGTCGAAAAATCCTGTCGGTGTGAATTTCACCTGACCTGGTTCCATTATTTATTATTTCGTTGGAATAACCTGTCTATGTGGATTGCCACATGCATGGTGAATGATCCTTTGTATTCATTCCTTATTAAATTGTGGAAATGATCTCAGATATCGTGCATTCTGCATGGCGGTGAAAATCCATTTGCAGTTTCATATATTCTTTATTATACTCAGTTGGTTAAAGTTTTGACTTCTATACTCCAGGAAATTAGTGGAATATCCTTTATATTTGTGCTTCATCCTGTATCTGTTCATGGAAATATTCTTCTGAGCATTCTTGAATTTTACTTTACAAAGAAGTATCATGTTGACAATTTAGACATTATTAGTTCCTGGATAAATTAATTCTTGAACTTGTTTTATTGAATTATTATGTCATTGTCATCATCCTCATGTTATATTATGTTGAAAGTCATCTTTGGCTTACGTGCATAGATGGACTTAGTATGATTATAACCAGGGATCATTCGGTATAATCATGACCTATTATAAATAATGTGATAAAAGTCCTTAGTGGCCTGTAATGCATTGATGAATAATTTTTGGTATGATTATGACCATGGTTTATTCGGTATAGTCATGACCATTGATGATTTAATGAAAATCCTTGACCGTGGTACATGGATGATTAGATGTGGTGGTTTATTTATTAAGCTGAGTCTCAGCGATAAAAATTGATGAAAACCTTTTAAAACCTAAAAGATAGTAGACTTTATTCTCTACTTGACTCTTTTAATGGATTGCATATTCCGCTGCAGTTAAACTTGATGTCTATTGTATATTATCAGTTTAACATTGTTGAAGACTAATGATAATTTTTTCTGTATTATCTTAGTCATAATATTTCTTACTGGGCTAGTTGAGCTCACCCTTTCCTTCACTGTTCTCTTCAGGAAATGAGAATATAGCCGGGATGAGTCGGGGAACGGAGTGACGGTCCAGATGATAGCATTAGTAGTCCTCACTATTCTGTTAAATAGTGTGACAATAAATATAACGAGGACTGAATTTGAGTTTGTATATTGTCTATGAGGACTCCATTGAGAATGGATATTGTCTGTAAAGCGATATTCTTGTTTAAACTCTCAGTTTATGTTTTGTCGTATTTTACACGACAACTGTATAGTTAAATTTGTATTTGTATTGTGTACCATATATTTGGCGACTCAAGATGGGTGATTAATACCTAATTTTGGGGGCATCACAGTTGGTATCAAAGCTTAGGGATATGATCCCTGGCTAAGATGTGAGATAAGAACTAGGAGGGGAGAGACGGGGAATTCCTTCGCTAGTATGACCTACCTAAGTTTATTTGGTATTTAATTGGTCGATCAGTGTATAGGGATAATATGTGACATGTTAATTAACCCTTGTTTTGTGGCAGTATTTGAAAATGGCATCCGAAAATATTGAGATAGGCAATGGAGCACAAGAGATCGTTGAGTCTCCACAGATCAATAATCAGGATAATGTGCGACAGGATGGCGATAATCCTCCTGTAAACAACAACACTGATCAAATGACGAACGACAGTACGTTTAGGAGCTTTTTAGAGTTCATGCAACATCAGGCGAAGGCGGCTCCTGTTCATAATGCAGGTAAAAATAATGGCAACCCACGGTCGGTCACCGCTAAATAGATCAAGGAGCTGGGACCACCGGAGTTTTTGGGAAAGTCAGAACCACTTAAGGCGAAAACGTGGTTAAAGCAGATGACTAAGATATTTGCTGTCTTGGGATGATCTGAGGAGCAAAAGGTTCCCTTTGCCACCTTTATGTTGCGTGAAGAGGCGATTAATTGGTGGAAATCCGAAACGCATTACCCGCCTGACGCACTCAAGATGTCTTGGGATAAGTTCCAAGAGCTGTTCAACGACAAGTACTTTCCTGAAAGTATTCGTCACATGAAGGAGGTGGAGTTCATCAAGCTGGAGCAAAATAATATGACCGTGTCACAGTACGAGTCTAAGTTTGCCGAGTTGTCTCGGTTTGCATCCCATTTGGTCGATAATAAGGAGCGAATGACGCGAATGTCTCTAAGAGGTTTGAAACCCAATATACCTCAATACCTCATTTCTCACAAACTTTGTTTATATTCAGATGTTGTGAATAGGGCTCAATTATTGGAGCGCGATAATGAGTCAGCACAACCAAAAGGCAACGACCAACAACACGATAATAATCATACTGGTGGCAACGGTCATCGGAACAATGATAACCATCGTGGGGGAAATTATCATGCCAAGAATGGTAACCATTTCGGTGGTAATCATGACCAAGATAATAGGAATTGGAATTTCAAGAAGAGGAAATTCAACAATGATGGAAAGACGTCAGCACCAGCACCCGTTGTTAAGGAAGGAGAATGATCACCTATCATATGTTTCAAATGCGAGGGGGGGACATATTAGTCCAAACCGCGCGATGCCGTCAAAGCATGTTATAATTATGGAAAAGAAGGTCACTTAGCCCGATTTTGTCGCTCATCAAGAAGACAAGTTCAAATTAGGATGGAGGCACCAAAGACCGCTCCAAAAAGTCAAAATCGGTAGTGTAAGGAGAGCATTTTCGTGACTTCTCAAAAAGCGAGTAACCCGAACAAAGTTAGCACGAAGTTAGTTAATTATAAATTCATGTAAGTCTATACCTTATAAGATACCTGGTTCTACCCATTATTTTATCTCTCTTGCTTTATGCTTCAACGTTTAAATTTGACTTCGAGAAGTTAGACTTTGACTTATTGGTTGAAACTTCGTTAGTAGGAGCCTTCGTTACCTCTACTATTTTTAAATCTTGTTTGATTCAAATAAACACTTTCACGTTACCTGTCGATCTTATCTTTTTGAAAATACTTGCCTTTGATGTGATTTTAGGAATCAATTGGTTTACTACTCATCATGTTTTTCGTAAGGTTGTTAGCTTTTATATTCATAACCAACCTGTTGTGTGAATTCAAGTAACCAAACCACTAAAGTCAATCATTGTCATATCAAGCCATAAGTAAAGTACCCCGAACCTTTCGTTGTTGACTTTCTTGTGTGGAATGCACCGGGGCCAGACTTTCTGTAGGCGACATCGTGAATAAAGATGGCAAGTTGATAGGTATCATTGTGAGGTGCTATCTAGGTTAACGGATAGAAGTCACAGTTGGTATCAATGTGACGTACTATCCAAGTCTTAGATGAGAGTCATAGTTTTGAATGATATTTCTATTATTAATAAATTTCCTGGCGTATTCTTGAAGACTTCTTAGCCTACTTAGAGCGTGAAATCGAATTTTGTATTGACCCCAGTACAAAACCCATTTCTTAAACCCTCAAATATTTCTTCAACTAAAATGAACAGTTTACGTGGATTATGATGAAAGTCATAATAAAAGCATTGGACTAATGAAAATCATGGGTATACATGGTATTTGTAAGTGTTATGATGAGTTATGTTGGTTAGTATATGAAAACATGAAAGTTTTTTAGAAATCACAAGGAGTTGAAAATCAGATTTTTGGTGAAAAACTGAACATGAAATTCAATTGACCATATTTCCTAATATATTTTGAATTTTTCAGTGTGGTCAAGTCCTAGAGTTAGATCTATGAGTTTTGTAGCATCTCCAAGTGGAATCACTGGAAAAAGAGTTGTAGATTTTCATGTGGACTGATTTTAGCAAAGGAGTCAAAAGTTGGAAATTTCAAAAAAGCTACTGATCTTATTTTTAAAAGGGCATTTTCGGCCACTTAATTTATGAGAAAAATTCTGACCTTTTGGGAAATGAAAGTATATGGTATAAAGAACATCTTGTCCAAAAATGAACTCATTCTGACTTAAAATGAGCAAGTTATGACCATTTCAATATTTAGGTTTTTCCGACGAAAAACGCTATAACTGGAGTTCTATAACTCCGATGACCATGAAATTTAAACTGGAAGCTCACATTAACATGTGTAAGATCCTTCCAAGATTTGGGAATTTTTGGAGTTAAACTTGAGGTAGCTAATTTCTTAAGGAATTAATTGGAAATTGATTTTTGAAAAATAGTAAATGAATTTTAAAAATTCCAAGAAAAATATATTTTCATTATGGGACTATATTATGCTAAATCCCAGAAAAGCAATATTTTTGGAACTGATTTGGTATTTTTCATGAAAATAATCTAGTTATGAGTAAATGAGTTAAATATGTTATGTGAAGTAACAAAATTGGAAAATAGGATTTTATGGCTAGGGAATCCTATATAGAGTATATGCATATTTTTTTGATGAGGGATTTGATCATTGGTGATGATATCTTATGAGTATGGCATTTTGAATGATTAAATGCATTATATGGTAAAGCGTAAATAATTGAAATAAATTGTTTATAAGTTTAAGAAGTGATTAAAATATTGTTATAATATTAATGCTATTAGATTATGAGATTATTAAGTGATTGATAACATTAGAATATTCTTAAACCCCGGATAAATTATATTATAAATGTTTAATATTTATCCTTTATCTCGCTTTGATTGATTATTTATATCATTGTCATAATCCTCATGCTTATATTATGTTGAAAGTCATCTCATGGCTTACGTGCATAGATGGACTTGGTATGATTATGACCGTGGATTATTCGGTATAATCATGAATCGTAATGTTACAAATGATGTGGTAAAAGTCATCTTTGGTCAGTAGTGTATAGATGGACTTGGTATGATTATGACCAGGATTATTCGGTATAATCATGATCAGATTGAAAACACGAATATCCTTGGCCAGTAGTGCATGGATATTCGTGGTCGTGATACTATTAAGTCGAGTCTCAAAGATTATTGGTTTTACAATTGTATATCTTTGGCACATAGTGCAAAAGATGAATCGTTAATTATTGGTTATACTGATTGACTTTTGTAGTGCATAGATGAATTGTTAATGAATATCTTTGGCCGGATTGCAAAGATGAATTTAATGTTTTCAACGATAAAGGTATTCAAGGTATCCTCACCTCTTTATCATACCAGGTACGTACGTAAATTTCGAGGGCAAAATTCCATAAGGAGGGGAGATTGTGAGACCCCAGATTTTATAAATAAAGATTTAAATTTCTCGAAATATTTTTTTATATTATGGTGTGGATTTGAGATAGTGTTATAGTTATGGGTAGTATTTGAAAATTTTGCAAAGTATGCAAGTTGTTATAAATATTCGTTTGGTCGGAGAATATTCTTTTTGTTGGGAATATCCGTACGACGCCACAATCATTGGTGGACCCCACAACAGAAGTACTTCTTGTAGTTAGAAAATGACAAAAATATTTTATGGAAATAACTATGAGGTTTTACCATTAATCTTGTTGAACTACCCAGTAGTAAAGAAATCTGATGTCTGGCGTGGTTGCATAGTAGCACACGGTATTGATTATTGATGCTTACGTAAGAAGTCACTCGGTTATACTACATTATTACTACAATGAATTGCTTTGATATCTCTCATATTATTGATCCATCCAATTATTGTCACAAAGATCATGTGTATAATATGTTATATTATTAAATTAATAATTGAGACGACAAAGTTATTCATATTATTAAATTGCAATATTTACAATGTCTAGAAGTTCTGTCAAGGAGAGGTTTGGTCACCTAATTGCGCGTCAATAGGAAGAAATCCTTATTGGAAAGCCCTCTCTTTCATGGGAACGACCTGGTTGTTAAATATTGTGAGTTATGATATTAATGATGCATAAGTTCGTGTTGATTAAAGATGAATTTGATAGTTCCATTGTGTTAAAATTATTTGTGTTAGTGAAAATTGACATTTATTTTGATAATAATTGATGTCTGGAGGTTATATTGTTCAATCGGGTATTTGGGGAACTTTTCGTGTCGGAGTTACTATTCACGAGTTACTATTCATGAGTTACTATTCACGAGTTACTATTCATGAGTTACTATTCACGAGTTACTATTCATTAGTTACAATTCATGAGTTTTAATAGTAACTTGACCCTTCAGCTTTCCAAGAGTTATTTGCCTCTTCGGTGTTCCAAGAGTTAATTACCCCTTCGCAAATAGTAGTTGCCTCTTCAATATTACCAAGAGTCATTTTGACCCTTCGTTAAGACCAAGAGCCACTCTTAGTTTTTCTATAAATAGAAGCTCATTCATTCATTATTTCTTACGAATTCATTGAAACTCTAGAGAGAGAAATTATAGAGAGAAGCTATAGAAAGAATATTATAGAGAGAAAGAAGAAGAGTATTCTGCTACTTCACTAGTTCTATATCCAGTTTCTTTTACTAGTAAGGGTGTTATTCTTTCTTATTCCTGAAGAGAACTTCAGTTACTCCATTCTTATTTATTCTGTTGAATAACTCAGATACACTCAGATACCCTATACTTGGTGAAATCCTTATGTTATTCCATTCTTTATTATTCTGTTGGAATAACTTGTATCGCGATTTACCTATATACTTGGCGGAATGACTCAGATATGTGGTTTACCCAATACTTGGTGATCTTCTTCTTCTGTTATTCCATTATTTATTATTATGTTGGAATAACCTGTTCATGCGAAGTACCGTATACTTGGTAAAATTCTTTTATTATTTCGTTCTTTATTATTCTCATTTTAATATTCTCGCTTGCAGAATTTCATTTCACGACACAGTTCCATATTTATTATTACGCATTTATTATTCCGTCGAATTGAATTTCACTTGACTTCGGTTCCATTATTTATTATTTCGTTGAATAACTCGCTCATGTGGATTGCCACACGCATGGTGAATGATCCTTTGTATTCATTCCTTATTAAATTGTGGAAATGATCTCAGATCGTGCATTACTGCGCATGCATGGCGAAAAATCCATTTGCAGTTTCATATATTCTTTATTATACTCAGTTGGTTAAAGTTTTGACTTCTATACTCCATGAAATTAGTGGAATATCCTTGATATTTGTGCTTCATCAAGTATCTTTTCATGGAAATATTCTTTTGAGAATTCTTGAATTTTACTTTACAAAGAAGTATCATGTTGACAATTTAGACATTATTAGTTCCTGGATAAATTAATTCTTGAACTTGTTTTATTGAATTATTATGTCATTGCCATCATCCTCATATTATATTATGTTAAAAGTCATCTTTGGCTTACGTGCATAGATGGACTTAGTATGATTTTGACCAGGGATCATTCGGTATAATCATGACCTATTATAAATATTGTGATAAAAGTCCTTAATGGCCTGTAATGCATTGATGAATAGTTTTTGGTATGATTATGACCAGGGTTTATTCGGTATAGTCATGACCATTGATGATTTAATGAAAATCCTTGACCGTGGTATAGGGATGATTAGATGTGGTGGTTTATTTATTAAGCTGAGTCTCAGCGATAAAAATTGATGAAAACCTTTTAAAACCTAAAAGATAGTAGACTTTATTCTCTACTTGACTCTTTTAATGGATTGCATATTCACATTGCAGCTTAAACTTGATGTCCTGTTGTATATTATCGGTTTAACATTGTTGAAGACTAATGATAATTTATTCGTATTATCTTAGTCATAATATTTCTTCTCGGGCTAGTTGAGCTCACCCTTTCCTTCACCGTTCTCTTCGTGAAATGAGAATATAAATTTGACGAGTCGAGGAAACCTGAGTTGTGGTCCGAGATGATAGCATTAGTAGTCCTCACTATTCATTAAATTGTGTGACAATAAATGTAACCAGGATCGAATTTGAGTTTGTATATCGCCTATGAGGACTCCATTGAGAATGGATATTGTCTAGAAGGCAGTATTCTTGTTTAAACTCTCAGTTTATGTTTTGTCGTATTTTACACGACAGCTGTATAGTTAAATTTGTATTTGTATTGTGTACCATGTATTTGGCGACTCAAGATGGGTGATTAATACCTAATTTTGGGGGCGTCATATTTGCAGTTTCATATTTTCTATTATACTCATTTGGTTAAAGTTTTGGCTTCTATACTCCATGAAATTAGTAGAATATCATTGCTATTTGCGCTTCATCCAGTATCTTTTCATGGAAATATTCTTCTGAGCATTCTTGAATTTTACTCCACAAAGTAGTATCATGTTGACAATTTGAACGTTATTGAAATCTGGATAAATTAAATTATAAACCTTTAAAATTTATCCTTGAACTTGTTTTATTGAATTATTATGTCATTGTCATCATCCTCATGCTTATATTGTGATGAAAGTCATCTTTGGCTTACATGCATAGATGGACTTGGTATGATTATGACCAGGGATTATTCAATATAATCATGATCGTAATGTAACGAATGACGTGGTAAAAGTCCTCAAAGACCTATAGTGCATTGATGGACAGTTATTGGTATGATTATGACCAGGGATTATTCGGTATAGTCATGACCATTGATGATTACATGAATATCCTTGGCCCGTAGTGTAGGGATGATTCGATGATGTGGTTTATTTATTAAGCTGAATCTTAGCGATAAAACTGATGAAAAACTTTTTAAATCATAGAAGATAGTAGATTTTATGCTCTACTTGACTCTTCTAATGGATTGCTTATTCTGCTGTAGTTATTGATCTAAAACTTGTTGTCTATTGTATTCTATCAGTTGTTATACTGTTGAAGGCTAAGGATAATTTATTCTGCATTATCTTAGTCAAAATATTTCTTACTGGGCTAGTTGAGCTCACCCTTTCTTTCACCGTTCTCTTCAGGAAATGCGAATATAGCTGGGACGAGTCGGGAAATGAAGTGATGGTCCAGGATAAGTGGCTTTAGTAGTCCTCACTATTCTGTGAAATTGCGTGACAATAAATGTAATGAGGACTCCATTGAGTGTGGATATTGTCTAGATGACAATATTCTTATTAAAACTCTTAGATATGTTTTGTCGTATTTTACACAACTGTTGTATAATTAAGTTGTATTTAAATTTTGTACCATGTATTTGGAGACTCAAGATGGGTGATGTATACCTATTTTGGAGACGTCACACTAGGAGCCACAGGGTCGACGATTCAATCAATGGATCTAGATTCGGTTCCCATGATGGACTTGTTTAAGTTATACAGTCAGCTTGCAATCCCATGTACATGTAACTACAGGGCCTTAAAAACGATTATCTGGATTTAAGGCCTCAAAATTGTGAAAATCATGCATATGGTGTTTGAGCTTACTTCGATAGCTTACATGCCCATAAGAAGTCCGACCCTCATAAATAGCGGTAACCGTGTTTCACGGAAGTCGGGGGTGCCTAACACCTTCCCCTCGCTTAAACATGCCCCCGAACTCCATGAATCTCGAGTTCCAGACCAATTAAATATAGTCACATATTGGGCCATATTACGAAAATCTTTCAAAACTCGAATGAGTTGATACATCCATTTAAAATAAAACTTTTCAAATTGTTGACATTTTATGTCGGTCTTTTCTAAAAATCTCATCCTTTAAGTAAGATCAAATCAAACATTAAACACATAAATGGTAGAGAAATAAAAATAGGAAATTTTTACAGCGTCGACAGGTGGCGACTCCGCTGGGGACATTAGAGAGCTTAAGCCGTATTTCAACCTTTTCAATTCCTTTTTTTCTGCATGTGTGTGAATGTTGTCTTTACATTGAATGGATGTGAATGAATTTCTCTTCACATCGCTTTATATTAGTGCTTAACACAATGTCATCATGCATAACAGTGAGACGCGATGAATGTATGTTGTGTGCTCCCTCCATTAGGAGGCAATCCCTTTGGTGGCTAATTAATGGACTTAAGAGGAGACTAATCCCGCGAGGCTCAAGAAAGGCACCACTTAGATCCACTCCAATTGAAAGATCGGATTAACTTCCCATCAAGTAGATTGTAATGATCTGGGAACCTTCATGCCAAAAATCCCGTGAGAGTAACCTAAGATAGGTTAGCCTCTAATAAACCAAACGCGAAGGAAAGTCTCTTCATGCCTTTCCCTTTTGATTGAATGTAAATTTAAATTCCATGTAAATATCAATTCCATTATTGATAGATATCAAATCCTGTCATGTTATCCTGTCATCAAAACAACTGACATCTGTTTTGTAGGAAAACATTAAAAATCCCCTAAAATTGACACATTTCATGACATGCATACTATTAGTGTTGATCGGGACTAAACTACATAATCTTTTTATAGGAAAAAATTGGTTATACTACTATATCAAAGTCCAAAAAAGCATTAAGGCAATTTTCAGACCTGGCTTCAAGTGCCCAACCTGAATCTACTCTGGTATCTCGAGAAGAGTTCGAGGGACTTAGAACATATAGCAGAATTGGCCATTCTGTTATAAGAGCAGAGTAAAAGCATTCAAGGTCAATATATACCCACTCAACTAGAGTCTTCCACACAAGTTGGCAGTCATGGTACTAACAAAAAGAAAGAAACTCAAATACCTTAACCTAATTCCAATGAAGGAACCAACAAAATCCCTGAAATCACCAATATTAAAAATGATCGGGAAACTAGGGACATCAGAAAGAAAGTTCAACAAATGGAAGAATCATCTGGTCAATGAAAGGGACTGACACTTATGGAAGTGTAAATTACTCAGATCTCTGTATATTTGCAGGGGCTCATTATCTAGACAAGTTCCAAGTTCAAGATTTTGAAAAATATAATGGGTTAAGAGATCCTTATTGTAACACCTCAAAATCTGGTCTATTTTCACATCTGGATTTCGTATGTCACGGTCCCATCTTCTTCTAAACATACATCATTATATAACTAAATATAGCAACATACATTCTAAAATCTCAGATTCTAAAACCTTAAAACCTCTTTCATTATAAATAATAATAATTACATTATTCTTTATATCTTGCACGAGTGACTTTTATCCGCCACCAAGGATATATAATCGTTCATTAAACTATTCTATAGTTTAATTCTATCATTCTATATTATAAGTCTTCGCTTGATCTTCACGCTCATTCATCTAATGAATGTCACTTCGTCTGGATACCGATCAGCTTCATCTTCACGGGATCCTTAAGTTCTTTTAACATCATTCACTGAAAATGTTTTTATTTAAAGCAAGTGTGAACATTCAATTGCCCAGTAAGTCTTAGCAGTTGAACAAACAACTTCAAGAATTTAAACATTCTTTTAAGACCTCAATAACCGAAAAAAGGTTATGAAGCAGCTTAAATAATAAGAATAATTTCGATTCCTATCATTTTAAAATATTAGTCACATTCACTTTGAAATACATTCATTCCCTACTCTTTTTCATACACATTTTGTCTGGATAGAATCAATAGCACAGACTTAACAATAATGGTTCATGAATAAACAAAATATTCTCATATTGAACAGTTCAATCATAGAACAATTCATCTCGCAGAAACACTGATGTATTTAAATTATGGCACAAGGCCTCATACATTCTACCACCTTGCACAAATATCACACATTTGCAAATAGACAGAACTTCTCAAGTTCAACATCTGAGAAGTTTTAGAAACTAGCATTCATTTAAAATATGAATGAAGTTAGGAAACTTACCTTACGTACAGCTACAACTTATAGTTTACGCTAAACTGCTCATTCCAATTCCTATGTAGCACATAATAAAATAACACATACACCAATTAGTCATATACTTGACTTTACGCATTGTTTTACATAACTTTACTTTTTAGGGTTCACGTTCTTACAAACTAAGTTTACGCGACCAACTTCCCTTACCGGTTAATGACTTCATGACATACGGAGATGTCTTACTCATACGTTCATCATCATTGATGATTTACATTCTTATCTTATTCTTATAACTTCTCTACGACCCAGCACACATCATTTCTCTGCTAGTAGTCCATATGGTACTCTAAGTGGTTTCCCATAAACAACCAACAAACAAGTTCCCGTCTCATCTACACTGCCCATAACAGTGAGTTAGATTGGTTGCCAGTTTTGTATATACCTTCGCTCTCTGAAGGAATTGTTTAGCCCAGCTCCTATATGTCAACCATCAAAGGTTACGATCGTACTATAACGTAACTTATCTTAACTTATCCCATTAAACTAAAATGTTCGTTAAGTCAAATTCTTATTCCTTATAGCTTTCTGGAAACTAAATGCCATACCTCAGGATTCATTCTATATCGTCTAAGTCATACAGTCTTTTATATACTCAAAACGATCATTCAATATTCATTCTACGCATTTATAGCGTTAAGCATTTTACATTACCTTATTCTTATCTTACAACGTCTGGTTCATTCGACTCAGAACGTCATCCAAGTTATAAACATTATCTTGGCTTCTTTATGTTATACGTACTTGTCTTTAATTTAGCTTCTTTACTATTCACAGGTTTAATCATTGGTTTTCATTATCCTATAGTCAAACCATACACGGGGCGTAGGTTCTACCCGTTTTATATTTACATACACTTAACCTTCGGTTAAAGTGTTCAACGCTTACATTTCATTCTAACATTCTCATCCGACTCACATTCGGCTTTCATTAATCTTCTTACCGTTCGCTATGGCTTTCTTGATAATTTATATCTTACTTACTACTTTCATCAACGTCTAAGTTATACAACCAATGTATACTTAGAACGTTCGCCCGACGTCAATACGATTCATGAGGATCGTTTATGTATTCAACGTTTACGTTGTTCATCCCTTAATCTCACATTCAACCTTTACTTAAGGTTTTAATCTCTTTCCATTGTTATCCAGCCCATGAACCCCATGTTCATTATTCTTTCTTAATGTCAAAGCCATACGGTTCGTTGTATTCTAGGACCGATTGTTCATCGCAACAAAGTTGCGTTCACAGCGTCTATACGCTTTATATTTATCTCTCATTACCATGTCATAACATTGAAATGTTATACATTACCATTGTCACTCAGCGTCTAAGGAATCACAATCATAGCAATCTGTTAGAGTTTATGCCCTAGAGGCCAATTATTTGATATAATTACTTAACGTTTTGATATTATATTTGATTGAATAAATGAATGATTTTATTATGGTTTTATTTAGTGCGTTATATAAATGTTAACATAATAAAAATCCTTAGAATAGTGATACAAATTATATAGTTTCAAGTATGTGACTTGAACATGAGATTAAATAATTACAATTAGTATCATTGTTCTTAATGTCCCTAGTTGAGTATCATTGTTGATGGGACAACAATGATGCATTAAGACTAGTATGTGGATTGACTGATGACCAAATTTCATTGGTCATAAATATATGAGATATTAAGTCAATGCATAGGTACATGTTAGAGAACGATGTACTGGACAGACCCACCATGAGAATTCTATATGGAGCATTATGCGAAGTGTCATTAGCAATTCTCATAGTGAAAATGATGTAATGGTCCTCTGACCTGAAATCACTATATTACTACACGAGAATTTATGTACTTTGATATCATCAAATGTCACCATTAATAGGGTGGACTATAAATGTGATTATTGGGTACATCATGAATCGTGTGAGGAATATGAGTGATCTAGATGGAATTTAACCATCTTATGTATTAGGGGTGATATCCATAGGCCTCTTGATTGAGTAGGACTATGAAATGCATGGTCATGCTCAAATAGTGATTTGTTTCATATAGTCTACTCATTGATCAAGAAAACTCAGATTAAATTATGAAGAGTATAACACATTCCATGACTCGAGTTTAATCTTGGATATTAAGGTTAAAAGGATTAAATTACATTGAAACATTGGTCACGAAAAGGTTGCATCGAATCATCGATCTTATTATTACTTGGGCAGCAGTGATGCATTACTAGATGCCGCTCACTGTTTATAATTTTATAATATGATTTTAAAATTATTGCCAACGTAATAATAACCTATAGGGTCACACACATAGAACGTTATTAAAAGGGAATTAATTTAAATTGTAAGGATTTAATATATCAATATGATTGATAGTATTTAAATCAAGAATTTAAATTAAAAGGATGATTTGTATATATATATATATATATATATATATATATATATATATATATATATAAATTCGGATTTTATTTTAATTAGATTAGGGTTTTGATTAATTTTGATTTATTCCTATATATATGATATATCAACGTTTAGGGAAGTTAATCATAACCAAAACCCTAGCCGCTCTTAGAGAGAGACTTGAGAAAAATTTCGAAAATCCTAATCCTTGGTGGCTAGTACCGCAACTCTCTTCACTGCAGATCGTGCGACGATTCGCAGGGCGTTCGTGTGGATACCGTAGAGGCACGGTTCTGATTGGATTGCATAAAGGATTCGAAGCCGTTTAAGAACTCTTTCATAAACGATATAATATCTTAACCACTGAATTAATTGTTTTCGCATGGATCCTGTTTAGGGTTTCAAATTTGTTTTAAATTGCTTTATTTTCGCTGTGCGTTTCTGTGTCGAAACTCTTCACAATCCCCCACGTTCATTTCATTGCTACTACGGTCCCTAGATATTGGTTCCATAAACTGCGTCTACATTCTTTGTCTTTTAATCTCATTTAATCTTTCCGTTCAACCTTTATCAAAGGTTTAATACACTTGCTTAAGTGTTACATTAGTTGAACTATATGTTCATATTTCTTTCTTGCATATCCCCCAGTAATTGAGCAGTTAAAAGCTCATCACTCGGAACTAACTTGCACCGTGCCATGCATGGCATTGCAGTGCCCTTCCTTTACCTCATGGCCTGCATGCCACTCAGCATTGTCAAATCACGAGGTCAAGCTGCAAGACCACTCTCTACTCTATTTCTCGTGCCATGTCGCCACTCAAGAGTAGTGATGGCTCAAGCTCATCTTGCATGATGTCAGCCTCCCAAGGCTTGATCGGCGATCTGGCCTACGGCATAAAACCTAGAAAATTTTTCTAAGTCTTAGAAATTGCTTAAGACGCTTACTTCCCTCTTCCATAACTTATTCGTTATAACTCTGAACGAGGTTATTCCAAAGCCACTCTCTTCCTTATCTTACGTACTACGATTACCCTTGGATAGAACTTCATTCTGAATCCATTAACGTGCCATTCGATTGGCTTAATCTTTGCCCTTCGTTCATTTTACGTTTTTAACGCTCTTCGTTCGTTCGTCCGTAATTCGGTCATCCGAACTCGGAATTTATTCTTTCTTAAGTCCACGACTCATGTTTTCTACGTTCTCTTACATTCTTATGAACCCCTACACGTTCAGGTTCATTTATTAACTTTCTAATTCTCGTTCTTCTTTTACGAAATTTTTGCCATAACTTCGTTATAACTCAGTTTTAATTCATTCTTCATGAACGTTTCTAACGTTCCTAACCAAGCAATAAGAAACTAACTTATATGCAATGGTTTTAAACTTGTCCATCAACAACAATTACACAATGATGGTTTTAAATTTGTCCATCAACAACATTCTTCGTGTTCTTCGCGTGTTCTTCGCGTTCTTCGTTCGTTCTTCATTTTTAATCAATATTTTGATTACGATTTTACTTTTTCTTGGAATTTGATATTATAGAACACCATTCCTTACTTAATTCACCTACTCATTCATATAATCCACTCGGATCGTTCTAATTCATTACGAATCTTTCACTTCCTTAAGAAATTTATAAAATAAACTTCTAATTCTTATTTCTTCTTTTATCAATGATTTCAACCATATGAAATCATTCCTAACATCATTTACTTTTTATTCTCATTAAGCTATGTTTTTAACATATAAACTTAAAGAAAATTATCTAGAAGTTAGGTTTTTAGATTACCTTTTTTCTTTAATCTCCTTCTATCGGACAAAGTTTGCTCCCGAGCAAGCTTTTCCTCTTCCTTTTCCTTCTCTTTCTCATCTGAAATCTCTCTCTTTCACTCTCTCTCTCTCAAAAGTTGTAGGATTTTCAAAATCCTAAACAAATTAGTTAAGCTTCCTATTTATAGAAAACCAAGGCTAGGGGAAAAATAGTCATTTTGCCCTCAAACCCCCTTACTATTCATAACTTAAGCACTAAGTTAACTTAGCCCTTAAGTTTACTTAGCCATTAATTTTACTTAGCCATTAAGTTTACTATTTCTACCTCCTTAGTTATCCTCCTCACTATTCACAAAACTTAGCCTGTAAGTTTTGTGGTTCCGTCTTTCGGGTTTTGTCCGATAGTTTTAAAAACTGCGATTCTCGGAATCCAAATATTTTTGGATATTTCGTCCTTCCTTTACCGATTAACTTTTACGTATTCTTCGGATTTTTGAAAAACTGAAAAACACTTTTTGGTGTCAAACGTTTTTCTTCACATTTTCCCCTAACGTAGCTAAACGAATAAAAAGTACATAACAGTACTTTTCGTCATTTTTATTTTGTCTGATTTCTACACGTTTTTTGAGAAAAACTTTTATCGGCTTACTTAACTTTTCACGATATATTATCATCAAATCTTTCGACGGAATGTCATTTTGACATACCGAACTCTCTGAAAGGCTTAGTTTATTCAAACCCTAACCCTTAAGGTTTCATCAGGTGAATAATGCATATTTTGTTTTTTTCCCCAAAAATATTTTGTTCCTGGAAAAATTTTATTTTCGCCTTGAAAATTCTTACTCGTTCAGTCTAGCACGTAGCCAGAATCCTCCTGATTAATAATCATCCTAGGTTCTAGAACGATTAATAAACACATAGCACATACTAGTATTAATAAAAATTCATTTTATTAACAACTAATTCTTTAAATCTTAAATTCTGGACAATCCGATTTTGCGGGTTGTCACACTTATACTTATTTGAAAATGTATATCGGAGAACTAGGGTCCTATGCAGAGGATGAGAAGCTTCGAATGCAGTTATTCCAAAAGAGACTAACTGGAGAAGTCAGAACTTGGTATGCTCGACTTGACAACTCCAAGATCCATAGCTAGAAAGAGTTGGCCCACACTTTCCTCAACCAATACAGTTTCCAATCTCAGATGGCTCCGGGCATATATCAAGTTACCAAAGTTAAAAAACCAAACAGTGAGTCCTTCCGCGAGTATGCCCAAAGGTGGAGACGGATGGCAGCACAAGTTACCCCACCTATGATAAAGACTGAAATGGTAAATACTTTCATCGACATTCAAAAGGCTCCTTCTTATGAAAGAGTCCTAGCAGGAATAGGAAAACCATTCTCCGAAATGATTAAACATGGGGAAATGGCTGAAATGGGGTTGAAATCGGGAAAGATTAAAGAACTCACTACTTAGGAAATAGTAGTTGAGCACATCCAGTCCAGGAAATACTCCAAGGTTAAAGTTGGTGAGGAAGTCAAAACCCACCCATACAAAGACAAAAAAACTATTCCCCATTCCAAACATATGTAAATCCTGCAAATCCGTCATCCCAAAAAGTTGGAGAAGTCAGACGCAGGAGAACATTCACACTCTCAGGGGATTCCCTTGAAAATATCTTCAAGCTTCTGACAACATAGAAGAAAATCACTCAGCTCCTTCCCCCTGTAAATCCAAATGGGAAACACTTTGACCCCAATAAAAAATGTGCTTACAATTCTGGTTCCCCTAGACATGATACACATGAATGTTGGTCTCTGAAACACAAAATCCAAGACATGATAGATAGTGGTGAGATTTTGGTGACAACACTAGAGCAACCTCATGTCCATGAAAATCCTCTACCTCAACACAATGGGAAGGAATAAACATGATCAGTATTAGAAGGGGAGAAAGTTCTAAGTACCTTCAATACATTGGAGAAACATCATAAATAGATAAAGAAATACCTGCGGAGCTTGGTTATTCCGAAGGATGGTCTTCAATCAAGCATGAACTGAAATCCATCAAGGAATAGATTGATCATTTAGAAAAATTGAGGGTATATCAGCACCAAGTAACTCGACAGCTGATCAGTCAAGGGCAAACAAACCTCCTATCCATTGCAACAAGGAATCATCACCGATTCCAAGAAAATGAAACGTGGGAAGAAAACATTGCAAGGAAAGTTAGATCTTAAGCTCATCAAGAGTATGTAGATAAAATAATGTTTACTCCTTTGGGTCAACCGATGGGGGAAATTCTACAGATGTTGATCAATGAAAGGAAGATCACAAAACTGTTACCTCCAATTAATCTTCGTTCAAAGAGATTTGATGCTACCAAGATATGTCAATAACACTCCTGGCCATGACATAGAAAGTTATTGGGCACTTCATCACCTAATCCAGAATATGATTGACAGCGGTGACCTACAAATGGTAAACAACGGTAATACCTTACCAAAAGAAGAGGAGATATTTCCTCATGGAACACAGAGATGGAAATAAGTTAAAGTAGTTGTATCCTCTGAAGGAGACATGCATTTAGCACCTTTAGTAATTCAAGGAATGTGAGATAAAAGAGGAAAGAATCCTATAAATATAGATGCACCAGAACCACTAATGTTGCCATATCTACCCCAATATCCAATCACTAGCTTAAGGAAAGTCCCTTGGAATTATGGGAAAAGCTAGGGATCAACCTCAGACTGCACTGCTATCCTGCATAAGGATAACCCGTTATTCTTACCTCAAAGGGTAATGAAGCCAGTTAGCAAAGGCTTAGGAAAAGTACCTTAGAAGAAGATTAAAGAGTTCCACCAAAAGATGGGGCACAATGAAACAAAAGTTGTGCAACATCTAAAAGAAACACCCTGACAAATCTCCATCATAGATTTAATCTTATCCTCGAAAGATCACTATAAAATCATTGTTCAAGTCCTAGAAGAGGCTCATCCACCGAAAATGGTGGACACAGAAAAATTCCATCACCTGGTAAATCACATCCTTAACAGCAATGTCATATCCTTCACTAATGATGACATCTCAACAGAAGAAACTAGTTATCACAAGTCGCTACATATAGCAGTGATATCATCAGGATATGTGATTGGCGGTGTATTGATAGATGGAGGTTCTTCCTTGAACATCTGTCCTTATGATACCTTAGAAACAATGAAAATCAACCCAAATAGAATCCGGAGCAATCATGTCGTCATCAGAGCTTTTGATGGATCTCGACAGGATACTGTAGGAGAAATCGAGCTTCAAGTGGAGATTGGCCCACATATATTCCATATCTCATTTCAACTATCAAACATCACTACTACATACAATTTACTATTGTGAAGACCTTGGATTCATATGGAAGGAGTTGTCCCATCCACACTTCATAAGTAAGTGAAATACATCATTAACGGTAACCTGGTGACCGTTAATACTGAACCAGAATATCCAATCCATATGCAGGGTGAAATGCCTTTAATCATTCTCAATAAAGTAGTTGAGCCTGCCATTTTTCATGCATTCGAAGTGAGCAAAACTCACTATCAATTTATTGGGGGCACCAACCTTAAGACCAAGAATCTCTCCCAAAGTAATGTCTGTTGGTCAAGAGATGGTATCCTTGGGTTTCTTGCCTAGCAATGGGCTAGGGAAAAATTAACAAGGAATCGAAAGTCCAATTCAGACACCTATCCTAGTAGGGAAGACTCGATTAGGATACTTGTTGCTGTGAATTCTTAATTACTCTCAGCACTTAAGTATACCTGATCAACAAGTAATATAATGATAAATAGAGTATCGTTCCCACAGAGATAAGTATGAATTTTAATCTAACAATTACCAACTTTATATTATTTCAATTTTATTAAACTAAACAAATTAATGATTGCAATTAATAAAAACTAATAAACTAAAAATCAAAATAAATAAACTCAACTATTTACCACAGATTTTAAATTAGATAATGGAGAATTAAGCCTACAACTTCACTTTAAACTTCACTCAGATTATACACTTTTTCCAATTTAATTCATTATCTCAGTTCATTAATCAAGAACACTAAAGTAGAATTAACCATCTCTCAATGCACTAAAACCATATTAACTTAAATCCAAAATTTGATAGAATTAAGCCAAACACCCTAATTAATTAATTCACTATATCTCAATGTGAATTAAAATCAAAGAAGGTTGAAATTCCAAGTTCTTTTATGATTACATGCGATGTTAGGTATATCTCTATCCTAAACATTCATCAAGAGTTCCATCAAAACGCAGAAATCATGAACACATGCTATTGTGATTAGGTCTAGATTCATATATCATCTCTCGAGCCCATACAAATCTAAATAAAATTTGTGATCAAATAATTCATAAATTAAGTATAAATGACAGTAGATGAACTGAATAGATAAATTTATTAAACTAAAATTAAATCATGACAATCACCGTTCCACATTAAAGATCCATTGTAAGCTTAATAAGTAATTTAGTTAATAATAGACGAATTAAAAACCAAAAAGATAAAGAAATTCATCATCCCAATTACAGAAACTGAATTAAAAGAAATAGAATAGTAAAAAACCACCCTTCTTTGCCTTCAATTCTGTAATCTTTGTGAATCTTGATTCCTTACTTTGTTCCTCCACTGTCTTCTCTCAATTAGGGCTCAAATTTGTAATTGGTTAAGTGTATGATTGAAGTCTCTGTATCCCATTTGCGTAAGTCATGTAATAACTGATAAAAATGTCCACTCACAGTCCCAATCCAAGCCAAATTTCTCCAGTTCACGCATCCATAATGTTTGCATTAAATCAGAAGTCTCCATTCTGTTCACATTACTTACCCGTGCGGGGTTTTTTTCTTTGATGAGGCTCACCCTTGAGGGTCTTGCTTTTTTCACCATCACGTTCACCCCGCCTTGGGGTTTTCTTTTTGTTATAGGCCCCACCTCTGGGGGTTAAAACCTAAAATTGTTTTCTTTCCTTTTCATGTTGTTTTCCACCGCATTGCCACCGTTATGCAAACTTTAACACATAAAGAAACCTACACACAAAACAAACACAAACACACGTAATACTGTAAAGAAATAGACTTGATCAACACTGTTTGAGTCTAAACAGGAACCCGATTTATAGGTATAAAACCCACTCATCAAACTTTCCCAAACTTAAACCGTGCTAGTCCTCGAGCACAACGATATGCAATGAAATGCAAACTACCTATATGCCTATGAATCCAGCAATAAGACATAACAAAGTCTAATCACACGGCCTTAGAGAAATCACAATAAACACAATAATATATCATATCAAGGCAAGTCGATAACTTCTCAATCAATCATCAAATCTTAGACTGTTATAACTGATATAGTGCATGTGTGCTCAACAACCATGCTAACTGATATAAAGTCAAATACAACACATAATAGACCTCTTTAAAGGAATCATACACTATAAACTCACGAAATCCAAAAATAAGATAGATCCGACTAAAACCAAATAGTCACTAATTTCAAAGTTCAAAATGGGATACTTATGCTTTATTATTCACATACAGGGGGGGTTTTCGCTCTTTTACCCATTTTTCACTTTTTATTTTCCTCATGGATGTGCAATGTCTAGTCCTTTTAGGCTTTTCAATGCTACCCCTTAGCGAGCTTTCAACCAACGACTCCCAAACTATAAGGCTTTAGGGCGCTAGGTGTAGAGACATCCCCTCGAGCGTACTTACTCAAGTAACAAAGTCCAAATAACTAAACTAGCCACGGTGTTTATTCATATTATTGTTTTTTCTTTTATTTTATTTTCCTTTTTTTATATAACTTATATATGCCAAATTTCCCCCAAAACTCATGTTATTGTCTAATTTTAGCCATCACTACTTATTCATGAGTTCCTTTCATTCAAACTAGCATTATCCTTTAGAATTCCATTATGTGTCAATTTAGACTCAATCAGTCAACATTACTGTTTCTAAGGTGCTAACCTGATTATACTATTTTCAAACAGATAAAGATTCAATTCATGATAAGAAATCACATCAAAGTCTTAACAGTGAATACTATAATTGTCTAGGCAATTCCAATCTCATCATTTGCCAAAACAGACTTAAACTATCTAACAGCAGGAATCATGCAAGTATGAACTAAATGCAATAAAAACAGTAAACTAACTAATATTTTTGTAATTTTTCAATTTTTTCATTTTTTTATAAGAATAAAACAAGAAACTATTTACATTACTAAACTACTAAATTAAACTACTATGCAACTACATGAATGCAACATAAACTAATATGACTAACTAAATCTAAAACTAACATATGCAAACTAAACATACTTATCAAACATAGAAATTAAAACATTAAACAAAAACTAAACTAAACTCCCCCAAACTTAACACTTAAAATGTCTTCATTGTAAAAATATAGCATTAAAGTAAACGGGGACTTCCCTAAACATGCTAAGCCTGAGGTGGTGGTGGTGGTGGTGGCTGTGGAACAAAGACTAAAAACTTCTCCACATCTGAATCTGAAGGAGGGTACTGTGGCATTGGATCTGGAGTCTAGACTTGGAACTGGTCGGCACCGGCTGGAATCAGGCTCTGCAATGCCGCATTCAATGAAGCAAAGGAACTATTCATTGAATTGAACATGTGATCCTGCCTTGCCGCCATTCGCTTCATCTTTCTATCAACTTCTTTGTCTCTGTCATCAAGATGTCGCTGAAGACTGCGAAACTAAGTACTAAACATGTACTTACCCGACCTGCTACTCCTCGTAGTCTCCTCCTCACTAGTCATCTCATCAGCTCAGAACTCATCATCCTCCGAGGTGTCCTCAGCCTCCTCTTCATTAGGAGTGTCAAAAAATATGAAACCGACACCTCTTGGATGTGACTCCCCTCCAGCCCAGATAGAGTATCGAGTAATCATCCTAGGGTTTAGTAGCTGGAGTGGCTACTGTACAGGCACATCACTTGACCATCTAATGCCAGACAACCTGCACAACCCACATATAAGCGAAGGGTGTGGCAGTCCTCCTGAGAATGGCCCGCGCAGATAACACCAGATGGAGAAGCTGATGATAGCCCTGATGTCGATGTCGAAGTCTTTTACTATGGCAAAGAGTAGTAGCACATCTTCCTTTGTAACCTCACTGGTATGCATTGAGGGATACAACTTCGTACATAGGAACGCATTCCATATTTTGACGTACAGACTTAAATCCTTGCTCATGAACAAGGTGCCACCCTTCTTCCCTTCGCCCACACAGTGTCAGGTTTAGATATCTCTGTGAGGATCTGGTCATAGTCTGGGTTACTTTAGCATAACTGGAAATACTGGCACACTGCAGGGGCTCGCACGCTATAATATTCATTAATTGCTACAAACTGAATGGAACTTGCTTACCCTATACGAATGCCACATATGGTGCCCTATCCTCAGTAATGGCATTGAATTCTTTGACCAAAATGACAATTTCAAGGTCTGGATCATCAGTAAACTCCTGATCCCAACCCTGTTCACGTATCTGTCTCTGCATCTAGCCATCAAAAGCATTAGGTTACAGTCCCCTCTCCGGTGTCAATGCTTTGGGAACGAGGTAATCATACTTGTCAGTGGCACCGACACTCACAAACTTTCTTTTGTCATAGTTCCATGTGGGTGGGGATGAGCCTTCTCCCTTTTGGCATTTAGTACGAGTTTTAGGTGACATTTTATCACTAATAACAGTACAATTTCCCCAAACTTTGGCTTCGGCAATATCACAAGCACTTGGCGTGCACACCACTCACAATATCTCCAAATTGATGACTGCAATCCAATATTTGTGAAAAACTGATGAAAAACTGACTTACCCACACTGAGTGTCCCAATCAAATGATGATAGTGAAGTGATGATACTCAATTGGTGAAGTTGCCCTTCCTATCTCTCTGCAAAACTGAACAGTGATGAAACCATAGTTTTTGGGTGAAGGAATTTAGAGAATTGGATGGAGAATGGTGTTTAATGGATGAATTAGGGTTTAAATTTGTAGAGGAGTGGAGAGTAGTGTACTAATTCATGGTAGTGGGGGTAATGGGGGGTATTTTGTGGGTTTAGATGTGGCTTGGGTTCAATTAGAAGAGATAAGAAGTGCGAAAGACTAAGTTTGCAACGTTTAAAAATTTTTAGATTCCCGTACCCCCGTAGAGGTGGGGGGTAAATGAACTACAAAGTCCCATCGAGGCGGACTAATCTAGTGGACCCCCACCGTATGTGTTTCAAAGAGAAAATGCCCCTTGGCTGGGTCCTGATTTTGCAACACTTGACTTTTTCAGTTACTTTGCCCCATAAGCTTGTCCAACTTCATCATTTATACCTGAAATTCATTGAAACAAAAAATATAAGATAAACGAATACAGTTTGAGCAAGAATGATGAAAATTACTAAAAATCACTAACTAACTAACTACGAATTGTACCAAAATGAACTAAGTAATACTAAATTATTAACTAAGCTACGAATTGAATAACAAGAAATAAAAATACTATAAATGACACAAGAATTGGGTTGCCTCCCAATGAGCGCTTGTTTTTGAGTATTTCAGCCTGGCTACTCCCTGTTCATGGCGCATCGATAAGAGTGATTGTGGTGGCTTTGTTGTCGATGTCGCTACCCCAATAATGCTTTAAACGCTGCCCGTTAACTTTGAATGTTTCAAGAGGATTCTTGCTATACAATTCAACAACACCATGTGGGTAGACTGTCTTGATCGTAAATGGCCCCGACCATCGAGATTTGAGCTTTTCGGGAAACAATCTCATTCATGAGTTGTATAGTAGAATAGATTGACCCGGTTTAAACTTTCTTTGCAATATCTTCTGGTCGTGCCACTTCTTGACCTTTTCCTTATATAGTTTTGAGTTCTCATAAGCTTGCAGTCGAAATTCATCAAGTTCATTCAATTACAGTAATCTCTTAGTTATTTGATCGAAATTAAGCTTTTGAATGGTCCAGTATGCTTTGTGTTGTAGTTCCACTGGGAGGTGACACGCTTTCTCATAAACTAGTTGATACATGGACATCCCAATTGTTGTGTCTTGTATGCTGTCCGATAAGCCCATAAAGCGTCATCTAACTTTATAGACCAGTCATTTCTGTTCGGATTCACAACTTTCTCTAAAATTTATTTTACCTCTCGATTGGAAACCTCAACTTGGCCACTTGTTTGGGGATGGTAAGCTGTTGCAACCCTATGATTAACCATATACTTTGCCAAGAGAGCTGTAAGATTTTATTGCAGAAGTGACTTCCCTCGTCACTTATGATTGCTCTTGGCGTGCCAAACCTTGTGAAGATGTTTTTTTGTAAAAACTTCAGAACCAATTTGGCATCATTCGTAGGGAGTGCCACAACTTCAACCCACTTTGATACGTAATCCACATTTAACAGGATGTATAGTTTGTTGTATAAAGGCGGAAAAGGTCCCATGAAGTCCATCCCGCATACATCAAAAATCTCAACTTCCATGATCGTTTTGAGCAACATCTCATTCCTTTTTGAAATATTGCCCATCCTTTGGCATCTATCATAGCTTTTCATGAACTGGTGGGCATCCTTGAACACAGTAGGTCGATAAAATCCTGCCTGAAGAACCTTAGCCGCTGTCTGCTCACTCCCATAGTGTCCCCCATATGCAGATGCATGACATTCGTGTAAGATATTCTTCACTTCACTGTATGGCACACATCTACGAATCATCTTATCTACACACTATCTGAAGAGATATGGCTCATCCCACATTTACCACTTGACATCATGTAGGAACTTCTTTTCCTGCTGATGTTTCAAATCAGGGAAAAGATCTTGCTCACTAAGTAATTAACAAAATCTGCATACCATGGGAATTCAGAATTTACTCCAAATAGCTGCTCATCCGGAAATGACTCATTGATCACACACTTATCTGCCTTGTCTCTGTCCGAATTTTCCAACCTCGAACAATGATTGACCACTTAATTTTCTGTCCCCTTCATATCCTTAATTTCATAATCAAATTCTTGAAAGAGTACAATCCATCTAATGAGTCTAGGCTTTGCATCTTTCTTTGAAATCAGATAACGAATTGTCGAGTGATCCGTGTATACCACCACCTTTGTTCCTATCAAATATGCTCTGAATTTAACAAAGGCATACACGACTGCAAGTAAATCCTTCTCGGTGGTTGTATATTTCAATTCAGTATCCGTGAGGGTTTTACTTGCATAATATATGGCATGAAAGATCTTCTCTCGACGTTGACCCAAAATAGCCCCTACCGCATAGTCGCTAGCATCATATATAAACTCAAATGGCATTGTCCAATCCGGTGCTACGATCATGGGAGTTGTCGTTAATTTTTTTTTAACTGTTCCAAAGATGACATACACTCTTCATCAAAGTTGAAAACTGCATCTTTCTCTAATAGACTGCATAATGGTTTTGCAATCTTAGAGAACTCATTAATAAACCTGCGGTAGAATCTGGTATGTCCAAGAAAACATCAAATTCCCTTAACTAAAGTCGGCGGTGGAAGATTTTCAATTGTATCCAGCTTTGCCCTATCAACTTCCAACCCCTCCGCAGATACTTTGTGCCCAAGAATAATTCCTTCTTCGACCATAAAGTGGCACTTAATCCAATTAAACACAAGGTTGGTTTCCACACATTGTTTTAAAACCATAACCAGATTCTCAAGACAGATATCAAACGTATTCCCATAAACTGAGAAGTTATCCATGAAGACTTCAACATTCCGCTCCACCATGTCAGAAAAAATGGCCATCATACACCTCTGGAAGGTCACTGGTGCGTTACACAACCCAAACGACATCCTCCTGAAAGCAAAGGTACCGTATGGGCACGTAAAAGTAGTCTTCTCTTGATCCTCAGGAGCGATGACAATCTGGTTTTACCCCAAATATCCATCCAATAAGCAATAGTAATCATGCCTAGCCAAACGGTCCAACATCTAATCAATAAATGGAAGAGGAAAGTGATCCTTCTGGGTTGCCTTGTTAAGCTTCCTGTAATCCATGCATACCTTCCATCTGGTCACTGTCCTTGTCGATATCAATTCATTATCGTCATTCGTCACAACCATCATTCCACCCTTCTTCGGGACATATTGAACTAGACTTACCCATATACTGTCTGAACTCGGGTAGATTATCCCAACATCCAGCCACTTCAAAATTTCTTTTTTATACCCTTTTTCATGATTGGATTTAATCTTCTCTGTTGTTCCACTGTCAGTTTTGTATCCTCTTCCAAGAGAATCTTGTGCATACAGAATGAAAGACTTATTCCCTTGATATCGGCAATTGTCCATCATGTCGCAGACTTGTATTCTCTAAGTATCCTCAGTAATTTACGTTCCTGCAATTCGTTAAGCGCATATGCAATAATAACAGGTAGAGTATTGGAATTACCCAAAAAATGCATACCTAAGGTGTTTAGGAAGAAGCTTAAGCTCAATAGTGGGTGGTTCCTCAAGTGAAGGTTTCATCTGTGTCGATGATTTTTCTTCTATGTGTAGTGGCTCGAATGGTACCTTGAACCTACTTACTCTAGGCAAAGAGTCCAACACATGCAAGTAGTCCATGAATTCTAGATCATCCAAGTCATCATCTCTCAGTAGAGTGTTTTCCAACGGATCTCTGTCTAACCCTCTAATCAAGTCTTCATTGATCATTTTGTCTATCACATCCATTCGGAAACACTCTTCCTCATCTATAGGGAACCTCATTGCTTTGAACACATTAAATTTAACTTCTTGGTCTTGCGCTCTCATTGTTAACTCTCCTTTCTAAACATCAATGAGAGTCCTCCCAGTAGCCAAGAATGGCCTCCCTAAGATGATTGGGATATTCTTGTCCCCTTCATAAACCAAAATAATAAAGTCTGCTGGAAATATGAACTTATCCAACTTAACTAAAATGTCTTCAACAATTCCTCTCAGATAAGTCACTGATCTATCTGCCAACTGAAGTGAGATATTTGTAGGTTTCGGTGCTGGAAAACCCAACTGAGTATATACTGATAATTGCATGAGGTTCACACTCGCACCCAAATCACATAGACATTTGTTAAAGGTCATGTTCCCAATTGTACAAGGAATGGTGAAACTCCTTAGATCCTTCAACTTCGGAGGTAACTTTCTCTATAATACTGCACTGCATTCCTCCGTCAAAGCCACAGTCTCATAGTCTTCTAATTTCTTCTTCCTCAACAGAATACCTTCATAAACTTAGCATAACTTGACATTTATTCTAGGGCTTCTGCGAAAGGAATGTTGATATGTAATTTCTTAAAAACTTCCAAAACTTTAGAGAACTGCTTATCCAATTTCTACTTCTGCACTCTCTGCTGAAACAGTGGTGGAGGATAGACAACTGGCTCAACATCTGCCTGATTCTTGTCCACTTTCTTATGTTCACCTTGTTTGTCATTGTCTAACTTTTCTTCATCTTCTATAACATCTTTCCTTGGTAAATTTTCTTCACTTTGTCCCTTAAGATGCTTTCCACTTCTCAATGTGATTGCTTGACACTGTTTATGATTTCCCCTCGGATTTTTCTCAATGTCACTAGGTAGAGTCCCTTGAGGCCTGTTAGTCAATGGTAAAGCAAGCTATTCCATCTAATTTTCCAAATTCTTAATCACCGCTTGCGTTTTCATTTCTGCCTCATTATCCGATATGTACTTCAATAACATCTCTTCTAAATCTAACTTTTTCTCCTGTTGTGGAGCTAGCTGTTGATGCTAATTTTGAAACTCCGGGGGATAAGATGGTTGTGGAGCCTGTTAATTTTGATTATTACTCCACAAAAAATTTGGATGACTCCTATTCCCCGAATTGTATGCATTTTGATACGAATTCTGAGGTATTCTATTGTAACTGCCTACAAATTGTACCCCTGCTGAATTTATTGCACACTGTTCTATTGGATGTTCCCCAACACACAACTCATAAACATAAGCCACCTACTGAACATGTGTACCTATGAGGGCATCCATCTTCTTTGACAATGCTAAAATCTATGCCGCTAACGCTGTTACTCCATCTACCTCTAATACCCTAGCTGCCTTTGGGTGTGTCATTCTTGCTGTGGGCCACTGGTAGCTGTTAGCAGCCATTATCTCTATCAGATTATATGCCTCCTCAAACCTTTTTGCCATAAAAGCTCCCCTAGACGCTGCATCAATACTCGTACGGAGATTACCATTCAACCCATTATAAAAAGTGTTCATATGCAGCCATTTTAGTAGTCCGTGATGTGGGCACTTTCTTAGCAGTTCCTTATACCTCTTCCAAGCTCCGTACAGAGACTTCCCATGCTGCTGCTCAAACATAGTAATCTCATTCATAATCTTCGCAGTCTTCGTTGGTGGGAAAAATTTAGCCAAAAATTTCTGAGCAAGGTCATCCCATGTAGTAATCGACCCTGACGATAGTGAGTGTAACCAACTCTTCGCCTTGTCCTGTAGTGTGAACAAAAACAAGTGAAGTCTAACTTAATCATCAGATACTCCGTTGTATCTGAAGGTATCACAAATTCCTAGAAAGCTGACTAAATGCTCATTCAGATCATTGTTGGCTAATCCCCCAAACTAGACTGAATTCTGTATCATTTGAATCATCCCAGGCTTGATCTAAAAGTTATTCACATCAATCGCAGGCTTGGTAATACTCGACTGAATCTTAATAACCCTGGGAGTAGCATAATCCCTCAGTGTTTTCTGATCCTCTGCAGCCATACTTTCTTTATGTTTATCAAAGTTCTCTCGATATTCCTTAATCCACTTACTAAGTCTCTGAAACCTTTTCTCGATGTCGTCCACGTAAGGAAGCAAGTCTGGCTTCATAGACTGAGTTTGCATGCACTAAGTCAAAGAACCTGAAACAAGAAATAGCCAAAACAAAAGAAAATTGTTTAACTAAAACTGAACTAATTAAACTGATATTGAAAATACTAAAATCAAAATTAGTCTCCGGCCGTTGGTGTGAATTCTAAATTACGCTCAGCACGCAAGTATACGTGATCAACAAGTAATATAATGATAAATACAGTATCATTCCCATAGAGACAAGTATGAATTTTAATCTAACAATTACCAACTTTATATTATTTCAATTTTATTAAACTAAATGAATTAATGATTGCAATTAATAAAAACTAATAAACTAAAAATCAAAATAAATCAACTCAACTATTTACCACATATTTTAAATCAAATAATGGAGAATAAAGTTTACAACTTCACTTTAAGCTTCACTCAGATTATACACGTTTTTCCAATTTAATTCACTATCTCAGTTCATTAATCAAGAACACTAAAGTAGAATTAACCATCTTTCAATGCACTAAAACCATATTAGCTTAAATCCACAATTTGATAGAATTAAGATAAACACCCTAATTAACTAATTCACTATATCTCTATGTGAATTAAAATCAAAGAAGGTTTAAATTCCAAGTTCCTTTATGATTACATGCAATGTTAGGTATATCTCTATCCTAAACATTCATCAAGAGTTCCATCAAAATGCAGAAATCATGAACACATGCTATTGTGATTAGGTCTATATTCATATATCATCTCTCGAGTCCATACAAATCTAAATAAAATTGGTGATCAAGCAATTAATAAATTAAGTATAAATCACAATAGATGAACTAAATAGATAAATTTATTAAACTAAAATTAAAGCATAACAATCATCGTTCCACATTAAAGATCCATTGTAAGCTTAATAAGTAATTTAGTTCATAACAGTTGAATTAAAAACTAAAAAGATAAAGAAATTCATCATCCCAATTACAGAAACTGAATTAAAAGAAATAGAATAGTACAAAACCACCCTTCTTTGGCTTTAATTCTGCAATGTTCGTGAATCTTAATTCCTTGCTCTGTTCCTCCACTGTCTTCTCTCAATTAGGGCTCAAAGTTGTAATTGATTAAGTGTATGATTAAAGTCTCTATATCCCCTTTGCATAAGTTATGTAATAACTGAGAAACATGTCCACTCACAGTCCCAATCCAGGCCAAAGTTCTCTAGTTTACGCATCCACAGTGTTTGCATTACATCAGAAGTCTTCATTCTGTCCGCGTACCCCCGCCCCGGCGGGGTCTTGCTTCTTTCTGCCACGTGCACCCCCACCCCGGTGGGGGTTTTCTTTGTTATAGGGCCCGCCCCGGCGGGGGGTCAAAACTACAGAAATTGTTTTCTTTCCTTTTCATGTTGTTTTCCATTGCATTACCACCGTTATGCCAACGCTAAAATATAAAGAAACCTACACATAAAAAAAACACAAACACACATAAAACTATACAAAAATAGACATGATCAACACTGTTTGAGTCTAAACAGGAACCCAATTCGTAGGTATAAAATCCACTCATCAATACTCCTCTGTATCAAATCCCAGAAACACGTATAAATGTCTGCCAGTTCATCTGTCTACTATTTTGTTGCCCAATTTCAGAAGAGCAGGCTTCAGGAAACCTATGAGGAGGATTTCCACCTCCTTTTCCAACATGATGATACCAAAGGTCAATCAGTTAAGGACAAAAGAGAAGCGCCCCTTCCCGCCAAGGAAGAAAAGATATAAAATTAAAATTTCCTCCAAGACGTTCAAAGCCAATTTACAGGAATGTTCTTCCTAGCACCTACTAAGGGTGAAGATGCTTGTGTTAAAGAAAGTGACCAGTTAGGAGACCATCTTTTTTTCACTCTCATTAATTGGGCCCATGTGAATATTCTAGGGAAAGATGTTCGCCCTAACGTGGATTCAATCTTGGCTATCACTGAGGATGAGGACAACAATAACCCTTCTTTAGAGCTGTCAATAAGGACCTGAATCTGAACAATTGGAGTAACACTCCTTTCGTCACTCTACAAGGGTAAAAAGGGCAAAGACAGTCTGTCTGTGTGACGCCCCCAAAATAGGTATGCATCACCCATCTTGAGTCGCCAAATACATGGTACAAAATTCAAATACAACTTAATTATACAACAGTCGTGTACAATACAACAAAACATTTGTTGTGAGTTTTAATACAAATATTGTCATCTAGACAATATCCACACCCAATTGAGTCCTCATTACATTTATTATCACTCTATTTAACAGAATAGTGAGGACTACTAATGCTATTATCTGGACCGTCACTCCGTTCCCCGACTAGTACCTGTTACATTCTCATTTCCTGAAGAGATCAATGAAAATAAAAGGGTGAGCTCAACTAGCCCAGTAAGAAATATTATGACTAAGATAATGCAGAATAAATTATCATTAGCCTTCAACAATGTTAAACTGATACAATATAACAAACATCAAGTTTAACTGCAGCGGAATAAGTAATCCATTAAAAGAGTCAAGTAGAGAATAAAATCTACTATCTTTTATGATTTAAAAGGTTTTTCATCACTTTTATCGCTAGGACTCATCTTAATAAATAATCCACATCATCCCTGCACTACGGCCAAGGATATTCATTAGTATCACCACCAAAAATTATCCATGCACTACTACTGAAGTAACGATATTCGTGTATTCATCAATGGTCATGATCATGCCAACAATCATCCATCAATGCACTACGGGCCAATGAGGACTTTTACCACATCATTTGTAATATTACGGTCATGATTATACCAATAAATCCCTGGTCATAATCATACCAAGTCCATCTATGCACTACAGGCCACAGATGACTTTCAACATAATATAAACATGAGGATGATGACAATGATATAAGAATTCAATAAAACAAGTTCAAAAATTAATTTATCCAGGAACTAATAACGTCCAAATTGTCAACATGATACTTCTTTGTAGAGTAAAATTCAAGAATGCTCAGAAGATTATTTCCATGAAAAGATACAGGATGAAGCGCAAATATCAAGGATATTCCACTAATTTCATGGAGTATAGAAGTCAAAACTTTAACCAATTGAGTATAATAAAGAATGGAATAACAAAAGAAATCACTAGGCATGCGATAGACCACACAGATAGGTTATTCCAACAGAATAATAAACAACGGAACCAGGTCATGCGTAAATGCACAGACAGTATATTCCAAAAGAATAATAAATAACGGAACCAAGTCAGGCGAAATTCTCACCGATAGGATGTTCCAATAGAATAATAAATAACGGAACGAGTCATGCGTGTAACGCATGCATGGATGTTCCAATGTAATAATAAATAACAGAACCAGGTCAAGCGAAATTTTCACCGACAGGATGTTCCAACAGAATAATAAAGAATGGATTAACAGAAGAATTTCACCATATATGCGGTACTTCACATAGACAGGTTATTCCAACAGAATAATAAAGAATTGAATAACAGAAGAATTTCACCATGTATGCGGTACTTCGCATAGACAGGTTTCTCCAACATAATGATAAAGAATGGAATAACAGAAGTTCTCTTCATGAATACGAAAGAAATAATACCCCTTACCTTAGAAGAAACTGGATATAGAAGTGGTGAAGTAGCATAACACTTTTCTTCTTTCTCTCTATACTTTCTCTCTCTAGAGTTTCAGTGAATTCGTAAGAAATAATGAAGGAATGAGCTTCTATTTATAGAAGAATGAACTGAATAGTAACTAATTTCCGAACGGTCCAGATTGATTTACTTTTAAACGGACGGTCCAAATTGCTTTACAATAAAATATAATATATTTTATTTATAATCTAATAAAACGAATAACTTTATAAAAATATTCTGTTTTATATAAAAAGATTTTACTATGCAAACACTATGCATGCACTATACAACTACTATGCATAATAAAATATAATATATTCTAATTATTGTCTAATAAAACAGATAACTTTATAAAAGTATTCTGTTTTATATAAAAAAAATTTACTATGCAAAACACTATGCATAATAGAATATAATATATTCTATTTGTAGTCTAATAAAACGAATAACTTTATAAAAGTATTCTGTTTTATATAAAAAGCTTTTCTATTTTATTATATTAATAATACAAATAAAACAAAACTTCATCATCATTATTATAATTCACACTATTAATCGACTGTGTCGCTCCTGAGAAGAGGGGGCTTTCCAATAAGGATTTCTCCCTATTGGCGCACAATTAGGTGACCAAACCTCTCATTGGCAGAACTTCTAGACATCGTTAATATTACAAATAATAATATTAATAACTTCGTCATCTCAATTATAAAATATCGACAATATTTGAATCAATAATATAAGAGATATGATGCAACAATTATTGTAGCAATAATTGAGTATAACTGAGTGACTTCTCACGTAAGCATCAATAATCAATACCATGTGCTACTATGCAACCACGCCAGACATCGTACTTTTTTACTATCGAGTAGTTCAACAATTAATCGGTAAAACTTCCATAGTTATTTTCATAAAAATATTTTTGTCATTTTTTCAATCCGATAATAATTACATTGTAGGGTCCACCAATGATTATGGCTGGTTATACGAATATTCCCTCGCTAAAACGAATATTCCCCGACCAATCGAATATAACATAACAACTTGCATACTTTGCAAAATTTATAAATACTACCCACAACTATAACATTATAACAAATTCATTCCATAATATTCAAAAATGATAATTATAGAAAAATCATCTTTATTCATAAAAGTTGGGGTCTTACAACCTCCCCTTCTTATGAAATTTCGCCCTCGAAATTAGGGTACGTGCACAGTATATATCGAAGAGGTAAGGATACCTTGATTTCATTTCGATTCTAACTCCTGTGTCATTTCCTCAACATCATGGTTCCTCCATAAAACTTTGACTTGAGGTATCACCTTGGAGCGTAGAATATGTTCCTTCTTATCCAAGATTTGAACAGGAACCTCTTCATACGTTAAATCTTCCACTATTTCGTTCGGTTCTAACTCAATAATGTGGTTCGGGTCTTTCACATATTTACGTAACATGGATATATGAAAAACGTTATGAACATGAGACATACTTGGCGGTAAAGCAAGTCTATAGGCTACAGTCCCTACTCGATCGAGGATTAAAAATGGGCCAATGAATTGAGGATTGAGCTTTCCTCTCTTTCCAAATCTCATAAGTCCTTTCCATGGAGCAACACGTAACAACACATGATCTCCAATATCGAATTCCACATCCTTTCGATGAAGATCAGCATAACTCTTTTGTTGGTCTTGTGAGGTTTTTATACGTTGTCGGATCGTTTCAATCTTTTTCGTAGTCATACGTACCAACTCCGGTCCCAACAACGTTGCTTCACCCACCTCATCCCAGCATACTGGAGAACGACACTTTCTCCCATACAACGCCTCGAATGGAGCCATGCCAATACTTGCTTGATAACTATTATTGTATGAAAACTCCACCAATGGTAAGAACTTGTCCCAACTTCCCTTGAAGTCAAGGACACAGAGTCTTAATAAATCTTTAAGAGTTTGAATAGTCCTCTCTAATTATCCGTCCGTCTGAGGATGATATGCCGAACTAAATCATAAATCCGTGCCCATAGCTTTTTGCAAACTAACCCAAAATCGTGAAGTGAATCTTGGGTCTCGATCAGAAACTATGGATATTGGCATACCATGCGCTCTTACAATCTCGTTTATGTACATACGAATGAGCAAGACGCGTTCAAGTGTATAAGTTTCTCGTATTGGTAAAAATTGAGCAGACTTGGTCAATCTATCAACAATGACCCACATTGCATCTATGCCTTGAGAAACCTTGGGAAGACCAGTAACAAAATCCATGGTAATGTGCTCCCACTTCCATTCTGGAATTTCAAGTGGTTGCAAGGACCTTTTGGTACTTGATGCTCCACCTTGACTCATTGACAAGTTAGACACCTTGAGATAAACAGCGTTATCTCTCTCTTCATATTGCTCCACCAAAATGTATGTCGAAGATCACGATACATTTTGGTACTCCCAGGATGGATTGCAAACGGTGTGTTGTGCGCCTCCATCATGATTTTATACTTTAAATCAGGGTCGTTAGGAACACAAAATCTAGAGTTGACTCGAAGTATTCCTTTTTCATCGATTCTTGCTTCCGGCATAGCACCTTCTTGTACTTTCTTCCTCATACGCATCAGCTCTATGTCTGTAGCTTGAGCAGCTTTAACTTTATCGATTAAAGTCGGTTCTCGTCGTATATTCGCCATCATTACGTGGGTCCCTGGAGTCTTTTTCTCTATCTCCATCCTTTGCAAGTCATACAAAATAGGCATTTGCGTTGACAATATCGCACTCGTACCCGCATATGATCTTCTACTCAATGCGTTAGCTATCACGTTTGCTTTTCGAGATGGTATTGGATGGTATGATCATAATCTTTCAATGAGTTCAATCCAACGTCATTGTCGCATGTTGAGTTCCTTTTGAGTGAAGAAATATTTGAGGCTTTTATGATCCGTAAAGATCTCCACTTTCTCCCCATACAAGTAATGCCTCCAAATTTTAAGTGTGAAGACAACAAATTTAACTCTAGATCATGAGTAGGATAATTCCTCTCATATTCTTTGAGTTCTTTGAGAGGCATAGGCTATGACTTTCCCATGTTGCATGAGAACACATCCTAACCCTTTGCCCGAAGCATCATCAGAGATGACAAATCCTCCGAACCGGATGGTATTGTCGAGCAAGGTCTTTGAAATGAGTCTCCTCTTGAGTTCTTGAAAACTCTTCTCACATTCCTCGTTCCAACCAAATTTTGTATCTTTCTGAGTCAGCTGAGTTAAGGGAGTAGCGATTCAAGAAAACCCTTGTACGAATCTCCGATAAAAACCAGCTAAGCCGAGAAAGCTACGTACTTCGGTCACTGATTTAGGTTGCTCCCAGCTTTGAATAGCTTCAATCTTTATTGGGTCAACAGATATTCAATGACTTGATACTACGTGCCCAAGGAATGCTACTTCCTCAAGCCAGAACTCACATTTCTTTAACTTGGCATAAAGCTTATATTCACGAAGCTTTTGGAGTATCAGCCTCTAGTGTTGCTCATGATCTTCACGGCTTTTGGAATAAATAAGGATGTCATCAATAAAGACGACCACAAAGTGATCCAAATATTCCTTGAATACTTGGTTCATCATATCCATGATGGCAGTAGGATCATTAGTCAATCCAAAAGACATGACTAGGAATTCGTAATGCCCGTATTGAGTTCTGAAGTCGTCTTTGGAATGTCATCAGTTCTAATCTTCAATTGGTGATATCCGAAAAGAAGATCAATCTTTGAAAAAAAATTGGCCCCTTGCAACTGGTCAAACAGGTCATCAATACGTGGCAATAGGTACCTATTTTTGATGGTGATATAATTCAACTCCCGATAATCAATACAAAGTCACATACTCCCATCTTTCTTCTTCACGAATAGAATAAGAGCACCCCAAGGAGACGTACTAGGACGAATGAAACCGATGTCTAACAATTCCTGCAGTTGGATCTTTAACTCCTGAAGTTCAATAGGAGCCATTCCAACAAAATAATAAATAACGGAACCAGGTCAGGCGAAATTCTCACCGACAGGATGTTCCAACAGAATAATAAATAACGAAACCAGGTCATGTGTAAACGCACAGAGAGGATGTTCCAACGAATAATAAATAACGGAACCGTGTCAAAGTAAATTACATGCAAGCGGGATGTTCCAACAGAATAATAAAGAATGGAATAATGTAAGAATTTCACCATATATGTGGTACTTGATGAGAGCAAAGTTATTCCAATGTAATAATAAGGAATGAAATAATGTAAGAATTTCACCATGTATGCGGTATTTCAGCATAGATGAGTTATTCCAAAATAATGATAAATAATGGAATAATAGAAGTTTTCTTCATGAATACGGAAGAAATAATACCCCTTACCTTAGAAGAAACTGGATATAGAAGTGGTGAAGTAGTAGAACACTTTTCTTCTTTCTCTCTATACTTTCCCTCTCTACAGTTTTAGTGAATTCGTAAGAAATAATGAAGGAATGAGCTTCTATTTATAGATGAATGGACTGAATAGTAACTAATTCCTGAACGGTCCAGATTTATTTACTTTTAAACGGACGGTCCAGATTGGTTTACAATAAAATATAATATATTCTATTTATAATCTAATAAAACGAATAACTTTATAAAAGTATTTTGTTTTATATAAAAAGATTTTACTATGCAAATACTATGCGAGCACTATGCATAATAAAATATAATATATTCTAATTATTGTCTAATAAAATGCAGATAACTTTATAAAAGTATTATATTCTATATAAAAAGATTTTACTATGCAAAATACTATGCATAATAGAATATAATATATTTCTATTTATAGTCTAATAAAACGAATAACTTTATAAAAGTATTCTGCTTTTATATAAAAAGCTTTTCTGTTTTATTACATTAATAATACAAATAAAACAAAACTTCATCATCATTATTATAATTCACACTATTAATCGACCAGGTCGTTCCCAGGAAAGAAGGGGTTTTCCAATAAGGATTTCTCCCTATTGGCGCGCAATTAGATGACCAAACCTCTCCTTGGCAGAACTTCTAGACATCGTTAATATTGCAAATAATAATATTAATAACTTCGTCATCTCAATTATAAAATATCGACAATAATTGAATCAATTAACGTGAGATACTATGCAACAATTACTGAAGCAATAATTGAACAAAATTGAGTGACTTCTCACGTAAGCATCAATAATCAATACCGTGTGCTACTATGCAACCACACGTATTTCTGTACTTTTAACACCAGGTGTTTCAACATTTAATGATAAAACTTCCGCCGTTATTTCCATAAAAATATTTTTGTTTTTTCTCAATCCGACAATAATTCTGTTGTGGAGTCCACCAATGATTGTGCCGTCGTACGAATATTCCCTATTAAAACGAATATTCCCCGACCAATCGAATATTATATAACAACTTGCGTACTTTGAAAAATTTATAAATATTACCCACAACTATAACATTATATCAAATTTATTCCATAATATTCAAAAATGATAATTATAGAAAAATTATCTTTATTCATAAAAGTTGGGGTCTTACAGTCTGCCCTGTAGTGTAAATATTGTTTTTGTTCCATAGTGCTAGCAGTCTGCTTTGTCATGCTTTTCATATATTAATGTAAAAGTATTTTTTCTCAGGTTTCCAAAGTTGGATTTGTTTAGCCTTGCTGATGCATCACCAAATCTCAATAGTGACAACAACTTTGATGTAGAACTGGACTTTGACCTGATGGGAATTGATCAAGAGGAGATAGAGGACTATGAGGTACTAGAGGAGATCAAAGGATGGGTCAAAGACAAACCCAAACCAAACCTTGAACAAACCACCTTTGTCAATATCGAAACCTCAGAAAATCCCAAAGAACTGCAAATTGGGAATGACCTTACCCGAAGCCAAAAGAAAGATCTAATTAGACTCCTCACCCAGTTCAAAGATGTGTTCACATGGTCGTATAAAGACATGATCAGGTTATCCACTAATATTTTCATTCATCGACTGCCCATCAAAGAGGAGTTCAAGCCAATCAAACAAAAACTGAGAAGCCTAAAGCCTGAGTGGAGTCTGAAAGATAAAAAAGGAATTGTCAAACAATACAAAGTAAGCATTATTATAGTATCAACTTACCATGAATGGTTGTCCAATATGGTTCCCGTACCTAAACCTAGAGGGAAGGTACGAGTATGTGTGGATTACAGGGACCTAAACAAGGCTAGTCTCAAAGATGACTTACCAATACTTTTTATCCACATTTTGGTAGACAATATGACATAATTCAGCATGCACTCATTTGCTGACTATTTTGCCAGATACCATCAAATCATGGTTGTTGAGGAGGATAGGGAGAAAACTGCCTTTATCAGCCCCCATGGGGAACTTTCTGCTATCGAAGGTTGGCTTTCGACCTTACTAATGCCAGTGCCATATATTAGAGAGCCATGATGGCCCTATTTCATGATATGATTCATAAGAAGATAGAGGATTACATAGATGATATCATCGTCAAATCTAGAAAGGAAGATGACCCCACCATACATCTCAAAAAGCTATTCAACCGACTCTGCAAATATAACTTGAAGCTGAACCCTACCAAGTGTGCTTTCGGTGACAAGTCCGGAAAATTGTTGGGATTCTAGTAAACCACAGAGGTATTGAACTAGATCTAACAAATATTAAAGCCATCACAGAGATTCCCGTACCTCAAATAGAGAAAGAGATATAAGGATTTATAGGGAGGATCAACTTCATTAGTAGATTCATCTCTTAACTCACAACAACTTGTGAGCCCATTTTCAAGCTATTAAGGAAAAATCCTTCTGGGAAATGGAATGAGGAATGTCAAAAAGATTTCCTTACCATCAAGAAATAGTTGATTGAAGCTTTTTTTTTAGTGCCTCCAAGGGATAAGATTCATCTGTTTATATACATATTAGTTAATGTCAACGCCATGGGCTGCATGCTGGGGCAGAAAAAGATAGAGGCAAAGAAAGAGCTATCTATTACCTCAGTAAAAGGTTTAGCAACTGTGAATAGAGGTATACTTTGATTGAAAAGACTTGTTGTACATTATCATTGGCTGCCATGAAGTTACAATATTACCTCCACGGGCACACCACTTATCTCATATCCCATATGGTTCCTCTGACATACATCTTCATGAAGCCCATGTTAAATTGTCAATTGTCAAGGTGGCAATTAATCCTCCAATAATTTGACATCATTTACGTGACTCAAAAGTCTACTAAAGGTCAAGGAATTGCAGATCAATTAGCTGAAGCACTTGCATGGGACTTCGAGCCATTGGAAACTTATTTCCTAGATGATGGGATAATGACAGTTCAGCAGAACCATCGAGAGGATGCTGGCCAATTCTGGAAAATGTACTTTGATGGGGCTGTAAACATGGAAGGTGCCAGAGCAGGGGCGGTCCTTGTATCCATTATTGGGGAACAATATCCCATGGCCACCAAGCTATAATTTATCAACACCAATAACACAGTCGAGTATAAAGGCTGTATAATGGGATTAAATTTGGCCCGATCAATGGGTATCAAACGATTAATGGTCTTTGGGGATTCCAAATTGGTCATCAAGCAAACCACTGGGGCATATCATGTGACGCCCCCAAAATAAGTATACATCACCCATCTTGAGTCACCAAATACATGGTACAAATTCAAATACAACTTAATAATACAACTGTCGTGTAATATACGACAAAACATAAACTGAGAGTTTTAATACGAATATTATCTTCTAGACAGTATTCAAACTCCAATGGAGTCCTCAATACATTTATTATCACACTATTTCATAGAATAGTGAGGACTACTAATGTGATCATCTGGATCGTCACTCCGTTCCCTGACTAGTCCCGGCTATGTTCTCATTTTCTGAAGAGAACAATGAAAGCAAAAGGGTGAGCTCAACTAGCCCATTAAGAAATATCATGACTATGATAATGCAGAATAAATTATCATTAGCCTTCAATAGTGTTAAACTAATAAAATATAACAAACATCAAGTTTAACTGCAGCGGAACAAGCAATCCATTAGAAGAGTCAAGTAGAGCATGATATCTACTATCTTTTATAATTTAAAAGGTTTTTCATCACTTTTATCGCTGAGACCCAACTTAATAAATAATCCACATCATCTAATCACCCCTACACTACGGCCAAGGATATTCATTAGTATCACGACCACGAATTCTCTATGCACTACGGGCCAAGGATATTCGTGTATTCATCAATGGTCATGATCATGCCAACAACTGTCCATCAATGCACTACGGGCCAATGAGGACTTTTACCACATCATTTGCAACATTATGGTCATAATTATACCGAATAATCCCTGGTCATAATCATACCAAGTCCATCTATGCACTACAGGCCACAGATGACTTTCAACATAATATAAACATGAGGAATGAGACAATGATATAAGAATTCAATAAAACAAGTTCAAGGATAAATTTTAAAGATTTATAATTTAATTTATCCAGAAATCAATAACGTCCAAATTGTCAACATGATACTGCTTTGTGGAGTAAAATTCAAAAATAATATTGTACCAAAAATAATTTTAACCAAAAATGTGAGACCCCAGATTTTATGAATAAAGATTTAAGTTTCTTGAAATATTTTTTTTGAATATTATGGTGTAGATTTGATATAATCTTATAGTTGTGGGTAATATTTACAAATTTTGCAAAGTAAGCAAGTGGTTATATAATATTCGATTGGTCGGGGAATATTCATTTTAACAGGGAATATTAAATGCGACGACGAATCATCATTGGTGGACCCCATAACGGAAGTATTGTCATAGTAAGAAAACGACAGAATTATCTTTTATTAAAAATAACGGCGAAAGTGTTACCATTAAAACTGTTGAACTACTCGGTAGTAAAAGTACAGTAATATGCATGGTTGCATAGTAGCACACGGTATTAGTTATTAATGCTTACGTGAGAAGTCACTCAGTTATACTCAATTATTGCTACAGTAATTGCTGCATCATATCTCTCATATTATTAATTCAATTATTATCACAGTATCATCTGTATAATATGTAATATTATTAAATCAATAATTGAGACAGCAAATATATTCATATTATTATTTGCAATATTGATAATGTCTAGAAGTTCTGTCAAGGAGAGGTTTGATCATCTAATTGCGCGCCAATAAGGAGAAATCCTTATCGGAAAGCCCCCTCTTTCCTGGGAACGACCTGGTTGTTAAATATTATGAATTATAATATTAATGATGAATAAGTTCGTGTTGATTAAAGATGAAATTGATAGTTCCATTGTGTTGGAATTATTAGTGTTAGTGGAAATCGATATTTATTTCGATATTAATTGATGTCTGGAAGTTATACTGACCAATTAGGTAATTAACCGGATAAATGAGCAATTAATTGCTATTAATTCACATGATTATAACTATTTGTTCATATGTGTGTATTATTGATTCACATTCTTGTACTATTAGGGGAGTTGGTGCAAGATTGATAATACTTGAATGACTAAGATAAAAATGGAGGTATAGATGGAGGTATTATACTGTAATTCATATTTTCACATGTTTAGAACTATTGATTCACATGATTTACTATTGATTCACATTATTTACTATTAGGGGAGGTGGTGCAAGTTTGATAATACTTGCAGGACTAAATTAAAAATGAATGAAAAAGTTGAAGGTATTGTACTGTAATCTTTCGAGTCCTAAAACGTGCAATTATCGAAACTATATTTTCCTATAAATAGAAGCTCATTCTTCCTTCATTTCTCACCAATTCACAAAAGCTATAGAGCAATTATTATAGAGAGAAATTATAGAGAGGAAGAATAAAAGAAGTGTGCTACCTCACTATTTTAGTATCCAGTTTTTTCTAAGGTAAGGGGTATTATTCTTTTAAATTCATGAAGATAGTTATTTTCATTCAATACTCGTAAGGGTTGTTATTCCATTCTTTTTTATTATGTTGGAATAACCTGTCTATGCGAAGTACCGCATACATGGTAAAATTCTTCTGTTATTCCATTCTTTATTATTTTGTTGGAATAACCAGTCTGTGCGGTCTATCGCATGCCTGGTGAATTCTCTTATTATTTCTTTCTTTATTATTCTGTTGGAATATCATGTCTGTGCGAATTACGCATGACCTGGTTCCATTCTTTATTATTCTGCTAGAATAACCTGTTTATGCACTCTATCGCATGCTTGGTGAATTCTATATTTATTCCATTCTTTATTATTCTGTTGGAATATCCTGTATGTGCGGATTACGCATGACTTGGTTCCATTCTTTATTATTCTGTTGGAATATTCTGTCTGTGCGGATTACGCATGACTTGGTTCGATTCTTTATTATTCTGTTGGGAATAACCTGTCTGTGCGGTCTATCGCATGCCTGGTGAATTCTTCTATTCTTCCATTCTTTATTATTCTGTTGGAATAACCTGTCTATGTGGGTTACCGCATGCATGGTGAATGATCCTTCGTATTCATTCCTTATTAAATTATGGAAATGATCTGTCTACGTGGATTATCGCATGGCGAGCAAAAATCCATTTGCAGTTTCATATATTCAATTATACTCAGTTGGTTAAAGTTTTGACTTCTATACTCTATGAAATTAGTAGAATATCCTGTTTATTTGCGCTTCATCCAGTATCTTTTCATGGAAATATTTTTCTGAGCATTCTTGAATTTTACTCTACAAAGCAGTATCATGTTGACAATTTGGACGTTATTGATTTCAGGTTAAATTAACTTATAAATCTTTACAATTTATTCTTGAACTTGTTTTATTGAATTATTATGTCATTGTCATCATCTTCATGCTTATATTGTGATGAAAGTCATCTTTGGCTTACGTGCATAGATGGACTTGGTATGATTATGACCAGGGATCATTCGGTATAATCATGACCTGTAATGTTATAAATGATGTGGTAAAAGTCCTCAGTGGCCTGTAGTCCATTGATGGACAGTTTTTGGTATGATTATTGTGACGCCCCCAAAATAGGTCCAATCCATCCAACCCATTTTGAGTCGCCAAATACATGGTACAGAAAACAACTACAAATTTATTAATACAATTGTCGTGTAAAATACGATAACACATATACTGTGAGTTTTATTACCAAATGTGACTCATGTCCCAACCATGGACAACACCTCACATTGATACATTACATGAAGATACAGTCAATAATTGTTTTAGAAATTAAAATTTTTGGGAAATGCTCAAGGAAACCTTCGTACATAGGAGGCCATGAATCTAAGTTATGATAGATATCATATGTCCAGAGAATTATCCTTGGTTGATCCAATAGACCCAAAAAAAATGAGAAGATTACTATCATGTTCCTTCCAATGGTGAGTCTTCTCTTGACATATAACTATCTCCACCGTCTGCAATTGAACATTATGTTTCAACCAAACTCCAAGATCATATAGGTAGTGCTCGTAGATATACTCAGCAAGTGGATGTGCACAACCCTGTCTAATGATAACACGAGGTTGTATGTCATTAGACATCTTGTATGATAGTGACAAAACACCCTTCCAAAGTTGGGTTCACCTCACCTTTTTAGGGAGAACCTCAACAGCTATAGACCACCGTTCTATTCCCCTGTTACCCCCGCTCGACCTAGCTACATGCTTATTACCTGAAAAGAATTGTGAAGCAAAAGGGTGAGCACAACTAGCCCAGTAAAAAATATTATGACTAAGGATAATTAAATTATCAATATCCTTCGTCAGTAATAAATCAGAGATTCAGAACATATGGCATATGATAAAACTTTTTCAACCATAGTTGCAGCGGAACGAGCAATCCATTAGAAGAGTCAAATAGACCATAAAGTCTATTATCTTCTCCATGTTAAAAGTCCACCAACAATGTTTTATCCCTGTAATATCAATCAACTATTCCTGTCCACAATCATGTGAATAACTCATAATCATATTTGTAGTTCTAAATTCCTCTTCTCAATCAGGACGACAATAATTTTCATCACATGTCTTTACCTGAAACATCAAAGATCATGGTTATACCAAATCATAGTTCATGTTCATAATCATACTAATAAATTCATCTTTACACCACGGGCCAAAGACATTCATCAACAGTTCATCTTTGCATTACATGCCAAAGATATTCAATAACAAGTCATCTTTGCACTATGGGCCAAAGATATTCAACAACAGGTCATCTTTGCACTACGGGCCAAAGATATTCATCAATAATTGATCTTTGCACTACAGGCCAAAGATATTCATATCTCAAAGAAACATACAATCATTTTAGAATTCATATAAACCATAATTATAATCATGTTGATCAATTCACCTTTGCATTTAAGGTAAAAATATTCAATTGTAAATTCAATGGTCATGATCATACCAGTCAACGATTCAGCTTTGCACTACTGGCCAAAGAGAACCCATAGTCACGATCATACAAATAATCTACCCATCTTTACACTTAAGTCAAAGAGAAATTTCGTCACCGGGATTATAAAAATGTTATATATGATAATAAAAACAATATGATCAACAAACTGCATTTAATTTCAAAAGTAAGATTCATAAATCAATGATTTCATAAAACCTTAATCCAAATGTTACAAATCACGTAATAATCTCATAATCTAATATTATTAATATTACCACAATATCTTAATCATTTCTTAAACTTAGAAACAATTTATTTTAATTATTTACACTTTACTAATTAATGCATTTAATCATCCTAAAATGCCAAACTCATAATATTTCATCACCAATAACCAAAACTCATAAAAAATCTGCATATACCTCATATAGGATTCTCAAGCCATAAAATACTATTTTCCAATTTTCTTACTTCACATAACATATTTAATTCATTTACTCATAACTAGTCCATTTTCATGAAAAATACCAAATCAGTACAAACAAATTTTCCTTTATGGGATTTAGCAGAATATAGTCCCATATTGAACATATATTTTTCTCAGAATTTTTAAAATTCATTTACTATTTTTCATATGGCCAAAACTGCCGAATATTTAGACATTTATCATAAATTGTACCTTTATCCAAAATTTACAGAGTATACTTCTGTTATATACATGTACTCCCAATAAAAATTTCACAAATTTTGGAGTTAACCCCAAGGAGTTATAAGGGTTTATTTTTAAAATAGTCTTTTCTCATAAAATTCATAATTCCTAATCTATACATCTAAAAATCGCCATTTTTGGACACAATCTAGAAAACTCATTAAAATTATCATTTCAAATTTGTCCAGAATTTTTGAAGGTCGAAAAAATTATGAAACATGAAAAACATAATAACTCTTAAAATCCCTTACCTCAAAAAGAGCAAGATTTAAATAGGAATGTAAAAGTCGAAGGAACCTTGCACTGAATAGCAACTCTCAAAGTATCTAAATACTCACAATAATACGCTTAATAATATAGAGAGAGAAAGAGAGAAAGCTTATGTTTCTGGTGTGATTTTTAATTCTAACTCAGCACCCTATTTATAGGAAAAATGCTAGCACGCCGTAGCAGACTTGACCTGCTACCTGATGGCTTTACCTGCTACTATTTCCACCCACCACATTTGAAATAAAATTCAGCACATTTCTTCACCAACCAAAAGTGGGGCCCAGTCATTCTAGAACTTTCCACCAAAAATCATTTATAAACCTAATTTTCGAATCAGTCACCTCTTAAAATTCATAACAAATCATACGTTCATTTTTAACGGTTCAAAATTTGTGGACATATACCCAACTTATATATGTATAACATATCCAAAAATCACAACGATCCAACGGTCGGATTAAAAATTATAACTCACGCAATAGAGCTTTAAGAACACCAATTTGATCTTTTAATACCTCCAATCCGACAAAATACTGATAAAACACCTCAACATTAATTCTTTCATTTATAACCTCATAAATAAATCCATCATTTATATCCGCATCAAATAAATATTTCTTTATCATATAAATCAATAATTAATTATTCACAAATAATATTACAGAATCATAATTATGACAACCAGGTGATTCCTAGGACAGAGGGGGCTTTCCGATAAGGATTTCTCATTCTTCAAGCGCATGATTAGATGACCAAACCTCTCCTCGATGAACTTTCTAGACATTATCAATAATGCTATCTAATAATATTATTCAAATAATATGAATTATTGATCCGATAATGGAAATATCTTTATGGTCGTGACAATTATTGAAATAACAATAATATAAAATATCAACGCAACAATTATTGAACTAATAAAATAAAATATTAAACAGTAATTACTGTAACAATTATTGAGTAGTGCCTTCATACGTAAGAATTAATAATTCAAAAATACTGTGCAATACCGTGTGCTACTGTGCAACCACGCGTATTACTATATTTTAACCACCAGGTAATCCAATAGTGTTAACGGTAACAATCACGCCATTATTTATAAAAACTCAAACTTGTCATTTTCTTCATCCGACAGTTATTTTGTTATGCGGCCCATAAATGGTTACGCCGTCGTACGAATATTCCCCGACAACAAGAATATTCCACGACTAAACGAATATTCCCCAACAGAAATGAGTATTTTATAACCACTTGTGTATTTTGAAAATTTTATATATATCACCCTTAACTTTAACTTTTTTTTATCAATTTAACCATTTACTAAATAGGAAAATTGAATACTTTTATTTCATAAAATCTGGGGTCTTACAATCTCCTCTCCTTATGAAATTTCGTATGTACTTGATAATTCAAAGAGTTGAGAATACCTTGCTTTCATTTCAAATTCCATCTTCCCTGTCATCATGATTTCTCCATTGCTCATCTCCTGTATTTTAGATATCATTCTAGAATACAGCTTCAAAACAAGGGTTAATTGAACAAATTAACATATTAGACAATATCCCGATATTATGACTGACCAACAAATAAGCTTAGGTAGGACACACTAGCGAAGAATTTACTCATCTCTCCCCTCCTAGTTTTATTCCCCGGTTTCCGCTAAAGATCATATCCCTAAGCTCTGATACCAAATGTGACGCCCCCAAAATAGGTCCAATCCATCCAACCCATTTTGAGTCGCCAAATACATGGTACAGAAAATAACTACAACTTTATTAATACAATTGTCGCGCAAAATACGACAACATATATACTGTGAGTTTTATTACCAAATGTGACTCATGTCCCAACCATGGACAACACCTCACATTGATACATTACATGAAGGTACAGTCAATAACTGTTTTAGAAATTAAAATATTTGGGAAATGCTCAAGGAAACCTTTGTACATAGGAGGCCATAAATCTAAGTTATGATAGATATCATATGTCCAGAGAATTATCCTAGGTTGATCCAATAGACCCCAAAGAAAAACGAGAAGATTACTATCATGTTCCTTTCAATGTTGAGTCTTCTCTTGACATATAACTATCTCCACCGTCTGTAATTGAACATTATGTTTAATCCAAACTCCAAGATCATATAGGTAGTGCTCGTAGATATACTCAGCAAGTGGATGTGCACAACCCTGTCTAATGATAACACGAGGTTGTATGTCATTAGACATCTTGTATGATAGTGACAAAATACCCTTCTAAAGTTGGGTTCGCCTCACCTTTTTAGGGAGAACCTCAACAGCTATAGACCACCATTCTATTCCCCTGTTACCCCCGCTCTACCCAACTACACTCTTATTGCCTGAAAGGAATTGTGAAGCAAAAGGGTGAGCACAACTAGCCTAGTAAAGAATATCATGACTAAAGATAATTAAGTTATCAATAACCTTCGTCAGTAATAAATCAGAGATTTAGAACATATGGCAGATGATAAAACTTTTTCAACCATAGTTGCAGCGGAACGAGCAATCCATTAGAAGAGTCAAATAGACCATAAAGTCTATTATCTTCTCCATGTTAAAAGTCCACCAACAATGTTTTATCCCTGTAACATCAATCAACAATTCCTTTTTACAATCATTTGAATAACTCATAATCATATTTGTGGTTCTAAATTCCTCTTCTCATTCAGGACGACGATAATTTTCATCACATGTCTTTACCTGAAACATCAAAGACCATGGTTATACCAAATCACAGTTTCGGTTCATAATCATATTAATAAATTCATCTTTGCACCACGGGCCAAAGACATTCATCAACAGTTCATCTTTGCGCTACATGCCGAAGATACTCAACAACAAGTCATCTTTGCACTACGGGCCAAAGATATTCAACAACAGGTCATTTTTGCACTACGGACCAAAGATATTCATCAATAATTTATCTTTGCACTATAGGCCAAAGATATTCATATCTCAAAGAAACATACAATCATTTCAGAATTCATATAAACCATAATTATAATCATGTTGATCAATTCACCTTTGCACTTAAGCTAAAAATATTCAATTGTAAATTCAATGGTCATGATTGTAAGACCCCAACTTATTATTTAATGAAATTAAATTTCCTCTATTTATTATCTTCAAATAGTAAGGGTTGATTTGATTAATGTAGTAAGTTATGGGTAAAATGCGCAATTATTTCAAACAAGCAAGTGGTTTTAAAATATTCATTGTTGACGGGGAATATTCGTTTGGTCGTGGAATATTTTTACTATCGGAGAATATTAGTACGACGGCACGCAGCCTTGTGTGGGCCCCATAACGGAAAGCGATTGGATGAAGAAAACGACAAGAATAAGTTGGTTATAAATAACGGCGTAGTTGTTACCGTTAATACTGTTGGAATACCCGGTGGTTAAAACACAGTAGCACATGGTATTACACCAATTATTGATTCTTACGTAAGAAGGCACTACTCAATAATTGTTACAGTAATTACTGTTCATTATTTTATTTTATTGATTCAATAATTGCTGCGTTGATATTTTATATTACTGTTGTTTTAATAATTGTCATTGCACAGTATTTTCTATTATCGGAGCAATAATTCATATTATCTGAATAATATTATTAGATAATATTATTGGCAATGTCTAGAAAGTTCTGTCTAAGGAGAGGTTTGGTCATCTAATTGCGCGCCAGTAAGGAGAGATCCTTATTGAAAGCCCCTCTTTCCTTTAAACCGTGCGGTTTGTCGATATTGTGATTCTGTAATATTATTTGAGAATAATTAATTATTGATTTATATGATGAGGAAAATATTGATTTTATGTGGATATAGATGGAGAAAATTTTTAATGTGACAATTGTTGAAAATTAATATTTTATCTTTTTCTGATAAAATAATTCATTTAAATATATTATTTTAATAATATAATAATGGTGATATTTTTACAATAAATGTGGGATATATGAGTATATGAGGAGGAAGAGTATTTTTGTTGCATTAAATGATTAACACATGTTTTGTGTGTCGGTAGACCCCAATTCTTGACCGAAATTTGATTATAGCCTGTAAAATTGCCCGTTTGTGGATTTCGGTCAATTTCTGTTTGGAATTTGGAAAAACTTTCTTCTGTAAAGTTGTAGAGAATGAAATTTCCTATGGAAAGGACATGTGATTCGAATTTTTCTGATAAAAGGGGTATTTATTATGAATTATTGAAGTTCCGAAGTTTCGAAATAATTGATTTTTGGAAGTTTTATTTATTTTTTTGATAAAAAACGTTTTTTGTATTTTGTGGACATCATTAACATGTGCAAAGTGCTGAAATCAGATGTCTAGAGGTGGGCTAAGGAAAATTTGATAAATATATTAATATTATATTAAATTTTCTACTTTGGTGTTCTAAGCATTTTCCTATAAATAGGGTGCTTAGGTTAGAATTGAAAATTACTCCAGAAACTGAAGTTTTCTCTCTATTTCTCTCTCGATATATTGAGCGTATTCTTGTGAGTATTTTGATACCTTGAGTGTTGCTATAAGGTGCAAGTTCCTTTCAGCACTATATCTAGTATTCTAGTCAGGAGTACCGTCTTTTCGAGGTAAGGGATGTTATTTTTTCATATATGATATTATTTCTTTCAATATTATTATGCCGAAGTATAGATCTGAACTTTTAATCAAATTTGGAACTTTTTGTGTCGGGGTTACTATTCATGTATACGGCACTATTCACGTATACGTCACTATTCACGAATACGACACTATTCATCAAAAAATGAAATTTTTCCTTTTAAGTCAAAATATCTATTATGTATACTAGCTTGCTTTGATTGTATCCATGTTTTGATCATTCTTGAATTTTACTTCACTATGATTATTTATGAGGTATTTTTGGACATGAAATAGCTGAAATACGAATCCTTGATATTTATTTTGTTTCACTGGATTCGTTTCCTTTAAAATATTTTTCATCATCCTCAGTCCTAAATGATGATATTATTGAATATCTTTGGCCTGTAGTGTAAAGATAAATGATTTTATAATGAATATCTTTGGCCCGTAGTGCAAAGATGAACAGGTGTTGAGATGAACATGACCGACTGATGAATATCTTTAGCCTGTAGTGCAAAGATGAAAATTTGATTCAAGATGAATATTGATTGATGTTACAGGGATAAAATATTAACGATGGACTTTTAAATTCATAGATAATAGTAGATTTCATTCTCTACGTAACTCATCTATGAATTATTATTTCCGCTGCTGATCTGAAACTTGTTGTCTATTGTATTTTATCAGATTTTTCCTTGTTGAAGATTAACGATAATTTGTTCTATATTATCTTAGTCATAATATTCTTAACTGGGCTAGTTGAGCTCACCCTTTTCCTTTTTGTTCCATTTTTCTTCTCAGGAGGCGAGAATGTAGTGAGTACTAGTCGGGGTACGGAATGAAGGTTCTAGGAAGTTGTTTTAGTAGTCCTCACCATTTTTGTAAAGTATTGTATCAATAATTATAATGAGGACTTAGTTGGGTATGTATACTGTCTAGATGACAATATTTGTAGTTAAACTCACGCTTTATGGGTTGTATTAATAAAGTTGTAGTTGTTTACATACCATGTTATTGACGACTCGGAATGAGTGATATATACCTATTTTGGGGCGTCATAGTTGGTATCGAGCTTAGGGATATGATCTCCGGCGGAGATCTGAGAATAAAACTAGGAGGGAGAGACGGTAAATCCTTCGCTAGTGTGTCCTACCTAAGCTTATTTGTTAGTTGGTCAAGATATAGGGATATTATGTGATATGTTGATTTCTTTAATTAACCCTTATTTTATGGCGATTTTGAGAATGTCGACTTAGAATGTTAACAGTGGAGTTGAGACCATGGAGACGCCTGTACTCACCAATGAGGAGAGAACGTGTGAGTGGCAATGTTTCTCCTGTGAACAATGCCACTGAGTAGATGATGAACGACGGGATGTTTAGAAGTTTTTTGCAGTTCATGCAAAATCAGACGAATTTAGGAGACTCGTGCACAAAATACAATGGAAATGATAACAATGCACGATTTGTCACGGCCAAGCGATTCAAAGAGTTGGGACCACCGTAATGCAGGAAAAGCGGATCCGATTAAAGTAGACGTGGGTCAAACAAATTACCAAGATATTCGGTGTCTTGGGATGCACGGAAGAATAGAAGGTTCCATTCACTACTTTTATGTTCTGTAATGAGGCGACATTTGGTGGGAATCATGAAGCGTACCATCCAAATACCGCACTCAATATGTCTTAGGAGACGTTTCAGAAACTGTTCAATGACAAGTACTTTCCTGAAAGTATTCGTCATATGAAGGAAGTGGAGTTTATTAGACTGGAATAAAATAACATGACGGTGTCCCAGTACGAGGCAAAGTTTGCAGAGTTATCCAGGTTTGCACCTCATTTGGTGAAGAATGAGGAACGTATGACGCGGTTGTTTCTGAGAGGTTTGAAACCTGGCATACGTCAGTATCTCATTTCTCATAAATTTTCTCTCTATTTAGATGTTGTCAACAGGGCTCAATTATTAGAGCGAGATAACGAGTACGGTCAACCAAGGGATCACAACCAGGATCATACTAGAGATAGCAGTCAACAAAATAACGATAACCAGTGGAGAAAGAACAAGACGAACAAAAATGGTAACCACTCTGGTGGTAGTCATGGCCATGAGAATAGAAGAAGCGAGTCTGGAGGAGATTATAAAAAGGGGAGATTCAACAACGACCATGTGAAGACGTCAGCGCCAGTAGCAATTGGTTCTAAGGGAGGAGAACGACCACTGGTCGTATGCTACAAATGCGGGAAAGAAGGACATATCAGTCCAAACTGCCCATAACAATTCAAGGTATGTTATAATTGTAGAAAAGAAGGACATATCGCTCGAGATTGTACGATAGCGAAACCAAGTCCAGGGGGGACGGTGACTCAAAAGGTTGTCCCAGAAAATTCGAAGTCAACGGTTCCTGTAAGAGCGTTTGTTGTGACTGGTCAAAATGCGAAGAACCCAAACGAGGTGATCACAGGTAAGTTAATCATTTATTCTTGCAAAGTTTATACCTTACTTGATACCGGTGCTACCCATTCATTTATCTCTCCTACTTGTGCTCAACGTTTAAACTTGACTCCGGAGAAATTAGACTTTGATTTATTTGTAGAGACTCCATTAGAAGAAACTTTCATCACATCCACTGTTTATAAATTTTGTTTGATCCAAGTTGGCACCATCACATTACCTGTTGACCTTATCTCTTTAAAGATACTTGCTTTCTATGTGATTTTAGGGATTGATTGGTTAACTACTCATCATGCCAAAATTGATTGGTTTTGTAAGGTTGTTAGTTTTCATATTCCTAACCAACCTGTTGTACGAATTCAAGCAACTAAACCATTAAAATCAATCACTGTCATATCTAGTCATAAAGCTATTCGTTTATTGAAAAATGGATGTCAAGCTTTCTTAGCCCATGTTATGAATTTGAATAAAGACACGTCAGATTTGAATAATATTCCTGTTGTTATTGATTTTCCTGACGTATTTCCTGAAGAACTTCCCGGTCTACCCCCAGAACGTGAAGTTGAATTCTTTATTGATCTTGAACCTGGTACAAAGCCCATTTCTAAAACCCCATATCGAATGGCTCCTATTGAACTTGGAGTTAAAGGTCCAACTACGAGAGTTGTTGGACATCGGTTTTCATTAAATCTAGTACATCTCCTTGGGGTGCTCCTGTTTTATTTGTAAAGAAGAAAGATGGGAGTATGCAACTTTGTATTGACTATCGAGAATTGAACCATGTCACCATCAAGAATAGGTATCCACTACCTCGTATTGATAACCTGTTTGACCAGTTGCAAGGAGCACAATTCTTTTCAAAGATCGATCTTTGTTCTGGATATCATCAGTTGAAGATTAGAACTGAGGATATTCCAAAGACTGCCTTTAGAACTCGGTATGGGCATTATGAATTCTTAGTCATGTCTTTTGGATTGACTAATGCTCCTACGGCTTTCATGGATATGATGAACCGAGTATTCAAGGAATATTTGGATCAGTTCATTGTTGTCTTTATTGATGACATCCTCATCTATTCCAAAAGCTGTGAAGATCATGAGCGCCATTTGAAGCTGGTACTGCAAAGGCTTCATGATAACAAGTTATATGCCAAGCTGAAGAAATGCGAGTTCTGGCTTGAGGAAGTAGCATTCCTTGGGCACGTGGTGTCAAAACATGGAGTATCTATTGACCCGGTGAAGATTGAAGCAATTTAAAGTTGGGAACAACCGAAGTCGATGACCGAAGTACGTAGCTTTCTGGGCTTAGTTGGTTATTATCGAAGATTCATGGAAGGATTTTCTCGAATCGCTACTCCGTTAACTCAGCTGACTCGTAAAGATACAAAATTCGTATGGAACGAGGAATGCGAGAAGAGTTTCCAAGATCTCAAGATGAGACTCATTTCGGCACCTGTTCTAACAATACCATCTGGTTCGGATGGATTTGTTATCTACAGTGATGCTTCGGGAAAAGGGTTAGGATGTGTTCTCATGCAACGTGGGAAAGTCATATAGCCTATGCCTCGCGACAACTTAAAGAATATGAGAGGAATTATCCAACTCATGATCTAGAGTTGGCAGCAGTCGTCTTCGCGCTAAAGATCTGGAGGCACTATCTATATGGGGAGAAAATGGAGATATATTCAGACCATAAAAGCCTCAAATATTTCTTCACTCAAAAGGAACTCAACATGCGACAACGACATTGGCTCGAGTTGTTGAAAGATTACAACCACACTATTCAATACCATCCTGGAAAAGTGAACGTGGTAGCTGACGCGTTGAGTAGAAGATCATATGCAGGAATGAGTGCGATGATGTCAAGTATATGCATAGAGCCAACTTTAATAGAAAAAGTCAAGGTTGCTCAAGCCACCGACCTAGAGCTGGTACGTATGAAGAAGATAGTATAAGAAGGTGTTATTCCGGAAGCGAGAATCGATGAAGAAGGAATACTTCGAGTCCACTCTAGACTTTGTGTTCCTAACAACTCTGATTTGAAGTACAAGATTATGATGGAAGCACACAATACACCATTTGCGATCCATCCTAGAAGAACCAAAATGTATCGTGATCTTCGACATACATTTTGGTGGAACAATATGAAGAGAGAGATTGCAAAGTTTATCTCGACGTGTTTAACTTGTCAACGTGTAAAGGTGGAGCATCAAGTACCTAAGGGTCCATTGCAACCACTTGAGATTCTGAAATGGAAGTGGGAACACATTACCATGGATTTTGTTATGGGTCTTCCTATGGTTTCTCAAGGCATCGATGCTATTTGGGTTATTGTTGATAGATTAACCAAGTTTGCTCATTTCTTACCGATACGGGAGATTTATTCCCTTGAACGTCTTACTCATATGTATGTAAATGAGATTATGAGATTGCATGGCATGCCAGTATCCATAGTTTCAGATCGTGACCCAAGATTTACTTCAAGATTTTGGGTTAGCTTGCAAAAAGCTATGGGCACGCAGTTCTGATTTAGTTCGAAGATACCATCCTCAAACAGACGGACAATCGAGAGGACTATTCAAACTCTTGAAGATTTATTAAGACTCGTGTCCTGACTTCAAAGGGAGTTGGGATAAGTATTTACCATTGGTGGAATTCTCCTATAACAACAGTTATCAGACAAGCATTGGTGTGGCCCCATTTGAAGCATTGTATGGATGAAAGTGTCGCTCTCCAATATGTTGGGACGAGGTGGGTGAAGCAACATTATTGGGACCCGAGTTGGTACGTATGACTACGGAAAAGATCCAAATGATTCGACAACATATACAAACGGCACAAGATCGACAAAAGAGTTATGCGGATCTTCATCGAAAGGACGTGGAATTTAGTATTGCGGATCATGTATCGTTGCGTGTTGCCCCATGGAAGGGAGTTACAAGATTCGGGAAGAGAGGAAAGCTCAATCCACGATTTATTGGTCCATTTCAAATTCTTGACCAAGTAGGTAATGTAGCCTATAGACTCGCGTTACCTCCGAGTATGTCTCGTGTTCATAATGTGTTTCACATATTTGTACTTCATAAATATGTGAAAGACCTGAACCACATTATTGACTTAGAACCGAACGAGATAGCTGAAGACTTAACGTACAAGGAGGTACCTATCAAGATCTTGGATAGGAAGGAGCATGTCCTACGTATGAAGGTCATACCACAAGTTAAAGTTTTGTGGAGAAACCATGTTATAGAGGAAATGACCTGGGAGTTGGAAACGGAAATGAAAGCGAGGTATCCTCACCTTTTCGAAACACCAGGTACGTACGTCAATTTCGAGGACGAAATTTCATAAGGAGGGGAGGTTAGAAGACCCTAACTTATTATTTAATGAAATTAAATTTCCTCTATTTATTATCTTGAAATAGTAAGGGTTGATTTGATTAATGTTGTAAGTTATGGGTAAAATGCGCAATTATTTCAAATAAGTAAGTGGTTTTAAAATATTCATTATTGACGGGGAATATTCGTTTGGTGGTGGAATATTTTTACTGTCGGAGAATATTCATACGACGGCGCAGCCTTGTGTGGGCCCCATAAAGGAAAGCGATTGGATGAAGAAAACGATAAGAATAAGTTGGTTATAAATAACGACGTAGTTGTTACCGTTAATACTGTTGGAATACCCGGTGGTTAAAACACAGTAGCACATGGTATTACACCAATTATTGATTCTTACGTAAGAATGCACTACTCAATAATTTTTACAATAATTCTTTATTCGATTTTATTTTATTGATTCAATAATTCTTTGCGTTGATATTTTATATTCTTCGTTGTTTTAATAATTGTCATTGCACAGTATTTTCTATTATTGGAGCAATAATTCATATTATCTGAATAATATTATTAGATAATATTATTGGCAATGTCTAGAAAGTTACATCTAAGGAGAGGTTTGGTCATCTAATTGCTTGCCGCCAGATGAGAGAGATCCTTATTGGAAAGCCCCCTCTTTCCTGGGAACTGCATGGTTGTCAGTATTGTGATTCTGTAATATTATTCGAGAATAATTAATTATTGATTTATATGATGAGTAAAATATTGATTTTATGTGGATATAGATGGAGAAAATTTTTAATGTGACAATTGTTGAAAATTAATATTTTATCTTTTCCTGATAAAATAATTCATTTAAATATATTATTTTAATAATATAATAATGGTGATATTTTTACAATAAATGTGGGATATATGAGTATATGAGGAGGAAGAGTATTTTTTTGCATTAAATGATTAACACATGTTTTGTGTGTCGGTAGACCCCAATTTTTGACCCAAATTTGATTATAGCCTGTAAAATTGCCCGTTTGTGGATTTCGGTCAATTTCTGTTTGGAATTTGGAAAAACTTTCTTCTGCAAAGTTGTAGAGAATGAAATTTTCTATGAAAAAGACATGTGGTTTGAATTTTTCTGATAAAAGGGGTATTTATTATGAATTATTGAAGTTCTGAAGTTTCGAAATAATTGATTTTTGGAAGTTTTATTTATTTTTTTGATAAAAAACATTTTTTGTATTTTGTTGACATCATTAACATGTGCAAAGTGCTGAAATCAGATGTCTAGAGGTGGGTTAAGGAAAATTTGATAAATATATTAATATTATATTAAATTTTCTACTTTGGTGTTCTAAGCATTTTTCTATAAATAGGGTGCTTAGGTTAGAATTGAAAATTACACCAGAAACTGAAGTTTTCTCTCTATTTCTCTCTCGATATATTGAGCGTATTCTTGTGAGTATTTTGATACCTTGAGTGTTGCTATAAGGTGCAAGTTCCTTTCAGCACTATATCTAGTATTCTAGTCAGGAGTACCGTCTTTTCGAGGTAAGGGATGTTATTTTTTTCATATATGATATTATTTCTTTCAATATTATTATGCCGAAGTATAGATCTGAACTTTTAATCAAATTTGAAACTTTTTGTGTCGGGGTTACTATTCACATATATGGCACTATTCACGTATACGACACTATTCACGTATACGGCAATATTCACGAATATGGCACTATTCATCGAAAAATGAAATTTTTTCCCTTTCGTCCAAAATATCTATTATGGATAATAGCTTTGATTTTATCCATGTTTTGATCATTCTTGAATTTTACTTCACTATGATTATTTATGAGGTATTTTTGGACATGAAATAGATGAAATACGAATCCTTGATATTTATTTTTTCACTAGATTCGTTTCCTTTAAAATATTTTTCATCATCCTCAGTCCTAAATGATGATATTATTAAATATTTTTGGCCTGTAGTGCAAAGATAAATGATTTTATAATGAATATCTTTGGCCCGTAGTGAAAAGATGAACATGTGTTGAGATGAACATTACCGACTGATGAATATCTTTGGCCTGTAGTGTAAAGATGAAAATTTGATTCAAGATGAATATTGATTGATGTTACAGGGATGAAATATTGACGATGGACTTTTAAATTCATAGATAATAATAGATTTCATTATCTACGTAACTCATCTATGAATTATTATTTTCGCTGCTAATCTGAAACTTATTGTCTATTGTATTCTAACAGATTTTTCCCCGTTGAAGACTAATGATAATTTGTTCTATATTATCTTAGTCATAATATTCTTTACTGGGCTAGTTGAGCTCACCCTTTTCCTTTTTGTTCCATTTTTCTTCTCGGGAGCGAGAATGTAGTGAGTACTTAGTCGAGTGCTAAATGAAGGTTCTAGGAAGTTGTTTTAGTAGTCCTCACCATTTTGTAAAGTATTGTATCAATAATTGTAATGAGGACTTAGTTGGGTATGTATATTATCTAGATGACAATATTTGTATTTAAACTCACAGTTTATGGGTTGTATTAATAAAGTTGTAGTTGTTTCTGTACCATGTTATTGACGACTCAGAATGGGTGATGTATACCTATTTTGGGGGCGTCACAATGATCATACCAGTCAACAATTTAACTTTGCACTACTGGCCAAAGAGAACCCATAGTCACGATCATACCAATAATCTACCCATCTTTACACTTAAGTCAAAGAGAAATTTCATCACCGAGATTATAAAAATGTTATATATGATAATAAAAACAATATGATTAACAACTGCATTTAATTTCAAAAGTAAGATTCATAAATTAATGATTTCATAACACCTTAATCCAAATATTATAAATCACTTAATAATCTAATATTATTAATATTACCACAATATCTTAATCATTTCTTAAACTTATAAACAATTTATTTTAATTGTTTACACTTTACAAATTAATGCATTTAATCATCCTAAAATGTCAAACTCATAAGATTTCATCACCAATAACCAAAACCCTCATCAAAAATCTGCATATACCTCATGTAGGACTCTTAAGCCATAAAATCCTATTTTCCAATTTTCTTACTTCACATAACATATTTAATTTATTTACTCATAACTAGTCCATTTTCATGAAAAATACCAAATCAGTACAAACAAATTTTTCTTTCTGGGATTTAGCAGAATATAGTCCCATATTGAACATATATTTTTCTCGAATTTTAAAATTCATTTACTATTTTCATATGGCCAAAAGCTGAATATTTAGACATTTATCATAAATTGTACTTTTTATCCAAAAATTCCGAAATTTATAGAGTATACTTCTGTTAAATACATATACTTCCAATAAAAATTTTACCAATTTTGGAGTTAACCACAAGGAGTTATAAGGGTTTACTTTTAAAATAGTCTTTTCCCATAAAATTCATAATTCCTAATCTATTCATCTAAAAATTGCCATTTTTGGACACAATCTAGAAAACTCCTTAAAATTATCATTTCAAATTTGTCCAGAATTTTTGAAGGTCGAAAAAATTATGAAACATTAAAAACATAATAACTCTTAAAATCTCTTACCTCAAAAGAGCAGTATTTCTGACCGGAATGTAAAGCCGAAGGAACCTTGCACTGAATAGCAACTCTCAAAGTATCTAAATACTCACAAAAATAAACGATAATATAGAGAGAAAGTGAGAAAGCTTATGTTTACGGTGTGATTTTCAATTCTAACTCAAAGACCTATTTATAGGAAAAAATGCTAAAGACGTCAGCAGACTTGACTTTCTTCACTGATGGCTTTACCTGCTACTATTGCCACCCACCACATTTGAAATAAAATTCAGCACATTTCTTCACCAACCAAAAGTGGGGCCCAGTCATTCTAGAACTTTCCACCAAAAATTATTTATAAACCAAAAGTGGGGCCCAGTCAAATCATACGTTCATTTTTAACGGTTCAAAATTTGTGGACATATACCCAACTTATATATGTATAACATATCCAAAAATCATAACGATCCAACGGTCGGATTAAAAATTATAACTCACATAATAGAGCTTTAAGAACACCGATTTGATCTTTTAATACCTCCAATCCGACAAAATACTGATAAAACACCTCAACATTAATTCCTTCATTTATAACCACATAAATAAATCCAGCATTTATATCCGCATCAAATAAATATTTCCTTATCATATAAATCAATAATTAATTATTCACAAATAATATTACAGAATCACAATTATGACAACCAGGTGGTTCCCAAGAAAGAGGGGACTTTCTGATAAGGATTTCTCCTTACTGGCACGCAATTAGATGACCAAACCTCTCCTTGACAAAACTTTCTAGACATTATCAATAATGCTATCTAATAATATTATTCAAATAATATGAATTATTGATCTGATAATAGGAAATACTGTGCCGTGACAATTATTAAAACAACAACAATATAAAATATAAACGCAGCAATTATTGAACCAATAAAATAAAATATAATTACTGTAATAATTATTGAGTAATGCCTTCATACGTAAGAATCAATAATTCAAAAATATTGTGCAATATCGTGTGCTACTGTGCAACCACGCGTATTACTGTAGTTTTACCACCAGGTAATCCAACAGTGTTAACGGTAACAATCACACTGTTATTTATAAAAACTCAAACTTGTCATTTTCTTCATCCGCCAGTTATTCTATTATAGGGCCCATAAATGGTTGCGCCGTCGTACGAATATTCCCCGACAACAAGAATATTCCACGACCAAACGAATATTCCCCAACAGAAATGAGTATTTTATAACCACTTGCGTATTTTGAAAATTTTATATATATCACCCTTAACTTTAACTTTTTTATCAATTTAACCATTTACTAAATAGGAAAATTGAATACTTTTATTTCATAAAATCAGGGGTCTTATAATTATGACCAGGGATTATTCGGTATAGTCATGACCATTGATGATTTAATGAATATCCTTGGCCCATAGTACATGGATGATTCGATGATGTGGTTTATTTATTAAGCTGAGTCTCAGCGATAAAAATTGATGAAAACATTTTAAATCATAGAAGATAGTAGATATCATACTCTACTTGACTCTTCTAATGGATTGCTTATTCCGCTGTAGTTAAACTTGATGTCTATTGTATTTTATTAGTTTAACATTATTGAAGATTAATGATAATTTATTCTACACTATCTTAGTCATAATATTTCTTACTGGGCTAGTTGAGCTCACCCTTTCTTTCACTATTCTCTTCAGGAAATGAGAATATAGTTGGGATGAGTCGGGGAACGGATTGATGGTCCAGATGGTTGTTTTAGTAGTCCTCACTATTCTGTGAAATAGTGTGACAATAAATGTAATAAGTTTGAATTTGAGTGTGGATATTGTCTAGATGACAATATTCGTGTTAAAACTCTCTGATTATGTTTTGTCATATTTTACACGATAATTGTATAATTAAGTTTGTATTTGATTTATGTACCATGTATTTGGCTACTCAAGATGGGTGATGTATACATGTTTTGAGGGCATCACAGTTGGTATCAAAGCTTAGGGATACGATCCCTGGCTGAGATGTGAGATAAGAACTAGAAGGGGAGAGATGGGGAATTCCTTCGCTAGTATGACGTACCTAAGTTTATTTGGTATTTAAACGGTCGGTCAGAGTATAGGGATAATATGTGATATGTTAATTAATCCTTGTTTTGTGGCAGTGTTTGAAAATGGCAGCTGATTCCTGGAATGCTATTTGATGTGATATGTTAATATGTGATATGTTAATTGTATGCTATTTAATTAATGACCACCAATTGTATGCTTCAAATACTGAGGGAAGGGACATATCAGTCCAAACTGTGTGATGCAGTCCAAAATATGTTACAATTGTGGAAAAGAAGGTCACCTAGCCCAATTTTGTCGTGCACCAAAGTCAAGTCCAGCTGGGATGGTGGCACCAAAGGCGGATACGACAAAACAAAGTCGGTGGTTTCAGGAAGAGCGTTTTTTATGACTTCTCAAAAATCGAGTAACCCGAACGAAGTTAGCACGGGTTAGTTAATTATAAATTCTTGCAAAATCTATAACTTATTAGATACCGGTTCTACCCATTCTTTTATCTCTCTTACTTGCGCTCAAAGTTTAAATTTGACTCCGGAGAAATTAGTCTTTGACTTATCGGTTGAAACTCCATTAGGAGAAACCTTCTTTTCATGTGCTATCCAAGTCTTGGATGAGAGTCACAGTTTAAAATGATATTTCTATCGTTAATAAATTTCCTAACGTATTCTTGAAGACTTCTTAGCTTACCCCTAACCCTCACATATTTCTTCACCTAAAACAAACGTATAATATGCCAAAGACGTTGGCTTGAGCTGTTGAAGATTACGACTATACCATTCAATATCATCGTGGAAGAGCGAACGTGGTAGCTGACGCGTTGAGTAGAAGATCGTATGCGTTTATGAGTGCGATGTTGTTAACATAAAAACCCATTTCGTATAACTTACAAATAATGAAGATAGAGTTAAAGACTCTAGAGACCCACATGAAGATAATGAATATACGAGTAGAATCGACTTTAATCGATAAAGTTAAAGCCGCTCAAGCTACACACCCGAATATGATGAATGTGAAGAAGAAGGTTCAAGAAGGCGTTATCTCAACCCTTGATTTAATTGGTCCATTTGAAATCCTCGATCGAGTAGGAACTGTGGCCTATAGACTTGTTTTACCGCCAAGTATGTCGCGTGTTCATAACGTTTTTCACGTATCGTTGTTAGTAAAAACTTAGTCTTGGGGGACTTTGGAGCCAAATTTTGGAATAATTAATGAATCTGAAAAATTATGAAATCATGAGGGTTTTATAGAGCATGTTACAAGATTTCCATAGCCTCGAAAACGGACTAATTTCGATAACGAATGAAGAAGTTATGAAGATTTGAAGTATGTGCGTCAAAAGTTGCAAAATTTAGAAAATTAGAGTTAAGTGTCAAGGGTCGAGCACCTAGGCGCTAGGCTCAGCGCTTAGATTCTATTCTTGGGTGCCTAGGCGCTTGCCCAAGGCCAAATTTGGGCGCCTAGGCGCTAGTCAAGTGTTAAGTTGAAATCTGTCCGGACATCCTTTAGTAAATTGGGCATAACGTTTTCATACGAACTCCAATTGAGATGATTCAGGATGATCCGGAAAGATAACAAGTAGACCTAAAACTTTCATTCTTTATATTTTGATATTTGAGGTCAGTATCAAGGCCTAAAATAGCTATTTTAGGGACTAATGTGCATTTAAAGGCAATTGGAGGACATCGGGCATACACGTATGCAACGTGTAATGTTTTCGACGATAAAGGTATTCAAGGTATTCTCACCTCTTCGGAATACCATGTACGTACGTAAATTTCGAGGGCAAAATTTAATAAAGAGGGGAGATTGTGAGACCCTAGATTTTATGAATAAAGATTTAAATTTCTCGGAATATTTTTTTGAATATTATGGTGTGGATTTGATATAATGTTATAGTTGTGGGTAATATTTACAAATTTTGCAAAGTAAGTGGTTATATAATATTCGATTGGTGGGGGAATATTCATTTTAACTAGGAATATTCGTACGACGACACAATCATTGGTGGACCCCACAACAGAAGTATTGTCGTAGTAAAAAACAACAGAATTATCTTTTATTAAAAATAACGACGAAAGTGTTACCGTTAAAACTGTTGAACTATCCGGTAGTAAAAGTACAATAATACGCGTGGTTGTATAGTAGCATACGGTATTGGTTATTGATGCTTACGTGAGAAGTCACTCAGTTATACTCAATTATTGCTACGATAATTCTTGCGATCATATCTCTCATATTATTGATTCAATTATTATCACAAAGATCATCTCAGTATAATGTGTTATATTATTAAATCAATAATTGAGACGACAAAAGTTATTCATATTATTATTTGCAATATTGACAATGTCTAGAAGTTACATCGAGGAGAGGTTTGATTATCTAATTGCGGCGCCCCATAAGGAGAAATCCTTATCGAAAGCCCCCTCTTTCCTGGGAACGACCTGATTATTAAATATTGTGAATTATAATATTAATGATGAATAAGTTCGTGTTGATTAAAGATGAAATTGATAGTTCCATTCTGTTGTAATTATTAGTGTTAGTGGAAATCGATATTTATTTCGATAATAATTGATGTCTGGAAGTTATACTGACCAGTCGGGTAATTAACCAGATAAATGAGCAATTAATTGCTATTAATTCACATGATTATAACTATTTGTTCACATTTGTGTACTATTGATTCACATTCTTGTACTATTAGGAGAGTTGGTGCAAGATTGATAATACTTGCATGACTAAGTTAAAAATGGAGGTATAGATGGAGGTATTATACTGTAATTCATATTTTCACATGTCTAGAACTATTGATTCACATGATTTACTATTGATTCACATTATTTACTATTAGGGGAGGTGGTGCAAGTTTGATAATACTTGCAGGACTAAATTAAAAATGAAAGAAAAGTTGAAGGTATTGTACTGTATTATTTCGAGCCCCAAAATGTGCAATTATCAAAACTATATTTTCCTATAAATAGAAGCTCATTCTTCCTTCATTTCTCACAAATTCACATTAGCTATAGAGCAATTATTATAGAGAGAAATTATAGAGAGAAAGAAGAAGAGAAGTCTGCTACCTCACTATTTTAGTATCCAGTTTTTTCTAAGGTAAGGGGTATTATTCTTTCGTATTCATGAAGTGAGTTATTTTCTTTCAATACTCGTAAGGGTTGTTATTCCATTCTTTATTATTATGTTGAAATAACTCGCTCATACATCTGACCGCATACATGGTAAAATTCTTCCATTATTCCATTCTTTATTATTCTACTTTGGAATAACTCCGTCTGCGTCTTGATCTATCGCATGCACAGTGAATTCTCATTGTTATTCCATTCTTTATTATTTTGTTAGAATATCCATGCTGTGGTGGATTATGCATGACCTAGTTCTATTCTTTATTATTCTGCTGGAATAACCTGTCTGTGCGGTCTATCGCATGCTTGGTGAATTCTGTTGTTATTCCATTCTTTATTATTCTGTTGGAATATCCTGTCTGAACGGATTACGCATGACCTAGTTCCATTCTTTATTATTATGTTGGAATATCCTGTCTGTGCGGATTACGCATGACCTAGTTCCATTCTTTATTATTTTGTTGGGAATAACCTGTCTGTGCGGTCTATCGCATGCCTGGCTTTATTATTCTGTTGGAATAACCTGTCTATGTGGGTTACCCCATGCATGGTGAATGATCCTTCGTATTCTTTCCTTATTAAATTGTGAAAATGATCTATCTACGTGGATTACTGCATGGCGTGCAAAAATCCATTTGCAGTTTCATATATTCTATTATACTCAGTTGGTTAAAGTTTTGGCTTCTATACTCCATGAAATTAGTAGAATATCCTGGATATTTGCGCTTCATCCAATATCTTTTCATGGAAATATTCTTCTGAGCATTCTTAAATTTTACTCCACAAAGCAGTATCATGTTGACAATTTGGACGTAATTGATTTCAGGATAAATTAACTTATAAATCTTTAAAATTTATTCTTGAACTTGTTTTATTGAATTATTATGTCATTGTCATCATCCTCATGCTTATATTGTGATGAAAGTCATCTTTGGCTTACGTGCATAGATGGACTCGGTATGATTATGACCGTGGATCATTCTTGTATAATCATGACCTATAATTTTATAAATGATGTGGTAAAAGTCCTCGGTGGCACGTAGGTGCATTGATGGACGCTTTTTGTATGATTATGACCAAGGATTATTCTTGTATAGTCATGACCATTGATGATTTAATGAATATCCTTGGCCCGTAGTGCATGGATGATTCAATAATGTGGTTTATTTATTAAGCTGACTCTCAGCGATAAAAATTGATGAAAACATTTTAAATCATAGAAGATAGTAGATATCATGCTCTACTTGACTCTTCTAATGGATTTCTTATTCCGCTGCGCAGATTAAACTTGATGTCTATTGTATTTTATCAGTTTAACATTGTTGAAGACTAATGATAATTTATTCTGTATTATCTTAGTCATAATATTTCTTACTGGGCTAGTTGAGCTCACCCTTTCTTTCACCGTTCTCTTCAGGAAATGAGAATATAGCTGGGACGAGTCGGGGAATGGATTGACGGTCCAGATGGTTTTTTTAGTAGTCCTAACTATTCTGTGAAATAGTGTGACAATAAATGTAATAAGTTTGAATTTGAGTGTGGATATTGTCTAGATGACAATATTCGTGTTAAAACTCTCAGATTATGTTTTGTCGTATTTTACACGACAATTGTATAATTAAGTTTGTATTTGATTTATGTATCATGTATTTGGTAACTCAAGATGGGTGATGTATACCTGTTTTGGGGGCGTCATAGAAAACAAATCAACTTTTATCATGAATAGCACCTCGGGTGAATAGTACTCGAGTGAATAGTACTACGTGAATAGTAACTTGTGAATAGTACTCTGGCATGAAAAGGTTAAAATTTAACAAGAATGCTCAGAATAATATTTCCATGAAAAGATACTAGATGAAAAGCAAAATTTAAGGATATTCTACTAATTTCATGGAGTATAGAAGCCAAAACTTTAACCAAATGAGTATAGAATTCGAAATCTGAAATGAAATAATATTACTTACATACTACAGAGTATGAAAGAAAATATTATTTCAAGCGAATATTGAACAAAAATAACAACCCTTACCTTGAAAAAAAGAGTATTTCAACTGGTATAGCGGGGATATTCTTGAAGAAAACTTTCACTATTTTCTACGCTCAAAGCTTTCTAAAACTCGAAAGAAATACGCTCAATATTATAGAAGAAAAATTCTCTGATTCTGGTGTGATTTTCAATTCTAACTAAGCATCCTATTTATAGTAGAATGGAAAGGATACTTGTAAGACCCCAACTTTTATGAATAAAGATAAATTTTCTATAAATATCATTTTTAAATATTATGGAGTGAATTTAATATAATGTTATAGTTATGGGTAATATTTTGAAATTTTGGAAAGTATGCTAGTTGTTATATAATATTTGATTGGTCGGAGAATATTCGTTTTAACATGGAATATTCGTACGACGACACAATCATTGGTGGACCCCACAACGGAATTATTGTCGGATTGAGAAAATGATAAAAATATTTTTATGAAAATAACGGCGGAAGTTTTACCGTTAAATGTTGAAACACCCAATGATAAAGTACAAAATACGATGTCTGGCATTGGTTGCATAGTACACACGGTATTGATTATTGATGCTTACGTGAGAAGTCACTTAGTTTTGTTCAATTATTACTACGATGAATTCTTTGCATAGTATCTCATGTTATTTGATTCAATTATTGTTAATATTTTATATATTATTAATTCAATAATTAAGACGACAAAGTTATTAACTTTATTATTTGCAATATTAACGATGTCTAGAAGTTCTGCCAAGGAGAGGTTTGGTCACCTAATTGCGGCATGAATAGGAGAAATCCTTATTGAAAGCCCCTCTTTCCTCGGGAACGACACAGTCGATTAATAGTGTGAATTATAGTAATGATGATGAAGTTTGTTTTATTAGTATTATTAATGTAATAAAATGTAAAAGCTTTTTATATAAAACATAATACTTTTATAAAGTTATTTGTTTTATTAGACAATAATTAGAATATATTAAATTTTATTATGCATAGTATTTGCATAGTAAAATCTTTTTATATAAAATAGAATACTTTTTATAAATTTATTCGTTTTATTAGATTATAAATAGAATATATTATATTTTATTTAAAAAGATTTCATTTTATTAGAATATTTTATTAAATCAATCTGGACCGTTCATTTAAAAGTGAATCAATCTAGATCGTTCATGAATTAGTTACTATTCAATCCATTCTCCTATAAATAGAAGCTCATTCCTTCATTATTTCTTATGAATTCACTGAAACTCTAGAGAGAGAAACTATAGAGAGAAAGAAGAAAAGTATTCTGCTACCTCACTACTCCTATATCCAGTTTCTTCTTTATAAGGTAAGGGGTATTATTTCTTTCGTATTCATGAAGAGAACTTTTGTTATTCCATTCTTTATTATTTTGTTGGAATAACCTGTATACGGGGACTACCCTATACTTGGAAAAATTCTTCTGTTATTTCATTCCTTATTATTCTGTTGGAATAACCTGTATATGCAAAGTACCGCATACATGGTGAAATTCTTCTGTTATTCCATTCTTTATTATTATGTTGGAATAATTTGTATATGCGAAGTACCGCATACATGGTGAAATTCTTTTGTTATTCCATTCTTTATTACTCTATCGGAATATCCTGTCTGTGCGTATTACGCCTGACCTAGTTCTATTATTTTTTATTCTGTTGGAATAACCTGTCTGTGTGGTCTATCGCATGCATGGTGAATTCTGTTGTTATTTCATTCTTTATTATTCTGTCGGAATATCATGTTTGTGCGTATTATGCCTGATCAAGTTCCATTATTTATTATTCTGCTGGAATAACCTGTCTGTGCGGTCTATCGCATGCATGGTGAATTCTGTTGTTATTCCATTCTTTTTTATTTTGTCAATATCCATGCAGACGTTTACGCATGACCGGTTCCATTATTTATTATTCATTGGAATATCCTGTTGGTCTTTGATTACGCTTTGACTTTGGTTTTGTTATTTATTATTCTATTGGAATAACATGTCTGTGCGGTCTATCGCATGCCTGGTGATTTCTTTTGTTACTCCATTCTTTATTATACTCAGATGGTTAAAGTTTTGGCTTTTATACTCCATGAAATTAGTGGAATATCCTTGATATTTGCGCTTCATCTAGTATCTTTTCATGAAAATATTCTTCTGAGCATTCTTGAGTTTTACCCCCACAAAGCAGTATCATGTTGACAATTTGGACGTTATTGGTTCCTGGATAAACTAATTCTTGAACTTGTTTTATTGAATTCTTATATCATTGTCATCATCCGCATGCTTATATTGTGATGAAAGTCATCTTTGGCTTACGTGCATAGATGGACTTAGTATGATTATGTCCGAGGATCATTCCTAGATAATCATGACTTCAGTAATGTTATAAATGATGTGGCAAAAGTCCTCAGTGGCCTGTAATGCATTGATGGACAATTTTTGGTATGATTATGACCGGGGATTATTCGGTATCGTCATGACCATTGATGATTTAATGAATATACTTGGTTGTGGTACAAGGATGATTAGATGATGTGGTTTATTTATTAAGCTGAGTCTCAGCGATAAAAATGATTAAAACATTTTAAATCATAGAAAATAGTAGATTTTATTCTCTACTTGACTCTTATAATTGATTGCTTGTTCCGCTGTAGTTAAACTTGATGTCTATTGTATTTTATTAGTTAAAGACTAATGATAAATTATTCTGCATTATCTTAGTCATAATATTTCTTACTGGGTTAGTTGAGCTCACCCTTTCTTTCACTGTTCTCTTCAGGAAATGAGAACGTAGCCGGGACTAGTCGGGGAACGGAGTGATGGTCCGAGATGGTGTATTAGTAGTCCTCACTATTCTGTAAAATAGTGTGATAATAAATGTAATGAGGACTCTATTTGAGAGTGGATATTGTCTAGAAGGTAATATTCCTGTTTAAACTCTCAGTTATGTTTTGTCGTATTTTACACGACAGTTGTATAATTAAGTTTTTATTTGTATTTTTTACCATGTATTTGGCAACTCAAAATGGGTGATGTATACCTATTTTGGAGGCGTCATAGTTGCTATATCAAAGCTTAGGGATATGATCCCTGGCTAAGGTGTGAGACAAGAACTAGGAGGGGAGAGATGGGGAATTCCTTCGCTAGTATGACCTACCTAAGTTTATTTGACATTTAATTGGTCGGTCAGAGTATAGGGATAATATGTGATATGTTAATTAATCCTTGTTTTGTGGCAGTATTTGAAAAAGGCATCCAAAAAATGTTGAGATAAGCAATGGAGCACAGGAGACCGTTGAGTCTCCACAGATCAATAATCAGGACAATGTGCAACAAGATGGCGATAATCCTCCTGTAAACAACAACACTGATCAAATGACGAACGAAGGTACGTTTAGGAGCTTCTTAGAATTTATGCAACATCAGGTGAAGGCGGCTCCTGTCCAAAATACAAGTGGAAACACTGACAACTCTCGGACGGTCACCGCTAAGCAGTTTAAGGAGCTGGGACCACCAGAGTTTTTTGGAGAGCCAAAACCACTTAAGGAAGAGACGTGGATAAAGCAGATCAACAAGATATTTGATGTCTTGGGATGCTCCGAGGAGCAAAAGGTTCCCTTTGCCACCTTCATGTTGCGTGCAGAAGCAGATTACTGGTGGGAATCTGTATAACATACTCAACCTGCCGCACTGAAGATGTCTTGGGAAAAGTTTCAAGAACTGTTCAACAACAAGTACTTTCCCGAAAGTATTCATCACATGAAGGAGGTAGAGTTCATCAAGCTTGTGCAAAACAATATGACCGTGGCGTAGTACAAAGCTAAGTTTGCCGAGTTATCTCGGTTTACGTCCCACTTGGTTGATAATGAGGAGAGAATGACGCGGATGTTTCTAAGAGGTTTGAAACTCAAGATACGTTAATACCTTATCTCTCATAAACTGTGTTTGTATTCAGATGTTGTGAATAGGGCTCAGTTATTGTAGCGCGATAATGAGTCAACCCAACCAAGAGAGAGCAACTAACAAGTCGATAATACCAGTGGTAGCATTCATCGAAGCGGTGACAACAAACGTGGAGGGAATCAACATGCCAGAAATGATAACCACTTCGGTCGTAATCATGGCCAAGAAAATAGGAGTGGAAAGTTCAAGAAGAGAAGGTTCAGCAAAGATGGAAAGACGTCAGCACCAGCACTCGCTGTTAAGGAAGGAGAACGACCGCCAGTCGTATGTTGCAAATGTGGAGGGGAAGGACACATAAGTCCAAACTACACGATGCAGTCCAAAACATGTTATAATTGTGGAAAAGAAGGTCACCTAGCCCGATTTTGTCGTGCACCAAAGTCAAGTCTAGCTGGGATGGAGACATCAAAGGGGGTCCCAGACAAGACAAAACCGATAGTTCAAGGGAGAGCGTTTGTCGTAACCTCCCAAAAAGCGAGGAATCCGAACGAGGTGATCACGGGTAAGCTAATCATAAACTCTAGCGAAGTTTATACTTTATTTGATACTTGTTCTACCCATTCCTTTATTTCTCCTACTTGTGCTCAACGTTTAAATTTGACTCCGGAGAAATTAGACTTTAACTTATCTGTTGAAACTCCGTTGGGAGAAACCTTCATTACATCCACGATTTATAAGTCTTGTTTGATTCAAATCGGTAACCGTACATTACCTGTCTATCTTATTTCTTTGAAAATACTTGCATTTGATGTGATTCTAGGGATTGATTGGTTAACTACTCATCATGCAAAAATTGATTATTTTCGTAAGGTTGTTAGCTTTCATATTCCTAACCAACCTATTATGCGAATTCAAACAACCAAACCATTAGAATCCATCACTGTCATCTCAAGCCATAAAGCTCTTCGTTTATTAAAAAATTGATGTCAAGCTTTCTTAGCTCATGTCACGGATCTAAACAAAAATACGTCAATTTTGAATGATGTTTCTATTCTTAATGAATTTCCTGACGTATTCCCTGAAGAACTTCCTGGCCTACCCCTAGAGCGTAAAATTGAATTTTGTATTGACCTTGAATCCAGTACAAAACCCATTTCCAAAGCCCCATATCGAATGGCTCCGGTTGAACTTCAGGAGTTAAAAACCTAACTACAGGAATTGTTAGACATCGGTTTCATTCATCCTAGTACGTTTCCTTGGGGTTCTCCTGTTCTATTCGTGAAGAAGAAAGATGGAAGTATGCGACTTTGTATTGATTATCAGGAGTTGAATCATGTCACCATCAAAAATAGATATTCGTTGCCTCGCATTAATGACCTATTTGACTAGTTACAAGGAGCCAAATTCATTTCAAAGATTGATCTTCGTTCTAGATATCATCAGTTGAAGATTAAAACTGATGACATTCCAAAGACTGCTTTCAGAACTTGGTACAGGCATTATGAATTCCTAGTCATGTCTTTTGGATTGACTAATTCTCCTGCTGCCTTCATGGATATGATGAACTGAGTATTCAAGGAATATTTAGATCACTTTGTGCTCTTCTTTATTGATGACATCCTCATATACTCCAAAACCCGTGAAGATCATGAGCAACACTTGAGGCTGATACTCCTAAAGCTTCGTGAAAATAAGCTTTATGCCAAGTTGAAGAAATGCATGTACTGTCTTGAGGAAGTAGCATTCCTTGGGCATATAGTATCAAGTCATGGAATATCTATTGACCCGGAAAAGATTAAAGCAATTCAAAGCTGGGAGCAACCTAAATCAGTGACCGAAGTACGTAGCTTTCTCGGTTTAGCTAGTTATTATCGGAGATTCGTGGAAGGATTTTCTCGAATCGCTACTCCATTAACTCAGCTGACTTGAAAAGATACAAAATTCGGTTGGAGCGAGGAATGTGAGAAGAGTTTTCAAGAACTCAAGAGTAGACTCATTTCAGCACCTGTTGTTACAATACCATCTCGCTCAGAGGGATTTGTCATCTACAGTGATGCTTCAGACAAAGGGTTAGGATGTGTTCTCATGCAACATGGGAAAGTCATAGCCTATGCCTCACGACAACTCAAAGAATATGAGAGGAATTATCCTACTCATGATCTAGAGTTGGCAGCAGTCGTTTTTGCACTAAAGATTTAAAGGCATTACTTGTATGGGGAGAAAGTGGAGATCTTTACAGATCATAAAAGCCTCAAATATTTTTTCACTCAAAAGGAACTCAACATGCAACAACGATGTTGGCTTGAACTGTTGAAAGATTATGATCATACCATCCAATACCATCCTAGAAAAGCAAACGTGGTAGCTGACACATTAAGTAGAAGATCATATGCGGGTACGAGTGCGATATTGTCAACGCAAAGGCGCATTTTGTATGACTTGCAAAGGATGAAAATAGAGATAACGACTCTAGGGACCCACGTGATGATGGCAAATATACGAGTAGAACCGACTTTAATCGATAAAGTTAAAGCTGCTCAAGCTACAGACCTAGAGCTGATGCGTATGAGGAAGAAAGTGCAAGAAGGTGCTATGTCGGAAGCAAGAATCGATGTAGAAGGAATACTTTGAGTCAACTCCAGACCTTATGTTCCTAACGACCCTAATTTAAAGTATAAAATCAAGATGGAGGCGCATAACACACCGTTTGCAATCCATCCAAGGAGTACCAAAATGTATCGTGATCTTCGACATACATTTTGGTGGAACAATATGAAGAGAGAGATAGCACTGTTTATCTCAAGGTGTCTAACTTATCAACGAGTCAAGGCGGAGCATCAAGTACCAAAAGGTCCATTGCAACCACTTGAAATTCTAGAATGGAAGTGGGAGCACATTACCATGGATTTCATTACTAGTCTTCCCAAGGTTTCTCAAGGTATAGATGCAATTTGGGTCATTGTTGATAGATTGACCAAGTCTGCTCACTTCTTACCAATACGAGAAACTTATACACTTGAACGTCTTGCTCGTATATACATAAATGAGGTTGTAAGATTGCATGGTATGCCAGTATCCATAGTTTCTGATCGAGACCCAAGATTTACTTCAAGATTTTGGGTTAGTTTGCAAAAAAAGCTATGGGCACGGATTTACGATTTAGTTTGGCATATCATCCTCGAGATGCATTTTATTAATCGTAGAAGACTATTCAAACTCTTGAAGATTTATTAAGACTCTGTGTCCTTGACTTCAAGGGAAGTTGGGACAAGTTCTTACCGTTAGTGGAGTTTTCCTACAACAACAGCTATCAAGCAAGTATTGGCATGGCTCCATTTGAGGCGTTGTATGGAACAAAGTGTGGTTCTCCAGTATGCTGGGATGAGGTGGGTGAAGGGAACGTTGTTGCGACCGGAGTTGGTACATATGACTACGGAAAAGATTCAAACGATCTGGCAACGTATAAAAACCTCACAAGATCGACAAAAAAGTTATGCTGATCTTCATCGAAAGGACGTGGAATTCGATATTAGAGATCATGTGTTGTTACATATTGCTCCATGGAAAGGAGTTACGAGATTTAGAAAGAGAGGAAAGCTCAATCCTCGATTCATTGGCCCATTTTTAATCCTCGATCGAGTAAGAACTGTGGCCTATAGACTCGCTTTACCATCAAGTATGTCTCGTGTTCATAACGTTTTCATATATCCATATTACATAAATATGTGGAAGACCCGAACCACATTATTAAGTTAGAACCCGACGAAATAGCGGAAGATTTAACGTATGAAGAGATTCATGTTCAAATCTTGGATAAGAAGGAACATATTCTACGCTCCAAGGTTATACCTCAAGTTAAAGTTTTGTGGAGAAACCACGATGTTGAGGAAATGGCCTGGGAGTTAGAATCTGAAATGAAATCAAGGTATCCTTACCTCTTCCACATACCAGGTATGTACCCTAATTTCTACGGTGAAATTTCATAAGAAGGGAAGATTGTAAGACCCCAACTTTTATGAATAAAGATAAATTTTCTATAAATATCATTTTTAAATATTATGGAGTGAATTTAATATAATGTTATAGTTGTGGGTAATATTTTTAAATTTTGGAAAGTATGCTAGTTGTTATATAATATTTGATTGGTCGAGGAATATTCGTTTTAACATGGAATATTCGTACGACAACACAATCATTGGTGGACCCCACAACAGATTGAGAAAATGATAAAAATATTTTTATGAAAATAACGGCGGAAGTTTTACCGTTAATCGCTGAAAAACCCACGGTGATAAAAGTACAAAATATCGCATGGTTGCATAGTAGCACACTATTGATTATTGATGCTTACGTGAGAAGTCACTCGGTTTTTGTTCAATTATTGCTACAGTAATTGCTGCATAGTATCTCATGTTATTTGATTCAATTATTGTCAATATATTATATATTATTAAATCAATAATTTAGACGACGAAGTTATTAACATTATTATTTACAATATTAACGATGTCTAGAAGTTCTTCCAAGGAGAGGTTTGGTCACCTAATTGCGCGCCAATAGGGAGAAATCCTTATTGGAAAGCCCCCTCTTTCCTGGGAACGACCTGGTCGATTAATAGTGTGAATTATAATAATGATGATGAAGTTTGTTTTATTAGTATTATTAATGTAATAAAATGTAAAAGCTTTTATATAAAAGCGTAATACTTTTATAAAGTTATTTGTTTATTAGACAATAATTAGAATATATTATATTTTATTATGCATAGTATTTTGCATAGTAAAATATTTTTATATAAAACAAAATACTTTTATAAAGTTATTTATTTTATTAGACAATAATTAGAATATATTATATTTTATTATGCATAGTGTTTGCATAGTAAAATCTTTTTATATAAAACAGAATACTTTTATAAAGTTATTCGTTTTATTAGATTATAAATATAATATATTATATTTTATTTAAAAAGATTTCATTTTATTAGAATATTTTATTAAATCAATCTGGACCGTCCATTTAAAAGTGAATCAATATGGACCGTTCATGAATTAGTTACTATTCAATCCATTCTCCTATAAATAGAAGCTCATTCCTTCATTATTTCTTACGAATTCACTGAAACTCTAGATAGAGAAACTATAGAGAGAAAGAAGAAAAGTATTCTGCTACCTCACTACTCCTATATCCAGTTTCTTCTTTATAAGGTAAGGGGTATTATTTCTTTCGTATTCATGAAGAGAACTTTTGTTATTCCATTCTTTATTATTTTGTTGGAATAACCTGTATACGGGGACTACCTTATACTTGAAAAAATTCTTCTGTTATTTCATTCCTTATTATTCTGTTGGAATAACATGTATATGCAAAGTACCGCATACATGGTGAAATTATTCTGTTATTCCATTCTTTATTATTATGCTGGAATAACCTGTATATGTTAAGTACCGCATACATGGTAAAATTCTTCTATTATTCTATTCTTAATTATTCTCGCCGTAATATCATGTCTCGTATACGTATTATTTCGACTTGGTTCCATTATTTATTATTCATTGGAATAACATGTCTGCAAATTGGTCTATCGCATGCACGGTGAATTTTGTTGTTATTCCATTCTTTATTATTCGTCCGAAATATCCTGGCGTCGTGCGTTTACGCATGACACAGTTCCATTATTTATTATTATGTCGAATATCACATGCCCGCATAAGTATTACGCCTGACCGTTCCATTATTTATTATTCTGTTGGAATAACTCATGCATGCGGTTTATCGCATGCATGGTGAATTCGTTGTTATTCCATTCTTTATTATTCGCCGAATATCCTCCTCTCGTATGCGTTACGCATGACCGGTTCCATTATTTATTATTCTGTTGGAATATCCTGTCGGTGCGGATTATGCCTGACCTGGTTCCGTTATTTATTATTCTGTTGGAATAACCTTTCTGTGCGGTCTATCGCATGCCTGGTGATTTCTTTTGTTACTCCATTCTTTATTGTACTCAGCTGGTTAAAGTTTTGGCTTTTATACTCCATAAAATTAGTGGAATATCCTTGATATTTGCGCTTCATCTAGTATCTTTTCATGGAAATATTCTTCTGAGCATTCTTGAGTTTTACCCCACAAAGCAGTATCATGTTGACAATTTGGACGTTATTGATTCTTAGATAAACTAATTCTTGAACTTGTTTTATTGAATTCTTATATCATTGCCATAATCCTCATGCTTATATTGTGATGAAAGTCATCTTTGGCTTACGTGCATAGATGGACTTAGTATGATTATGTCCAGGGATCATTCGGTATAATCATGACCTGTAATGTTATAAATGATGTGGCAAAAGTCCTCAGTGGCCTGTAATGCATTGATAGACAGTTTTTGGTATGATTATGACCAGGGATTATTTGGTATAGTCATGACCATTGATGATTTAATGAATATCTTTGGCCGTGGTACAGGGATGATTTGATGATGTGACTTATTTATTAAGCTGAGTCTCAACGATAAAAAATGATGAAAACATTTTAAATCATAGAAGATAGTAGATTTTATTCTCTACTTGACTCTTATAATGGATTGCTTGTTCCGCTGCAGTTAAACTTGATGTCTATTGTATTTTATTAGTTTAACATTGTTAAAGACTAATGATAAATTATTCTGCATTATCTTAGTCATAATATTTCTTACTGGGTTAGTTGAGCTCACCCTTTATTTCACTGTTCTCTTCAGGAAATGAGAACGTAGGCGGTACTAGTCGGGAAACGGAGTGATGGTCCGAGATGGTGTATTAGTAGTCCTCACTATTCTGTAAAATAGTGTGATAATAAAAGTAACGAGGACTCTATTTGAGAGTGGATATTATCTAGAAGGCAATATTCCTGTTTAAACTCTCAGTTATATTTTGTCGTATTTTACACGACAGTTGTATAATTAAGTTTTTATTTGTATTTTTTACCATGTATTTGGCGACTCAAGATGAGTGATGTATACCTATTTTGGGGGCGTCACAATACTATTTGAATTTAGAAAATCACGTGTGCACAGTAATTCGTTCACGGGCGTCGGTCGAAGGAAAATTTTCTGAATTTTGATTTTTACTGTGCATTACTATGCAATAAAATATTCTAATAAAAAAAAACTTTTAAATAAAATAATATATATATATAATAATAATAATAATAATAATAATAATAATAATAACAATCATATTAATAATACCACCAACTCCCTCCTTCCTGAACAACTAAACCTCCCCCTCTTTTATGCAATCATGAATCATATATATATATATATATATATATATATATATATATATATATATATATATATATCTTGAATAACTTTCTACTAGTTATTTTGAAAATTGGGTAAATGGGGGTCCAACAAATACTTCATAAAAATCCCCTCAATATTTTTAACAACATTTATTCACCATTATTATAATTCGCAATATTAACAACCAGGTCGTTCCCAAGAAAGAGGTGACTTTCCAATAAGAATTTCTCCTTATTGGCGCGCAATTAGGTGACCAAACCTCTCATTGGCAGAACTTCTAGACATTGTCAATATTACAAATAATAATATGAATAACTTTATCGTCTCAATTATTGATTTAATAATATATAAAATATCGACAATAATTGAATCAAATAACGTGAGATACTATGCAGCAATTACTGTAGCAATAATTGAACAAAACTGAGTGACTTCTCACGTAAGCATCAATAATCAATAACGTGTGCTACTATGCAACAACGCGTATTACTGTATTTTTAACACCGGTTATTCCAACAGTTAACGATAAAACTTCCGCCATTATTTTCATAAAAAGATATTTCTGTCGTTTTCTCATTCCGACAATAATTATGTTGTGGGGTCCACCAATGATTGTGTCGTCGTACGAATATTCCCTATTAAAACGAATATTCCCTATTAAAACGAATATTCCCTGACCAATAGAATATTTTATAACAACTTGCTTACTTTGCAAAATTTATAAATATTACCCACAACTTTAATATTATAACAAATCAACACCATAATTATTCAAAATGATATTTATAGAAAAAAAATCATCTTTATTCATAAAAGTTAGGGTCTTACATATCACACCAAAGAGTTAGATTTGTTGCCTTATCATAGGCAGGTTATCAAGATGGCTATGGAATTTGAAGATATAGCATTCATCCACATTCCTCAGAAACGAAATGATTTTGTAGATGCATTAGCAACCCTGACTTCCTTGATAAGTATTTCCCAAAATAGGGGAATCCTGGATGTCAAATTCAAAAACCAAATAACACCAACCTATGGAAATTACATTGAAAAATTATCTGATGAACTACCTCCCATCTAACACCCCTAGTTCTAGGATATCCAAGAATATCTACGAGATGGATCTTCACCAACTTAGGCAAGTAAAGCTGAAAGAAAGCGAATCCACAAAATGGAAAAGAAATTCTATCTAAGTGGAGATGACCTCTACAAAAGAGATGTAGGAATGGGACTCCTAAGGTGTCTAGATAAAAATCAAGCCCATAAGCTTGTAGATGAAGTGCATGGTGGACTATATAGCCCACATATGAGATGTCCCTTACTTACTAAAAAGATATCGAGCACATGGCATTATTGGATTTCTCTCAAAGTTGACTGTGATGATCATGTCAAGAGATGTTATTAATGTCAAGTCCATGGAAATTTTATCCATGCACCTCTAAACGAACTACACTGTATGAGTTCGCCATGACTTTTTGCTATGTGGGGAATGTACATGATCAGGCTAATAGAACCCAAAGTAATCAATGGTCATAGGTTTATCTTCACTATGATCGATTAATTTACCAAGTGTTTGGAAGCTGCCTCTTTTCCCAAAGTCACAAAAAAGGACATCATTAGTTTCATTAGAAATAATGTAATCTGTCAATATGGACAACCGAAGGTGATTGTATCAAACAATGCCAAGAATTTGAACAACCAGATGATGAAGGAGTTATACAACCAATTCCACATTAAACATCTTAATTTTGCCACCTATTGTCCCAAGATGAATGGCGCTGTCGAAGTGGCCAACAAAAACATCAAAAAAGATCATGCAAAAGATGGCTGCTAATCACAAAGGATGGCCAAACTTATTGGCTTTGACTTTGGTAGCTTACAAAACTTCAATCCACACTTCTACTGGGGAAACCCCATAGTCATTGGTCTATGGCATGGAAGTTGTCCTCCCCATAAAAGTGGAAATGGCATCATTAAGTGTGTTGATAGATTCTCAGATGGACAAAGACCAATGGTTGCAAGAGCAATACAGCCAATTATATCTGATAGATGAGAAAAGGGCTGCAACCATATTCCATGGTCAGCTGTATCAAAAAAGGATGGCTCAATCCTATAACAAGAAGGTCCGGTCTTGGCAGTTCAAAGAAAATGAGCTAGTGCTTAAAAAGGTCATCTCCAATTAGGATGAAGCTAAAGGAAAATTCACCCCTAATTGGGAAGGTCCTTTTATTGTCAAGGAGGTGTTATCCAAAGGAGCCCTTAGACTGTAAGAAATGGACGGCGAAGAATTTCCCCAGCTTATGAATTCAGACTCTATCAAAAGATACTATATCTGAATCCCCTACAGCGGCACATCATAGTCTTGTTATTCAAGTTATTCAGGTCTTTACAACAAAGCCTGAACTATGAAAGATATGATCTCCCTTCATCCACGAAAGTACGTAGGCAGCCATCTATTGTGTGGTCTAACCCTCAAAAGAAACATTTAAACCCAAAATTCAAATACTAGTCCCAAGACACCAAAATCAAAAACCTGAAAGCTCATACACCAGGAAAACCCTAAAGATCAATGACCTATTTTGAGAGACCCTATGACACCTCAATGTCAGTCCATCAGAAAAAGTTTGTGATACATCAAAATAACAAATCATAAAGAAAGAGATGTTACGACCATAGTGACGCTTCTATAGGCTCCTCATCATCAGAATCAGAACTCAGTGGTGAATGAGCAACAAGAGACGTTACGATGTCTGCCTCCAACCATGCAGTATACTCTAAAGAACGACCATGGTGACTATTTGAAAAATCATCTCTCTCCCGATGAATCAAGAAATCATACACTTGGGATAGATCTTCCTTAGATAAGGATAAAGAAGAGGATCTATAGCCTGAAGCTCCCTCAAAAGTGTAAAGATCTTGAAAATTGGTTAAACTGCCACATAACCGATAAATGATGATAAGTAGTCACACCTCTCGATTCAGTCAATGGGAGAAAGTCTATACCAATGGCATGTGTGATGAAACTAAAAGGGGAACAATAGCCAGAGTAAATTAATATGGGAAATGGCTCCTTAATCACAGCTAAAAAGACAGACCAAGATTCAATATCTATGCAATCAGTCGGGCGCAAAGAATAAGATATAGCTATGTCATGTAAAAAGCAATAGCTATGACGTCTTAAAGTACCAATCGGTCTCAAATGCGTCATGAACCAGACATACAACAATACATCACTACCTCTAAAAAACTAGGTAGGGCGGGTGCGGCAAAGTGAAGCTGAAATGAAAGTTTCTGCCAAAATTATAGGAAGGATGGTGTGATCCTCTCTCAAGGTACTGACTTAAGTATCTAAGCAAATATTAGATTATCCATGTATAAATTCATGTATAAATATGCTACGATGCACATTAAGAAAATGTCCACCCGGGCAACCCGCTAAACATCCTCAAAAATGATAAAATCCTCTGAATGCGCTAAATAGCTGTCTAAAGACCCAAAGCGGTCGATCAAGAAGTCCATAGACACTATGTGCCCATATATGATCTAGTCCAATATGACTGTGTGTCTCAGACCTGTCATGGTCATAAACTGCCGACACAATTGACCGACAGCTACTCTAGCACATGGTCTATCGTAAGGTAAATCGGTGATACGCTCGTACTCCTCCAAATTCAGAGTAAGATCATGCGTCCCAAACCTAAAAACCTGTCTCTCGAGAATTTAGCAGGATATGATGCCCTCTGTAAAGCCTTCAGGGACCTGGAATGACATGAATGACATAGAGTATCTTAGCATGTGACCTATGGCCTTATGATCCGAATCAGGGAAGTTGTCATACCAAGACCTCAAAGCCGATGCTATCAGTGTGGGTGGACTGTTATCAATACAGGTAATGAAAGATGAAGACATCTGTAAAACCATATCATAAAGACCATATAGGGGTCAATTCTAACTCATTAAAATAAATGTAAATCCATGACATATAATGCATGCATCATGATAAATGACAAAATAATAGTTGCATTAAATGAAAAGATACATCTCTATAAAACTGTATATATCCTGAAAACATCATATTTGTGCTAAGAAGAAAAATAAAAAAGTACAGGGAGATGGGGCACAACTGCCTAATGACTAACAAAAGCCTATAAAAAGAAATCCCTTAAATCTACATCTCCAAGCTGAGTAACCCGATCTAACTCCTCCTAAGTCACGGTATCGTTGTTAGAGGGCACAATAGGATGTTATAAGGGAGGATCTCTACCAGCAAAACCACCAGAATTTAGCCCACCAGAAGGACCAACTGTGACGCCCCCAAATTCAAGTACTTGAAACCCGAATTCAGTGCTTCACGATACCATTTTTTTGAGTGGAATAATAGTAATAATAATGTCATAGATATCAAACTTAATTTACATATCAGAGTTTTCTAAATCCCAGGTACGCGACCTTAAAATATTTCATTACATGATAGATAATAAATATCATCATCTTATTTAAGTCTAGCTATTACATAAGGTAACACAACTTATTCTGACATCTTTCCTTTCCCTTTGTTCCTGGCAGAGCCTTCTGGTTGGTCATACTTAACTGAAAACATTTAATTTAAAGCAAGGATGAGCATTTAAGTGCCCAGCAAGTAATAACAATTATAAATATTAGCTGAAAGAATTAAATATTTTCATTGTACTACCCTTCTACAACAAATCAAAAGTTGTGAAGTAATCTGAACCGATGATAATAACATAACATCTCTCTATCAATTTTTTGAAACTACGTACTGACTATAAATAGGGTTAAGGTGACATACTATGAACATTATTCTCAATTTTCGAAAAGGCTTAACAGAACTTCATTTATAAACCGTCATAACTTACGGGCACGGAGGGTGATCAGCCCGTTGTACCCTATATTGATCAATACTACATATAGAACGATGTTATCATTCACTTTGTCTGCCTTGGGCGTATAAAAGTTTTCCCATATTCGGGATGTTCATACTTAGTCTGGAATCCGAACCAAAATAATTTGATTGGATACAAAAAGGTTTTATCATATTCAACGATATTTCTAAATCTGTGTCTAGCTGGTCGAATAGCTTAGACCACTCTTACTTCATGCATACATACTGGTATCAATAGGTGTGTATATATATATATATATATATATATATATATATATATATATATATATATATATATATATATATATATATATATATCAACATGTGATTAAATACAATGACTATTCAAGTGGGGATACTTGTACAACCATGTTTAGAAATTAACGAACAAAATATATATCTGAATTATCATATACTAACATGTTGATAAACAATGATCGGGATATAGAATATATCACAAAAAGGGTTATTAATCTAGCATAATAATAATATAATTCTGAAACTTCTTACTCATGTCCATTGCATAAAGAAAATGCAAAGGTAGGATACTTGCCTGGTCTTCTGCTTACACAACTTAGTTCTATCCTTAATTCAACAACCTATCATTTATAAGATTGTTCTATTGATTAGAATAATATATCATAACACATCATACTGTTATTTACAGTCAATACATAATCTAATCACATTGTCACATAAATATATCAATCATTAAGATACAAATAAACACTTATACAGTTAAACTATATAGGTTTGAATCAAATTCGATAGCATTTTGGTGTACCGACGGCTTTATCGGGTAATTTTCAAGTTTAAAACTCTAATCTATATCTCAAACATTACTCTGGATAATTAAATATCAATCATATTATTTATAAATGACTTATAATAATTTATAAATAATATGATTGATATTAAATGATATTTCAACCTCTGAAATCATTATTAAATGATTTAAATATTAAATAATTCTATTATCATTAATATTTAACTAATATTAAAGTATTAATGCAACCTTTACCAAAATATCAAAGTTATTTTATAATAACTCAAAATATTTTTAAAGTACTAATATTACCCTTAAATGATTTTTAAAACATTTAAAATCATTTTTAAACAATTGCCATTAATATTTAAATATTAAGGTATTATTCACTAAAATATTAAAAGTCATTTATAATAACTTAAAATATTTTTAAACCACTTATATCCCTTTTAAAAATTTTTAAATCAATAAAATTATTTTTAATCTATTTATTTAATATTATTATTAAATAAATCTAATATCATTAATATTAAATAATTAATAAAATTTATCTTAAAATATCAAAAGTAATATTTTATAACTTAGAATATCTTTAAACTCTTCATTTGTATTTAAAATGATTTTTATAATATTAAAATCATTTTTAAACAAATTTATTTAATATAATTATTAAATAAATCTAATATCATTAATACTAAATAATTAATGAAATTTACATTAAAATATTAAAAGTTATATTTTATAACGTAAAATATTTTTAAATACCTTATTATCATTTAAAATGATTTTAATAAAATAAAATTATTTTTAGTTAATTAATTTAATGCATTTATTAAATAAATTAAATATCAATAATATTCAAATAATTACTAATATTTATGGAAAATATGTCAAATTATTACAAGTTAATTATTATAACTTAAAATAATTTTTAAAACTAATTTTATAATTTTTATAATTTATTTACTATTTTAAATGATTTTTAGAAATTAATATAATTAAAATTAATAAGTCTGTCGCTATAGCCTTTAGCGACGATGAAGTGTCATATTTAGGTGTTCTTGAGGCTCAAGAACACTGACAGTCAGTGATGAAGGTGTCATGTTTGACCACCTCTTATTCTCGGTATAATCATGATCTGAGCTAGCTAAGACACTGAAATTATAGTATTGTTGTAACACTACAAGATCCAACTATCATCGAAGTCATAACACATTACAACAAGGAGATTTAGCCCATCAAACATACTGTCAGAGCTTTCCTGGGTTTTCTGGGTTACCCAGAAACCCAGTCAGCTTCGAGGGTACACTTTGAAGCTTAAATATATTAGGGTTCTAGTTGATGTTATGGTGTTCTAATGGTTCAAGCATGTAGTCCACATGTCAAGTAAGAGATTCATTACATAAAACTCATCTAACAACATTACAGGAACAAGATCTGCGGTTTGGCCTATATGTCGTAACACATATTCATCGGTTTTTACGGGTTACCCGAAAAAACATTAACTCGTGTTTCGACTAACTACTTTAATTCTACCACCTGAATCCTTCGATTTCAAATTTATGTGTTCTAAAGGCCTTATCATGTAGTCTATATAACATATCACAACTTTATTACAACAACAAGAACAACACAACAAAAAGCTGACAGATCTGGAGCCTTAAAAATATTGTCAGATGCTGGAAAATGATTTTTGGGTTTTCCAGAATTCATCTGGTCATGCCCGGTCAACGGGTTTTGACCAAGAATAACATGAAATTTACATATCCTCTGACCCTGATTCCAATTCTAGATTAAATATATCATAACATACTACAAGTTTAAACATTTAAAAAACACAAATGATAACCAGATAAATATCTATGTGGTCTGACATTCGGTTGTCAGACCACTTTTGAAAATTTCCCAGATTTTGTAAAAACTTAAATTCGAGCATATAAATGTTATGGATCCACTATTTAGCAACCCAGATCATTAAAAGACACCATTTAACACATATCTAACTAATCAATAACAACATCTAACATCATATCATAAGATTTTAAAGATTAGGGTTTATACCTCCTTTTTGGCTTTGATCCTTGAATCTAACTTTTGATCTGCTATAAGTGATAGTGGGGCTTGATTGGGAGCTGGTCTAGCAAGGTAATTTTGGAGGTTTGGGTGGGACAGAAGTGAGTTGAGTGTTGGTAAGTAAAATGAGCTAGTTAGTAACCTTTCTCTCTCCAATTCTATTTATAACATGATGAATTGTTTAGGGCTGATCATGTTTATCAGATTTTTATTGATTAAAGGCTATTACTAGACCACATGGCTAGCTAAAGTTGGTCACCAACTCCTTACTAGGGCTAGATCTACACTCCACCTTATTAAAGTAATCAAAAGGGTAGTTTGGACATTTGACTTATAAAGTGCATGACAACTTGGTAACTTCTCAAACCCATTAGGTTTTAACCCTTAAGGTTTGACCCTTAGGGTTTAACCCTAGGGTTCTAAAAGCTTTAAATTTAGAATTATGTATTAAAGACAAATATGGGAATCTTAGTTTCTAAAATGTTGATTAGGGTTCCCTAATTATACTAGGTTTCCTAATCACCTAGGTTGTGTAAATTAGCCATTATATTATATTAATTACTATTAACCTTGCTAAATTAATACTTAGGGTTTATAACTTAGCAATTAGGGTTCTAATCTAATAATCAGGGTTTGTAGATATTAATTAGGGTTTACCTAATTAACATTAACATATAAAGGTCATTAATCACATAACACACAACTTAGCAAATCCTACGACTATAATCCATTACATCTTATAGTTTATCGAGAATGCTAGGGTTTGTACTATTTTACTATAACTGTTCCACAAATTAATATTACACACATATCCGGCATATTTTTATTATTGAAATATAAATAATATTATATTATTATTCTCATTCCTTATTCAAAATCCAGTCTTAGGGTTTTGAATTCATATCTTACATAACCTTCATACATACCATCATTAATTAAGTTAAAATAATTAACTTAATTAATATAATAAATACATATCATAATATCCATATAAAAAAAAAAATTATTCGCAAAATAAATTTATTCGCAAAATATCTTATTGAAAATATTGGGTTATTACACCAGCACTTGAGTCGGATGGATCAAAAGTATCTGCCTCTGCTGGATCTCTGCCTAAGTAGCGAATGAAGAGATGGACCCTATCCAGCCGTTGGGTTAAATCTGTTATCTGATCTAAATGGGTATGCTCTCGAATACAGGATATCCAATCTGTCATCATCATAGAGCCAGGCACCATGTCCGCTAGAAACTGGGTAGCACAAGTCTGAGCCCCAATAGTGCGGGGAGCCCACCAATAATAAAAAGCATCCTGAGAGCAAGGACCATCAGCCAACATAAAACCATCAAAGCCCATAAGGGGAATATCCATAACAGGATGGAACAAATACCAGTGTCGTCGAGCAGGAGGAAGATATGGAATACGAATCTCCCCTATAATGCATCTAATAGCTCGCTCACCCAAATAGAGCTCCCAACCTTCCTCAGTCAAGAAGGGAATCCGACAAGTCGACAACGCATACTCCAGTCCTGTCAGAAAGCCGTCCGCCAAACCTACTGTCAGATGGTCAGGAGTGTAAGGAATCCATGTAATAAAATCTGCAGTCAGTAGCTACAGCTGTAAACGGCAGTGTTAAAGCCCTCAGCCAAGGTAGAATGGTGCCATAGACATCCCCTCAGATATGTCTCCAAGCCTAAGGTGGTAACTGGACGAAGGCAAGGAAGCCTCTCGTAAGCCCAAAACTAAAAAGGCATCAATCAACTACATCAATCCATATATCAAAAATACCTGAAGGTGGGAAATGGGAAACTGATTAAAACTACTCACCAATAGAAATGGGTTGAAGCCAAACCAAGCCTCTATAATTCCCTGAGAGCTTAGAAGCATCCCACGGAGGAAATAGGCAAAGGTGAAGGACCCCCAATCAAAATCTCTAATGCGATCTACATCGCGAAGAGCACCAATCAGTGCAAAGGAGACAATTGAGGAATTATCTTCAATGAAGTAGCCTCTAATGATCGTCATCGTAGAAAGCGATCTCTCTCCACCTGATCAGCAACAGGTGGTTCTGATAAAGCTCCACTAGAAGCATCAATGCTCAAGGGATCGAAACGGATGGCCTGACCATTGAGGGCCGAAGGAGGTACCCCCAATAAGGATCTAATAACAACAGCGAAAATGTCTATTACCAGGGGCACCCTCTCACCTGTAAAATCCAAACCAGTGATGAATCGCCAATCCAACGGTGTCATCACCACCTCGTAATCTAACAAATGGAGTGAATGAGTCTGATGAAACCATCTCTCTGATAAAGCTCTTAGATAACCCCATGGACAACGTCGGGGTACAATTGAAAAGAAAGCCTCAAACCCCCAGGAATGTACAATGGTCTGGTACTTAGGATGAAGGCTCATGTACAAATAATGAACACTAAACCAGTTTCCCCTAGGCTGAGTAAAACCAAAAAACTGCATTGTAAATCAAGTTTCATCCATTGCCAAAAATTGGAGAAAAAATAAGTCAAAAATTTGAAAATTTCCAGTACCTCATTAGCATGGAGATGAACTAATGGGTGGCATCTCAAATCGCTTATAAGATCAGGAATCATCACATGTGTGCCAGGAAGATCCTGGCGGGAGGTAAAAGAAGAGGATGCTGGATCCGCAATGTGAATATCCTTCTCTTCATCAATAACATCCATCCTATCAACCCTAATAGGACGAATCATAAACTTGGTCAACCAATGCACCTATCGGGCTAGTCTAGGCAAGGGAACATTCGAAGCTGCCCTTCTAAAACTAGAAGAGACTCTGCGGGAGGTAGAAATGTTAGGCCTGTTAGAATCCATGCTTGAAGACAAAAACTCCAAATTGCCTCAGAAAGGGTGAGGTATGTTTTATTTATGGTCAATTCAATTAAGCATTTGCATGAATTTAGGACAACAGACTCCTAAGGATATGCTTAGATCACCACATCATGCCTGGCATAATCATGTTAACTCATGCTATTTTAACATATATCCCTTGTAAAGTTAAACATGCTTGCGCATTTTGTGACGCCCCCAAAATAGGTATACATCACCCATCTTGAGTCGCCAAATACACGGTACAAAATACAAATACAACTTAATTATACAACCGTCGTGTAGTATACGACAATACATAGCTGAGAGTTTAAACATGAATATTGCCTTCTAGACAATATCCACTCTAAAATATAGTCCTCATTACATTTATTGTCACACTATTTTATAGAATAGTGAGGACTACTAATACACCATCTTGGACCATCACTCCGTTCCCCGACTAGTCCCGGCTACGTTCTCATTTCCTAAAGAGAACAATGAAAGCAAAAGTGTGAGCTCAACTAGCCCAATAAGAAATATTATGACTAAGATAATACATAATAAATTATCATTAGTCTCTAACAATGTTAAACTGATAAAATACAATAGACATCAAGTTTAACTACAGCGGAATAAGAAATCCATTAGAAGAGTCAAGTAGAGCATGATATCTACTATCTTCTATGATTAAAAATGTTTTCATCAATTTTTATTGCTGAGACTCAGCTTCATAAATAAACCCCATCATCTAATCATCCATGCATTACGGGCCAAGGATATTCATTAAATCATCAATGGTCATGACTATACCGAATAATTTCTGGTCATAATCATACCAAAAAATGCCGATCAATGCATTACAGGCCACTAAGGACCTTTACCACATCATTTATAACATTACAGGTCATGATTATACCGAATGATCCCTGGTCATAATCATACCAAGTCCATCTATGCACGTAAGCCAAAGATGACTTTCATCACAATATAAGCATGAGGATGATGACAATGACATAATAGTTCAATAAAACAAGTTCAAGAATAAATTTTAAAGATTTATAAGTTAATTTATCCTGAAATCAATTACGTCCAAATTGTCAACATGATACTGCTTTGTAGAGTAAAATTTAAAAATGCTCAGAAGAATATTTCCATGAAAAGATATTGGATGAAGCGCAAATATCCAGGATATTCTACTAATTTCATGGAGTATAGAAGTCAAAACTTTAACCAACTGAGTATAATAGAATATATAAAACTGCAAATAGATTTTCGCCCAAAATCCACGTAGACAGATCATTTCCACAATTTAATAAGGAATGAATACGAAGGATCATTCACCATGCATGTGGTAATCCACATAGACTGGTTATTCCAATGTAATAATAAGGAATGGAATAATGTAAGATTCACCGTGCATGATATAGACCTTGATGCGAGTTATTCTAATGTAATAATAAATAATGGAACCAGGTCATACGTAAACGCACAGTCAGGATATTCCGACAGAATAATAAAGAATGGAATAATAGAAGAATTTCACCATGTATGCGGTACTTCGCATAGAAAAGTTATTGCAACATAATAATAAAGAATGGAATAACAGAAGAATTTCACCATATATACGGTATTCCGTATATACAGGTTATTCCAATAGAATAATAAAGAATGGAATAACAATAGCTCTCTTCATGAATACAAAAGAAATAATACCCCTTACCTCAAAAGAAGACTAGATACTGGAATAGTGAGGTAGCAGACTTCTCTTCTTCTTTCTTTCTATAATTTCTCTCTATAATAATTGCTCTAAAGCTTTAGTGAATTGGTGAGAAATGAAGGAAGAATGATCTTCTATTTATAGGAAAATATAGTTTCGATAATTACACGCTTTGGGGCTCAAAATATTACAATACAATACCTCCAACTTTTCTTTCATTTTTAATTTAGTCCTGCAAATATTATCAAACTTGCACCACCTCCCCTAATAGTAAATAATGTGAATCAATAGTTATAATCCTGTGAAAATACGAATTACAGTATAATACCTCCATCTATACCTCCATTTTTAACTTAGTCATGCAAGTATTATAAATCTTGCACCAACTCCCCTAATAATACAAGAATGTGAATCAATAGTACACACATATGAACAAATAGTTATAATCATGTGAATTAATAGCAATTAGTTGCTCATTTATCCGATTAATTACCCGACTGGTCAGTATAACTTCCAGACATCAATTAATGTCGAAATAAATGTTGATTTCCACTAACACTAATAATTCCAACACAATGGAACTATCAATTTCATCTTTAATCAACACGAACTTATTCATTATTAATATTATAACTCATAATATTTAACAACCAGGTCGTTCCTAGAAAGAGGGGGCGTTCGATAAGGATTTCTCCTTATTAGCGCAATTAATTAGATGACCAAACCTCTCCTCGATGTAACTTCTAGACATTGTAAATATTGCAATTTAATAATATGAATAACTTTGTCGCCTCAATTATTGATTTAATAATATATCATATTATGCGTATGATACCGTGACAATAATCGAATCAATAATATGAGAGATATGATGCAACAATTATCAGAAAGTAATAATTGAGTATAATCGAGTGACTTCTCACGTAAGCATCAATAATCAATACCGTGTGCTACTATGCAACCACGCATATTATTGTACTTTTACTACCGAGTAGTTCAACAGTTTTAACGGTAACACTTCCGCCGTTATTTTTATAAAAAGATAATTCTGTCATTTTCTTACTACGATAATACTTCTATTGTGGGGTCCACCAATGATTGTGCCGTCGTACGAATATTCCCCGACCAATCGAATATTATATAACCACTTACTTACTTTGCAAAATTTGTATATATTACCCACAACTATAACATTATATCAAATCCACACCATAATATTCAAAAATATATTTCGAGAAAATTCTTCTTTATTTATAAAAGTTGGGGTCTTACAACCTCCCCTTCTTATGAAATTTTGTCCTCGAAATTAGGGTACATACCTGGTATATCGAAGAGGTGAGGATATCTTGACTTCATCTTAGATTCTAACTCCCAGGTCATTTCCTCCACATCGTGGTTTTTCCACAAAACTTTGACTTGAGGTATAACCTTGGAGCGTAGAATATGATCCTTTTTATCCAAGATTTTAACAGGTAACTCTTCATATGTTAAATCTTCCTCTATCTAGTCTGGTTCTAGTTCAATAATATGGTTCGGGTCTTTCACATATTTACGTAACATATATATGTGAAAAACGTTATGAACATGAGACATACTTGGCGTTAAGGCGAGTCTTTAGGCCATAGTTCCTACTCGATCGAGGATTAAAAAATGGGCCAATGAATCGAGGATTGAGCTTTCCTCTCTTTCCAAATCTCGTAACTCCTTTCCATGGAGTAACACGTAACAACACATGATCTCCAATATTGAATTCCACGTCTTTTTCGATGAAGATCAAAGATAGCTCTTTTATTCGATCTTGTGAGGTTTTTATACGTTGTCGGATCGTTTGAATCTTTTTTGTAGTCATACGTACCAAACCCAGTCCCAACAATGTTGCTTCACCCACCTCATCCCAGCATACTGGAGAACGACACTTTCTTCCATACAACGGCTCAAATGGAGCCACGCCAATACTTGCTTAATAACTATTGTTGTAGGAAAACTCCACCAATGGTAAGAACTTGTCCCAACTTCCCTTGAAGTCAAGGACACAGAGTCTTAATAAATCTTCAAAAGTTTGAATAGTCCTTTCCAACTTCCCATCTGTTTGAGGATGATATGCCGAACTAAATCGTAAATCTGTGCCCAAAGCTTTTTGCAAACTAACCCAAAATCGTGAAGTGAATCTTGGGTCTCGATTAGAAAATATGGATATTGGCATACCATGCAATCTTACAATTTTGTTTATGTACATACTAGCAAGACGTTCAAGTGTATAAGTTTCTCGTATCGGTAAGAAATGAGCAGACTTGGTCAATCTATCAACTATGACCCAAATCGCATCTATGCCTTGAGAAACCTTGGGAAGACCAGTAATGAAATCCATGGTAATATGCTCCCACCTCCATTCTGGAATTTCAAGTGGTTGCAATGGACCTTTTGGCACTTGATGCTCCGCCTTGACTCGTTGACAAGTTAGACACCTTGAGATAAACCCCGCTATCTCTCTCTTCATATTACTTCACCAAAATGTATGTCAAAGATCATGATACATTTTGGTACTCCCAGGATGGATTACAAACGATGTGTTGTGTTCCTCCATTATGATTTTATACTTCAAGTCAGAATTGTTAGGAACACAAAGTCTGGAGTTAACTTGAAGTATTCCTTCTTCATCGATTCTTACTTCTTTAATAGCACCTTCTTGTACTTTCTTCCTCATACATATCAGCTCCAGGTCTCTAGCTTGAGCAGCTTTAACTTTGTCGATTAAAGTCGGTTCCACTCGTATATTCGCCATCATCACATGGGTCCCTAGAGTCTTTAACTCTATTTCTATTCTTTCCAAGTCATACAAAATGGGCCTTTGTGTTGACAATATTTCACTCGTGCCCGCATATGATCTTCTACTCAATGCGTCAGCTACTACGTTCGCTTTTCTAGGATGGTATTGGATGGTATAATCATAATCTTTCAACAACTCAAGCCATCATCGTTGTCGCATGTTGAGTTCCTTTTGAGTGAAGAAATATTTGAGGCTTTTATGATCCGTATAGATCTCCACCTTCTCTCCATACAGGTAATGCCTCCAAATATTAAGCACAAAAACGACGTTGGCCAACTCTAGATCATGAGTAGGATAATTCCTCTCATATTCTTTGAGTTGTCGTGAGGCATAGGCAATGACTTTCCCATGTTGCATGAGAACACATCCTAACCCTTTGCCTGAAGCATCACTATAGATGACAAATCCCTCCGAGCCAGATGATATTATCAGAACATGTGCTGAAATGAGTCTCTTCTTGAGTTCTTAAAAACTCTTCTCACATTCCTCGCTCCAACTAAACTTTTTATCTTTTTGAGTCAGCTTAGTTAATGGAGTAGCAATTCGAGAAAACCCTTCTACAAATCTTCGATAATAACCAGCTAAGCCGAGAAAGCTACGTACTTCGGTCACTGACTTAGGTTGCTCCCAGCTTTGAATTGCTTCAATCTTTGCCGGGTCAACAGATATTCCTTGATTTGATATCACGTGCCCAAGGAATGCAACTTCCTCAAGCCAAAACTCGCATTTCTTCAACTTAGCATATAGCTTGTTTTCACGAAGATTTTGGAGTATCAGCCTCAAGTGTTGCTCATGGTCTTCACGGGTTTTGGAGTATATGAGGATGTCATTAATAAAGACGACCACAAAGTGATCCAAATATTCCTTGAATACTCGGTTCATCATATCCATGAAGGCAGTAGGAGTATTAGTCAATCCAAAAGATATGACTAGGAATTCATAATGCCCGTACCGAGTTCTAAAAGCAGTCTTTGGAATGTCATCCATTTTAATCTTCAACTGATGATATCCGAAACGAAGATCAATCTTTGAAAAGAATTTTGCTCCTTGTAACTGGTCAAACAGGTCAACAATGCGAGGTAACGGGTACCCTATTTTTGATGGTGACATGATTCAACTCATGATAATCAATACAAAGTCGCATACTTCCATCTTTCTTCTTCACGAATAGAAAAGGAGCACCCCAAGGAGACGTACTAGGACAAATGAAACCAATGTCTAACAATTCCTGTAGTTGGGTTTTTAACTCTGAAGTTCAATAGGAGCCATTCGATATGGGGCTTTGGAAATGGGTTTTGTACCAGCTTCAAGGTCGATAAAAAATTCAATTTCACGCTTTGTGGGGTAGGCCAAGATGTTCGCCGTGAATACGCCGAAATTTATTAACAATAGAAATATCATTCAAATCTGACGTATTTTTATTTAAATCCGTGACATGGGTTAAGAAAGCTTGACATCCGTTTTTCAATAAACGAATAGCATTATGGCTTGATATGACAGTGATTGATTTTAGTGGTTTGATTGCTTGAATTCGTATAATAGGTTGGTTAGGAATACGAAAGCTAACAACCTTACGAAAATAATCAATTTTAGCATGATGAGTAGTTAACCAATCAATACCTAAAATCACATCAAATGCAAGTATTTTCAAAGAAATAAGATCGATAGGTAACATGCAGTTACCGATTTGAATCAAACAATACTTATAAACCGTGGATGTAATGAAGGCTTCTCCCAACGGAGTTTCAACAGATAAGTCAAAGTCTAATTTCTCCGGAGTCAAATTTAAACGTTGAGCGCAAGTAGGAAAAATAAAAGAATGTGTAGAACCGATATCAAATAAGGTATATACTTCGCTAGAGTTTATGATAAGCTTACCCGTGATGACCTCATTCGGGTTCCTTGCTTTCTAGGAAGTCACGACAAACGCTCTCCCTTGAACTACCGGTTTTGTCTTATCTGGGACAGCCTTTGATGCCTCCATCCCAGCTGGACTTGTCTTCGGTGCACGACAAAATCGGGCCAGGTGACCTTCTCTTCCACAATTGTAACATGCTTTGTATGGCATCGTGCAGTTTGGACTGATGTGTCCCTCCCCTCCACATTTGAAGCATATGATAGGTGGTCGTTCTCCTTCCTTAACGACGGGTGTTGATGCTGATTTCTTTCCATCACTGTTGAATCTCCTCTTCTTGAAATGTCCACTCTTACTGTTTTCACCATGATTACCACCGAAGTGGTTACCATTTCTGGTATGTTGATTCCCTCCACGCTTGTTGTCACCACTTCGATGACTTCTACCACTGGTATTATCGACTTGTCGGTTTCTCTCTCTTGGTTGGGTTGACTCATTATCGCGCTCCAATAACTGAGCCCTATTCACAACATATGAATACAAACACAGTTTATGAGAGATAAGGTATTAACGTATCTCGGGTTTCAAACCTCTTAGAAACATCCGCGCTATTCTCTCCTCATTATCAACCAAGTGGGACGTAAACCGAGACAACTCGGCAAACTTAGCTTCGTACTACGCCACGGTCATATTGTTTTGCTCAAGCTTGATGAACTCTACCTCCTTCATGTGACGAATACTTTCAGGAAAGTACTTGTTGTTGAACAGCTCTTGGAACTTCTCCCAAGACATCTTCAGTGCGGCAGGTTGAGTACGCTTTATAGATTTCCACCAGTAATCTGCCTCTACATGCAACATGAAGGTGGCAAAGGGAACCTTTTGCTCCTCGAAGCATCCCAAGACATCAAATATCTTATTGATCTACTTTATCCACGTCTCCGCCTTAAGTGGTTTTGGCTCTCCCAAAAACTCTGGTGGTCCCAGCTCCTTGAACTGCTTAGCGGTGACCGTCCGAGAGTTGTTAGTGTTTCCACCTGCATTTTGGACAGGAGCCGCTCTCGCCTGATGTTGCATGAATTGCATAAAGCCTCTGACCATCCCACCGTTCACCATTTCATTAGTGTTATTGTTTATATGAGGATTATTGTCTTCGTATTGCACATTATCCTGGGTATTAATCTGTGGTGACTCCACGGTCTCATGTGCATCATTGCTTATCTCCACATTTTCAGATGCCATTTTCAAATACTACCACAAAACAAGGGTTAATTGACATGTCACACTGCCATATACTATGACCAACCAATTAAATACCAAATAAACTTAGGTAGGTCATACTAGCGAAGGAATTCCTCGTCTCTCCCCTGCTAGTTCTTGTCTCACACCTCAGCCAGGGATCATATCCCTAAGCTTTGATACCAACCGTGACGCTCCCAAAATATGTATACATCACCCATATTAAGTCGCCAAATACATGGTACAAAATACAAATACAACTTAATTATACAACTGTCGTGTAGTATACGACAATACATAGCTGAGAGTTTAAACAGGAATATTGCCTTCTAGACAATATCCACTCTCAAATAGAGTCATCATTACATTTATTGTCACACTATTTTATAGAATAGTGAGGACTACTAATACACCATCTCGGACCTTCACTCCGTTCCCCAACTAGTCCCGGCTACGTTCTCATTTCCTGAAGAGAATAATGAAAACAAAACGGTGAGCTCAACTAGCCCAGTAAGAAATATTATGACTAATATAATGCAGAATAAATTATCATTAGTCTTTAACAATGTTAAACTGATAAAATACAATAGACATCAAGTTTAACTGTAGCGGAATAAGCAATCCATTAAAGAGTCAAGTAGAGCATGATATCTACTATCTTCTATGACTAAAAATGTTTTCATCAATTTTTATCGCTGAGACTCGGCTTCATAAATAAACCACATCATCTAATCATCCCTGCACTACGGGCCAAGGATATTCATTAAATCATCAATGGTCATGACTATACCGAATAATTCCTGGTCATAATCATACCAAAAAATGTCCATCAATGCTTTACAGGCCACTGAGGACCTTTACCACATCATTTATAACAGTACAGGTCATGATTATATCGAATGATCCCTGGTCATAATCATACCAAGTCCATCTATGCACGTAAGCCAAAGATGACTTTCATCACAATATAAGCACGAGGATGATGACAATGACATAATAGTTCAATAAAACAAGTTTAAGAATAAATTTTAAAGATTTATAAGTTAATTTATCCTGAAATCAATTACGTCCAAATTGTCAACATGATACTGCTTTGTAGAGTAAAATTCAAGAATGCTCAGAAGAATATTTCCATGAAAAGATACTGGATGAAGCACAAATATCCAGGATATTCTACTAATTTCATGGAGTATAGAAGTCAAAACTTTAACCAACTGAGTATACAAGAATATATGAAACAACAAATGGATTTTTGCCCTCCATGCGGTAATCCAGGTAGAGAGATCATTTCCACAATTTAATAAGGAATGAATACGAAGGATCATTCACCATGCATGTGGTAATCCACATAGACAGGTTATTCTAACGGAATAATAAGGAATGGAATAACAGAAGAATTCACCAGGCATGCGATAGACCGCATGCATACGTTATTATTACAATGAATAATAAATAATGGAACCAGGTCATGCGTAAATGCATGCATGTGATATTCCGGCGAATAATAAAGAATGGAATAATAAAAGAATTTCACCATATATATGGTACTTCGCATAGACAGTTTATTCCAACATAATAATAAAGAATGGAATAACAAAAGAATTTCACCATATATACGGTATTCCGCGTAAATAGGTTATTCTAATAGAATAATAAGGAATGGAATAAAAATAGCTCTCTTCATGAATACGAAAGAAATAATACCCCTTACATCTAAAGAAGACTGAATACTGGAATAGTGAGGTAGCAGACTTCTCTTCTTCTTTCTCTCTATAATTTCTCTCTATAATAATTGCTCTAAAGCTTTAGTGAATTGGTGAGAAATGAAGGAAGAATGATCTTCTATTTATAGGAAAATATAGTTTCGATAATTACACGCTTTGGGGCTCAAAATATTACAGTACAATACCTCCAACTTTTCTTTCATTTTTAATTTAGTCCTGCAAATATTATCAAACTTGCACCACCTCTCCTAATAGTAAATAATGTGAATCAATAGTTTAAACATGTGAACCAATAGTTATAATCATGTGAAAATAAGAATTACAGTATAATACCTCCATCTATACCTCCATTTTTAACTTAGTCATGCAAGTATTATCAATCTTGCACCAACTCCCCTAATAGTACAAGAATGTGAATCAATAGCACACATGTGAACAAATAGTTATAATCATGTGAATTAATAGCAATTAGTTGCTCATTTATCCGATTAATTACCCGACTGGTCAGTATAACTTCCAGACATCAATTAATGTCGAAATAAATGTCGATTTCCACTAACACTAATAATTCCAACACAATGGAACTATCAATTTCATCTTTAATCAACACGAACTTATTCATTATTAATATTATAACTCACAATATTTAACAACCAGTGTCGCTCCTGTGAAAGAGGGGCTTTCGATAAGGATTTCTCCTTATTGGCGCGCATGATTAGATGACCAAACCTCTCCTCGATGTAACTTCTAGACATTGTAAATATTGAAATTTAATAATATGAATAACTTTGCCGCCTCAATTATTGATTTAATAATATATAATATTATGCAGATGATACCGTGACAATAATCGAATCAATAATATGAGAGATATGATGCAACAATTATTGTAGCAATAATTGAGTATAACCGAGTGACTTCTCACGTAAGCATCAATAATCAATACCGTGCTACTATGCAACCACGCCAGACATCGTATTTTACTACTACTAAAGTAGTTCAACAGCTTTTAATTCAGTAACACTTCCGCCGTTATTTTTATAAAAAGATAATTCTGTCGTTTTCTTACTACGACAATACTTTCGTTGTGGGGTCCACCAATGATTGTGCCGTCGTACGAATATTCCCCGACCAATCAAATATTATATAACCACTTGCTTACTTCCTAAAATTTGTATATATTACCCACAACTATAACATTATATCAAATCCACACCATAATATTCAAAAATATATTTCGAGAAAATTATTCTTTATTTATAAAAGTTGGGGTCTTACACATTTAAATGCCCAGACTCGTGAAAAAATTTCGCTAGAGTCTCCTTTGTAAAATGGACTATCCACATGCACATAGGCATGACTAGGCGGCCATTTAGTAGCACACCAACGCAAATTATGAACATTTCATGTATTAAACATTAAACTGAGCTCGATGGTAACTAAATTGCCATATCCATTTGAAAAAAATTCCATGCTCATTTGTCCTAAAATGGGATAACTACACTAGCCAAAATGGGTGCAAATTGACTTTTGAAAAAAAGAATTTTTTTCACATCGTAATTTTCAGCATGGTAAAACACATGCAGTTACTAGGACCATTCAATTTATCAAGTCATATAAGCATACATATTTGCTATATTGCATTTAACTTACTAAGCATGAAATATAGCGTTCTAACATTCAAAACTTGAAAAGAAATGATGTAAACATTACCTGAAATCTGCAAAAAGTTTATACGGTGACGGATTTTGAGAAAAGCAGCCTGAACTGAGTAGATCTGAGTGAGAAAGTTTGGATTTTTCAGAGGGAATCAAGTTAAAAGTGAGTTATGAATGGGCCAGGGGGTATAAAACCACCTGTGACCTTCCATGGGTCGACCTATAGAATCCAAAAGTCTACATGCGAAAGTCTATGGTTAGTCCCACCCCCTCCAGTTTTATTTAATTTGAGGTCCGGCAGGTCTCTTGGAAGCCAAAAAGTCAAATAAAAAAAAGGTTCAGCACAATTAAGCGGAAAGCACCTGAAATCCCGAAAAGCTTCAGAAATATGAAATTCTTAGTTAAGCCATTTGTATCATCTCAATGATGCATCAGAAAAATCCATCCAATATAACTTTGAAAAATTGTTTTCATTAGAAGGAATGATGATGTAATCTATTATAGAAGAAATCCTCGGTAGAGCATCAGAAAGGGTTCGCAGATGTAAGCCGTTGAAAACTACTTCATCAAAGATATTGTTCTATCTGATATTCTAAACCATTAGCATCAACCCAGCGTAGCATCGAGGAAGGGTCTGATGATGTAAACTGTTGAATAGTACTTCAATGAAGATATTGGTATGTCTGACATTGTAAACTGTTGGCATCAACTCGACGTAGCATTGGGGAAGGGTCCGATGATGTAAACCATTGAACACTACTTTAGCGAAGATATCGATCTGTTTGATATTATAAACTGTTGGCATCAACCCAGCGTAGCATCGGGGAAGAGTCGGATGATGTAAGCCGTTGAACACTACTTCAGCAAAGATATCGTTCTATCTGATATTGTAAACTGTTGGTATCAAACCAACGTAGCATCGAGAAGGTTTGGTGATAACAGCCTTTGTAAACTACCTTTTTGGTAGGCATCGAGACAAGTCAGTGGTGACAACCATTTATACTCCATCCTCAGAGGAGATATTACAAATTTTTGAAGAAACTGTAGGCCATTAAAAACTACTTCAGCGAACATATCGAGATATTCTATATTGTAAACCGTTGGTGACAACCCCAACGTAGCATTGACATCAACCCTGTGATAAAACCTTGAAAACTACCGTTCGAGTAGGCATCGACATCAACCCGATGATAAAACCTTGAAAACTACCATTCAAGTAGGCATCAGCATCAACCCGGTGAGGTGAACTTTGTAAACCACCATTTGAATTGGCATCGAGTCAATTCAATGAGGCATTATTGTAAACTACAGGCAGGGTAGGCACCGTTGTAAACTATCAGCATAAACATCGGGAAGGTCCAATGATTTTAGAACATCATCCCCAACACAGATGTAGAAAACATCTCAGCATATCTTCATCAGACAAATATCGGCAACACCGATGAAAATCAAAACCGTTGGAGTTAACACCAACGTAAGCATCAAGAACACTGATGTAAAGTCAATTGTTGGGGACAACCCCAACGTAGGCATCACATCATTGTATCATATCATTTCATTTTAATTGCATCATTCTATTTCATTTACATTGTATCTTTATGTCATGTCAGGTTTCAAGTGTCTAGTAATCTTTATCTTGTTCATTCCATTGTATTGCATAAGCATGATAAAGAGGGGCATCTGTAGACACTCAAAATATTGTTTTCCTGTTACTAACCCATGCAGGAAAGGAAAAAGTGTCTTTTCCCACTCTGGAGACAACCCCAAAGTTTCACCCATTCATTCTAGAGACAACCCCAAAAGAAACTATTTCAAATCAAATCCCAAAAACATCCTTGGGGGATATCAAATCAAACTTAGAGATAACCCTGAGGAAAAACAGAGCTGACAGCAGTCAAAGCCCAGTAAATAATCCTGAGGGATAACCAAAAGCCCCATCAATCCTGGAGACAACCCTAGGAGGGAAAAAAGGTCTTTTTTACAAGATAACATCAACAACCACAATACAACTGCAGATAAGGTCACAAGGAGCCATCACAGCACTTCTGAGCGCAAACTATACAAAACAACTCAATGGACTACCTGCGAAGACCCGAAGATTCTAGTTTGGTCATGAACCCATCTTCTTGGATTCGAAAAAAGGTAAGTCTTATGTCATTACATAGCTCTCAAAAAGAGCTTTCTGAAATGGTATGTCACATCTCCATCGAATTCATGGATTGCAAGTTACGGACGTTTCAGCGGACTTCGAGGTGCATAAACTTCGAGGTGCACAAACTTTAAGGTGCATGAACTTCAAGTTGCACGAACTTTGAGGTGCATGATAACTAGCGATAACTAGTGCCTAAAGTCACTGTATAGACTATAGATTATTGACTTGTGAAAATAAATTTCATACATATTAGTAATACTTTAAAACAGGTTATAATAATTATCATTAACTAAAATTAAATGAATATAGGTTAATTATGAATTTAAAGATGTCCCAACTAACTTTAAAAAATCAATATTAATATTATATGTTGAAAGGGGGGTATTAGTTTAAGAAGAAATTATAAATGAAATAATTAAAATAAGAACATTTATGTCTTCATATTCTTAATCCCAATGTCATTTAATAATAAAATATATACTCCCAATGTCACTTAAAAATAAACCAAATGATAATGATTTATTATTTTTATAATTTTTAATAATTCTTATCAGTTTTGAGTTTAAAAATGTCTCACATTATGTCTAAAAATGATAAATCAATTTCTAAGATTACTAATCCTAAAAGACAAAAAGGAAAAATACTCTATTGTAGTTGTCACATTTTCCTCATTTAGCCATTAAACTTTAAAATATGGTAATTAGCCATTCTGTTAAATTAATTAGATGTCCGTTTATTTATTGTCTACTTAGCATTTCTATAAAAAATAATAAATCTTAACAAATGATATGAGAAAAAAATAGTAAGCCGCGTGAGATATTAAGTTGAATCCTGTTAGATGAATTGATATACTTATATATATATATGTGTGTGTGTGTGTGTGTGTGTGTCACTTTTTTATCTTTTCTTTATGTCTCTATTATCACTCTATCTTCTTCATATTTCATCTTCCTAATGTATTAGTCTGCCAGATCTCTTCAACCATCATCACCCGTGTTTTTTAAAGATTCATCGCGAACATCACCTCCCTAGACATTGTCTAAACTCCATAGCCAACGTCCATAACTAAAATCATATGACCCATTTCTACATATTTTTATAATTATAGATCTAAAACTAGAAAATTATAACTTTTTTCCATAATACATATAGATGTGTGTGTGTGTGTGTACATTCATCTATCTTTACCCATTTGAATTTCAAACACCATTGGAACTAAAGAAACAGGTTTTGGAAGTTGTGCATGTAGTTTGAGTTCAAATTAAAACCCAAATTAACTTTTTCACCAAATTAATTATAAGGAAACTTGAGAAAGAAAATGAAGATTTGAATTTTGATGGTGGAAGGTGGTAAGATGAAGATCACCTGTAGTAGACCTAGATGCAGGGAGATGGTGAAGAGAAAGAAAGAATAGGTACAATGAGATGATGGATGTGGGTTTGAATTTTTAAGAAATAAATTCTTGGTCGTCGGATGTTGAAGCCCCAAATGATTTTAGATTGTTGGATGTTGAAGCCTAAATTGATTTGAGACCATTTGGGTTTTCAACATCCGACGACTAAGAATTTATCTCTCAAAAATTCAAACCCACATCCGTCATCTCGCTTTACCTATATATAGAAATGAATCATATGATTTTAGTTACGGACGTTGGCTATGGAGTTTAGACAGTGACTAGGGAGGAGATGTTCGCGATGAATCTTTAAAAAACATGGGTGATGATGGTTGAAGAGATCTGGTGGACTAATACATTAGGAAGATGAAAGATGAAGAAGATAAAGTGACAATAGAGAGATAAAGAAAAGATAAAAAAGTGACATATATATATATATATATAAGTATATCAATTCATCTCACAGGATTCAACTTAATATCTCACGTGGCTTACTATTTTTTTATATCATTTGTTAAGATTTATTATTTTTTATAGAAATGCTAAGTAAACAATAAATAAATGGACATCTAATTAATTTAATAGAATGGCTAATTAGCATATTTTTAAAGTTTAATGGCTAAATGAGGAAAATGTGACAACTACAATAGAGTATTTACCCTTTTTGTCTTTTAGGATTAGTAATCTTAGAAATTAATTTATCTTTTTTAGACATAATGTGAGACATTTTTAAACTCAAAACTGATAAGAATTATTAAAAATTATAAAATAATAAATCATTATCATTTGGTTTATTTTTAAGTGACATTGGGAGTATATATTTTATTATTAAATGACATTGGGATTAAGAATTTGAAGACATAAATGTTCTTATTTTAATTATTTCATTTATAATTTCTTCTTAAACTAATACCCCTTGTAGACACTCTCGAACGCTTTACTCGCACAACTCACACTAACATTACAGAGGGCGTAATCGCCTTTTCTGAGATAACCCTGGATGACAGCTCACATCCATTACGGACATCACCGGAAGTTCGGTCTCCATTCCGGATACTACCGGAGGATCAGTGTACAACCCAGACCACACACCGGGAACATCAGTCTCAACCCCGGACCACACACCGGGAGTCTCATTTTCAACCCCGGAACACACACCGGAAGGATCATTTCCAACCTCAGAGATAACCCCGAGTTTCGTCCTTGGCGATAACCCCAAGGAATGTTGTTGAAGTTCCGGCGATAACTCCGGAAATGCTTGTTTTAAACACATGCGATCAGCTTCAATCTCAGACCTCCTGCCGAGGCATTCATCTCTCAAACCCGAAGCTAACACCGGGCATACAGGCACTTATAAGATGACCTTGCAATATTCAAACACTTGCAGCAGTCCAATCTCAGATGTAACCATGAGCAACGTCTGCTTTCAACTCAAACCGGCGATAACCCCGGCGAAGAGTCAAACGTCATCTTGCCACATAATTTTCGCGTCGTCTCGACACTTCAATACATACATACATACAACTATGTCCTTCAAAAACCAGGATATCCAATCCCGAGTGACTATTACGCGTGGTAGTACACCGGATAGAATTTGAAGCTTGAAGACCATGGGCGTGGTCCCCACTTCCTGACTTCGTACAACGTCTAATCCATGTCATTGCGTAACTCTCGACACAAGCTATCTGAAGAAGGTCACATATACCTCATTCAGAAGCTTGGATTGAAGTTCTGCAAGTTTGAGTAGACATTACAGTGCGTTAGTGCACGTACTTCAAGACGACAGACCCCGGCCTCAGCTCACCACGACCAATCGTGGGTGTAATCATGCTGCTACTGCAGTAGTACACTGCGCCATCGATCTATAAATATAGGTGAAGGGTTAGCCATTTTAAGGGAGAGAAGAGAGAGAAAAGGCGAGGAAGCCCTGTCCATTTTACTCTGTACACACCCATATTGAGTGTTTCCTCTTCTGTTAGCTCACAAATAGCTATCTTTTGTCCAACGAGAGCTGAGTATTTATCCACATAGAGTCATAGAAGTCTACTTCGGTAGCCCACTGTAAGCCTTCTTACATTCTATAAAGCTTTCTTCTCATATTAGCACACACTGTTGTACGCATTGAGAGTCGTGTAAGTGTGTTTGCCTGCATTTGCGTGGTTTTCATTTCATCGTACGTATATATATATATATATATATATATATATATATATATATATATATATGTGTGTATATGTTTTTATACGGACTAACATTATCGAGTTATGCCTTGATTGAGCCTAGACTTGATGCGAGCGTTTATGGCTGGCTTATATATATATATATATATATATATATATATATATATATATATATATATATATATAATCATTTTCGGACATATCCGATGAGCTCCGGATTTTATATCCAAAGGTAGCATTTACTACCATTATGTATATATATATATATATATATATATATATATATATATATATATATTATATATTTACATTTTGTCCTGCTCGAGTTCACTTCTCGTGGCGCTTGATAGCTTTTTACAACTTTATTTACATTCAAGTCCTTTGAGTTTACTTACGTGGCGATTGATAGCATTTACTGCTTTATTTACATTTCTGATCCCCATGGAGTTGCTTCGTGGTGGCTGATCATGCACACACACACACACACACACACACACACACACACACACACACACACACACACACATATATATATATATATATATATATATATATATATATATATATATATACCGCTTTTATATATATATAACTGCTTACTGCTTTCCATACAAATTGCAGTATCATGTGAGCCTAGGAATCATGTGATCACAGATTCAGTCGACTGAATCTAGATTCGGTTCCCATGATGGACTTTTTCTAGCTGTAAGCAGCTTGTATATTATTTACAGTGTCTGAATTTCCTTAGATGGTTGTCATGCCCATATGGAGTTTGGCGCTGCTATATGTTATTTTCTCGCAGATGCTTCGCATCTCGAAAATAAAAGCAAACAAGCCGAACATTTTAATAATAAAATGGAAGTATCAAAGGCCTCAATTACTATTGAGCACAGGGTTTGAAAAAACCTTTTTTTATAAAACTTCATTGATATATCTTGCTTAAAACTGAATTTTCTACAAAAACCCTATGTATATAGGTGCAACAAGGCATAGCACTACTTCCAAATAATTGCACATTGATCCACACACACACACACACATGCATATAACAGTTTCTTTGAGAAGTGGCGGTCACCGTGGCAACACGGATGTCGGGGGGTGCCTAACACCTTCCCTCTGCATAACCAAGCCCCCGAACCCTTAATGAATCTCGGTTTGACAGACTCGTTTAGCAGTGTCACATCACTGGGTCAATGTGCAAACCTTTTCGGTTGTGTTGGTACAACTAGTTAAATACACCAACTGGCGACTCTTAAAGTCCAATAGTCGACATTACACATGTCGGACCTTTTTCACTTGTTTTTTCAAACAAATCTCACATTAACATGAGAACACCAAAGAAAAAGTAACAAAAAGGGACATCAAAAAATCCCGACGTCGACAGGTGGCGACTCTGCTGGGGACTCCAGTAAAAGGGCTTTAGCCGCTATTACAAGTTTTTCAAAATTGTTATATGCTTTTGTGTGAATGTTGCATTTACATTTATGATGAATGTGTACGAATGCATCTTAATTATTTGCCTTTACTAAATATCAATCATGATATTAGTGCTTCGCACATATCATCATTTTGCATAAACGGTGAGACACGTTGTATGTGAATGTATGTTGTGTGGTCCCTCCACCAGGAGGCTATCCTGTCGGTGTTTGATTACTGGACTCGTAGGAAGAATAATTCCACGGGGCTCAGGAAAGGCACCACTAAGATTCGCTCCAGTTGAACGACCGGATTAACTTCCCGTCAAGTAGATTGCGATGATTTGGGAACCTTCATACCAAAAAGCCGCGAGAGTAACCCTAAGATAGGTCAGCCTCTGATAAACCAAACGTGGAAGAAAGTCTCTTCATACTTTCCATTTTCAATTACTTGTAAAAGCATTTACTTGTAATTTATTCCATGTTCATCCATATGTAATGGAAAATATGAAGAATATATGTGCATGCATGACATGTTATCAATTAACAACTGGTTTTGCTGGACAAAATTCCTAAAATGGACATGTTATGATAACATTTACATTACCCTAAGACTAAACTACAAAAGTCTTTTTGTAGGGAAGCAATTGGGCATGTTACCCACTCAAAATCCAAAAAGGCCACGAGCCTATAGCCAATCATGTCTTCTTCTGACCAGTCTAATACTGTTTCCCAAGAAGAATTTGATGTATTAAGTAAGCAAATCACAGACTTGGCTGTTATACTAAAAGAATTGCACCAGTCCACTCAAGGTATGAAGATACTTATACATACAGAATCCTCTACACAAGGGGGAGCCCAAGGTTTGGAAAAAACAATTCCAGAACCTCAGTTGGATACGACTAACAAAGACCCTGAAAACACCCATCTCAAAGAAGATCCAGACACTGGTGATACCAGGAAGAAGGTCCTCCAAATGGAGGAAACTATCCGCGCTCTCAAAGAGATTTGGACACATTGTAGTGTTTCATATACAGACTTTTGTATATTTCCTGGTGTTCAATATCCAGAGAAATTCAAAACCCCTGATTTTGAAAAGTATGACGGATTAGGGGATCCTTATACCCATTTAAAGGTATTCATCGGAGAACTTGGGTCTTCTGCGGAAAATGAAAATCTTAGAATGCAGCTGTTCCAGAAGAGTCTGACTGGAGAAGCCCGTTCATGGTATACCATATTAGATAACTCAAAGATCCATAGTTGGGAAGAGCTGGCTCACGCCTTCCTCACTCAATATAGTTTTCAATCTCAGATGGCTCCTGACCGGTACCAAATTACCAAGGTCAAGAAATAGTCCAATGAGTCATTTAGAGATTATGTTCAAAGGTGGAGGCGCCTTGCTGCTCAAGTTATTCCTTCCATGACAGAATCAGAAATGGTCATGACTTTCATAGATTTACAGGAAGCTCCTTTCTATGAAAGAGTTCTAGCTAGTATTGGCAAACCATTCTCTGAAAAGATCAAACACGGAGAAGGCTGAGATGGGATTGAAGTCTGGAAAAATTCAAGACCTAGCCGCTCTTAAAGCTGTTGCTGAACACATCCAGTTCGGATCTTATAGAAACAACCCCCGGAGGGTCCATAAAAAGAAAGAGGAGGATGATTCCTTGATACTACAAGGACAGAAAGTTAATCAAAGAATACCTATACAAAGGAGAAACTACTCCCCTTTTCAGGCACAATCTTTAAACCCTCCATTGCCTAAAGGTGGAGATGCAAAGCGACCTCAAACGTTCACACCCTTAGGGGACTCGCTTGAGAATATTCTTGCTCTTCTGACTACTCAAAAGAAAATTACACGTCTTCTTCCACCAGCCAACCCTAATGGGAGGGGTTTTAATGCTACTCGAAAGTGTGCTTATCATGTCGGGGCACCTGGACATGATACTCAAGATTGTTGGGCCTTGAAACACAAGATCCAAGATTTAATAGACAATGGTGAAAATGTAGTCACCAAACCAGATCAACCTCATGTGCAAGACAACCCTCTTCCTCAACACAAAGAAGAAGAGGTCAACATGATCAGTTGGAGCACTGGGCAAAGTTCTAGTTTTAATGGCGAGGCATTTTCGGACCACCAAAGAAGGTGAGGACGGATGGGATTATGCAAAGTTCAATTTACTATGGAACAAAAGATGAAAGCTCTTTGCAAACAAATTGAGCAATTGGCTGAACTGGTGACCCATCAACATCAAGTCACATGCCAATTAATCCAACAGGCGCATGCCTATCTCCTTCTATTTGTTATGAATGCTCCACCATCACCTTTAGAATTCGAAGCTATGGAGGATAAGGTTGCAAAGAGAGCAAATGCTAAAGCTCGTCGGGATTTTACCAATCAAAGGGAATTTACCTATCTCGGCCAATCTATGGAGGAGATATTACAAATGTTGATCAACGAAGGAAGAATTACCTTCCTTCTACCTCCAATCAATCCCCGCTCTGGACGATTCAATTCTGATGAAGTGTGTCAATATCATTCACACTCTCGCGGTCACAGCACGGAAGAATGCTGGGCACTCCGCCATCTCATTCAGAATCTTATTGATAGTGGTGTCCTGCAAATTATAGATGATTACACTGTGCAACTCAAGGGTGGGAATGCATGTCCTACCAAATAGAAGGAATCAATAGCAGTTATATCTGAAGTAGATGATGAGACTATCAAAGTATTTCCTATACAACTAATTCAACTCAAAGGAGCTGATAATCCTTTGAAAGTGGCCGCACCTGAGCCAATTCCTCTACCCTTCAGACCACAACATCCTGTTGTCAGCTTGCACAAAGTTCCATGGAATTATGGAGAAGCTGAAGGATCTACATCTCATACTATTGCTATAGTGTCGAAGGATAATCCACTGTATCTTCCTCAACGGGTTATGAAGCCTACTTACAAAGCCAAGGGGAAGATTCCCATGGAGAAGATTGAAAAATTCCTCCGCACTATGGGCCACAATGAAGACAATGTGGTTTTAAGCTTACGACAAGCTCCACACCAGATATCTATATTGGATTTGGTTTTCTCTTCCGAAGATCATCGAAAGATTCTATTGCAGGTTTTGCAAGAAGCCTATCTGCCAAAATCAGTGGATGTGGAAAATTTTCAACATCTAGTTGATCACATTTTCAACAACAATGTGATATCCTTCACTAATGATGACATACCGCCCGAAGGGACCAGTCATTGCAAGCCACTGCACATCGCAGTGTTGTCTTCCGGGTACGTGTTAGCTGGAGTTCTGATAGATGGAGGGTCATCTCTAAATATCTGTCCTTATGCCACCCTGGTGAAGATGAATGTTAATCTCAAGCGGATCCAAAGAAGCCACACGGTTATCAGAGCTTTTGATGGATCCCAACGAAATGTCGTCGAAAAGATTGAATTGCCAATTGAGATTGGCCCAAATACATTCAATGTATCCTTCCATGTCCTAAAGATTAATTTAGGATACAACCTGCTATTGGGAAGACCGTGGATACATATGGCTGGAGATGTTCCCTCCACATTACATCAACAGCTCAAATACATTATCAACAACAGTCTAGTAACTGTTAATGCTTAGCCGGAGTATCCTGAACAAGGAGATCTGCCAATCATCAGTTTCAACTCTGAAGTTGAGCCGGCCAGTTTTTATACATTGGAAGTGAGTAACACTCAATATCAACCTATTGAAGCACCACTTTCTGTACCCAAGATTTCTGCCGAGGTTATGTCGGCTACTTAAGAAATGATGTCATTGGGTTATCAACCTGGACAAGGGCTTGGTAAAGATAAGCAGGGTATTAAGCACCCTATTCAAATGTCCAGTCAAACTTGGATAGCTAGGCTTAGGCTATTACGCGATTCCAGATCATAGAATCATATAAACACCGGTAGGTTCCTCGAGGTTCCGCCACATGGCGATGTTTTCAATCTGTACCTCATGGTTAATCTGGTCTCGATTTAAGGTGCCAAAGACATATTATGACTATGTTGTGTCCCAAGCGAGTACCATTCAAAGCAAAAGAGTCTTGATTCTTGATCCCAGAAGTGGAAGAAAAGGAACGTAAACTTAAACATGACATTGCCTTGATGACGGCAGGCATACGTGTCATTGTTCATGATGAACTTACAAACAGATACACCCCAGACGATGATTGACCATATGTCATGGTTATCATTCGAGAGAAGGAGGACAATGACGATCCTTCCATTCTGCGATCCATCGGGGACTTTGCCCTCTCGACAATTGGAACAACATTCCATGCATTGGTCGACGAGGGTAAAATGGGCGAAAATCCCTCCCTACACCTGTAGATAACTTTAATTGCTTACTTTTCTTTCTGATACTAGCGATTATTTTATCAAGTAAATGCTAACACTTTTGTATGATCGAACAGTTGCATATATTAAGTGAAATCATACTTTGTTTTAGGACTCTGAATTTAGATGTGCATGTACTTACTGATGAGGTGCCTTCTCTCCATAAGGGTTGTAACTTTGATGCAAAGTTGGACTCAGCCTTGATGGACATTCAAGAGGATATTGAGACACCTCGGGAGATTAAGGAATGGGTCGCAGATAAGCCTAAACCCAACCTTGACCAAACTACTCCTTTCAATCTTGGAACCTTAGAAAACCCTAAGCTAATCCAGATTGGTTCAGACCTTACCACAAATCAACAGAATGACATGGTTGCACTATTAACCCAATTCCAGGATGTGTTTGCATGGTCTCATAAAGACATGGTGGGTTTGTCCACTGACATTGTTCTTCATCGCCTTCCCATTAAAGAGGATTCAAGCCAGTTAGACAAAAACTTCGGTGATTGAAACCTGAGTGGAGTTTAAAGGTCAAAGAAGAAATTATGAAACAATTTCAAGCTGGCATTATCATGGTGTCTACATATCCGGAGTAGATATCCAACATTGTTCCCGTACCTAAACCAGGAGGAAAGGTGCGAGTTTTTGTGGATTACCAGGATTTGAACAAAGCTTGCCTTAAAGATAGCTTTCCCGTACCTTTTATCCACATTCTCATTGACAACACTGCTCAATACGACATGTACTCCTTTGCTGATTGCTTTGCGGGGTACCATCAAATTATAGTTGCTGAGGAAGACCGTGAGAAAACTACTTTCATCACGCCTTGGGGAACTTTTTGCTACAGACGGTTGTCATTCGGCCTCATCAATGCCGAGGCAACCTATCAATGAGCTATGATGGCTCTTTTCCACGATCTAATACATAAAGAGATAGAGATCTATGTGGATGACATCATTGTCAAATCCCGAAGGGAGGAGGACCACCTAGACCATCTCAAGAAGCTATTCAACAGGTTGCATAAGTACAACTTGAAGTTGAATCCGACCAAGTGCGCCTTTGGTGTTAAATCGAGGCAAATTGCTAGGTTTCCTAATCGACCACAAAAGGGATTGAACTGGATCCTACCAAAATCCGGGCCATCAAGGAAATGCCCATTCCTCGGATGAGAGAAGGAAATATGGGGATTTTTGGGAAGAATCAACTTCATTAGCAGATTCATTTCTCAACTCACAGCAACCTGTGAGCCCATCTTCAAGCTATTAAGGAAGAACTCCTCCATGAAATGGAATGATGAGTGCCAGAAAGCCTTCTTTACAATTAAATAGCAGCTAATTAACGCTCCTGTTTTGGTACCTCCCAGGGATGATGTTCCCCTGTTTATGTACATGTCCATTAATGACAATGCCATGGGCTACATGCTGGGGCAAAAAGACATTAGAGGCCAAGAACAAGCTATCTATTACCTCAGCAAAAGATTCAGCACCAGTGAACACAAGTACACTCTGATTGAGAAGACTTGTTGTGCTTTAGCATGGGCTTCCATGAGATTATAACATTATCTACATGGTCACACAACCCATCTCATATCCCGCGTGGATCTTCTCAAGTATGTGTTCAGCAAGCCCATATTGAATTGTCGACTGTCCAAATGGCAGTTGATCTTACAATAATTTGACATCGTCTATGTGACGCAAAAGTCTGTCAAAGGTCAAGGAATTGCGGATCAACTGGCCGCCGCACCTGCAGGGGACTACAAACCCTTGGAAACACACTTCTCCGATGAAGGGGTAATGACAATTCAGCAACACCATCAGTACGATGCATGTCATAAATGGAAAATGTATTTTGATGGAGCTGTTAATGTGGAAGGCTCTGGAGCTGGAGAAGTTCTAATATGCGAGATGGGGGAGCAGTATCCCATCGCCATCAAATTGCAGTTTGTCAGTACCAACAACACAACTGAGTATGAAGGCTATATCATGGGGCTAAAACTTGCCCGTTCAATGGGCATTAGGCGGTTAACTATCTTTTGGGATTCCAAATTGGTGATCAGACAATCCACGTGAATCTATCAAACCAAATAATTACATTTGCTACCTTACCATCGGCAAGTTCTACAGATGGCTTTGGAGTTCGAAGAAATCTCCTTTGTACACATTCCTCGAAATAGGAATGATTTTGCGGATGCATTAGCAACGTTGGCCTCCTTGGTTCAAATACCTGACAAGGAAAACATGCCAAGCATCACATTTACTATGCAAAAAGCCCCAGCTTATGGGAACTACGTTGGAGAAGTATCGGATGAGCTACCTCCCGTCCACCACCCTTGGTATTAGCATATCAAGGAGTATCTGCGAGATGGATCTACACCCGCTAAGGTGAGCCTAACTGAGAAGAGGCGGATTCATCGACTTGCTATGAAATTCTACCTGAGCGGAGATGCACTCTACAAAAGAGATGCAGGACTAGGTCTCCTCAGATGTCTAGACAAAGACCAAGCTCAGAGGATCATGGATGAGATCCATGGTGGAGTATGTGGCCCACACATGAGGCCCCTTACTTGTCGAAAAATTCTCGAAACAGGACATTATTGGCTTACACTCAAAAGTGGATTGTGATGATCACGTCAAGAGGTGCTATCAATGCCAGGTCCATGGGAATGTTATCCACGCCCCTCCGAGGGAGCTCCACAATATGAGTTCGCCCTGACCCTTCTCAATGTGGGGAATAGACGTGATCGGCCCATCGAGCCCAAAGCTAATAATGGTCATCGATTCATATTCACCATGATCGATTACTTCACCAAATGGGTAGAGGCAGCATCCTTCCCCAAGGTTACTAAAGAATTTATCATTGCTTTCATCAGAAACAATGTCATCTATTGATATGGACAACCAGAGGTCATTATGTCAGACAATGCTAAGAACCTCAACAACAAAATGATGGAGGAGTTGTGCAGTAAATTCCACATCAAACACCTTAACTCCGTCATCTACCATCCAAAGATGAATGGTGTTGTAGAAGCGGCTAATAAAAATATCAAGAAGATCATGCGAAAAATGTTACGCCCAATCACAAAGGATGGCTTTGACTCTTGCCTCGACTTTATTAGCCTCTGAACTTCTATGCGTGCGTACTTCCACTTTGGGGCAACCCCTACTCATTAGCCTATGGGATGGGCGGTGCTCCCCATAGAAGTGGAAATGGAATCCCTCGGAGTATTGATGGATGCTCGGTTGGATGAGGACCAATGGGTACAAGGCAGTATCACCAATTGTCTCTAATAGGCGAAAGGAGAACCACGACAATCTTCCATGGTCAATTATATCAACAAAGGATCGCATGATCCTACAACAGAAAAATCTGACTACGACAGTTCAAACAACATGACTTTGTTTTGAAGAAGATCATTGATAACCAAGATCAATCTAAGGGAAAATTCGCTCCTAACTAGGAAGGCCCATTTGTTGTCAAGGAGGTATTGACAAGAGGTGCTCTCAGATTGCAAGAAATAGATGGCGATGAATTTCCATAGCTTATCAACTCGGACACCGTGAAACGGTACTATGTCTGAAGATACCATCAAACAAACATCTTGTTTTTGATCATCCAATCACCAGTCATTCCGGTTTTGAACCCTTCCTTCCTACATACTCTTCTGCCCCTCAGTGAAACATACACTTCAAACCAGCAGCCTGGTTTCACTTCATTTCAAATCTTTCATACAATTTTGGTTATCCTGAAGAAGGGATTAAACCTTTCACACCTGCAGTTTATCCTGAAGATGGGATTAAACTTTTCTACGCTTGCAGTTTATCCTGAAGACGAGATTAAACTTTTCTACGCTTGTAGTTGATCCTGAAGACGGGATTAAACTTTTTTCACACCTGCAGTTTGTCCCCATTATGGGATCAAACTTTCTTCTCCCCGCAGTATAGCCTACACATGGGATTCACACTTCTCTTTGGTTACGATTCATCCTGAGGGGCGAACTACGTCGACCTGATCTCCTCTTTAATAGGAGTACGTAGGCAGCCATATTCTATATGGCCCGGTCTTATAAAAAAACCAACCAAAAACATTTGTGCCCTTTCTCCGCAAAAAAAAACAACAAAAACATTTCTACACCTCTCTGCCTTTCACATCCAGCGTTGAACCTCTTACACCAGGTTCGAACTACTCAGACTTGATCTCCTCCTCAGTAGGAGTACATAGGCAGCCATTCATGGTTCAGTCTAACCCCTACCAGAACAAAAATATTTATCACACGGTACTAGGATCAACCTTCACTTCATCACATTTCATCGGTTTCAGATCAAAGGGATGGAATTACCCAACCTCTTCTCATAAATAGAAGATTCGGTGACCATCTAAGCTGCGATCGTGCCTCGAAGAGCAATACCAACCCAAAAGAGATGGAATTAACTTGGCTTCTCACAAATAGAAGTACCGGCGACCATATGTGGTGCGGTCAATCTCAAAGAGGAAGAAACCATTCTACTCTCCACATTTCATACAGATACCAGTCCCAAGACACCAAAGATGGTAGGGATTCATACAGATCAATGATCCGTTCTGAGAGATCTTGTGGTGGCTCAATGTCCACATATCAAGGATAAGCCTAGAATGCATCAAGATCACAAGGCCCTGAAGAAACAGGCAAATATCAAGCAAGTATCAAGGCATAACTAAAAGGGAAGTGAATCAAAATATATTTCCACCCATACATATATCTTTTTGATATATACATATGTGATGTACATGACAAAATGGCTAAGCTAGTCTATGCAGGAAAATACAAAGCTATCTACAGATCTGTATACATGCGAACTATCAGATCTAACATGGCATCCCTCTCTGAAGACGGAGAGTAACAACATGCAAGCTCACGCCCCCAAGGGTATCTACACGAGCTAGCAGATCGAGAGGCTAAGCGCATGGTGGCATAATGCTCATCAATGTAAGCACTCATGTCGGTGGATGACAGGTCATCTGGGATCTCATTTGAAATCTTGCTCTCTGCAATGGCCACATCCCTAGCGAGATAAGGCGGCATCCCACTCCACTATCAATGCATCCCCTGGTGATCTAGCCTCATCCCTCTCTAACAAAGGCGTCTCTCCCATCAAGCTGTCAACATCATGGCCCCTAACTTTGATCTCTCTCATAGGTCCATCGGATGTAAGCTCTGCTCCAAATGTTGTCTTAGAATCTTGAGTAACAGATGGCACTTTCGGGGTGGGAGAATCCATCACAAATCTTTGGCGACCCAGTGATCAAATCATCGATGGGAATATCGGCCTCCTCTGGGCTCCTCATCGTCGAGAATCGGTCTCTGCTTTGTGGATACTATCACGGCCCAATGCGTCTCTATCTCCATCCATCGCGAATACTCTGCGAGAACAACTGGATGGTGACGAAAACCTGACCCGACTCTCGGCGATCCCAACAGGCATACAACTGGATCTATCCTCCATTGATAAGCGGTGTGAAGCGAAAGCGACTCACTTGCCCCCCTCATAAGGATGAAAATCCTGGCCCCGGTCAAACCCCGACACATCACGGCCGGTGGGTGGTAAGTAATCATGCCCTCAATCCGGCCCGGAGGAGGTAATCCATGCCCGAAGCATGAGTAATGAAGCTGTAGGGTGAGCTAAGCCCTGAACACGACAATATAGCAAACATATCTCTAATCCCTGCCAGAAAAGCTGACCACGATCACATCTGTCATGTACTCCATCATGATTTGAAAGGAGTATGACATGGCTATATCATGGGTGAAGCAAAACCCTACCGCCGTCTAAATGCGTACAATCGGGTCCCAAGTGTGACATAAACCATATATACTGGCATGGCCAAAACTACACATGAACACTCCTGCTTGGGATAAGTGCGTGATATATATGTAGGCCCGACCTCGAGTCTCTAATAATCATTGTTATAATGGTACGACCCTCCCTGAGAGCTCTCACTGCCATAATGACACCGATATCAAGCTCATCCATATATCGTGGCATGTAGACGTATGACAATACGCACAGCAGCAATACATCCACTCTGGCTGAACACCAATGGTCCTCTGGTGTGGTGAAATCCCCAGAATGTCGTGTATAACTATCCTCATAGCCAAATCTGTCAAACAGAAAATGCTGGGATATCACATGGTTGGATGTAATCTCGTCCTGCACCACTCTACGTCTCAATTCGGTGAGGGTCATAAATTGTCTACTCATATCTCCGATAGCCATATGCACGCAAGGTCTGTCCAGCAGTAGCATCGTTAAACGTGCATACTCCTCCAAAGTAGGAGTCAACTCATAGGTCCTAAATCGGAAAACATGCCTCTCCGATACCCGATTATCGAGCATACCTCTACAAATCTTGTGGGAACACAAACATCAACGAGGGTCATAGTATCTTTGCAACAAATCATCTCTATATCACCATGTCTATGGTGATATACTATCATACCATGGCGCATACCATTTACCACCAAAAATGGTGGGGTATGATCAATCTGACTAAGCTGTCGAAGAAGACATCATATATGGGGTGTCGTCAAGACCATCCGGGGTCAATCTTTGAGTATCTCTGGACATACATACATATTCATAACATAATAACATGCTTGATACAATAGATGTCAATATGATAGAGGGAATAAAAATATACATACATTCCTAAGTATATCATCATCTAATACATCTCTGTACAGCTAAAATACAGGGAAATGAGGCGAAGCTACCCAACAACTCAATAGAGGCCTATCAAAAGATATAGCGAGAATGGGGTGAAGCTACCCAACAGCTAACAGAGGCCTATCAAAAGAGATAACGAGATATACATCAGAAAAGGTCAATGGTGTCAATGTGTACATCATCGATATTATCCACCTGATGTAACTCCTCCTAAGTCACTGGATCTCTATCTACAGGGATATCAGACCTATACAAGGGAGAATCTGCACCAGCAAAACCATATGGGTCACCTGAGGGGCCAGCGCCAGAGCTGGAAGGATCAAAAGTATATACCTCTAAAGGATCTTTACCCAAATGCCAGATGAAGAAATGTGTCCGGTCCAACTGCCAGGTTAATCTATCAATCTGTGTCATATGAGTCAGATCTCTGACATAGGCTAGCTAATCCATTATCATCACAGATCCTGGAACCATATCCCCCATAAACTGTGTGGCGCAGGTCTGAGCTCCAATGGTACGAGGGATCCACCAATGCTGGAATATCTCTTGAGTGCAAGGGCCCTTTGATAAAGTAAAACTGTCAATTCCCAACAATGGGATATCAATGACAGGTGACTACAAAATAGGCCAATAACGCCTGGCAGGAGGCAAGATCGGCATACGGATCTCTCATGTAGTTCTCTTGATAGCACGCTCTCCTAAATAGACCTCCCATTCTCCATCTGTGAAGAGAGGAATCCTGTGGGTGGAAATGACGTACTCAACTCCAGTTGGGTACCCATCCTCAAATCCAACTCCTAAATGCTCCCCAGAGTAGGGAACCCATGTGATGACACTGCGTCAACAACTCCAAATTATGGCGACAATGAGTGAAACCCTCGTGACAATGGGGACCTCACGCGATGTGGAATGATGCTATCACCGTCCTCGTGGATAGGTGTCTAAACCTAAAACGCTCACAGGATGCAAACATGGAAGCTTCTCATAGGCCCAAAACTGCCAACACAAAGGCAAACATCTGCTGTCAGTCAACACTCTTAACCTGTACATGGGAAAAGACAATAGAAACACTCACCAGCAAGAACGGGTAGAATCCTAAGCACGCCTCGGTCAAGCCTTGAGATCGCATGCGTATTCCCCTGAGGAAGTAGGCAAAGGTGTAGGAACCCCAATCATAGTCTCCTATACGGTCCACGTGTTAAGTGGCACTGATCAAAGCAAAAGACACCGTAGAGGAATTATCTATTATGAAGTAGTCCCTAATGATCATCAGGAACAATCGCCGAAGAATGCGGTCCCTGACTCTCACATTATCGGGTATGGGCTCAATCAATGGCCCATTTCATAGCATCTCTACGCTCAAAGGACACATCTGAGCAGTCCTTCGCCCTTGGCGCCTCATGGAACTCCTAACAAGGATCTGATGGCAGTAGGGGTAATATCTGCCGTACAAGGTACTGGATCCCCTCTAAACTCCATACCTATGATAAACTGCCAATCCATCGGCGTCATCATCACCTCACAGTCCAGCAAATGGAGTGACTACGTCTGGTGAAACCACCGCTCATACAATACCCTGAGGTAACCCCAGGGAAAGAGACGGGGAAGAATAGAAAAGAACGCTCCAAATCCCTAGCCATGTACAATCATTCTGTAGTCATCATACAAATCCTAATACATAGAGTGGATGCTAAACCAGTTCCCTCGAGGCTGTGTGAAGCCGGGAACCTACATCAAATGCAGATCAACATCAGAATCCTTTACTCCTCATCAATAGGAAACAAGGAAGATTAAGATCTAACTTCATACCTCGTTTGCATGCAGGTATAATGAAGGATGCCGACTCAAGTCACCCAGAAGATCTGGGTTCGCCACTTGAATTCCTGGCAACTCCCTACAGGGAACACGTACAGCAAAAGCAGGAACCTCGAGAGGTACATCCTCCTCCTCGTCCTCGACATCCGACACTTCAACCCTGATAGGACGTATCACCGCCTCCACCAAACGACGAGGTTGTTTGACAGACTGGCGTTGAGGCTCTTCAGAAGCCCTCCTTCGTACACCTGAAGTAGTCCTACGAGAACTACTCGGCTGATCCGGATCCATGATAACTGGAAAACAAGTCTCTAAATCACCTCAGAAAGGGTGTGGTAAATTCTTACCTGGAGCTTTTCAACATGCATGCATGCATTTTTTTAATATACATCTACAATAGAGTTAAAAATGCATGACTAATCATTCCTACATTTTGGGAAAATTTTGCCATAGCCCCTCTATAAATGAGACTATCCACATGCATATAGGCATGACTAGGTGGCCATTTAGTAGCACACCTATACATAGTCATATACATCTTATATGCATTTAATACATTGCAGTAAAAAATCTGTAAGTGTAGTCTAATCACCAAGATTATTTTGCTTATTTACCTTTACTCATTTGTCTTCAGATAGGATAAGAACATGATAGTAAAAGGTTCAAATTTGACTATTTTAAAAGTCAAATTTTTTCATATCATTATATTTAGCATGGTTTAATACTAACATTTACTATGTTGAATATTTGTTATCAAGTCATATCAGCATGCATATTCACTACTATGTGTCTAAATGCATTTCATGTGATAAGTCATTTTCCAACGGATAGAAACTGGAAAAGAATACATGCATACGTTACCAGGACAGTGAAGAACGCTGGTACGGTAGCAAATTATGCAGAAAGTTGCCTGAACTCAACAAATCTGATGAGAAGCTCTCAGATTTCCTTCGTCGCGTAGCTTGAAAATGACTTATAAAAGTAACCTTTGGGCTTTACATATCCACGGTTGGCCGCAGGTCCACCTACGGCTGCTGCAGGTGTACTTGCGGCACTCCTACATGGGTTCCACACCTCCGGCTCGCTCCAGTTAGAGTTGCAAAGGACGTCTCGCAAGCTGAAAAGGCCAAATCAGGAATAAAAGCGCTACGCGATTGAGCGGAATAGCCCGAAATCCTGGTATTCATGTGTCAAACTCTGGTTCCACATGTTCCACATTGATATTCACCTACATACAAGGTATACGAAACCAGTGGTCTCAACTTTCACAAATCATACTCGGCAATACCCCACAAAGGTCAGATGTCGTCAATGAGCGCCAGGCAACCCTGACGTATCCCCGGCGGGGGTTACAACGCAGAATCTATGAAATTAAAGCATCCACGTATCCCCGGCGGGGGTTACAATGCCAAAGTTTCAAACATATATGTATCCCCGGCAGGGGTTATAACGCCGAAGTGTCAAACATATACGTATCCCCAGTGGGGGTCACAACACACATCTTTCAAACATTTGCATATCCCCGGCGGGGGTTACAGCGCATTCAACCATTGATACACACATCAATGAAGGTCAAGCAGCCTTGACGTTATGTCAACCGATGGCAAGTAAACCCATCGATGCAACTCATCAACCTTTCCCCGGCGGGGGTTACAACGCAATCCAACCATTGATACACACATCAATGAAGGTCAAGCAACCTTGACAATGCACCCATCAGGGATCTATCCGGTGATGCACACATCAACGAAGGTCAGGCAACCCTGACAACAACAGGCTATTGGCAGTAACTCCAATAGGATGAGGGAATATGTTATACACATCCTCAAGCAGATAAAGCTTTATCTCCACATATCTCTTACACACAAGAGGTACCTCTATGGAATATAAGCCAGTGTCTAGGATTCACGACTTTGGTGATAGTCCCAATGTCAACATCCTTGGAGACTTGGATCGCATGTCCAAGCCATCACTGATTGTCAACCCAGCAGGATTACATTACAATCATGCATCATACATTTGCATCATGTTGCTGCACATAGCATCATGTTTATTTCACTTGCATTTCAAGTGTTTAGGATTCTTTATCCTATCCATGCCTTGCATTGCATGAATATGATTAAGAGGGGCATCTGTAGACACTCGAAATTTTTCTGCACAACTGTTACTAACATTACAGGAGGGCAGAATTGTCTTTCGGAGATAACCCTAGAAGACAGCTCACATCCATTCCGGATACCACCGGAAGTTCGGTCTCCATTATGGATACTACCGGAGGATCAGGTCACAACTCGGACCACACACCGGGAACATCAGTCTCAACCCTGGACCACACACCGGGAGTCTCATTCTCAACCACAGAACACACACCGGAAGGATCATTTCCAACCTCAGAGATAACCCCAAGTTTCATCCTTGGCGATAACCCCAAGGAATGCTGTTGCAGTTCCGGCGATAACTCCGGAAATGCTTGTTTTAAACACATGCGATCAGCTTCAATCTCAGACCTCCTGCCGAGGCATTCATCTCTCAAACCCGAAGCTAACACCGGGCATACAGGCACTTAAAAGATGACCTTGCAACATTCAAACACTTGCTGCAGTCCAATCTTAGATGTAACCATGAGAAACGTCTGCTTTCAACTCAAACCGGCGATAACCCCGGCGAAGAGTCAAACGTCATCTTGCCACATCATCTTCGCGTCGTCTTGACACTTCAGTACATACATACATACAACTATGTCCTTCAAGAACCAGGATATCCAATCCTGAGTGACTATTACGCGTGGCAGTACACCGGATAGAATTTGAAGCTTGAAGACCATGGGCATGGTCCCCTCTTCCTGACTTCGTACAACCTCTAATCCATGTCATTGTGTAACTCTCGACACAAGCTATCCGAAGAAGGTCATATATACCTTGTTCGGAAGCTCGGATTGAAGTTCTACAAGTTTGAGTGGATATTACAGTGCGTGAGTGCACGTACTTTGAGATGACGGGACTCGCAAAGCTCGGGCCCACCACGACCAGTCGCAGGTGTAACTGCGACTGCCGCAGGTACACCTACGACCATTAGTCTATAAATATAGGCTGGGGGTCAGCCATTTTAAGGGAGAGAAGAGGGAGAAAAGGCGAGGAAGCCCTGTCCATTTTACTCTGTACACACCTATATTGAGTGTTTCCTCTTCTGTTAGCTCACATATAGCTATCTTTTGTCTGGTGGGAGCTAAGTATTTATCCACATAGAGTCATAGAAGTCTACTTTGGCAGCCCACTGTAAGCCTTCTTACATTCTATAAAGATTTCTTCTCATATTAGCACACACTGTTGTACACATTGAGAGTCGTGTAAGTGTGTTTGCCCAGACTTCAGTCCGTGGTTTTCATTTCTATCTGTATATATATACTTATATATGTATGTATATGTTTTTATATGGACTAACATTTTCAAGTTATGCCTCGATTGAGCCTAGATTTCGGTCTGGAGCGTTTAATGGATTATATATATATATATAAAAACTGTGGTCATACTCTGTCTGATGAGCTTGGATTTTACATCCGGTGCGTTTAATTGCTTTTATATATATATGTATACTTAAATATATAACTGTTGTCGGACATATCCGATGAGCCTGGATTTTATATCCGGTGCATTTATCGCTTTATATATATATATATATATATATATATATATATATATATTGTCCTTTAATCTGTCTGAGTTCACCTCGTGGCGATTGATAGCTTTTATAGCTTTATTTACATTCAAGTCCCTTTGGAGTTTACTCTGTGGCGGTTGATAGCATTCTTACTTTATTTACATTTTGATCCCCATGGAAGTTACTTTGTGATGGTGGTTGATCATGCATATATATATATATATATATATATATATATATATATATATATATATATACTATATTTTTTCCATACAAATTGCGATATCATGTGAGCTTTAGGAATCATGTGATCATGAGATTGATCTCTTGAATTTAGATTCGGTTCCCATGATGGACTTTTTCCAGCTGTAAGCAGCTTGTATATTATTTACAGTGTCTGAATTTCCTTAGATGGTTGTCATGCCCATAAGGAGTTCGGCACTGCTGTATATTATTTTCTCATAGATGCTTCGCATCTCGAAAATAAAAGCAAACAAGCCGAACATTTTAATAATAAAATGGAAGTATCAAAGGCCTCAATTACTATTGAGCACAGGGTTTGAAAAAACCTTTTTTATTAAACTTCATTGTTATATCTTGCTTAAAACTGAATTTTCTACAAAAATTCAAACCCTATGTATATAAGTGCAATGAGCATAACACTACTTCCAAATAATTGCACATTGATCCACACACACACACACACATTCATATAACAGTTTCTTTGAGAAGTGGCGGTCACCATGGCAACACGGATGTCGGGGGGTGCCTAACACCTTCCCTCCGCATAACCAAGCCCCCGAACCCTTAATGAATCTCGGTTTCACAGACCCGTTTAGCAGTGTCACATCACTGGGTCAATGTGCAAACCTTTTCGATTGTGTTGGTGCAACTAGTTAAATACACCAACTGGCGACTCTTAAAGTCCAATCGTCGATATTACAATGTCGGACCTTTTTCACTTGTTTGTTCAAACAAATCTCACATTAACATGAGAACACCAAAGAACAAGTAACGAAAAGGGACATCAAAAAATCCCGATGTCGACACCCCCCTTTGAACATATAATATTAATATTGATTTTTTAAAGTTAGTTAGAACATCTTTAAATACATAATTAACCTATATTCATTTAATTTTAGTTAATGATAATTATTATAACCTTTTTTAAAGTATTACTAATATGTATGAAATTTATTTTCACAAGTCAATAAACTATAATCTATACAGTGCCTTTAGGCACGTCAATCGAGGTACATGAATTTTGAGGTACACAGACTTTGAGGTGCACGTCAATCGAGGTGCACAAACTTCGAGTTGATGGAGCTCACTGCGTATTTTTGTATGTGCACCTTCGGAAGCCGTAGGTCTACCTGCGGAGGGTTGGGGCTATGTATATTAGCCCTCATCAGCTTATAAAGAAAAAAAATTTTAAGAGAGAGAAGGGCCCATGTGACACCCCCAAAATAGGTCCACACGACCCATTCTGAGTCGCCAGATATCACATTACATAAATCAAATACAAACTTTATTTATACAATTGTTGAACTGTGTGACGCCCCCAAAATAGGTATACAACACCCATTCTGAGTCGCCAAATACATGGTACAGAAACAACTACAACTTTATTAATACAAATGTCGTGCAAAATACGACAACACATAAACTTTGAGTTTAAATACAAATATTGTCTTCTAGACAATATCCACACTCAAATAAGTCCTCAGTACAATTATTGATATACTATTTTACAAAAATGGTGAGGACTACTAAAATAACTTTCTAGAACTATCATTCCATACCCCGACTAGAACTCGCTACATTCTCGCCTCCTGAGAAGAAAAATGGAAACAAAAAGGAAAACAGTGAGCTCAACTAGCCCAGTAAAGAATATTATGACTAAGATAATATAAAACAAATTATCGTTAGTCCTCAACAGGGAAAAATCTGATAGAATATAATAGATAACAAGTTTCAGATCAATATTCGCAGCGGAAATAATAATTCATAGATGAGTTATATAGAGAATGAAATCTACTATAATCTATGAATTTAAAAGTCCATCATCAATATTTTATCCCTGTAACATTAATCAATATTCATCTTAAATCAAATATTCATCTTTGCACTACAGGCCAAAGATATTCATCAGTTGATCATGTTCATCTCAACACCTGTTCATCTTTGCAATACGGGCCAAAGATATTCATCAGAAAATCATTAATCTTTGCACTACAGGTCAAAGATATTCAGTAATATCATCATTTAGGACTAAGGATGATGAAAATATTTTTAAAGAAACGAATCCAGTGAAACAAAAGAACAAATTTTAAGGATTCGTACTTCAAGCAATCCAAGTTCAAAAATACTTCATAAATAATCATAGTGGAGTAAAATTCAAGAATGAAGACCAAAACATGGATACAATCAAAGCTAGTATCCATAATAGATATTTTGGACAAAAAATAAATTTTTATTTTTCTGTGAATAGTGTCGTATTCGTGAATAGTACCATATACATGAATAGTATTGTATACGTGAATAGTAACCCCGATACTAAAAGACAAGAATTTCACAAGAAAAATATTACCAATATTCCGGCATAATGATATTGAAAGAAATAATATCATTTAAAAAAAATAATATCCCTTACCTCGAAAAGACAGTACTTCTGACTGGAATACTGGATATAGTGCTGAAGGGAACTTGCACCGTATAGCAACACTCAAAGTATCAAAATACTCAAAAGAATACGCTCGATAATATCGAGAGAAAAATTTTTAGTTTCTGGTGTGATTTTTAATTCTAACCTAAGCACCCTATTTATAGGAAAATACTTAGAACACAAAAGCAGAAAATTTAATAAAATAATAATATTTATAAATTAAATTCCTACGCACACCTTACCAGCTGATTTTAACCATTTAACACATGCCCACACATGAAAAAAATGCTTTGTTAAAAAAAATATTTAAAACTTCAAAAATCAAATATTTCGGAACTTCAATACCTCATAATAAATAGCCTTTTGATCAGAAAAATTTGAATCTTATATCCATTCCATATGAAATTCAATTCTCTATAACTTTGTAAGTGTAAGTTTTTCCAAATTCCAAGCAGAAGTTGACCGAAATCCACAAACGGGCGATTTTACAGGCTATAATCAAATTTCAGTCAAGAAATGGGCCCACAAACATGTTTAACATGTTTTTAACATTTATTGTAACAAAAATACTCTTCCTCCTCATATATTCATATATCCCACATTCATTGTAAAAATATCACCATTATTATATTATTAAAATATAATAATATATTTAAATGAATTATTTTATCGGAAAAGATAAAATATCAATTTTTAACAATTCTCACTTTAAAATTTTCTCCATCTATATCCACATAAAATGAATATTTTCCTTATCATATAAATCAACAATTAATTATTCATAAATAATATTACAGAATTATAATACTTACAACCAGGTCGTTCACACAGGAAATAGGGGCTTTCAATAAAGATTTCTCCTTCTCAAGCCGCAATTAGGTGACCAAACCTCTCCTTAGACAGAACTTTCTAGACATTACCAATAGTGCTATCTAATAATATTATTCAAATAATATGAATAATTGATTTGATAAAGGAAAACACTGTGTAGTGATAATTATTGAAACAACAATAATATAAAATATCAACGTAGCAATTATTGAATCAATAAACTAAAATATTGAACAATAATTATTGTAACAATTATTGAGTAGAGCCTTCTTACGTAAGAATCAATAATTGGTGCAATACCGTGTGCTACTGTGTTTTAACCACCGGGTATTCCAACAAGATAATACTTGAATAACTACGTGCGTTATTTATAAACAACTTATACTTGTCGCTTTCATCTAATCGCTTTCAGTTGAGGCCCATACAAAGGTACAGGTCAGTAAATACGAATATTCCCAAGACAAAGAGAATATTCCACGACCAAACGAATATTTCCCGACAAAAATGAATATTTTATAACTACTTGCTTATTTGAAATATTTACATATTTTACCCATAACTAACCACATTAATCAAATCAACCCTTACTATTTCAAAATAATAAATAGAGGAAATTCAATTTCATTTAATAATAAGTTGGGGTCCTACAACCTCCCCTCCTTGTGAAATTTCGTCCTCGAAATTGACGTACATACATGGTGTTTCAAAAAGGTGAGGATACCTCACTTTCATTTCTGTTTCCAACTCCCAGGTCATTTCCTCAATAGCGTGGTTCCTCCACAAAACTTTGACTTGTGGTTTGACGTTTGTACGTAAGACATGCTCCTTCCTATCCAAGATCTTGACAGGTACATCCTCGTACGTTAAGCCTTCGACTATCTCATCTGGTTCTAACTCAATAACGTGGTTTAGGTCTTTCACATATTAACGGAGCACAGATATATAAAAAACATTATGAACACGAGACATGCTTGGAGGTAACGCGAGTCTATAGGCCACATTTCCTACTCGGTCAAGAATTTAAAATGGACCAATAAATTGTGGATTGAGCTTTCCTCTCTTCCCGAATCTTGCTACTCCCTTCCATGGGGCAACACGCAACAATACATGATCCCCAATACTAAATTCCACATCCTTTCGATAAAGATCCGCATAACTCTCTTGTCGATCCTGTGCCATTTGTATACGTTGTCGAATCATTTGGATCTTTTCTATAGTAATACGTACCAACTCTGGTCCCAACAATGTTGCTTCACCCACCTCATCCCAACATACTGGAGAGCGACACTTTCATCCATATAATACTTCAAATGGAGCCACACCTATACTTGCTTGATAACTGTTGTTGTAGGAGAATTCCACCAATGGTAAATACTTATCCCAACTCTCTTTGAAGTCTAGGATACAGAGTCTTAATAGATCTTCAAGAGTTTGAATAGTCCTCTCTGATTGTCCGTCCGTTTGAGGATGGTATGTCGAACTGAATCATAAATCCGTGCCCATAGCTTTTTGCAAGCTAACCCAAAATCGTGAAGTGAATCTTGGGTCACGATTCGAAACTATGGATACTGGCATACCATACAATCTCACAATCTTATTTACATACATACGAGCAAGACGTTCAAGGGATTAAGTCTCTCGTATCGACAAGAAATGAGCAGACTTAGTTAATCTATCAATAATAACACAAATAGCATCTATGCCTTGAGAAACCGTGGGAAGATCCGTAACGAAATCTATGGTAATGTGTTCCCACTTCCATTTTGGAATCTCAAGTGGTTTTAATGGACCCTTAGGCACTTGATGTTCCGCCTTTACACGTTGACAAGTTAAACATCTCGAGATAAACTTTGCAATATCTCTCTTTATATTGTTCCACCAGAATGTATATCGAAGATCACGATACATTTTGGTACTTCCAGGATGGATTGCAAATGGTGTATTATGTGCCTCCATCATGATTTTTTGCTTCAAATCAGAGTTGTTAGGAACACAAAGTCTGGAGTGGACTCGAAGTATTCCTTCTTCATCGATTCTTGCTTCTGGAATAGCACCTTCTTGTACTTTCTTCTTCATACGCATCGGCCGGGTGCCCATGGTGCTTGAGCAACTTTAACTTTTTCGATTAAAGTCGGTTCTATGCGTATACTTGACATCATCTCATGGGTCCCTGGAGTCTTGAATTCTATCTTCATCTTTTTTAAATCACACGAAATGGGTCTTTGTGTTAACAACATCGCACTCGTTCCCGCATATGATCTTCTACTCAACGCGTCAGCTACTACGTTCACTTTTCCAGGATTGTATTGAATAGTGTGGTTGTAATCTTTTAATAACTCAAGCCAACGTCGTTGCCGCATGTTGAGTTCCTTTTGGGTGAAGAAATATTTGAGGCTTTTATAGTCTGAATATATCTCCACTTTCTCCACATATAGATAGTGCCTCCAGATCTTTAGCGCGAAAACGACCACTGCCAACTCTAGATCATGAGTAGGATAATTCCTCTCATATTCTTTAAGTTGTCGCGAGGCATAGGCTATGACTTTCCCACGTTGCATGAGAACAAATCCTAACCCTTTGCCTGAAGCATCGCTATAGATAACAAATCCATCCGAACAAGATGGTATTGTCAAAACAGGTGCCGAAATAAGTCTCCTCTTTAGCTCTTGAAAACTCTTCTCACATTCCTCGCTCCATACGAATTTTGTATCTTTTTGAGTCAGCTGAGTTAACGGAGTAGCGATTCGAGAAAATCCTCCACGAATCTCCGATAATAACCAGTTAAGCCCAAAAAGCTAAGCACTTTGGTCACCGACTTTGGTATCTCCCAACTTTATATTGCTTCAATCTTCGCTGGGTCAACAGATACTCCATGTTTTGACACCACGTGCCCAAGGAATGCTACCTCCTCAAGCCAGAACTCGCATTTCTTTAACTTGTCATATAGCTTGTTTTCACGAAGCCTTTGGAGTACCAGCTTCAAATGGTTCTCATGATCTTCACGGCTTTTGGAATATATGAGGATGTCATTACTAAGACAACAATGAACTGATCCAAATATTCCTTGAATACTCGGTTCATCATATCCATGAAAGCCGCAGGAGCATTAGTCAATCCAAAAGACATGACTAAAAATTCATAGTGCCCGTACCGAGTTCTAAAGACAGTCTTTGGAATATCCTCAGTTCTAATCTTCAGCTGATGATATCGAGAACGAAGATCGATCTTTGAAAAGAATTGTGCTCCTTGCAACTGGTCAAACAGGTCATCAATGTGAGATAACGGGTACCTATTCTTGATGGTGACATGGTTCATTTCCTGGTAGTCAATACAAAGTCGCATACTCCAGTCTTTCTTCTTTACAAATAAAACAGGAGCACCCCAAGGAGATGTACTAGGAGGAATGAAACTGATGTCCAACAACTCCTGTAGTTGGACCTTTAACTCCTGAAGTTCAATAGGAGCCATTCGATATGGGGTTTTAGAAATGGGCTTTGTACCAGGTTCAAGGTCAATAAAGAATTCAACTTCACGTTCTGGGGGTAGACCAAGAAGTTCTTCAGGAAATACGTCAGGAAATTTACTAACAACAGGAATATTATTCAAATCTGAAGTGTCTTTATTCAAATCCATAACATGGGCTAAGAAAGCTTGACATCTGTTTTTTAATAAACGAATAGCTTTATGACTTAATATGACAGTGATTGATTTTAGTGGTTTAGTTTCTTAAATTCGTACAACAGGTTGGTTAGGAATATGAAAACTAACAACCTTACAAAAACAATCAATTTTGGCATGATGAATAGTTAACCAATCAATCCCTAAAATCACATAAAAAGCAAGTATCTTTAAAGAGATAAGGTCAACAGGTAATGTGATGGTGCCAACTTGGATCAAACAAGATTTATAAACAGTGGATGTAATGAAAGTTTCTCCTAACGGAGTCTCCATAAATAAGTCAAAGTCTAATTTCTCCGGAGTTAAGTTTAAACGTTGAGCACAAAAAGTAGAGATAAATGAATGGGTAGCACCGGTATCTAGTAAGGTATAAACTTCGCAAGAATTTATGATTAGTTTACCCGTGATCACCTCGTTTGGATTCCTCGCATTTTGACCAGTCACGACAAACGCTCTTCCAGGAACCATTGACTTTGGCTTTTCTGGGACAGTCATTTGAGTCATCATCCCCCCTGGACTTGGTTTCGTTACCGTATAATCTCGAGCAATATTTCCTTCTTTTCCACAATTATAGCATACCTTGAACTATTGTGGACAGTTTGGGCTAATATATCCCTCTTTTCCGCATTTATAGCATACGACCGGTGGTCGTTCTCCTCCCTTAGAACCAGTTGCTACTGGTGCTGACGACTTCACATGGTCATTGTTGAATCAACTCTTTTTAAAATCTCTTCCCGACTCGCTTCTTCTATTCTCATGGCCATGATTACCACCAGAGTGGTTAGCGCTTTTGTCCGTATTTTTCTTTCCCCGCTAGTTATCGTTGCTCCGATGACTGCTGCCACCGGTATGACCCTGGTTGTGGTCCCTCGGTTGAATGTACTCGTTATCTCACTCTAATAATTGAGCCATGTTGACAACATCTGAATATAGAGAAAACTTATGAGAAATGAGATATTGACGTATGTCGAGTTTCAAACCTCTCAGAAACATCTGCGTCATACGTTCCTCATTCTCCACCAAATGAGGTGCAAACCTGGATAACTACGCGAACTTCGCCTCGTACTGGGACACCGTCATATTTTTTTTCTCCAGTCTAATAAACTCTACTTCATTCATATGATGAATACTTTCAGGAAACTACTTGTCATTGAATAGTTTCTAAAACGTTTCCCAAGACATGCTGAGTGCCGCTGGATGGGTACGCTTCACAGATTTCCACCAGTAATCTGCCTCATTACGGAACATAAAAGTGGCAAATGGAATCTTTTGTTCCTCCGTGCATCCCAAGACATCGAATATCTTGGTAATTTTCTTGACCCACGTCTCCTCCTTAATCGGATTCGGCTTTCCCCTGAATTCTGGTGGTCCCAACTCTTTGAACTGCTTGGCTGTGACAAACCGTGCGTTGCTATCATTTCCACCTGTATTTTGAACACGAGTCTCCCTCGTCTGATTTTTCATGAACTGCAAAAAACTTATAAACATTCCATCGTTCATTATCGGCTCAGTGGTGTTGTTTACAGGAGGAACATTGCCAGCCTGTTGCACATTCTCTTCATTGGTGAGTAAAGGTGTCTCTACGTTCTCATTTGCTCCACTGTTAACATTCTCAGTTGCCATTCTCAAATACTGGCATAAAACAAAGGTTAATTTAAAGAAATTAACATATCACATAATATCCCTATATTCTGACCAACCAACAAATAAGCTTAGGGAGGACACACTAGTGAAGGATTTACTCGTCTCTCCCCTCCTAGTTCTATTCCCCGATCTTCGCCAGAGACCATATCCCTAAGCTCTGATACCAACTGTGACGCCCCCAAAATAGGTATACAACACCCATTCCGAGTCACCAAATACATGGTATAGAAACAACTACAACTTTATTAATACAAATGTCGTACAAAATACGACAACACATAAACAGTGAGTTTAAATACAAATATTGTCTTCTAGACAATATCCACACTCAAATAAGTCCTCATTATAATTATTGATATACTATTTTATAAAAATGGTGAGGACTACTAGAATAACTTTCTAGAACCATCATTCCATACCCCGACTAGAACTCGCTACATTCTCGCCTCCTGAGAAGAAAAATAGAACAAAAAGGAAAAGGGAGAGCTCAACTTGCCCAGTAAAGAATATTATGACTAAGATAATATAGAACAAATTATCGTTAGTCATCAACATGGTAAAATCTGATAGAATATAATATACAACAAGTTTCAAATTAATATTCACAGCAAAAATAATAATTCATAGATGAGTTACGTAGAGAATGAAATCTACTATAATCTATAAATTTAAAAGTCCATCATCAATATTTTATCCCTGTAACATCAATCAATATTCATCTTTTGCACTTCTGCCAAAGATATTCATCATTAATTAAGTGTTCATCTCAACACTGCTCATCTTTGCACTACGGGCCAAAGATGTTCATCAGAAAATCATTAATCTTTGCACTACAGGCCAAAGATATTCAGTAATATCATCATTTAGGACTGAGGATGATGGAAATATTTTTAAAGAAACGAATCCACTGAAACAAAAGAACAAATTTGAAGGATTCATACTTCAAGCAATCCAAGTTCAAAAATACTTCATAAATAATCATAGTGGAGTAAAATTCAAGAATGAAGACCAAAATATGGATACAATCAAAGCTAGTATCCATAATAGATATTTTGGACAAAAACAAAAATTTAATTTTTCTGTGAATAGTGCAGTATTCGTGAATAATACCATATACATGAATAGTGTCGTATATTTGAATTATAACCCTGATACTAAAAGACAAGAATTTCACAAGAAAAATATTACCAATATTCCGGCATAATGATATTGAAAGAAATAATATAATTTTAAAAAATAATATCCCTTACCTCGAAAAGACAAAGATTTACATTTGGAATCTTCGGATATAGTCTTTGAAGGAACTTGCAATCATATAGCAACACTCAAAGTATCAAAATACTCACAAGAATACGCTTAAAAATATAGAGAGAGAAAATTTCAGTTTCTGGTGTGATTTTCAATTCTAACCTAAGCACTCTATTTATAGGAAAATGCTTAGAACACCAAAGTAGAAAATTTAATAAAATAATAATATTTATAAATTAAATTCCTACGCACACCTTACCAGCTGATTTCAACCATTTAACACATGCCTACACATGAAAAAAAAACGTTTTTATTAAAAAAAATATTTAAAACTTCAAAAATCAATTATTCTGGAACTTCAATACCTCATAATAAATAGCCCTTTTATCAGAAAAATTTGAATCTTATGTCCATTCCATATGAAATTCAATTCTCTATAACTTTGTAAGTTTAAGTTTTTCCATATTCCAAGCAGAAGTTTACCGAAATCCACAAACGGGCGATTTTACAGGCTATAATCAAATTTCAGTCAAGAAATGGGCCCACAAACATGTTCAACATGTTTTTAACATTTATTGTAATAAAAATACTCTTCCTCCTCATATATTCATATATCCCACATTCATTGTAAAAATATCACCATTATTATATTATTAAAATATAATAATATACTTAAATAAATTATTTTATCGGAAAAGATAAAATATCAATTTTCAACAATTGTCACTTTAAAATTTTCTCCATCTATATTCACATAAAATGAATATTTTCCTTATCATATAAATTAATAATTAATTATTCACAAATAATATTACAGAATCACAATAATCGACAACCGTGCCGCTCCCGGAAAGAAGGGCTTTCGATAAAGATTTCTCCTCATCTTGGCGCACAATTAGGTGACCAAACCTCTCCTTAGACAGAACTTTCTAGACATTGCCAATAGTGGTATCTAATAATATTATTCAAATAATATGAATTATTGATTTGATAAAGGAAAACACTATGTAGTGACAATTATTGAAACAACAATAATATAAAATATCAACGTAGCAATTATTGAATCAATAAAATAAAATATTGAACAGTAATTACTGTAACAATTATTGAGTAGTGCCTTCTTACGTAAGAATCAATAATTGGTGAAATACCGTGTGCTAATGTGTTTTAACCATCGGGGTATTCCAATAGTATTAACGATAACAACTACGCCGTTATTTATAAACAACTTATACTTGTCGTTTTCTTCATCTAATCGCTTTCCGTTATGGGGCCCACACAAGGTTGCACCGTCGTACGAATATTCACCGATAGCAAGAATATTCCACGACCAAACGAGTATTCCCTGACAAAAATGAATATTTTATAACCACTTGCTTATTTGAAATATTTGCACATTTTACCCATAACTAACCACATTAATCAAATCAACCCTTAATATTTCAAAATAATAAATAGAGGAAATTCAATTTTATTTAATAATAAGTTGGGGTTTTACAAATTGTCGTGCAGAGTACGACAACACATAAGCTGTCAGTTTTAATACAATATTATCTCATAGACAGTATCCAAACTCAAATTATTACAATGCCATATAAAATACAGCAGCAAATATTTCAAGAACCCAAAGAAAAATGAGAAGATTACTATCTTGTTCATTTTAATGAGGTGCACTTTTGACGCTTTCAAAGTCGGGTTCTCATCACCCTATTGTTGTTCACCAAAATCAATTATTAAGTGACGTATAAAATATGACACACGCATCTTAGGACCTCAATACAATTATATATTGCATATCATGCCGTTTTATAATGTACTGAGAAACTTCGACAGTCTCGGACCATCACACTATTCCCCTGTTATCCCCGCTCGACCTAGCTACACTCTTAATACCTGAAAGGAATTGTGAAGCAAAAGGGTGAGCATAACTAGCCCAGTAAATAATATCATGACTAAAGATAATTAAATTATCAATAGCTTTCGTCAGTAATAAACCAGAGATTTAGAATTTATGGTAGATGATAAAACTTTTCAACCATAGTGGCAGCAGAACGAGCAATCCATTAGAAGAGTCAAATAGACTATAAAGTCTATTATCTTCTCCACGTTAAAATTCCACCAATAATGCTTTATCCCTGTAACATCAATCAACAGTTCCTGTCCACAATTATTCATAATCATAATTGTGATTCTAAATTCCTCTTCGCACCCAGGACGAAGATAATTTTCATCACATGTCTTTACCTGAAACATCAAATATCATGGTTATACCAAATCACAGTTCCTATTCATAATCATACTAATAAATTCATCTTTGCACTATGGGCCAAAGATATTCATTAACAGTTCATCTTTGTACTACAGGCCAAAGACATACAACTGTATTTTTAGAAGAGTCAAGTAGAGCATGATATCTACTATCTTCTACGAATTAAAAGTTTATTATCAATATTTTATCGCTGAGACTCAGTTTAATAAATAATCAACAGCATCGAATCATCCTTGCACTACGACTAAGGATATTCATTAGTATCACGAGCACGAATTATCCTTGCACTACGGGCCAAGGATATTCATGTTTTCACCAATGGTCATGATTATACCAAATAATCCATGGTCATAATCATACCAACAACTATCCATCAATGCACTACGGGCCAATGAGGACTTTTACCACATCATTTGTAACATTACGGGTTATAATTATACCGAATGATCCCTGGTCATAATCATACCAATGAACAGTCCGTCTATGCACGTAAGCCAAAGATATAAAATTGTAAAATCAAAAATCAACAGTCCATCTTTGCACGTAAGCCAAAGATATCCAACCGTAAAACCAATAATCAACAGTCCATCTATGCACTACGGGCCAAAGATGACTTTCATCACAGTATAAACATGAGGATGATGACAATGATATAAGCATCAATCAAACAGAATCAAGGATAAACATTAAAGACTTTAAATTTATCCAGAGTTTAAAAATATCCAAATTGTCAACATGATACTGCTTTGTGGAGTAAAATTCAAGAATAATATTCACATATCAAATATAATTTTGGACAGAGAAGAAATCAATTTTTGTCGTGAATAATACCTTGGGTGAATTGTAACTGAGTGAATAGTACTCCCATGAATAGTACGTCGGGAATAGTACCCCAGGAATAGTACCCCAGCATGAAAAGTGCCCTGAATACCCGAGTGAATAATACTAGAATGAATAGTAATTGGGTGGATAGTAACCTATGAATAGTAACTCGTGAATAGTACTCTGGCACGAAAAGTGTCCCGAATATCCGAGTGAATAATATTATAGTGAATAGTAATCGGGGGAATAGTAACCCGTAAATAGTACCCCGGGTGAAAATATTGATATTTAATAAGAAAGTTCAGATCAATATTCTAATAAAATGATACTGGATGAAGCGCAAAACTCAAGGATATTCCTTATGAATATGAAAGAAATAATACCTCTTACGAACAGAACAAATAATATCCCTTACCAAAAGAAAATAGCATCCCTTACCTTAGTAAAAGACTAGATACTGCAATAGTGAAGTAGTCGAATACTCTTCTTCTTTCTCTCTATCGTTTCTCTCTCTATAGCTTCTCTTGTGAGTCTTAATGAATTGGTGAGAATGAAAGAAGAATTAAGCTTTTATTTATAGGAGAATAGACTAAATAGTAACTAATTCATGAACGGTCCAGATTGATTTACTATTAGAACGGACGGTCCAGATTGATTACTATTAAAACCACCACCGACGGTCCAGATTGATTTACTATTAAAAACACCATCAATGGTCCAGATTAATTAACTATTAAAGCCACCATCAATGGTCCAGATTGATTAACTATTAAAACCACCATCAATGCTCTAGATTGGTCTACTATTAAAACCACCACCAATGGTCTAGATTGATTTAACTTATTACACTTTAGTACCCCTAAAGTTTTCCAATTTTGCATTATTCCCCTCTAACTTTTGTAATTCACTTATCTTCAATAAACACGTTCTTAATACTTCAACAATTATTCATCATTAATATTATAACTCACAATATTTAATAACCAGGTCGTTTCCATGAAAGAGGGGGCTTTCTGATAAGGATTTATCCTTATTGGCGCGCAATTAGATGACCAAACCTCTCTTTGAATAACTTTGTTGTCTCAATTATTGATTTAATAATATAAAATATTATGCAGATGATACTGTGACAATAATTTGAATCAAATAACGTGAGATACTATGCAACAATTACTACAACATTAATTGAGTAAACTATGTGGCTTCTTACGTAAGCATCAATAATCAATATCGTGTGCTACTATGCAACCACGCGTATTACTGTATTTTTACCACCGTGTATCTCAATAGTTTAACGGTAAAACTTTCGTCGTTATTTTTATAAAAAAATATTTCTGTCGTTTTCTAACTACGACAATACCTCCGTTGTGGGGTCCACCAATGATTGTGCCTTTGTATGAATATTCTCTGACGAAAGAATATTCCTCGACCAAACGAATATTTCCCGACACAACGAATATTTTATATCAACTTGCTTACTTTGCAAAATTTTCAAATATCACCCTTAACTTTAACCCTTTATCAATTTAACCATTTACTAAATAGAATAATAATTATAAGAAACTTGAATACTTTTATTTCATAAATTCGGAGTCTCACAATCTCCCCTTCTTATGAAATTTTGCCCTCAAAATTTACGTACCTGGTAGTTCGAAGAGATGAGAATACCTTGCTTTCTTTTTGGATTGTACATTCCCGGTTATTTCCTCTGTATCATGAATTTCCCATTGCTCATCCCCTGTATTTCAGATATCATTCTAGAATATATCTTCGAAACAAAGGTTAATTAACATATCACAATTTGTCAACTTATCATCAAAAAAAATTCAGCTTAGGCAAGTCACACACTAGCAAAGTATATTACTCGTCTCTCCCCTCCTAGTTCTAGACTCATATCTCCGCTAGCAATCATATCCCTAAGCTCTGATACCATTTGTGATGCCCCCAAAATATGTCCACATGACCCATTCTGAGTCGCCAGATATCACATTACATAAATCAAATACAAACTTTATTTATACAATTGTTGAACTATCGTGCAGAGTACGACAACACATAAGCTGTGAGTTTTAATATAATATTATCTCGTAGACAGTATCCAAACTCAAATTATTACAATTCTATATAAAATACAGTAGCAAATATTTCGAGAACCCAAAGAAAAATGAGAAGATTACTATCTTGTACATTTTAATGAGGTGCACTTTTGACGCTTTCAAAGTCGGGTTCTCATCACCCTATTGTTGTTCACCAAAATTAATTATTAAGTGACGTATAAAATATGACACACGCATCTTAGGACCTCAATACAATTATATATTGCATGTCATGCCGTTTTATAATGTACTAAGAAACTTCGACAGTCTCGGACCATCACACTATTTTCCTGTTATCCCCGCTCGACCCAGCTACACTCTTAATACCTAAAAGGAATTGTGAAGCAAAAGGGTGAGCACAACTAGCCCAGTAAAGAATATCATAACTAAAGATAATTAAATTATCAATAGCCTTTGTCAGTAATAAATCAGAGATTTAGAACATATGGTAGATGATAAAACTTTTCAACCATAGAGGCAGCGGAACGAGAAATCCATTAGAAGAGTCAAATAGACCATAAAGTCTATTATCTTCTCCATGTTAAAATCCCACCAACAATGTTTTATCCCTGTAACATCAATCAACAGTTCATGTCCACAATTAATAATAATTATGATTCTAACTTCCTCTTCGCACCCAAGACGAAGATAATTTTCATCATTTGTCTTTACCTGAAACATCAAAGATCATGGTTATACCAAATCACAGTTCCTATTCATAATCATACTAATAAATTCAACTTTGCACTACGGGCCAAAGATATTCATTAACAGTTCATCTTTGTACTACAGGCCATAGACATACAACTGTATTTTTAGAAGAGTCAAGTAGAGCATGATATCTACTATCTTCTACGAATTAAAAGTTTATTATCAATATTTTATCGTTAAGACTCAGCTTAATAAATAATCCACATCATCGAATCATCATTGCACTACGGCTAAGGATATTCATTAGTATCACGACCACTAATTATCCATGCACTACGGGGCCAAGGATATTCGTTTTTTCACCAATGGTTATGATTATACCAAATAGTCCCTGGTCATAACCATACCAACAACTGTCCATCAATGCACTACGGGCCAATGAGGACTTTTACCACATCATTTGTAACATTACGGGTCATGAATATACCGAATGATCCCTGGTCATAATCATACCAATCAACAGTCTGTCTATGCACGTAAGCCAAAGATATAAAATTGTAAAATCTAAAATCAACAGTCCATCTTTCCACGTAAGCCAAAGATATACAACCGTAAAACCAATAATCAACAGTCCATCTATGCACTATGGGCCAAAGATGACTTTCATCACAATATAAGAATGAGGATGATGACAATGATATAAGCATCAATCAAACAGAATCAAGGATAAACATTAAAGACTTTAAATTTATCCAGAGTTTAAAAATATCCAAATTGTCAACATGATACCACTTTGTGGAGTAAAATTCAAGAATAATATTCACGTATCAAATATAATTTTGTACAGAGAAGAAATCAATTTTTGTCATGATAGTACCACATGTAAATAGTAATCGAGTGAATAGTACCCCGTGAATAGTACTTCGGAATAGTACCCCATGAATAGTACCCCGGCATGAAAAGTGCCCCGAATACCCGAATGAATAATACTAGAATAAATAGTAATCAGGTGAATAGTAACCGGTGAATAGTAACTCGTGAATAGTACTCTGGCATGAAAAGTGTCCCGAATACTCGAGTGAATAATATTATAGTGAATAGTAACCGGGTGAATAGTACCCCATGAATAGTACCCCGGGTAAAAATATTGATATTTAATAAGAAAGTTCATATCAATATTCCAATAAAATGATACTGGATGAAGCGCAAAACTCAAGGATATTCCTTATGAATATGAAAGAAATAATACCTCTTACGAACAGAACAAATAATATCCCTTACCAAATGAAAATAGCATCCCTTACCTTAGTAGAAGACTAGATACTGCAATAGTGAAGTAGCCGAATACTCTTCTTCTTTCTTTCTATAGTTTCTCTCTCTATAGCTTCTCTTGTGAATCTTAGTGAATTGGTGAGAATGAAAGAAGAATTAAGCTTCTATTTATAGGAGAATGGACTAAATAGTAACTAATTCATGAACGGTCCAGATTGATTTACTATTAGAAGGGACGGTCCAGATTGATTACTATTAAAACCACAACCGACGGTCCAGATTGATTTACTTTTAAAACCACCACCGACGGTCCAGATTGATTTACTTTTAAAACCATCACCGACGATCCAGATTGATTTACTATTAAAACCACCACCGATGGTCCAAATTTATTTACTATTAAAACCACCATCAATGGCCCAGATTGATTAACTATTAAAACCACCATCAATGGTCCAGATTGATTAAGTATTAAAACCACCATCAATGGTCCAGATTGGTCTACTATTAAAACCACCACCAATGGTCCAGATTGATTTAACTTATTACACTTTAGTACCCCTAAAGTTTTACAAGTTTGTATTATTCCCCTCTAACTTTTGTAATTCACTTATCTTCAATAAACACGTTCTTAATACTTTAACAATTATTCATAATTAATATTATAACTCCCAATATTTAACAACCAGGTCGCTCCCAGGAAAGAGGGGGCTTTCTGATAAGGATTTCTCCTTATTGGCGCGCAATTAGGTGACCAAACCTCTCCTTGACAGAACTTCTATACATTCTCAATATTGCAAATAATAATATGAATAACTTTGTCGTCTTAATTATTGATTTAATAATATAAAAATTATGCAGATGATACTGTGACAATAATTTGAATCAAATAACATGAGATACTATGCAACAATTACTGTAGCAATAATTGAGTAAACTGAGTGGCTTCTTACGTAAGTATCAATAATCAATATCGTGTGCTATTATACAACCACGCGTATTACTGTAATTTTACCACCGAGTATCTCAACCATTTAACGGTAAAACTTTCGTTGTTATTTTTATAAAACAATATTTCTGTCGTTTTCTAACTACGACAATAACTTTGTTGTGGGGTCCACCAATGATTACGCCGTCGTACGAATATTCCCTGACAAAAGAATATTCCTCGACCAAACAAATATTCCCCGACACAACGAATATTTTATATCAACTTGCTTACTTTGTAAAATTTTCAAATATCACCCTTAACTTTAACCTTTTATCAATTTAACCATTTACTAAATAGAATAATAATTATAAGAAAATTGAATACTTTTATTTCATAAATTCGGGGTCTCACAGCCCAGGAGAGAAATTTGAACCTTACAGTGTAAAACAGCTCAAATCTTGCTTCTAAACCTGTAAATCTCACTTGTAAACCCTCATATACATACATACTACCACATATCAAGTTTTAATCGATGGAAATCGAGTTTAAAGGCACCAAAAGCCGTTTAATAGGCCATCTCATGCAAGGCTGTAAGATCTCTTTATATATGTGTCTTTTTCTTATTTTAATATATATAAGTGTTGTTTATATATATATATATATATATATATATATATATATATATATATATAAAGTTAATATTGCATAAATGTAGTTTTCTAACTGCTTCATTTTGTTTAAATTGTAAATATTTGAAGTGTATTGACTAGATCTAGCAAGATCTAGCTTTTAACCGGTTCAAAAGTTGTAAAACTTGAACCGTTGAGCTAGAATGGCTAAGATCTAGATAGATCTAGTTTACTTTCTAGTTTTGTAAATATTTAGCAACAATGTGACCCTAGATCTGAATCTAGAGGAAACGGGAAGCTTGTTTACTCACGTACAAGAATTTAATTGATAAATCACTTGTTTATGTGAAGTTTGTAAGTTATATGCATTTTATTTCAATATATTCATTGTACAAGTTCTTTAAATGATATCATGTGAGCCTTAGAGCCACAGGGTCGACGATTCATTAATGGATCTAAATCGGTTCACATGATGGACTTGTTTAAGTTGTACAGTCAGCTTGCAATCCCATGTACATATAATTGCGGGGCCTTAAAACGGTTATCGGGATTTAAGGTCTCAAAATAGTGAAAATCATGAATGTGGTGTTTGGGCTTACTTCGATGGCTTATATGCCTATAAGAAGTCTGAACCTTGTAAATTGTTCATATTTAGCCTTGTAGATGCTTCACATCTCGAGAAATAAAATTAAATCAAGCCGAATAAGGAATAAAAGGAAGTATCAAAGGCCTCAATTCCTATGCGAGCGAAAGAGTTTCAAAACAAAGTTTCAAAACTTCACTTTCAAATGCTTGTTTAAAAATGAACTTTTCAATAATTCAAATCTCTTTGTATATAGGTCCAAAGAGGTATAACACTACATTCAAATCACTCAAGCACATTTATCTACAACACACACACACACAATGCATAAAGAATGAAAAAGTAGTGATAATCATGTTTCACAGAAGTCAGGGGGTGCCTAACACCTTCTCGTCGCTTAAGAAAGCCCTCGAACCCCATGAATTGCGAGTTCCAAACCAATTAAATAGAGTCACATATTGGGTCATATTACAAAAATCTTTCAAAACTCGGATGAGTTGATACATCCATTTAAAATCATATCAACTAGCGGCTCTGTCTAAGTCGACCCAATCATTAAAATCAAACTTTTCAAATCGTCGACATTGTATGTCAGTCTTTTCTAAAAATCTCATCCTTTAAGAAAGATTAAATCAAACATAGAACACATAAAGGGTAGAGAAATAAAAAAAGGAAAACTTCTTGGCGTCGACAAACCTTTTATATTATTAAATTATGTAATGTTAAGGTTAGTGAACCTGGGATAATGTTATGTTTTTATTAAGTTAATGTAATGAATGATGTAATTCATAAGGAATGGGTAGGTAGATGTGATGTGCATGATGTATCATGAGCACCGAATCTGAGGTTCAAGGGACCCGGATTTAGGGTCGTCACAGGTTGGTATCAAAGCTGTAGGTTATAAACCTTAGGTAGGGAAAAAGTGTGATGCCCCCAAAATAGGTATACATCACCCATCTTGAGTCACCAAATACATGGTACAAAAATACAAATACAACTTAATAATACAACTATCGTGTAAATACGACAAAACATAAACTGAGAGTTTTAATAAGAATATTCTCATCTAGAAAATATCCACACTCAATGGAGTCCTCATTACATTTATTGTCACACTATTTAACAGAATAGTGAGGACTACTAATGCTACCATCTGGACCATCACTCTGTTCCCCGACTCGTCCCAGCTATATTCTCATTTCCTAAAGAGAACAGTGAAAGAAAGGGTGAGCTCAACTAGCCCAGTAAGAAATATTATGACTAAGATAATGCAGAATAAATTATCATTAGTCTTCAACAATGTTAAACTGATAAAATACAATAGACATCAAGTTTAACTATTGCGGAACAAGCAATCCATTAGAAGAATAATGTAGAGAATAAAATCTACTATCTTCTATGGTTTAAAATGTTTTCATCAATTTTTATCGCTGAGACCCAGCTTAATAAATAAAACACATCATCTAATCATCCCTGTACTACGGACCAAGGATATTCATTAAATCATCAATGGTCATGACTATACCGAACAATCCCTAGTCATAATCATACCAAAAACTGTCCATCAATGCATTACAGGCCACTGAGGACTTTTACCATATCATCTATAACATTACCGATCATGATTATACCGAATGATCCCTGGTCATAATCATACTAAGTCCATCTATGCACGTAAGCCAAAGATGACTTTCATTACAATATAAACATGAGGATGATGACAATGACATAATAATTCAATAAAACAAGTTCAAGAATTAATTTATCTAGGAACCAACAACGTCCAAATTGTTAACATGATACTGCAAATGGATTTTCGCCCGCCATGCGGTAATCCATGTATACAGATTATTTCCATAATTTAATAAGGAATGGATACAAAGGATCATTCACCATGCATGTGGTAATCCACATAGATAGGTTATTCCAATAGAATAATAAAGAATGAAATAACAGAAGGATTCACGATGCGTGTGATAAACTACATAGACAGGTTATTCCCAACAGAATAATAAAGAATGGAACCAGGTCATGCGTAAACGCACAGACAGGATATTCCGACAGAATAATAAAGAATGGAAAAACAACAGAATTCACCATGCATGCGATAGACTTCACAGATAGGTTATTCCAACAGAATAATAAATAATGGAACCAGGTCATGAGTAAATGTACAGACAGGATATTTTGACAGAATAATAAAGAATGGAACCAAGTCAGGTGTAATCCGCACCGACAAGATATTCCAACAGAATAATAAAGAATGTAATAACAACAGAATTTCACCATGTATGCGGTACTTCGCATAAACAGGTTATTCCAACAGAATAATAAAGAACGGAACCAGGTCAGGCAAAATTCGCATCGACAGGATATTCCAACAGAATAATAAAGAATGGAATAATAGAAGAATTTCACCATATATGCGGTACTTCGCATAAATAGGTTATTCCAACAGAATAATAAGGAATGGAATAACAATAATTCTCTTCATGAATACGAAAGAAATAATACCCCTTACCTTAAAAGAAGACTGGATACTGGAATAGTGAGGTAGCAGACTTATCTTCTTCTTTATCTCTATAATTTCTCTCTATAATAATTCCTCTATAGCATTAGTGAATTGGTGAGAAATGAAGGAAGAATGAGCTTCTATTTATAGGAAAGTATAGTTTTGATAATTGCACATTTTTGGGCTCGAAATATTACAGTACAATACCTCCCTCTTTTTCTTCATTTTTAATTTAGTCCTGCAAGTATTATCAAACTTGCACCACCTCCCCTAATAGTAAATAATGTGATTCAATAGTTCAATCATGTGAATCAATAGTTATAATCATGTGAAAATACGAATTATAGTATAGTACATCCATCTATACCTCTATTTTTAACTTAGTCATGAAAGTATTATCAATCTTGAACCAACTCCCCTAATAGTAAATGAATGTGATTCAATAGTACACACATGTGAATAAATAGTTATATAAGCATGTGAATTAGTAGCAATTAATTGCTCATTTATCCGATTAATTACCCGATTTATTAATATAATCCCCAGACATCAATTATCATCGGAATAGATGTCGATTTCCACTAACACTAATAATCCCAACACAATGGAACTATCAAATTCATCTTTAATCAACACGAACTTATTCATCATTAATATTATAACTCACAATATTTAACAACTAGGTCGCTCCCGAGTGAAAGAGGGGCTTTCCAATAAGGATTTCTCCCTATCATGCCAATTAATTAGGTGACCAAACCTCTCCTTGATGTAACTTCTAAACATTGTAAATATTGCAATTTAATAATATGAATAACTTTGTCGTCTCAATTATTGATTTAATAATATATAAAATATTATGCAGATGATACAGTGACAATAACTGAATCAATAATATGAGAGATATGATGCAGCAATTACTATAGCAATAATTGAGTATAACTGAGTGACTTCTCACTTAAGCATCAATAATCAATACCGTGTGCTACTATGCAACCACACGTATTACTGTACTTTTACTACCGGGTAGTTCAACAGTTTTAACGGTAACACTTCTGCCGTTATTTTTATAAAAAGATAATTATGTCGTTTTCTAAGTACAACAATACTTACATTGTGGGGTCCACTAATGATTGTGCTTGCCGCATTTAATATTCCCTGTTAAAATGAATATTCCCCGACCAATCGAATAATATATAACCACTTGCTTACTTTGCAAAATTTGTAAATATTACCCACAACTATAACATTAAATAATATCCACATTATAATATTCAAAAATATATTTCGAGAGAAATTAATCTTTATTCATAAAAGTTGGGGTCTTACAACCTCCCCTTCTTATTAAATTTCGTCCTCGAAATTAGGGTACGTACCTGGTATATCGAAGAGGTGAGGTTATCTTGACTTCATCTTAGATTCTAACTCCCAGGTCATTTCTTCCACATTGTGGTTTCTCCACAAAACTTTGACTTGAGGTATAACCTTGGAGGTAACTCTTCATACGTTAAATCTTCCTCTATCCCGTCCGGTTCTAATTCAATAATGTGGTTCGGGTCTTTCACATATTTACGTAACATAGATATGTGAAAAATATTATGAACACGAGACATACTTGGCGGTAAGGCGAGTCTATAGGCCACAGTTCCTACTCGATTGAGGATTAAAAATGGGTCAATGAATTGAGGATTGAGCTTTCCACTCTTTCCAAATCTTGTAACTCCTTTTCATGGAGCAACACATAACAACACATGATCTCCAATATTGAATTCCATGTCTTTTCGATGCAGATCAACATAACTCTTTTGTCGATCTTGTGAGGTTTTTATATGTTGTTGGATCGTTTGAATCTTCTCCGTAGTCATACGTACCAATTCCGGTCCCAACAACGTTGCTTCACCCACCTCATCCCAGCATACTGCAGAACGACACTTTCTTCCATACAACGCCTCAAATGGAGCCATGCCAATACTTGTTTGATAACTGTTGTTGTAGGAAAACTCCACCAATGGTAAGAACTTGTCCCAACTTCCCTCGAAGTTAAGGACACAGAGTCTTAATAAATCTTCAAGAGTTTGAATAGTCCTTTCTGACTGCCCATCCGTTTGAGGATGATATGCTGAACTAAATTGTAAATTCGTGCCCATAGCTTTTTGTAAACTAACCCAAAATCTTGAAGGGAATCTTGGGTCTCGATCAAAAACTATGGATACTGGCATACCATGCAATCTTACAATCTCATTTATGTACATACTAGTAAGACATTCAAGTGTATAAGTTTCTCGTATCGGTAAGAAATGAGCAGACTTGGTCAATCTATCAACAATGACCCAAATCGCATCTATGCCTTGAGAAACCTTGGGAAGACCAGTAACGAAATCCATGGTAATGTGCTCCCATTTCCATTCTGGAATTTCAAGTGGTTGCAATGGACCTTTTGGCACTTGATGCTCCATCTTTACTCTTTGACAAGTTAAACACCTTGAGATAAATCCCGCTATCTCTCTCTTCATATTGCTCCACCAAAATGTATGTCGAAGATCATGATACCTTTTGGTACTCCCAGGATGGATTGCAAACGGTTTGTTGTGCGCCTCCATCATGGTTTTATACTTCAAGTCGGAATCGTTAGGAACATAAGTCTGGAGTTGACTCGAAGTATTCCTTCTTCATCGATTCTTGCTTCCGGAATAGCACCTTCTTCCACTTTCTTCTTTATACGCATCAGCTCCAGGTCTGTAGCTTGAGCAGCTTTAACTTTATCGATTAAAGTCGGTTCTACTCTTATATTTGCCATCATCATGTGGGTCCCTAGAGTCTTTATCTCTATTTCCATCATTTGCAAGTCATACAAAATGGGCCTTTTCGTTGACAATATCGCACTCATACCCGCATATGATCTTCTACTCAATGCGTCAGCTACTACGTTCACTTTTCCAGGATGGTATTGAATGGTATGATCATAATCCTTTAACAGATCAAGACAACGTCGTTGTCGCATGTTGAGTTCTTTTTAAGTGAAGAAATATTTGAGACTTTTATGATCCGTATAGATTTCCACCTTCTCTCCATACAGGTAATGCCTCCAAATCTTAAGCGCAAAAATTACAGTGGCCAACTCTAGATCATGAGTAGGATAATTCCTCTCATATTCTTTGAGTTGTCGCGAGGCATAGGCTATGACTTTCCTATATTGTATGAGAACACATCCTAACCCTTTGCCTGAAACATCATTGTAAATGACAAATCCCTCTGTGCCAGATGGTATTGTCAGAACAGGTGCTGAAATGAGTCTACTCTTGAGTTCTTGAAAACTCTTCTCACATTCCTCGCCAACCGAATTTTGTATCTTTTTAAGTCAGCTGCATTAATGGAGTAGCGATTCGAGAAAACCCTTCTACGAATCTCCGATAATAACCAGCTAAGCCGAGAAAGCTACGTACTTCGGTTACTGACTTAGGTTGCTCCCAACTTTGAATTGCTTCAATCTTTGTCGGGTCAACATATATTCCATGATTTGATATCACGTGACCAAGGAATGTAACTTTCTCAAGCCAGAACTCACATTTCTTTAACTTGGCATATAGCTTGTTTTCACGAAGCTTTTGAAGTATCAGCCTCAAGTGTTGCTCATGGTCTTCACGGGTTTTGGAGTATATGAGGATGTCATCAATAAAGACGACCACAAAGTGATCCAAATATTCATTGAATACTCGGTTCATCATATCCATGAAGGCAGCAGGAGCATTAGTCAATCCAAAAGACATGACTAGGAATTCATAATGCCCGTACCGAGTCCTGAAAGCAGTCTTTGGAATGTCATCGCTTTTAATCTTCAATCGATGATATCCGAATCTAAAATTGATCTTTGAAAAGAATTTGGCGCCTTTGCAACCGTCAAACAGATCATTAATACGAGGTAATTCTGTACCTATTTTTGATGGTGACATGATTCAACTCCCGATAATCAATACAAAGTCACATACTTCCATCTTTCTTCTTCATGAATAGAACAGGAGCACCCCAAGGAGACGTACTAAGATGAATGAAACCTATGTCTAACAATTCCTGTAGTTGGGTCTTTAACTCCTGAAGTTCAATAGGAGCCATTCGATATTGGGCTTTGGAAATGGGTTTTGTACCGATTTTAAGATCGATACAAAATTCAATTTCACGCTCTAGGGGTAGGCCAGGAAGTTCTTCAGGGAATACATCAGGAAATTTATTAACAATAGAAATATCATTCAAATCTGACGTATTTTTATTTAAATCCGTGATATGGGCTAAGAAAGCTTGACATCAATTTTTCAATAAACGAATAGCTTTATGGCTTGAGATGACAGTGATGGATTTTAATGGTTTGGTTGCTTGAATTCGCATAATAGGTTGGTTAGGAATATGAAAGCTAACAACCTTACGAAAATAATCAATTTTTGCATGATGAGTAGTTAACTAATCAATCCCTAGAATCACATCGAATGCAAGTATTTTCAAAGAAATAAGATCAACAGGTAACGTGCGTCTACCGATTTGAATCAAACAAGACTTATAAACCGTGGATGTAATGAAGGTTTCTCCCAACGGAGTTTCAACAGATAATTCAAAGTCTAATTTCTTCGGAGTCAAATTTGAACATTGAGCGCAAGTAGGAGAAATAAAGGAATGGGTAGAACCGGTATCAAATAAAGTATAAACTTCGCTAGAGTTTATGATTAGCTTACCCGTGATCACCTCGTTCGGATTCTTTGCTTTTTGGGAGGTTACGACAAACGCTCTCCCTTGAACTACCAGTTTTGTCTTCCTTGGGACACCTTTTGATGCCTCCATCCCAGCTGGACTTGACTTTGGTGCACGACAAAATTGGACTAGGTGGCCTTCTTTTCCATAATGATAACAAGCTTTGGACTGCATCGTGAAGTTTGGACTTATGTGTCCTTCCCCTCCACATTTGTAACATACGACCGATGGTCGTTCTCCTTCTTTAACAACGGTGTCTTTATTCTTTGACGCCTTTTCCATCTTCTTTGAACCTTCTCTTCTTGAACTTTCCACTCCTATTGTCTTGGCCATGATTACCACCGAAGTGGTTATCATTTCTGGCATGTTAATTCCCTCCACGTTTGTTGTCACTGCTTCGATGACTGCTACCACTGGTATTATCGACTTGTCGGTTGCTCTCTCTTGGTTGGGTTGACTCATTATCGAGCTCCAATAACTGAGCCCTATTCACAACATCTGAATACAAACACAGTTTATGAGAGATAAGGTATTGACGTATCTCGGGTTTCAAACCTCTTAGAAATATCTGCGTCATTCTCTCCTCACTATCAACCAAGTGGGACGTAAACCGAGATAACTCGGTAAACTTAGCTTCGTACTACGCCACGGTCATATTGTTTTGCTCAAGCTTGATGAACTCCACCTCCTTCATGTGACGAATACTTTCAGGAAAGTACTTATCATTGAACAACTCTTGGAACTTCTCCCAAGACATCTTCAAGGTCGGCAGCGGAGTACGCTTTACAGATTCCCACCAGTAATCTACCTCTACACGCAACATGAAGGTGGCAAAGGGAACTTTTTGTTCTTCGGAGCATCCCAAGACATCAAATATCTTGTTGATCTACTTTATCCACGTCTCCGCCTTAAGTGGTTTTGGCTCTCCAAAAAACTCTGGTGGTCCCAGCTCCTTGAACTGCTTAGCGGTGACCGTCCGAGAGTTATCAGTGTTTCCACCTGCATTTTGGACAGGAGCCGCTTTCGCCTGATGATGCATGAATTGCATAAAGCCTCTGACTATCCCATCGTTCACCATTTCATCGGTGTTATTGTTTTCATGAGGATTATTGTCTTCCTATTGCACATTACCCTAGGCATTGATCGTTGGTGACTCAATGGTCTCATGTGCTTCATTGCTTATCTCAACATTTTCGGATGCCATTTTCAAATACTGCAACAAAACAAAGGTTAATTAACATATCACATATTATCCCTAAACTCTAACCGACTAATTAAATACCAAAGGCTTAAATATGAAATAGTACCCTAAACTATAGGTCATATTCCACTTCGGTGATCCACCTTTCAATTTTGTCAATTAGGTGATTAAACTATCAATTTTTCCAATTACAACAAATTGAACACGCCACATCAGAAATTGCTGACGTGGCAAATTGTGTGGGGTCTTAAGCAGCTTATGTGACAAAAAAACTATTTTTTATTCATTGCATAAACAAATCTGTTTAAATAAAGGGAAAAATCGTCAAAACACATTAACACAACAAATTAATATAAAACATTTCCTTATATCTCTCTCCCTATTTTTCTCTCTCCTAGAAAATCAAATGAGCCACCACAACCGCCGCACCAGAAAGTCTCCGATCAAGAATGTTGCCTCTACCGCCTCTCATGTTGTCACTTCCATCAACAAATCCATTTGCCCATGCAGATCTGTACAACCATCATCTTCTTCAACCTCCAGATCCGTTCGGCATTTTTATATAGATAGAAAATGGATAAAGAGCTTGCCTTCAGTTAATTTATCACCAATAGAAAATATTGACTTGTCCATCAATACCCCAAGCACTTGCTCTGCTTTTGAATGCAAATTTAATGAAGTTCCCCTCATAATATAGAAGAGCAAAGCACTGGCTCCAGATGTTCTCATCTCTAATGGTTTCTTCACGACTTCAAACATGATTTTTCTGATACCTCCAAATAATAAACCCAGATCTGTACAACCATCATCTTCTTCAACCTCCAGATCCGTTCGTTCACCAAACAACAAAACTATCTAGAACACAAAATTTCAGCCCTGAATATTTCACCCAAAATTCTCGAACACAAATCACATAATTTATTATAACTAATAGAATTTCCACACAATTCAAGCGCCATTCTCGAATTTCACCCACAGCTTGAACTAAAGACTTCAAACTATCGTGAAACCTATCCAAATGAATCAAAACAAGGACTAATTCTAACCTTTCGAGGACAGAAAAAAAAACCCTGACATCAAGCTTCTCGCTTGGAGCACTCTCTCTCTCATCATCATCTTCTTGAACATTCTGAGCCCTAAATCTAGAAACCCCGGCACGGCCACGGCCACGACCCTTCTTCTTCCGCGTCGGTTTATCGTCAAAGAGGCGTTCAACGTCGATTGGATCTTTGCTTTTGAGAGTGAAATCCAGTAGGGTTTGAAGGTTAAGAAGGGTTGATTCTGAAATCCAGTAGGATTTGAAGGTTAAGAAGGGTTGTGATGGGTTTCAACATCGATTAGACTTGATTTAAATATCCTAATTAGTTAATTCATTTGTTTTGGTTTTTTTAATTTTGGTTATGTTGTTTTACACTTTTGCCCTTTTAAAAACTCCACACCAAGGAACCGAATCACAATGGATCGAAGCCCTCCTTTTCCTTCCAATTAGTGAGGTACTCCCCGTCCGCTTATCTCACACTCCCAAAGCATCTTTCTCTTTTCTATTTCATTTTCCTTTCCTGCATCTTTCTTTCTATCCATAGGTCGGCTTCGTGCAGATAGATGCTTCTTTTCACATACGAAAATATGAAATTAAGACTCATGTGACAAGCCAAGGCCCGAAAGGGTCACTAATGAAATACCGCATTTAGAAGCCCATTTACTCCGC